>OY294040.1:40223853-41423853 GCA_958510855.1 Rhagonycha lutea | reverse complement strand
CACAGTGTAGATCATTCAAATTTGCAATTCTTTAAGAAGCATACAATTTTGCTCTTCGTGTATTGTTTCTCTTATTAAAGAATTATTCAAATCTTTAATAAATTCAAATTACAATGCAAAGGTAGGGATCATCTGTTCAATCAAATATTTACAACTTCTAAAATTTCTGTTTCAGATTTTCAAGAAAAATTAAATACTAGATCAACTTCTTATTAAAAATTTTGGGTTGCAGATTAGGTGTTGATTTTGAAATACGACAATATATACCTAATGTATAAAGTATTTCAAAAAAATTTTGCACCTATAAATACCAATACCCCATTATTCTCACAAAATTAGAGTGAATTTTTTAAAATGAGTCATTGTTACCATGCTATCTGAAAGTTTACTTGTTGCCAAATGTATCAATTATTAAAAAGGGTTTAGGGGAATGACAGTGCCTCATAGTTCAATATTATTTATTTTTTATTGTTTAGGAAAACTTTTAATAAGCTAGACTTCAATTTTATTTCTGCTCGAACTTTCTAATTATTTATAAAAATATTTACACTTTAGTACAATATTTAAAGTACAACTTACAATTCAATTTTTTTTCTGATGGATGGGTACAGCCACGAAAAATAGTCCATTTTGAAAATGCTTGTAAACGTAGTTCACGATGCATGCATACATACAAACAACTACAGTTGTTGTTTGTGCATATTTAATATACTGGTGCAGCAGGATTTTTTTAAACAAGGATTATTTTTGAATTAACCGGTTTTTTGCAAAAATTATAAGAATAAAAATCATCCAGTTAGTTGTTTTGAACTTATCTGAAAATAGATGGCCTGATACGGGTGGATCAATAAGTACCCGTGTTTGTAGACAGGTGGCGTTGCTGATGGAAGTTGACATTACCGTAGTGTACTGCCATCTGTCAAACGACACCATACTAAATTTCAGACTGATTCATGGGCTAGTTTTTATTTGGCAGCCAGTTGTATCACACATGTTTTGTGTTTCTTGATAAAATGGAAAAAGGCCATTTTCGATCCGTAATTCGCTTTTAATTTTTGGATGGAAATCATGCGAAGAAATAAATACGAAGTTGGATGCTTTCTTTGGGGACCCTTCACCATCTATGACAACTGTTAGATATTGGTTCAACGATTTTGAACGTGGTCGTACATCTGTTTCTAATGAGGAGCGACCAGGCGGCCTGACAGACGTGGTTACCGAGGAAATCGTTGAAAAGGTCCACGACATGATTTTCGCAGATCGCCAAACTAAATTGCACTAAGTAGCAGAGGCCATAGGCTTGTCGTACGGAACGACAATTAATATTTTACATGATCAGTTAAGTGTGAGAAAGCTGTCGGCCCGATGGGTGCCGCAATTGATCGCGGTCGACCAAAAACGGATACGACTGTCAATGTCAAAGCAGTTTTTGAACCTCTTTAAGCAAAATTCGCAGGAGTTTTTGGAAAGAGGAGAAACCTGGATACATTATTATACGCCAGAAATCAAGCGACAGACAAAACAATGGATTTTTCTGGGTGATTCTGCTCAGAAGAAGGCAAAGACGGTCTCATAGACCGGAAAGGTTAACACCACGATTTTTTGGGATTCGAAGAGAATAATACACATGGACTTTTTGTAGAATGGAAGAACGATCATTGGGCAGTACTACAGTGAATTATTGGACCGATTCGATAAGAAATGGAAGGAATCACGGCCTAATTTGGCTGAACAAAAAGTGCTGCTTCATAACGATAATGCACCAGCACATTCATCAAGAATTGACCCGGACAAATTGAATGAACTACGCTAAAAAATTACTGTCGTACCCACCGTCAACTTCTTTCTATTTCCCAACATGAAAATATGGCTCGGCGGAAAAAATTCAGCTCAAACGAGAGATTATTGCTGAGGCAGAAGCGCATTTTGAAGAGTTTGATCAAACTGGCGGCCAAATAAAAACTAACCAATGAATCAGTCTGAAATTTAGTACGGTGTCGTTTAACAGATGGCAGAGTACACGACGGTAATGTCAACTTCCCTCAGCAACGCCACCTGTCTTCAAACACGGGTACTTATTGATCCACCCATGTACATATCAGATTTTAATTTGGTATCAATATTAAGCGTATAAAGGAATAATATTGTATTCCAAGTCCAAAAGTAAATTGAGGATTTATTATCAGATCTCCAAACCATAAGTAAAATAAAATAGTTTCTTTACTTCTTGCCAAGAAGTAAAGAATATTCGGAAGATTCAAAAAACAAAGTTATAAATTGGTTGAATATTGGAAATACAATGAGGAAAGCAGAGATACAATTTAGGGTACCACATCAAACATCAAATGAACGGAATATGGAAAAGCGGACTCATGTCCAAGAATAAAATGCCTCAACTTCTTTAGCAGTTTTCTTTTAGGTGCCCTATCAAAGGTCTTGGAATAATCCAAATAATTTTTAATCTATCAGCTTCTCCGCCATGTGAATTAATCGTCTCCCGACAATGCTTGAAACCGTGGTTTGAATTCCACGTAAAATCAAATATTTAAGGGGTGAAAGTGTTTTATTAGTGGATCATGAAGTCGAAATAAAAGGGAGAAATTTAAAGGCACTTTAGAACAAATTAAGACTATTAAAAGTGATCGTAAGTTTACACAAAAAAGGACGGCGGTGATTAATAATAATTTTCCAATTAGTTTTTAATAATAATACTCTTTATAATTAACATTTGATTATCCAATACATAATTTTTATAACTTATACTGCCTATAATCGTTCAAACTGTTGAGAAAATTGCTTTCCACTGTGCATGGTCCTTCTATAAAACAAAATAAGCGTAAGATTCAACTCAGTTCAATCGACACATATTTACCAATCGGGTACCACCTTTCAGCTCGGGGAGAAGATTCCACTCTTGCATCCCCTACTGCATCTTTAATAGCTAAAGCAACGGCAATCGCCAAACATGTAGGAGGTTCGGCAGTTGCTAAAATATTTTGATTAGACTTAACCAAAACACTAAAGTCTTTTTACCTTTTGAATTGAGCACTCCGACAGCGTTGGGATTTTTTTTCGGAAGCCTGACCCTAAAATCTTCTGGAATATCTCTAGGTCCCGGGGGTTTATAATTCCATGTCCTGTTTGTTAATAACTTCCCTTGAGAATCAAAAATTTGTTCCTCGCTAGTCCAATAACCCAATCCCATGACAAACCCACCTTCTATTTGACCAATATCGATATTTGGGCTCATACTGTCTCCAGTATCTTCTACAATATCGACCCTTTTGATTTGTTTTAAACCGGTCAAAACGTCAAGTTCGGTTTCTATGCAGGCAGCTGCATAGATTGGATATGATTGTAGGGGTGGTAGGGTTGGATTGTACATGAAACTACCACATAAATCCAAATTTGCCAGGTAACACCGTAAAACTAATGCAGGCCAATCTACCGGTTCTGGCATTGTATCGCGAATCGGTTTCATTCTTGCGTTCAAAACTTCGCAAGCTTTTAACGTGGCCTAAAAAGAACAAAAAATTGCTGGAGATAAGGACATCCGTGTTAAATCATGGAAGGCTGAATTCAATTATGGATAATGTTAATATAATTTTATCAATCTTCGCATCACTTACCATGCAAACGCTTTCACTTGTAATACTTCCTCCTGATACAAAAGGGTTTGGGCATACTACAGTCTGGCTTGGTTGTACCGTGACGATATCTAACGGAATTTTTAATGTATATGCACATACTTGCGCTACCTGAAATTGAAATTTCTTTCATAGTTAATATAAAAAACAAAATCCTACGTACTTTGGTGTTAACTCCCTGACCCATTTCAACACCTCCATGTGTAATAGCAACCGTACCATCGCCTTGGAAAACAGCAACATGAACATGAAAAGTTCCAAAAAGTGTTAACGGAAAAACTATTGGAGAAACGGCAATTCCTTTCTTTACCCACCGATTTTCCTGAAATCCTAAATCAAGAACCACTCAGAACAATAATCGCCAATTTTACCTTATTAAACTTTCTAATATCCTTTTCACGATTTCTCACATTAGCCCACTCCACCAATTCGTTCATATATCTTCTAACCTGAACGTTGTTTATATTATTAAGCCTCAAAGTTATTGGATCTAAATTCAACGAAACAGCTAAATGCTGCATTATATTTTCTAAATAAGCTGAAGCTTCCAGCGTACCTAAAAATATTAAAACAATGATTTTAAGAGATTATTCTTCATTCATTCCTACCAGGTGCTCTGCAAAACGATCCTGTGTGAGTGTCAGTTCTTGTGGAGTTCATGATTATACTAAAAGCATCGCTGTTATAACAAGCGATAAAAGTTTCCATAATTACACGACTATAATTTTCGTTTCCTCCATTCCGTCCAAAATCAGTATAAGCGGTAGTATCCAAATATTGAATAACCCCATCCTTATTCACACCAACTTCGTAAGCCCCATAAAATGGAAAACGACCTCCAACCACATTCATGTTAGTTTCAAACGGCATGGATATCCGTACAGGTTTCTTTAATTTATGGGCTGCTAACGCAGCAGCGCATGATATCATTGAATTCCGTAAAATTTTAGCCCCATAAGCGCCTCCCAAACGACGAACCACTACATTGACTCTAAAATTTCCGTTTTATTTTGAGAAAGGACCCTTTTTTTGCTAACATACCTATTAACACCAATATTTAGCAACTTTGCCGCTGAAACCTGGGTTAAATTCATATCTTGGGTTGAAGCATATAAATTCAACCCGGTTTCGGTCGGAACAGCAACACAGCATTGGGTTTCCATGTGGTACTGGTATTGCCACCCTATATTGAACTCACCTTTTACCACATTTTCAACATCTCTTCCTAAAAAATTTGTTGGTAAAAAAAATGTGTTGGTAGAAATGAAATGTTACCTCTCGTTTTGGCATCAACTTGGCCTTCGCTTATAATTTGACTTGTTGCATTATTTTTTATTAGATCTTTTATGGTGAAAAGTGGTTTCTGTTTTCCTGATCTATACGAAACTTCAACTAAATCTGCCGCTTTTAAGGCAAGAGCTTGACTTGTTGCTACGATTATTCCAATAGGTTGATAGTAATATCTGACAGTTCCACTACAAAAAAGTTCTTCTGGTGCAGATATGAACACTCCGGTTCTAAGAGGGGTGAAATTATTTTCACCCGGTATATCATTTCTGTCATAATAAGCTTTTACTCCGTCCAATCTCTGAAATTTGACAATACATAATTTTGTTTTAGTGAAATGAAATAAATACCAAGGCGTTAGTAGCATCGATGTCTTCTATGACAGAATATGCTGGTGCTTTTGCAAGAACGAATGCTGCGAAAAGTTGGTCTGGTCTATCGGGTATATCCATAATATATTCGGCGGTTCCTAAAAAAAGAATGGAATTGTTTTGAAATGGAACAAGCAGTGTTGTTACCGGTGGATTGCGCCATGGCTTCCAATTTGTTGACCGGTTGGGTTAATGGATACATAGATTCGTTGGTTCCAAAATCTTGAACTCCTCTTGAGATCGCACGTTTTTGTTTGTTCCCGCCGCTCTTGTAGCGAGGAGACACTTTATCATTTGGAGCTATACTCAAAATAAACTTATAAAACAAAGCAGTTGCTAAACCTTTCCTAAATTCTGGGGAAGGATCTGGTAAAACGGCATCTGGTGTAAGTTCTTCATTCAGGATCTCCAAAACATCTTGAAGAGTTTCATTATTGAAAATATCTTTGTTGTATAAATATATTTCTGAATTTATAGCGTGTACAAAATCTGGATTAATTCCTCCATAAACAATTCGTGCAAATTTTACTAAATTTTGATTATCAAACTGGAATAAAAATCCTGCGTTAACCATGGCGTGCGCGTTTTGGGCGACTGGCATTATCTGCAAACGACAAAATTAGGACGTTTCGGATAACTTGAAATAAATTTTCGAAAAGGTCCACCTTGTAGCTTTCATATTTATAGCTTTTGTCTAATGATGGAAGGACAATATTTTTGATAATGGTGAATTCCATGTTTTGTTTCAAAAATTGCTCAACAGGTCTGGAAAATTCTTGTCGATATCCGTTAACTAAAAATTTAAATTAGACCAACAAAATTTTTTGGTTATGTCAACATACTTAAAGTTAAAGTTGCTCCTACTGTTTCCAATATTAAAAAGATATCCGAAGGAAATTCGTTATGTTGGTGTTTGATCATTAGATTTCCAGCTAAGGTTCCAATCTGCAACCGAAATTTTCTCTTTACAGCACAAAATTTAAAACTTACTTACGTTTCGAACAGCAACGTGAGCGATCAAATCCATGTGCTCTGCTAATTTTTTCAAATATGCAAATCCTGAATGCTCCTCCGATAATCTGTTAAAAAGGTTCATTGTATTTGTCAAGGTCATGTTAGCTCCTAAGACTAATTTATTTCCGACTATGGAATACCCCAAAAGATTTTTCACGCTCGTTATATCTATATAAAAATTAACTGGTTCTGAATCCTTGTACACTCCTAAATTTTAATACAAAAACAAACAGTTATAAATCAAGATGCGTTTCAAAGTTCAACCTGAGGCAGTGTTTCCTCCAATCAACATGTAAGGCTGCCCGATACATTTTTGCATTATAACATCCAACACTTCGTTAATTGTGTAGACTTTGAACCACTTCACCTTGTCATTGTCATAAAAGTACGGAAGGATTTGATGGCAAGGTTTTTCACACATAGTCCAACAGTTTTCTCTCTTACAAGCTGGAATTTCTTCGATATCGGGATAAGTTCCAATAACTTCTGAAGAAGCGTCCGTTGCTAAAGATTTGAATGCTGTCAAAATCGGTCTATAACCGGTGCATCTGCAAATATGTCCTCCAAACGAATTTTCCACATCGTTCATGGTTAGGTTGCTGTTGGATTCGTACAATGCATACATATTCATTATCATTCCAGAAGTGCAAAATCCGCACTGGGTTCCGTTAAACCTAACCATAGCGTTCTGAATTGGATGAGTTCCCGATGGGGTGTTTCCAATTCCATCGGAAGTGTAGATTTTCCAACCCGAACATGAGTAGATCAGCACCAAACACTATTAAGAAAAACTTGTTATGGTAGTGGTGGGTGGACAGAAATGCAAACAAACCGAATTGACGGCGATGATGGTCTCACGTTGCGTTATTGGATCTGGAAAGGAAACAGTGACCACACAGGCTCCACAACCTCCTTCCAAGCACATATTTTTGGTTCCTGTCAAATGGCTTACTGTGCGGAGATATTGATTGAGGGTTGTCCTCGGATCAAATTGTTTAGCTTTAACTAAAAATGTAAGAAAACAAACTATGGGAAAGGAATTAAAAATTGTGTTTAATACTCACCTACATGCTCTTCTTCGTGAACAAAAAATTTGACGTCTTCGAACCTAAAAAATATGTTTTTTTTTTATTTTTGGAAGTTCGGTCAATGAGGATATTATCATTGGTTCATTGGTCAAGCGCGTAGGAGCTTCCAAAAAAATTGAGGAGGCCAAGTTTTCTGAGACTGCCTTCTATCATCACAAAACATAGCTCGGCATGCGGCCTCGCACTTGTGCTCCTAGCTTAACATAGCTCAGCCTGTAGCCTTCGTATTTTTTATATCTTATAATATTTAAATTCATATGTACGCCATATTTGAATCGCCATTTTGTTTTTTTTTGCAATTTCGACTTTTTAGTCGTAATCAGCGACCACTGAAACCTTGGTATACCAAATTTCATTCATATTGAATAACGCCTAGCTATGTACTAGCTATAACGATTCGGGAGCTAGCTTCTTGAGAAAAACTATTAACTTGGGGGGGGGGCTAGCGTTTACTTGCCCCCTCTCGGTCTCAATATCGTTTTATGGAAAAACTATAACGGTGCTTACTTTTATACTTGGGTGCTAGCTATAAGGATTCGGAAGCTAGCTTTTTGGGTATAAATATTAACTTGGGGGTGAGGGGGCAAGTAAACGGTAGGGTTAGCTCTACCAACCCCCAGTTTATTTCACCATTTATACAAGTTTACACATTTTAGGTTGGCAAAGTACGAATCGTAGATAATCAGGAACTCTGAGACAGTTCAACTTGTTAAAAATATCCCCTTAGACCTAAGTAACTCCTCAACCTGTATCTTAGAAAATTAGGAATCCTGAGACGGTTCAACTTATTGAAAATATACCCTAGGCTAACACACATATCAAAAATCGGAATATTTTAACCAACTGAATCCCTACTGGTAAACCGTGATATTAATTGATGTTCACTCTATCACAACGTATGAATAACTGCGGCACCCCCACTCCTTTCCAAGACTTGCTGCACGAATTTACGTACCGTCAACAGAATGCAGGAAGTGCAACTAATCAGAAGTCAAAATTCGTAGAAAATCAAAACTTTAAAATAGATTATAAAATTATCAATATTTGAATTTCGCCCACAGCTTACACGTTTCATTTTAATTTTATATATAAGGCCCCCTTGAGTTTCTTTAATAGATGCTTAACGTCTTCTAGCCTTACCAATTTAACCCTTTGTTTTTGTTTTTGTGATGCTATGGTTACTTTTGCACAGAAATCGAAAATAAGGTCACCTTCTACATTACATTGGTGTAATGCAACCAGAAATTAAAATTTTTAATGAATTTTGTCTTCAGGACCTAAAGATTTGGGGGAAGGGGTATAGGCCCCCTGGATAATTATAAAAATATTCCCTGAAAATAATATGTTGGTTTGCGATTGTAATAAAAATAACAATTAAAATTTTGTTTAAACTCAGCCTGCAGTTTAATTTTGAATTTTAAAGGCGTCCGCTAAAGTTTAATTACTGAGCATATAAGAGTCGTAGCTAGCCGGAGCACTGGATTGTCTGTCGGTAGTTCCTTTTTGTTTGAAACTTCCCCGACAATTTATAATTTATTGTTACAATAGTTTTTAAATGCTTCCGGTAGAGTACAATAAATCCGATATAATTTGCTAGAAATCTTCTCCTCATTTGTGTTATTTATTATTATTACTAACCGACAAAAGTTTACCAGTTGAGAAAACAGTTTACACCTTACGAAATAGACGCATGCATGTAATTTGTTACAATAATTGTTGCTGGTCGAACAACTATGGTTTTTACGTAAGCTGGCATTCTATCCGAGTGAGGTCCAAGGCCGATAAACCACTACAATTATAATATCAGGGAGATTAATTCTATTTAGAAAGGCTTTATTCAGATGTAGTTGAAAAAGTTTACTGCATACCTATATTTAAAAATTGTTTAACTTTTAATCTTTTCATCTCTTGATCCGAAATGGTATTTCAAATCCCCCTCCCCCTGTCCTAAAACCATGATATACTGTGTATCTATTTGAAACGTTTGTGATTTTAAAAAAATAAATGAGAAAACATAGAGACGGTTATTGCCTTGCAGCTATCAACTGCGAATGCGGGGTACCGGGTTCACACCGGGCACAGTCTCCGTGTTTCGGAAGGCACATTAAGCTGGTGGTCCCCTGAGGTTTTAAAAATATTTTTATACATAAATTTTGTAACACTGCCAAGAAAGCTTTAGATTACTAGAAGAGGTTTCTTAGAATTGCTTCTAGAAAGTGGAAGAAGAATGAGAAAACAATACATTATGTATGTAGGTACAAGACCGGGGGGTTTGGGGGGTATGGAATATCCCCCAATACCGGACGACGATACGGGATTTAGAAGCATACGTAAAATCTAAATTAGCACACCCTCCCCATTCGCGTGCGTCCCTACAAAAAATATTGTTAATTAAATAAAACACCACAATGAAATTTATTTATTAGTTCAATGGAGATTAACTAAAAATCCTTCCTTACTATAATGATAATGACTACGAAATTAATAATCCAATGTAATAATGTGCTAGAAAGCTGCTCCTCTTCCGAATTATTTAGAGACCCCTTCTGATTCATTTGTTTATTTATTGACAATCAAAAGCAAATGATCAACTTAAAAAACATTCATACAACTAACATTTTGCAATTCTAACCCCCCCCCCCACACACGCTAGTTTTAAATTTCTTTTATAAACTCTACAAAAATCTTGATATTACAAATGCTTAAATTTGCACTACTACGTGTAATTTTAAAAATTAAATTAAATTAGAGGCGCTCGTGCTCTTGTATTCGAAACTGCACCTACAATTATTTTAAATTTATTATTTTAAAAGGCTTCCGGTAGAGTTCAATATATTTTGGGTTATTAACTTGTGAAATTATGCAATGAATTACTTTAATTTGTAAGACTTCGTTTTATCTTATATTTCGTGGGATTACTGCAAAAACTGACCAAGTCCATATTAGGACCTTAAAGGACTACACTGCATGGTCGGTTTTTAATTCTCTTTTTAGGCTTAAATTTTAGTTAAAAATTAAAAAGAAGAATGGGATTAAATTGTTCGGCTTTCGGCCCCTCTGGCAAGATTCTTTTTTTTTTAATTTTAACTAAAATTTTAGCCTACAAATGAGAAGTAAAAGCTGACCATGCAGGTTTTTGCAGTAAGCCCACGATTTTCATTAATCGATTTCATTTTCTTAACGATAAGTTTTTGTCCATTGTTTAATTTATTTTATGTGATTTTTGAGTAAGTGGACTGAATATTAAATAATTATTATATTACGTAAATTTTCAACGTTTCGCTCATATATTTCAAGATTGACTAACTCAAAAATCACATAAATTAAATTGCAAGTAATGAAAACAGAAAACATTGAATTTTATACTAACGTAATCGTTAATAATAATTGTATAATTTCAAATAAAATTTACATACATTATCATTACCATATTATTTATTACTGCTAAGTTGTTTATGTGAAAATGAATATTTGAATCACCTTAACACAATAAGAAAATGCTTTACGAGTTCGCAGATGCATTTTAAATGTGATTTTCTTTTAGAGATGAAGTAATATTCGTTCTCACATAATTGGAAAGATTTAGCAAGCAAATAACATAATAATTGAGATAATTCCCATTGTCAGACATTTTTTTGTAAGGTTAAGTTTCAGGGGGCTCAAAAAAACTTAGTTGTTTTGAAAACAAAAATCAATTGGTAAAATATTTAAAAACTCTCGAGTCGGTTATAAAATTTCAAAAATAATGCAAAATTGTGATTATTTTGAAATGAACTTGACCTGGTAAAAAAAGTGTCCTAAAATTTTTACTTAATTTATAAAACGTTTTAATTTAATATTTTAAAATTTAAATCCAGTTTACCGTACAATTTTTTTTAATTGGAATAATTTAATATTGCCAAATTTATTCATACACTTCCGCATCTTATTAAGTAGCTAGCAATTTTCTGTTATCACCTTATTAATAAACTAATTATTTATTAATATTAATAATGAGGTTACCCATTAGCAAAGTTCATATTTAAATTAAAATTACAGTAGTAGATAAAAATCAAAATCGAAAGAAACTATAAAATGGTGAAATTCTCTTCTGAAAAGGAAAATGAAAATATCTGTGCAACAGAATTTTTAACTTCATATCCAAAGTGAACATAGATCCACAGAAAATCATTTTCTTTGAAATATTTCATAAAAACAAACAAATCTATCACGGAGGTTTAAAAAGAAATTTAAGGACACACTGAAACATTTTCAAAAAATTTGATTTTCATAATTAAATTAGCTTTATTGCAGACGATTCACAAAAACTGAATGGCCCTCTGAACCCATAAAAACACAAAACTACCAACAAAATTTATTTATTGCCGAAAATATTATTTTTAAACCGTTTGATTTATAAAATTTCTATGATTTTCGTAAATAAAATTAAATTTCACGAGAAAACTCACTTTTCAAAAGTTGTACTGGGTTGGTAAAAAAATGATGTTAAGTAGTTCATCTTGGAGTTATTCTTACACGCAACTAACCATTCGGTTGTTTATTTTGAACTGGGAAATATTCAACTCGAGTGAGACTTACAGCTGGTACCTATAGAAAAAGTGCATGAATATCAAGAATTATTTTTGTATCAATTAATGAGCTTCATAGCATTCACCTTATTAATCAACTTTCTAGTATTCGAATTTAAAGCCTCATTAGATGGTAAAACGAAGACAGGAAGAAAGTATTTGCAATTAGATGTTCAGATGATTTTGCAAATGTTTGTACCTAAGTGTTTAATCTCAAAATTACCATTTTAATATTAACCATGGAAATTTCATTTCTTATATAAAATTGCATTTTATCAAATGTTTCAAGGTATTTCTAATTTATTCTTACTTTTTTGTTAAAAATAAAAAGTGTGCGGCATACATTAAAAAGATGACAAAGGAAAATGTAAAAAAGCAATGCTGCAATAAACTTTAAAAAATTGTTTTTGATTAAATTGTTAACTATGTAAATATTTTCAACATTAAAAAATTGATGGAATGTTTTTTTTTATGAGGGTAAATTTAATTTGAAAACAATTTCTGATATGTGACCACCACGACTAATCGTTACGAAGCTCTTCCGATCAGTCCAATTTTTAGCCACTTTTTCCAATATTTCTGGTTTTATTTCATAAATTTTGCTGTATATGGAGTGAGACCAATCCAGGACATTTCTTGAGATTCCATTTCATCCATGTTGAGTGTGGAATCCACATCAACGGCATCATAGGTCCATATTTCTTTCAAAATGATGAAGGATCTACCGTCAAAAAAACATTCCATCGTTTTTTAATGCTTTATTTCAATTTGAAGCTAAGAAAACACCCACGCTGGAAGATAGCACAACAATTAGGTACTAATTCGACTTACAACCGAATTATTAACCAAGTATTACAATTTTCTTATCCCACTTTGCCCTCATAGTTTTCTATGGATAGATGATTGATTGCTTGAGTTGTCTTCTTTTGTCTTCAGTAGACATAGCATCAGTAAAGCCTAAATACCACACTTTCTACTTATTCTACTTTTGGTATACAATAATTATTGCAAAAGCCAATAGCTACATACATAAATGATCACTATGGGTATAGCAGCCTACTATAATACTACCAGGAATGTCGGCCCATTATCCATCGAAGAATTCCATCCAACCTGCAGCCGATTCATTTTTATATCACAATTTTGACTTCTATCAGTAAACTGGAACTGCGCTTATATTAAAGGTCGAAATGCAAGATAAATAATCTGCGTGTAGTTGTGCCGTTAATTAAATTTAATGGAAACCGTTAGCAAGTTTTTAGTATTATGAAATTTCGATGTCCATTTGATTATTATGCTGCTATTGAGTAAAAATAAGTTGCTATTATTTTTCACTTTCTTTAGTATCTACTTATTACAAAAAAATTAAGCAATAAATTCCTTAAATTCATTTTTAAATTAAATTGTTTAATTAATTAAAATAATAAATAAAATAAGTAATTAAAATAAGTTGCTTCGAGCATGTAATGTAATTGCATAAATTACATTATTAGCAGTCAATCGATATGAAACACACAAAGCACTTAAGTGGAAACTGTGTAAAGGCAAAAAATAAAAGATATACATAAATATTATAAGGAAACAGTTTATATGGACCACTATTGCATATGTGGAGTCATGGGTGGGTGGAAAGGGTGAATTGTCAACCCGCACCAGCTCGTCAGAATTGGTACACAATTTTTTAATAAAGATTAAACTTTGTTCAAATTTTCTTAAACTTCGTGAAAATCCTGATGATGGTCTTGTTAATACAGGAAAAATGACTAAAAAATTCTAAACCCTAAATTGCCTAAAATATTTAGACAATTTGACTTTGAATGCGATTTTTGATTTCAATTTTTTGATAAAATTACATTTTGTTCAAATATTCTGAAACATCTTGAAAACACTGAAGCTGGTCTAACTAAAACAGTAAAAACAACTAACAAATTCTGAGACCCAAATTGCATTTATTAATTATATATATTTTGATAATTTGACTTGAGTGCAATTTTTCATTTTGAATTTCTTGATAAAAATTAAATTGTGTTAAAATATTCTGAAACTTCTTGAAAATACAGAAATTGGTCTAGTTAAAGCGGGAAATAATTCGGAGCCCCACATTGCCTTCAATATTTAGAGAATTTGACTTGAGTGTGATTTTTCATTTTGAATTTGTTGATAAAAATTAAATTGTGTTATAATATTCTGAAACTTCTTCAAAGTACTGAAGTTGGTCTAGTTAAAGCATGAAAAATAACCAAAAAATTCTGAGCTCTAAATTGCCTTAAATATTTAGATAATTTGACTTCCGCGCGATTTTTAATTTTGAATTTTTTGATAAAAATTAAATTTTGTTCAAATATTCTGAAATTTCTTGAAACACTGAAGCTGGTCTTATTAAAACAGGAAAAATAACTAAAAATAACTATTCTGTCCCTAAATTCCATTTATTAATTAGATAATTTGAGTATGAGTGCGATTTTAATTTTGAATTTTTGGATAACAATTAAATTTTGTTCAAATATTCTTAAACTTCGGGAAGTTACTGATGCTGGCCTAGTTAATACAAGAAAAATAATTAAAAAATTCTAAGCCGTAAATTGCCTTAAATATTTAGATAATTTGACTTCTGCGCGTTTATTTATTTAAATTTTTTTATGAAAATTAAATATTGTTCAAATATTCTTAAACTTCTTAAAAATACTGAAGACTGTCTGGTTAAAACCGGAAAAATAACTAAAAAATTCTAAACCCTATATTGCATTCAATATTTCAAAATTTTGACTTTAATGCGATTTTTGATTTAAATTTTTTGATAAAAATTACATTTTGTTCAAATATTCTGAAATATCTTGAAAACATTGAAGCTGGTATAATTAAAACAGGAAATATAACTAAAAAATTCTGAGCCCTAAATTGCATTTATTAATTAGATAATTTGAGTATGAGTGCGATTTTTAATTTTGAATTTTTGGATAACAATTAAATTTTGTTCAAATATTCTTAAACTTCTTAAAAAGACTGAAGACAGATCTGGTTAATACCGGAAAAATAACTAAAAAATTCTAAGCCCTATATTGCATTCAATATTTCAAAATTTTGACTTTAATGCGATTTTTGATTTAAATTTTTTGATAAAAATTACATTTTGTTCAAATATTCTGAAATTTCTTGAAAACATTGAAGCTGGTATAATTAAAACAGGAAATATAACTAAAAAATTCTGAGCCCTAAATTGCATTTATTAATTAGATAATTTAAGTATGAGTGCGATTTTTAATTTTGAATTTTTGGATAACAATTAAATTTTGTTCAAATATTCTTAAACTTCTTAAAAAGACTGAAGACAGATCTGGTTAATACCGGAAAAATAACTAAAAAATTCTAAGCCCTATATTGCATTCAATATTTCAAAATTTTGACTTTAATGCGATTTTTGATTTAAATTTTTTGATAAAAATTACATTTTGTTCAAATATTCTGAAATTTCTTGAAAACATTGAAGCTGGTATAATTAAAACAGGAAATATAACTAAAAAATTCTGAGCCCTACATTGCATTCAATATTTCAAAATTTTGACTTTAATGCGATTTTTGATTTAAATTTTTTGATAAAAATTACATTTTGTTCAAATATTCTGAAATTTCTTGAAAACATTGAAGCTGGTATAATTAAAACAGGAAATATAACTAAAAAATTCTGAACCCTAAATTGCATTTATTAATTAGATAATTTGAGTATGAGTGCGATTTTTAATTTTGAATTTTTGGATAACAATTAAATTTTGTTCAAATATTCTTAAACTTCGTGAAATTACTGATGCTGGCCTAGTTAATAAAAGAAAAATAATTATAAAATTCTAAGCCGTAAATTGCCTTAAATATTTAGATAATTTGACTTCTGCGCGTTTTTTTATTTAAATTTTTTTATGAAAATTAAATATTGTTCAAATATTCTTAAACTTCTTAAAAAGACTGAAGACGGTTCTGTTTAATACCGGAAAAATAACTAAAAAATTCTAAGCCCTATATTGCATTCAATATTTCAAAATTTTGACTTTAATGCGATTTTTGATTTAAATTTTTTGATAAAAATTACATTTTGTTCAAATATTCTGAAATATCTTGAAAACATTGAAGCTGGTATAATTAAAACAGGAAATATAACTAAAAAATTCTGAGCCCTAAATTGCATTTATTAATTAGATAATTTGAGTATGAGTGCGATTTTTAATTTTGAATATTTGGATAACAATTAAATTTTGTTCAAATATTCTTAAACTTCGTGAAATTACTGATGCTGGCCTAGTTAATAAAAGAAAAATAATTAGAAAATTCTAAGCCGTAAATTGCCTTAAATATTTAGATAATTTGACTTCTGCGCGTTTTTTTATTTAAATTTTTTTATGAAAATTAAATATTGTTCAAATATTCTTAAACTTCTTAAAAAGACTGAAGACGGTTCTGTTTAATACCGGAAAAATAACTAAAAAATTCTAAGCCCTATATTGCATTCAATATTTCAAAATTTTGACTTTAATGCGATTTTTGATTTAAATTTTTTGATAAAAATTACATTTTGTTCAAATATTCTGAAATTTCTTGAAAACATTGAAGCTGGTATAATTAAAACAGGAAATATAACTAAAAAATTCTGAACCCTAAATTGCATTTATTAATTAGATAATTTGAGTATGAGTGCGATTTTTAATTTTGAATTTTTGGATAACAATTAAATTTTGTTCAAATATTCTTAAACTTCGTGAAATTACTGATGCTGGCCTAGTTAATAAAAGAAAAATAATTATAAAATTCTAAGCCGTAAATTGCCTTAAATATTTAGATAATTTGACTTCTGCGCGTTTTTTTATTTAAATTTTTTTATGAAAATTAAATATTGTTCAAATATTCTTAAACTTCTTAAAAAGACTGAAGACGGTTCTGTTTAATACCGGAAAAATAACTAAAAAATTCTAAGCCCTATATTGCATTCAATATTTCAAAATTTTGACTTTAATGCGATTTTTGATTTAAATTTTTTGATAAAAATTACATTTTGTTCAAATATTCTGAAATATCTTGAAAACATTGAAGCTGGTATAATTAAAACAGGAAATATAACTAAAAAATTCTGAGCCCTAAATTGCATTTATTAATTAGATAATTTGAGTATGAGTGCGATTTTTAATTTTGAATATTTGGATAACAATTAAATTTTGTTCAAATATTCTTAAACTTTTTAAAAAGACTGAAGACGGGCTGGTTAATACCGGAAAAATAACTAAAAAATTCTAAGCCCTATATTGCATTCAATATTTCAAAATTTTGACTTTAATGCGATTTTTGATTTAAATTTTTTGATAAAAATTACATTTTATTCAAATATTCTGAAATATCTTGAAAACATTGAAGCTGGTATAATTAAAACAGGAAATATAACTAAAAAATTCTGAGCCCTAAATTGCATTTATTAATTAGATAATTTGAGTATGAGTGCGATTTTTAATTTTGAATTTTTGGATAACAATTAAATTTTGTTCAAATATTCTTAAACTTCGTGAAATTACTGATGCTGGCCTAGTTAATAAAAGAAAAATAATTATAAAATTCTAAGCCGTAAATTGCCTTAAATATTTAGATAATTTGACTTCTGCGCGTTTTTTTATTTAAATTTTTTTATGAAAATTAAATATTGTTCAAATATTCTTAAACTTCTTAAAAAGACTGAAGACGGTTCTGTTTAATACCGGAAAAATAACTAAAAAATTCTAAGCCCTATATTGCATTCAATATTTCAAAATTTTGACTTTAATGCGATTTTTGATTTAAATTTTTTGATAAAAATTACATTTTGTTCAAATATTCTGAAATTTCTTGAAAACATTGAAGCTGGTATAATTAAAACAGGAAATATAACTAAAAAATTCTGAACCCTAAATTGCATTTATTAATTAGATAATTTGAGTATGAGTGCGATTTTTAATTTTGAATTTTTGGATAACAATTAAATTTTGTTCAAATATTCTTAAACTTCGTGAAATTACTGATGCTGGCCTAGTTAATAAAAGAAAAATAATTATAAAATTCTAAGCCGTAAATTGCCTTAAATATTTAGATAATTTGACTTCTGCGCGTTTTTTTATTTAAATTTTTTTATGAAAATTAAATATTGTTCAAATATTCTTAAACTTCTTAAAAAGACTGAAGACGGTTCTGTTTAATACCGGAAAAATAACTAAAAAATTCTAAGCCCTATATTGCATTCAATATTTCAAAATTTTGACTTTAATGCGATTTTTGATTTAAATTTTTTGATAAAAATTACATTTTGTTCAAATATTCTGAAATATCTTGAAAACATTGAAGCTGGTATAATTAAAACAGGAAATATAACTAAAAAATTCTGAGCCCTAAATTGCATTTATTAATTAGATAATTTGAGTATGAGTGCGATTTTTAATTTTGAATTTTTGATAACAATTAAATTTTGTTCAAATATTCTTAAACTTCTTAAAAAGACTGAAGACAGATCTGGTTAATACCGGAAAAATAACTAAAAAATTCTAAGCCCTATATTGCATTCAATATTTCAAAATTTTGACTTTAATGCGATTTTTGATTTAAATTTTTTGATAAAAATTACATTTTATTCAAATATTCTGAAATATCTTGAAAACATTGAAGCTGGTATAATTAAAACAGGAAATATAACTAAAAAATTCTGAGCCCTAAATTGCATTTATTAATTAGATAATTTGAGTATGAGTGCGATTTTTAATTTTGAATATTTGGATAACAATTAAATTTTGTTCAAATATTCTTAAACTTTTTAAAAAGACTGAAGACGCTGGTTAATACCGGAAAAATAACTAAAAAATTCTGAGCCCTAAATTGCATTTATTAATTAGATAATTTGAGTATGAGTGCGATTTTTAATTTTGAATTTTTGGATAACAATTAAATTTTGTTCAAATATTCTTAAACTTCGTGAAATTACTGATGCTGGCCTAGTTAATAAAAGAAAAATAATTAGAAAATTCTAAGCCGTAAATTGCCTTAAATATTTAGATAATTTGACTTCTGCGCGTTTTTTTATTTAAATTTTTTTATGAAAATTAAATATTGTTCAAATATTCTTAAACTTCTTAAAAAGACTGAAGACGGTTCTGTTTAATACCGGAAAAATAACTAAAAAATTCTAAGCCCTATATTGCATTCAATATTTCAAAATTTTGACTTTAATGCGATTTTTGATTTAAATTTTTTGATAAAAATTACATTTTGTTCAAATATTCTGAAATTTCTTGAAAACATTGAAGCTGGTATAATTAAAACAGGAAATATAACTAAAAAATTCTGAGCCCTAAATTGCATTTATTAATTAGATAATTTGAGTATGAGTGCGATTTTTAATTTTGAATTTTTGATAACAATTAAATTTTGTTCAAATATTCTTAAACTTCTTAAAAAGACTGAAGACAGATCTGGTTAATACCGGAAAAATAACTAAAAAATTCTAAGCCCTATATTGCATTCAATATTTCAAAATTTTGACTTTAATGCGATTTTTGATTTAAATTTTTTGATAAAAATTACATTTTATTCAAATATTCTGAAATATCTTGAAAACATTGAAGCTGGTATAATTAAAACAGGAAATATAACTAAAAAATTCTGAGCCCTAAATTGCATTTATTAATTAGATAATTTGAGTATGAGTGCGATTTTTAATTTTGAATATTTGGATAACAATTAAATTTTGTTCAAATATTCTTAAACTTTTTAAAAAGACTGAAGACGCTGGTTAATACCGGAAAAATAACTAAAAAATTCTGAGCCCTAAATTGCATTTATTAATTAGATAATTTGAGTATGAGTGCGATTTTTAATTTTGAATTTTTGGATAACAATTAAATTTTGTTCAAATATTCTTAAACTTCGTGAAATTACTGATGCTGGCCTAGTTAATAAAAGAAAAATAATTAGAAAATTCTAAGCCGTAAATTGCCTTAAATATTTAGATAATTTGACTTCTGCGCGTTTTTTTATTTAAATTTTTTTATGAAAATTAAATATTGTTCAAATATTCTTAAACTTCTTAAAAAGACTGAAGACGGTTCTGTTTAATACCGGAAAAATAACTAAAAAATTCTAAGCCCTATATTGCATTCAATATTTCAAAATTTTGACTTTAATGCGATTTTTGATTTAAATTTTTTGATAAAAATTACATTTTGTTCAAATATTCTGAAATTTCTTGAAAACATTGAAGCTGGTATAATTAAAACAGGAAATATAACTAAAAAATTCTGAGCCCTAAATTGCATTTATTAATTAGATAATTTGAGTATGAGTGCGATTTTTAATTTTGAATTTTTGATAACAATTAAATTTTGTTCAAATATTCTTAAACTTCTTAAAAAGACTGAAGACAGATCTGGTTAATACCGGAAAAAATAACTAAAAAATTTTAAGCCCTATATTGCATTCAATATTTCAAAATTTTGACTTTAATGCGATTTTTGATTTAAATTTTTTGATAAAAATTACATTTTGTTCAAATATTCTGAAATATCTTGAAAACATTGAAGCTGGTATAATTAATCAGGAAATATAACTAAAAAATTCTGAGCCCTAAATTGCATTTATTAATTAGATAATTTGAGTATGAGTGCGATTTTTAATTTTGAATTTTTGGATAACAATTAAATTTTGTTCAAATATTCTTAAACTTCTTAAAAAGACTGAAGACAGATCTGGTTAATACCGGAAGAATAACTAAAAAATGCTAAGCCCTATATTGCATTCAATATTTCAAAATTTTGACTTTAATGCGATTTTTGATTTAAATTTTTTGATAAAAATTACATTTTGTTCAAATATTCTGAAATTTCTTGAAAACATTGAAGCTGGTATAATTAAAACAGGAAATATAACTAAAAAATTCTGAGCCCTAAATTGCATTTATTAATTAGATAATTTGAGTATGAGTGCGATTTTTTATTTTGAATTTTTGGATAACAATTAAAATTTGTTCAAATATTCTTAAACTTCTTAAAAATACTGAAGACGGGCTGGTTAATATCGGAAAAATAACTAAAAAATTCTAAGCCCTATATTGCATTCAATATTTCAAAATTTTGACTTTAATGCGATTTTTGATTTAAATTTTTTGATAAAAATTACATTTTGTTCAAATATTCTGAAATATGTTGAAAACATTGAAGCTGGTATAATTAAAACAGGAAATATAACTAAAAAATTCTGAGCCCTAAATTGCATTTATTAATTAGATAATTTGAGTATGAGTGCGATTTTGAATTTTGAATTTTTGGATAGCAATTAAATTTTGTTCAAATATTCTTAAACTTCTTAAAAAGACTGAAGACGGGCTGGTTAATACCGGAAAAATAACTAAAAAATTCTAAGCCCTATATTGCATTCAATATTTCAAAATTTTGACTTTAATGCGATTTTTGATTTAAATTTTTTGATAAAAATTACATTTTGTTCAAATATTCTGAAATATCTTGAAAACATTGAAGCTGGTATAATTAAAACAGGAAATATAACTAAAAAATTCTGAGCCCTAAATTGCATTTATTAATTAGATAATTTGAGTATGAGTGCGATTTTTAATTTTGAATTTTTGATAACAATTAAATTTTGTTCAAATATTCCTAAACTTCTTAAAAAGACTGAAGACAGATCTGGTTAATACCGGAAAAATAACTAAAAAATTCTAAGCCCTATATTGCATTCTATATTTCAAAATTTTGACTTTAATGCGATTTTTGATTTAAATTTTTTGATAAAAATTAAATTTTATTCAAATATTCTGAAATATCTTGAAAACATTGAAGCTGGTATAATTAAAACAGGAAATATAACTAAAAAATTCTGAGCCCTAAATTGCATTTATTAATTAGATAATTTGAGTATGAGTGCGATTTTTAATTTTGAATTTTTGATAACAATTAAATTTTGTTCAAATATTCTTAAACTTCTTAAAAAGACTGAAGACGGGCTGGTTAATACCGGAAAAATAACTAAAAAATTCTAAGCCCTATATTGCATTCAATATTTCAAAATTTTGACTTTAATGCGATTTTTGATTTAAATTTTTTGATAAAAATTACATTTTGTTCAAATATTCTGAAATATCTTGAAAACATTGAAGCTGGTATAATTAAAACAGGAAATATAACTAAAAAATTCTGAGCCCTAAATTGCATTTATTAATTAGATAATTTGAGTATGAGTGCGATTTTTAATTTTGAATTTTTGATAACAATTAAATTTTGTTCAAATATTCTTAAACTTCTTAAAAAGACTGAAGACAGATCTGGTTAATACCGGAAAAATAACTAAAAAATTCTAAGCCCTATATTGCATTCAATATTTCAAAATTTTGACTTTAATGCGATTTTTGATTTAAATTTTTTGATAAAAATTACATTTTATTCAAATATTCTGAAATATCTTGAAAACATTGAAGCTGGTATAATTAAAACAGGAAATATAACTAAAAAATTCTGAGCCCTAAATTGCATTTATTAATTAGATAATTTGAGTATGAGTGCGATTTTTAATTTTGAATATTTGGATAACAATTAAATTTTGTTCAAATATTCTTAAACTTCTTAAAAAGACTGAAGACGGGCTGGTTAATACCGGAAAAATAACTAAAAAATTCTAAGCTCTATATTGCATTCAATATTTCAAAATTTTGACTTTAATGCGATTTTTGATTTAAATTTTTTGATAAAAATTACATTTTGTTCAAATATTCTGAAATATCTTGAAAACATTGAAGCTGGTATAATTAAAACAGGAAATATAACTAAAAAATTCTGAGCCCTAAATTGCATTTATTAATTAGATAATTTGAGTATGAGTGCGATTTTTAATTTTGAATTTTTGATAACAATTAAATTTTGTTCAAATATTCCTAAACTTCTTAAAAAGACTGAAGACAGATCTGGTTAATACCGGAAAAATAACTAAAAAATTCTAAGCCCTATATTGCATTCTATATTTCAAAATTTTGACTTTAATGCGATTTTTGATTTAAATTTTTTGATAAAAATTAAATTTTATTCAAATATTCTGAAATATCTTGAAAACATTGAAGCTGGTATAATTAAAACAGGAAATATAACTAAAAAATTCTGAGCCCTAAATTGCATTTATTAATTAGATAATTTGAGTATGAGTGCGATTTTTAATTTTGAATTTTTGATAACAATTAAATTTTGTTCAAATATTCTTAAACTTCTTAAAAAGACTGAAGACGGGCTGGTTAATACCGGAAAAATAACTAAAAAATTCTAAGCCCTATATTGCATTCAATATTTCAAAATTTTGACTTTAATGCGATTTTTGATTTAAATTTTTTGATAAAAATTACATTTTGTTCAAATATTCTGAAATATCTTGAAAACATTGAAGCTGGTATAATTAAAACAGGAAATATAACTAAAAAATTCTGAGCCCTAAATTGCATTTATTAATTAGATAATTTGAGTATGAGTGCGATTTTTAATTTTGAATTTTTGATAACAATTAAATTTTGTTCAAATATTCTTAAACTTCTTAAAAAGACTGAAGACAGATCTGGTTAATACCGGAAAAATAACTAAAAAATTCTAAGCCCTATATTGCATTCAATATTTCAAAATTTTGACTTTAATGCGATTTTTGATTTAAATTTTTTGATAAAAATTACATTTTATTCAAATATTCTGAAATATCTTGAAAACATTGAAGCTGGTATAATTAAAACAGGAAATATAACTAAAAAATTCTGAGCCCTAAATTGCATTTATTAATTAGATAATTTGAGTATGAGTGCGATTTTTAATTTTGAATATTTGGATAACAATTAAATTTTGTTCAAATATTCTTAAACTTTTTAAAAAGACTGAAGACGCTGGTTAATACCGGAAAAATAACTAAAAAATTCTGAGCCCTAAATTGCATTTATTAATTAGATAATTTGAGTATGAGTGCGATTTTTAATTTTGAATTTTTGGATAACAATTAAATTTTGTTCAAATATTCTTAAACTTCGTGAAATTACTGATGCTGGCCTAGTTAATAAAAGAAAAATAATTATAAAATTCTAAGCCGTAAATTGCCTTAAATATTTAGATAATTTGACTTCTGCGCGTTTTTTTATTTAAATTTTTTTATGAAAATTAAATATTGTTCAAATATTCTTAAACTTCTTAAAAAGACTGAAGACGGTTCTGTTTAATACCGGAAAAATAACTAAAAAATTCTAAGCCCTATATTGCATTCAATATTTCAAAATTTTGACTTTAATGCGATTTTTGATTTAAATTTTTTGATAAAAATTACATTTTGTTCAAATATTCTGAAATTTCTTGAAAACATTGAAGCTGGTATAATTAAAACAGGAAATATAACTAAAAAATTCTGAGCCCTAAATTGCATTTATTAATTAGATAATTTGAGCATGAGTGCGATTTTTATTAATTATGAATTTTTGGATAACAATTAAATTTTGTTCAAATATTCTTAAACTTCGTGAAGTTACTGATGCTGGCCTAGTTAATACAAGAAAAATAATTAAAAAATTCTAAGGCGTAAATTGCCTTAAATATTTAGTTAATTTGACTTCTGCGCGTTTTTTTATTTAAATTTTTTTATGAAAATTAAATATTGTTCAAATATTCTTAAACTTCTTAAAAAGACTGAAGACGGTCTGGTTAATACCGGAAAAATAACTAAAAAATTCTAAGCCCTATATTGCATTCAATATTTCAATAATTTGACTTTAATGCGATTTTTGATTTAAATTTTTTGATAAAAATTACATATTGTTCAAATATTCTTAAACTTCTTGAAAAGATTGAAGACGGTCTGATTAATAAGGGAAAAATAACTAAATAATTCTAAGCCCTAAATTGCCATAAATAATTAGATAATTTGAGTTTGAGTGCGATTTTTGATTTTGAATTTTTTGATAAAAATTAAATTTTGTTTAAATATTCTTAAACTTCTTGAAAAGACTGACGACGGTCTAGTAACTTAGAAGAATAAAATATTTTGGTATTCTTTACCTTACGTATGGAATAAAAATCATCGTTTACAAATTTTACTGCATAGATACCAAGGTGAAGCTCTTGAGGATAATATCATATTGTTAGAGCCAAAATCGCGATTATGCACTACAGTGCATAATGGTGGTTGATTCGAAATGTCTTCGAACCGATCCCAGCAAAGTGGAGGCCTTTATTTGCTATCCAACTCCTAAAACCGCCACGGAGATCAAGCATTTCTTTGGAATGACCAGATGGCATAGAATAAACGTTCCATACCTAACTTTTCGTCAGTTGCAGTACCGCTTTTAAAACTTTTAAAGGGGAAGCTAAAGGTTAAAGTGTGCAGCTGTGGGACGAAGAAGCGGAAGGAACCTTTTATTTTGTTTAAAAATTGTTTTTTTGAATCAGCTCCAATACTGAACAGCCCTGACTTTACTAACCCTTTTTCATTCAGACCGACTCTTCTGATTCCAGCCTGGGTGCGATTTTATTCCATATTATTGAGAAATTTCGACCATAGCTTGAGGGAACCAAGTTTACTATGTAATTCCAAACAACCAAGCTCTTTGCTGGTTAGGATCTACGCAGAGTCTCCGCATTATTCATCGTAAAAGGAAGCTTAATGTTGGCACCTGTTAATATTCACGCAATTTCGTTAATGCCCGAAGACAAAAGCGCGTGGTACCAGAAAGTCATGGATAAGATAATGTACAAGTTGTCACTATGGTACATAGCTCACTGGAAAGTTATTTAAAGATCTCATGGCTACGTATCAAGTCCAGAAGATATGGCACAATGCCAATTATCATCCTCAGGTTAACCCTCTGGAATGGACCTTTGACATTATGACTGTCACGCAGTGATAGGACCAGGTCCTTTTGACTGCTTCATCTGGGCGTTGGTTGTCGTGGATGTTTTGATCTTAAAGAATATTATTGATGGTTAACTATTATATTTTTGTGCTCAAACACGATAAAGACATGATTTGTCCTGTGTTAATTGCCATAGAGGTTGATTTGGTTTAATTTTATTACAATATTTGTATTTGTTTTAAAAATTAATGTTTTATTTCTAACGTATCCGTGCGATCGGCATTCTCGTGACTAACAGGGATCAATTCTTAGCTAACCTGTCCATCACATCATTTGTGGATCATCGAGGTAGTGATACACATTTTAAAGCAATTTCTGATTCCAAACAATATAATTTGTTATTTTATTTTCATAATTATATTATACTTCTTTACTCGTAATTAAATTGTAATACTTGGTATTATTGTTACTTTTTAAATAATTATATTATTTCTGTAACGTTAAGGTTTACAGCAATATCAATAGCCATACAATAAGAATAAATTATAAAACTACTGCACAGGTTTCAATATTTCAATGCATTTCCTCCCAGCAGACAGCAGTCAAACTGTTTTTTTATGGATGATTCTTACTGATGAGGTTCTTTTATCCTAAATATTCCAATTATTACTTTATTATTACAATAAATTATTACTAAATCAAATTAACCCTTATATTTAATCTTTTACATCTGTCCTGCCCTGCTCCACAGATACACATCTTAATTTACAAAAATTACATTTATAATTTATACTGCGTATAATCATTCAAACTGTTGAGGAAAGTATTCTCAACTGTACAGGGTCCATCTGTAAGAAAATATAAACATAATAATTTAAATTGCTTAATTGGGCGCATATTTACCAATCGGGTACCACCGTTCAGCATTTGGAGAGGATTCCATTCTTGCATTCGCCACTGCATCCTTAATAGCTAGCGCAACCGAAATCGACAAACAAGTAGGAGGTTCAGCAGTTGCTAAAGTAGTCTTTCGTTTTAAATGTGACCAAATAGTAACCAAAAATTTTACCTTTAGAATTGAGCACCCCCACCGCATTAGGATTCTTTTTGGGTAGCTTAATCCTGAAATCGGCTGGAATATCTTTTGCTCCTGGTGGTTTATAATTCCATGTCCTGTTTGTTAGCAGCTTCCCTTCGGAATCAAAGATATATTCCTCGCTGGTCCAATAACCCAAACCCATGATAAACCCACCTTCAATTTGACCAATGTCGATATTTGGACTCAAACTGTCCCCAGTATCTTCCACAATATCAACTCGCTTGATCTGTCGTAAACCGGTCAACACGTCTAGTTCAGTTTCTACACAGGCAGCTCCGTATATTGGATATGGCTGTAGGGGTTTTATACTTGGACTATACATAAAAGTTCCACATAAATCCACATTTGTTAGGTAACACTGATAAATTAATGTGGGCCAATCTATCGGTTCTTTCATTGTATCTCGAATGGGTTTCATCCGTGCGTTCAAAGTTTCGCAAGCTTTTAAAGTGGCCTGAAAGGAGCCAAATCCACTGTATATTTTAAGTTCGAAGATGATAATAATCCACATCACTTACCATACAAACACTTTCACTTGCTATACTTGCTCCTGAGACAAAACTATTTGGACATACGACAGTCTGGCTCGGTTGTACAGTTATAATATCTAATGGAATTTTTAAGGTATATGCACACACTTGCGCAACCTGAAATTGAAGTCATTTCATAATTTGATTTGAAAACGGAAGGGCAACAAACTTTGGTGTTAATTCCTTGACCCATTTCAATTCCTCCATGTGTAATTGCTACAGTACCGTCACCTTGAAAAATGGCAACATGAACATGGTAAGTTCCAATAATTTGTAATGGAAAAACTATTGAGGATACAGCCAATCCTTTCTTTACCCATCGATTTTCCTAAAATAATTAAACTAGAACCATGCAGCACAATAATCATCAATTTTACCATATTAAACTTCTTAATTTCCTTTTGACGATCTCTTACGTTGGCCCAATCTACTAATTCTGTCAAAAACTTTTTCACCTGTTCGTTGCTTGTATTGTTAAGTCTCACCGTTATTGGATCAACATTAATTGATACAGCAATGTTTTCCATAATGCTTTCCAAATAAGCTATTCCTTCCATCGTACCTAAAAATGTTACAATGATACTTTGGTGGAAATCCCTGGTTTCGTCCTTACCGGGTGCTCTGCACCAAGATCTTGTTTGGGTGTCAGTTCTTGTGGAGTAAAGTTTAAAGTTAAAAGTATCGCTTTTATAAGATCCAGTAAATGTTTCTGTAACTGCAATACCCGAATTTTCATTTCCACCATTGCGCCCAAAATCATTGTAACCCGTAGCATCTAAGTATTGAATAACTCCCGCTTTATTCACACCAACTTCGTAAGCCCCATAAAATGGATAACGGCCTCCAACTACGTTCATGTTAGTTTCAAGCGGCATAAACAACTTTACAGGTTTCTTTAATTTGTGGGCTGCTAACGCAGCGGCACATGCTATCATCGCATTCCGCATAATCTTCGCCCCAAAACCACCTCCTAAACGACGGACGACTACATTGACCCTAAAATTTTTGGTTTATTTCGACCAAGACTATTTTTTACCGAAATACCTATTAACACCAATATTTAAAAATTTTGCGGTTGCAGTCTGGGTCAAGTTCATATTTTGGGTTGAAGCATATATATTTAATCCGCTTTCGGTGGGAACTGCGACACAGCATTGGGTTTCCATGTGGTATTGGTATTGGGAGCCAATATTGAACTCTCCTTTTATCACATGCTGGACATCGTCGCCTAAAAAAGCGTTAGTAAGTGTATAAAAATTTGATGAAGGAAGAAGAACTTAATCAAGTACAATCAATTATGGAAAAATAGTGAGATGAATGCAAGGTATCGGAAGAGAAAATAACCCATTAACCTTTAGTTTTGGCTTTAACCTCGCCTCCGCTTTTAATTTGACTGGTTGCGTTATTTTTAATTAGGTCTTTGATGGTGAAAAGTGGTTTATCTTTTCCTGGAGTATACGAAACTACAACTAAATCTGCCGCTTGCACAGCAAGGGCTTGACTGGTTGCTACAACGATCCCAATTGGTTGATAGTAATATCGTACGGTTCCAGTACAAAAAACTTCTTCGGGCGCAGATATGAAAAATCCTGTTCCAACAGGAGTGAAATTATTTTCGCCCGGTATATGATTTTTGTCATAATACGCTTTGACTCCGTTCAGACTCTGAAATTTAGAAAAATATTATTTTATTTCGGAAAATTAAGTCCATACCAGAGCTTTGGAAGGGTCGATGTCTTTTATGACTGAATATGCTGGTGCTTGTGCAAGAACGAAAGCTGCGAAGAGCTGATCAGGTCCATCGGGCATGTCCATAATGTATTCGGCAGTTCCTAAAAATGGAAGTCAATTTTTTGCGCTGTAAAAGGACCGGTTCCTTTTATCCAAACCTGTGGATTGCGCCATGGCTTCCAATTTGTTGACCGGTTGAGTTAACGGATACATAGATTCGTTAGTTCCAAATTCTTGGGTTCCTTTCGAAATCTCACGTTTTTGTTTTGTTCCACCGCTTTTGTAACGAGATGATATTTTATCATCTGGGGCGATGCTTAATATGAATTTATAGAGCAATGCAACTGCTAAATCTTTTCTAAATTTTGGAGAGGGGTCAGGCAAAACCGAATCTGGGGTGAGTTCTTCATCAAGGATTTTCAATACTTCTTGAAGGACTGCATTATTGAAGATGTCTATGTTTTGTAAGTATTTTTCTGAAGCAGTGGCGTGGATAAAATCTGGATTGATTGCTCCATACACAATCCGTGCTGATTTGACATAATTTTTATCATCAAACTGGAATAGAAAACCTGCGTTGATCAAGGCATGCGCGTTTTGGGCCACTGGCATTATCTGCAAATAAATTTTAGCAAATTTGGAATAACTTTTAACAAAAGTCCACCTTATAGCTTTCGTATTTATAGCTGCTATCTAACGATGGAAGAACGATATTTTTGATGATTGTACCATCCATATTGTGTTTCAAAAATTCCGCAAGGGTTTTTGAAACTTCTGCTCGATTCCAGTTAACTGAAAATTAATATTAGTATATAAAGTAAATTTGGGGGGGGGACTCTCTTACTTAAAGTTACAGTTGCTCCTACTGTTTCCAATATTAAAAAAATATCCGAAGGAAATTCGTTATGTTTGTGTTTGGTCATTAAATTTCCGGCTAAGGTTCCAATCTGCAACCGAAATTTTTCTGTTAAAGAACAAATTTGCAAGAATTACTTACGTTTCGGACTGCTACATGAGCAATTAAATCGATATGGTCTGCTAACTTCTTCAAATAGGCAAATTCTAAATGCTCTTCTGATAATTTGTTAAACAACGTTAGTGTATTTGTCAGGGTCATATTACCTCCAAGTACCAATTTACCCCCTACTATCGAATATTCCAACATATTTTTGACATTCGTTATATCTATGTAAACATTAACTGGTTCCGAATTTTTGTACACACCTAAATATTGAAAAAATGAAAATAAACAATCAACAGGTTTTTTTTAAAAGTTCAACCTGAAGCAGTGTTTCCTCCAATCAACATATAGACCTGACCGGTATATTTTTTCATCACATCCAATACTTCATTAATTGCGTACGCTTTGTACCACTGAAATTTTCCATTGTCAAGAAAATAAGGTAAGTTTTGGTCACAAGGTTTTTCGCAAGTCATCCTACAGTTTTCCTTTCTACAAACTGGAAAATCTTCAATATCAGAGTAGGCTCCAATAATTTCTGGAGAAGCGTCCGATGCTAGCGATTTGAAAGCTGTTAAAATTGGCCTATAACCAGTACATCTGCAAATGTGTCCCCCAAAAGAATTTTCCACTTCCTTCATGGTTAGGTTATCCTTCGATTCGTACAATGCGTACATGTTCATTATCATTCCAGAAGTGCAAAAGCCGCACTGAGTTCCGTTAAACTTAACCATAGCATTTTGAATAGGATGGTATCCAGATTGAGTACTTCCAATTCCATCGGCAGTGTAGATTTTCCAACCGGTACATGAATAAATCAGCACCAGACACTACGAAAAGAATCATTTTGATGCCGTTAGGCCACTACAGAGATAAAGACGAACCGAATTGACGGCGATCTTAGTCTCACGTTGGGTTACTGGATCTCGAAAGGAAGCAGTGACCACGCAGGCTCCACAACCTCCCTCCCAGCACATATTTTTGGTTCCTTTTAAATGGGCCACTGTACGGAGATACTGATTAAGAGTTGTCATCGGATCAAACTGGTTTGGTTTTACTAAAAAAAAAAATTAAAGAAGAGTCAGGGTTGGAGCGAAAATTGCAAAGTAACTCACCTATATGCAAGTCATCGTGAATATAAAATTTAATGTCTTCTTTCCTAAAAAGAAAAAGCAATTTTGTTATTGTTAAGTTTGTTCAATTTTAACCCCCTTCTCGGACCTGACTGGTGGAAGAGAGAGATTGGAGTTGTGACGTTTCTTTCGTATGAACTTGGACCATGCATCTTCAACACGAAATAAAATTTTTGCATTTTATTGAATATTAGTTTTGCCAAACTGGGCAGACTTCGTGGGCGGCATGGTTTTACATTTATATGAATGAGGATGGGCTCAATAGCTGAGAATATTGAGGAAGCACTGCAGCTGAATGTGCAAAATGAACATATTATATGAGAAAAACCCATTCGTGTCTCATACTCGAAGTGTATAGAAACCCAAAAGAAAACGATTAAGGCTATAGAGGAAGAAAATAGGTCTCTAAAAGCTCAAATTCAAAAAAGAAATAAATTGAGAGTTTGATGGTTCTGGTGGAGAAATTGATGCTAACGGAATTGATTCTGCATGCCGCAGCAGGGTGGATCAAAAGCCTCTCAAACGCAAAATCGTGACAACCTGGATAACTACGGTGCATCATTGACCAGGGAGGCCATCTTCTTAGCGACTATGGATAACGAGCAGAGCCGGGCAACGGAGGAAGCTCGCTTTATAACGTTTACCTAAAGGAAACCCAAGGAGGAAAACAGGTACCAAATATTTCTTAGTGCTGGAATACAGCCCAGATGCTGTTTGCCCTAGGAAAGATCAGGTGCGGATCAGGTAACTGCTTCGGAGTGGTTCCTGATGTAACGCGAAACTTGGTCATGTCCCAATCCGTCTGACCTAGTGACGGGATCCGACAGCTATCTGGTGTAGTCATCAGAGGCAGTTTTAGAACTTATAAGGCGCCAGGCGCAAATCAATTTTGAGGCCCCCCTCCAAATATTATCACTAATCCTACACTCCCAAAAGCAATTGATTAAAACCTCTGATGTACGGGGGGCCCGACCACCAGCGCCGCAGATAATTTTAATACTTTTTTTTTTACAAAAATTGCACTGCAATCAAAATAACTGCAAATCTAAGGCATCTTAGGGATTCGAATTTTTTCGTTATTTTCCCTGTGTTTACTAGAATAAAATTAATATTTTCATAAAATTTCAGAATATTTGAACAATTTTAAATGTTTTTCAAAAAATGTATTTCAAAAATTGCACTGAAATAAAAATAACCGCATATCTAATGCATTTTACGGCTTAGAATTTTTTCGTTATTTTTCCTGTGTTTATTACAACGGAATTAATATTTTCATATAATTTCAGAATATTTGAACAAAATTAAATTTTTATTAAAAAATTTAAACCAAAAATTGCACAGAAATCAAAATAACTACAAATCTAATGCATATTACGGCTTAGAATTTTTTCGTTATATTTTCCTGTGTTTCATACAACAGAATTAATATTTTTATAAATTTTCAGAATATTTGAACAAAATTAAATTTTTATCAAAACATTTAAATCAAATAATTGCACTGAAATCAAAATAACAGCAAATCTAAGGCATCGTAAAGCGTAGAATTTTTTCGGTATTTTTCCTGTGTTTATTACAATAGAATTAATATTTTCATATAATTTCAGAATATTTCAATAAAATTAAAATTTTATCAAAAAATTTAAATCAAAAATTGCAGTGAAATCAAAATAACTGCAAATCTAAGGCATCGTAAAGCGTAGAATTTTTTCGGTATTTTTCCTGTGTTTATTACAACAGAATTAATATTTTCATATACTTTCAGAATATTTGAACATAATTCAATTATTATCAAAAAATTTAAATCAAAAATTGCACAGAAATCAAAATAACTGCAAATCTAAGGCATCGTAATGCTTAGAATTTTTTCGGTACTTTTCCTGTGTTTATTACAACAGAATCAATATTTTCATATAATTTCAGAATATTTGAACAAAATTCAATTTTTATCAAAAAATTTAAATCAAAAATTGCATAGAAATCACAATAACTGCAAATCTAAGGCATCGTAATGCTCAGAATTTTTTCGGTATTTTTTCTGTGTTTATTACAACATAATTAATATTTTCATATAATTTCAGAATATTTGAACAAAATTCAATTTTTACCAAAAAATTTAATTCAAAAATTGCACTGATATCAAAATAACTGCATATCTAATGCATCTTAATTCATGAAATTTTTTCGTTAATTTTCTTGTCTTTACTACGCCAGAATTAGTATTTTCATAAAATTTCAGAATATTTGAACAATTTTAAATTGTTTTCAAAAAATTTATTTCAAAAACAGCTGTGAAATAAAAATTACCGCATCTCTAATGCTTTTTACGTCTTAGAATTGTTTCGTTATTTTTCCTGTGTTTATAGAATTAATATTTTTCTAAATTTTCAAAGTATTTGAACAAAATTCAATTTTTATCAAAAAATTTAAATCAAAAATGTCGCATTCAAATCAAAATAACTACAAAGCTTATGAATCTTGAGGCTTAGAATTTTTTGGTTATTTTTCGTGTGTTTATTACAACAGAATTGATAGTTTCATAAACTTTCAGAATATTTGAACAAAATTCAATTTTTATCAAAAAATTTAAATCAAAAATTGCACTGAAATCAAAATAACTGCAAATCTAATGCATTTTAGGGCTTAGAATTTTTTCGTTATTTTAACTGTATTGATTACAACAGAATTAATATTTTCATAGTTTCAGAATATTTGAACAAAATTAAATTTTTACCAAAAAATTTTAATAAAAAATTGCACTGCAATCAAAATAACTGCAAATCTAAGGCATCTTAGGGCTTAGAATGTTTTCCTTAAATTTCCTGTGTTTATTACAACATAATTAATATATTCATAAAGTTTCAGAATATTTAAAAAAAATTAAATTTTTATCAAAAAATTTAAATCTAAATTTGCACTGAATCAAAATAACTGAAAATCTAATGCATCTTAGATCTTAGATTTTTTTCGTTATTTTTCCTGTGTTTATTACAACAGAATTAATATTTTCATACAATTTCAAAATATTTTGTAAAAATTAAATTTTTATCAAAAAATTTAAATCAAAAATTGCATTGAAATCAAAATAATATAATGCATTTTAGGGCTTAAAATTTTTTCATTATTTCAAAATAATAATTAAGTTTTGATCTGAAACAGCCAATCATAAGACCACGTGTCAAAATTATAAAATGCACTTAACAACGCTTTTGAGCAATCAAAATCAGCCAGAAATAACAGGAAAGCAAGAAAATGTATTGTTGATGACCTTTTGTTTGTTTGATACTTTTTTGATTTCTCGGCTCGTGATATCATGAAGGTCGTTTGAAACCAAAACATGCAACTGGCAGTTATAAAAAGAAAATGAGGTGCTGTTGAATTTGTAATAATTCAACATTATCATTTTATATCAATAAAATTATAGATGCATTTCCGCATATAATTTAAATTTTTGATTTAATTGAATGTCATAAAATTTATTTAAATATCTTAGAACTTTCGGCTTTTTATGTAATTTTTAATTTCGTAGCTGTGTTGATTCTTAAAATTAAGTGCCAGATGTTTTACTATAATATTTAACCCCTTAACGCTCACCGCCAAGCCACTATTCTCAGAAATGGTACAATTTGCAGTGGCAAAAGTAATAATAAAAATGAGTCTAAATAATAAACAACCATCAGCTTTACTTCTCAGTTAAAATTGTGGCACTATACCAATACTAAATTTAGTTTTAACCTTCATCCGCTCGCGATGCGGCAAATTGACCACAGCAAGACACTTAGGGTAATTTGTGGCTATAGTTAGCCGGTTGGTTGAGCTTTTTTTTTATCAGGATACGGGCATGGTCCAGTGGAGGAGATAGTAATTAAAGAATACAAAGCCCCTTCCCACATCTCGCGTGACGCTCGGGAAGGAAATAGGACAGAAAATTCAAAAAGGCAAATTCCAGGACTTAGCATATAAGAGATAATTTATTTTGTAATCAAGGGAATTTTGAAATGTTGCAATAAACCTTATAATAATAAAAGTAACCATGAATTCACAAAAATTTAAGTATACACATAAGAAAATGTTAAAAAAAAATTGATCATCAGTTTCGCTATTTGAAAGCTTTGGTAATGGTAAGCCTTTTGAATGTAATATTTGCAAGAAAAAAACTTACTTTTCAAAAGATGTGTTGGATTGGTACAAGAACGACGTTAAGTAGTTCATCTTAAAAGCAGTTTTCTTAAAAGTAACTTACAATTCAGTTGTTAATTTTAAACTAAAATATTCTACTGGTATTTAGATTATGCATTCATAGTGCAAACTGGGGAAAAGGAAAATGGAAAAAAGTCAAGGATTTTTTTTTAATTAATTGATGGGTTACATTATAATATTCACTTAATTAAATATTAGAATTGAGAAAAATGTTAAACATAATTAGATAGAACATCGAGGACAAGAAAATAAATTTTAAATAATTAAACTTTTTAAGTTTATTTGAAACAAATTACAGAATATTATGTTTATTCCCCACTGATTATATTATAATATATTATTTTTGAAGAATTTAACTTTTACAGAAAAAAAAAGGAAGAACTTATAGTTTATACTTCTTGTAGTCGTTCAAACTGTTGAGGAAATTATTTTCCACTGTACACGGTCCATCTGTAAGAAGATAAAACTGTAAAAATCAAGACAGAGAAATTTAGTGTATATTTACCAATAGGGTACCACTTTTCAGCCTTTGGATCGGATTCCACCCTAGCATCCCCCACTGCATCTTTAATTGCTAACGCTACTGCAATCGTCAAACATGTAGGAGGTTCAGCAGTAGCTAAAATACTTGGATTAAAATTTCCCTAAACAAGTTCAAACTGTTTACCTTTCGAATTAAGCACTCCAACCTTATTAGGATTATTTTTGGGCAACTTGACCCTAAAATCTTCTGGAATATCTTTAGGTCCCGGTACTTTATAATTCCAGGTCCTATTTGTTAAAAGCTGCCCTTCAGCATTATAAACTTCTTGCTCACTGGTCCAATAACCCAATCCCATGACAAATCCGCCTTCTATTTGACCAATGTCAATATTTGGACTCATACTGTCTCCAGTATCTTCCAAAATGTCGACTCTCCTGACTTGTTTTAATCCAGTTAACACGTCGAGTTCGGTTTCTACGCAGGCAACTGCATAGATTGGATATGGTTCATGAGGTTTTAGGGTTGGAACATACGTGAAGGCTCCACATAAGTCTATATTTGCCAAGAAACACTTATAAATTAATTCGGGCCAATCTACAGGTTCAGGCATTGTTTCTCGAATCGGTTTCATTCTTTCGTTTAATACTTCGCAAGCTCTTAATGTAGCCTGGAATGAATACAAAGTTGTTATATTATTATGGGTGATAAAAATGATACAATTTGATCAAAATTCCCGTCGTCACTTACCAAAGAAACATTTTCACTTGCAATACTTGCTCCTGAGAGTAAATCATTTGGAGATACGACACTTTGGCTCGGTTGCACGGTAACCATACTTAATGGGATTTTTAAAGCATATGCACATACTTGGGAAACCTAAAATTGATATCTCTTTATTATTTTCCATAAAGAAAACGAAGAGCTACATACTTTGGTGTTAATTCCTTGACCCATTTCAATCCCTCCATGTGTAATTGCAACTGTACCATCGCCGTGAAAAATTGAAACATATACATGAAAGTTTCCAAAAAGATGTATTGGAAAATTGATTGGAGACATAGCCAATCCTTTCTTTACCCATCGATTATCCTGCAATCGTAAAAAAAAAACATTAGTGATGTAGCGGAATATTTATCAATTTTACCTTGTTAAACTGTTTTATTTCCTTTTCACGATCTCTCAGGTTGGCCCACTCCACTGCTTCGTTGATATACTTTGTAACCTCTGCACTGCCTGAATTATTTAATCTCACTGTAATTGGATCCAAATTAGTCGCAACAGCTATATTCTGCATAATATTTTCTAAATAAGATATCGATTCCAAAGTACCTAAAAAAAATTAACACAATAACAGTGCTAGGAAATGTCAAAATCGTCGTTCCTACCAGGTCCTCTGCAAAAAGATCCGGTATGAGTATCAGTTCTTGTGGAATAAAGTTGAACGTTGAATGTATCACTTTTGTAACAACCCAAAAATGTTTGCAAAGTAACAGCACTATAATTTTCATTTCCACCATTTCTCCCAAAATCGCTGTAACCGCTAGCATTTAAGTATTGAATAACTCCATCGTTGTTCACACCAACTTCGTATTCACCATAAAATGGAAAACGACCTCCAGCCACACTCATGTTATGTTCCATTGGCATAAATAACTTTACAGGTTTCTGTAATTTGTAGGCTGCTAACGCAGCGGCACATGATATCATCGAATTACGGAAGAGTTTCGCCCCAAAACCACCGCCCAAACGGCGAACAACTACGTTGACTCTAAAAATTTTGCTTGAATTTCACCAAGAGAATTTTTTACCAAAATACCTGTTAACTCCAATGTTTAGAAATTTTGCAGCTGCGGTCTGGACCAAATTCATATCCTGAGTTGAAGGATACAAATTCAATCCGGTTTCGGTGGGAACTGCAACACAGCATTGAGTTTCCATGTGGTGTTGGTATTGCCAGCCGATATTGAATTCTCCTTTCACCACATGCTGGACATCGTCGCCTAAAATTCAGGGTTAAAGTAATTATAATCTTTTGTTTCACAGTTGAAAATAGTCTGCACCAATTTTTGGCGTCAATTTGAATGACATGATCCCCAAAATAATCGTTTAATAAAGAAAACGTAAAATGTTACCTCTATTTGTGGCTACAATTGAGGGCTCGGAAAAAATTCTGCTGGTGTCCCCACTTTTTATTACGTCTTTTATAGTGAGGAGTGGTTTATCTTTCGATGGGTTATAAGTCACTTCGACTAAATTTGCGGCTTCTAGAGCAATTCTTTGACTTGTTGCCACAATTATTCCAATTGGTTGATGGTAATATCTGACGGTTCCAGTACAAAAAACTTCTTCGTTTTTGGATATGAAAATTCCAGTTTTGAGAGGAGTGAAAGTATTTTCACCCGGTATGTCGTTTTTGTCGAGATACGCTACCACCCCTTCCATATTCTGAAATGTTTAAAATTTAATGTTTTTTTATAGTAACAAAATTAGATCCATACCACAGCCTTTCCAGTGTCTATACTGGTTATAACTGAAGAAGCTGGAGCTTTTGCAAGAACGAATGCTGCAAAAAGTTGGTCCTTTCTATCAGGAAGATCCATAATGAATTCGGCTTTTCCTAAAGCAAACGAATTTAATTTTTGTAAAATAGAAAAAAGGGGTAAGTTACCGGTGGATTGCGCTAAGGCTTCCAATTTGTTGACCGGTTGAGTTAATGGATATAGGGATTCTTGGGTTCCAAAATCTTGGGTTCCTTGTGAAATCTCACGTTTTTGTTTCTTTCCACCGCTTTTGTTACGGGGTGATACTTTGTCATCTGGAGCGATGCTCAAAATAAACTTATACAGCAAGGCGGTTGCCAAATCTTGCCTATATTTTGGAGAAGCGTCGGGTAAAACGTTATCTGGTTTAAGTTCTTTATAAAGAATACTCAAAACTCCTTGAATGATTGCATCATTGAAAATATTCAGATCTTTTAAGTATCTCTCAGAAGTAGTGGCGTGCACAAAATTTGGATTGATTCCTCCATACACAATTCTTGAAGTTTTTACATTGTTACTTTTCTTATCGAAATGGAATAAAAATCCTGCATTAACAATGGCTTTGGAATTTTGGGACACTGGCATAATCTGGAAACAAAATTAACCAATTCAGTTCATTGCAAAATTTTTTCGACAAAAATCCACCTTATAGCTTTCAAATTTATAGTTTTCATCTAACGATGGAAGAGCAATGCTTTTGATAATTGTGGTTTTCATGTCGTGTTTCAAAAAGTCCACAAGAGATTTTGATACTTCTTTTTGAGCTTGGTTGACTAAAAATTAAAATTATGTAAAGTAAATGTGGAAACAGACCCAAATTGCTTCAAGTTACTTAAAGTTACAGTTGCTCCTACTGTCTCCAATATTACGAAAAGATCGGAAGCAGATTGGTTGTGTTTGTGCTTCATCATTAAATTTCCGGCTAGGGTTCCAATCTAAAACCGAAATTGTATTTTAAAGAACAACATTAAAGAATTTACTCACATTCCGCACTGCTACATTAGCAATTAATTCGATGTGATCTGCTAACTTCTTTAAATATGCAAATGCTGCATTCTCCCCTGATAGTTTGTTAAATAAATTCATTGTATTGGTCAGGGTCATATTAGCCCCAAGTATCAATTTATTGCCTGCTATGGAATGTTCCAAAAGATCCTTCACACCTTTTATATCTATATAAACATCAACTGGTTCAAAATCTTTGAAAACCCCTAAAAGTTACAAGAATTGAAAATTATTTGTGAGAATAGTTTTCTTTGACGTTATTTAACCTGAAAGAGTGTTTCCTCCAACCAACATATAAACCTCACCAGGATGGTTTTTTATTATATCCAAAACTTCGTTAATTGTGTTTGGTTTGTACCATTTAAGGTTTTCATTTGCATAAAAGTTAGGAACCAATTGATGGCAAGGTGTTGCACATGTAGCTCTGCAGTTTTCCTTCTTGCACATTGGAATATCTTCAATATCGGAGTAAGTTCCAATAATATCTGTAGACGCGTCCGATGCTAAAGATTTGAAAGCAGTCAAAATCGGTCTATAACCGGTGCATCTGCAAATATGTCCTCCAAACGAATTTTCCACTTCCTTCATGGTTAATTTGGGGTTCCCTTCGAGTAATGCATACATATTCATTATCATTCCAGAAGTGCAAAATCCACACTGGGTTCCGTTAAACTTAACCATGGCGTTTTGAACCGGATGGTATCCTGTTTCGGGGTTTCCAATGCCTTCGGTGGTGGAGATTCTCCAACCAGCACATGAATAAAGCAACACCAAACACTGCGGAAAAGCGTTATTGTGGTTTCGTTGGACTACCAAAAATTCAAACAAACCGAGTTGACGGCGATCGTGGTGTCGTTTTGGGTTACAGGATCTGGATAAGAAACAGTGACGACACAGGCTCCACAACCTCCCTCCAAACACATATTTTTGGTTCCTGTTAAATAGGGCACTGTTCGAATATATTGGTTGAGGGTTGTCCTCGGATTATGTTGTTCAGCTTTTACTAAACAAATTTAAAAAGATTAAAGAGTGGGGGTGCAAAAATTGCAAAAGGACTCACCTATATGCTCTACATCGTTAATATAGAATTTAATATCTTCTTGTCTAAAACACATTTTTGCTGTTAACTTTGGAAATATGTAATAACTAATAAAAGATACTGCAATATCATTTGCATGACCCAACGGAAGTATTAAAATACATTAATAAACAAGGAGTTTGAGATATATTTAAGATAATCGTTACCTCCTTTGTTGGAAATAATTGTATAATTACAAATAAAATTAACATAATATGAGAAATATTATTAAAAATTGTTGTAAATTAAAGCTAAATTAAGTAAAATATGAGGTAATGTAATATAGGGAATTTGACCTCGCCTTGAGCCTAGCCAATTTTAATTTTTTTCCTTCGATTATTTTGTAAAGTAAACATTCTGAAAATTGCATTTTGATGTGGTTGCACGGCCATAATAATCAAATAGGAATTTTGAAATAAATGTTTGTAAAAGGAAAGATTGCCCGATTTTGGCTGAACTTAGCTGAGGAAACTTTAAAATATCTGCGATACATTAAAAATATGAGACAACTTCAACAAAACTTTAAAAATAATAAAATTAAAATATTTTACTGTAATTTGGTTACATCCAAAAATTGCATGGTGCTTGCAGGGGGTCCATAAATATTTGGGACACCCTGAAGCATATCAAAAACATTTAAAATATTTGATTGTCAGTTAATTTTTAGTTTTGCAATCAATAAATTTTGAATTTAATATTGCAACAAATGAACTCACTTTTCAAAATTTGTGCCAGGTGGGCACAACATCGACTCGGCTTTGCTCATCTTGAAAGTTTTCTGAAACTCAACTTACTAGGTGCTTGCATATTTTATACTACAAAATATTCAGTTGGAGTGCAGATAAAGTGTATGTACTTGATAAATATCAAGTATCATTTTCACATTAACACGCAGGCGCATTAATCCTGACAAGATGGTAAGTAGGTACCTACAACAAAAACACGAAGAAATTAAATATTTGCAGTTCGATTCTTGCTTCCCTTGTTACCTTTTTTGTTTCTAGATTCCAGATTTATTGTAGAGGTTATGGTAAACTCACATGCACTTAGGCTTCTAAATTGGGCCCATTGTACTAACTCCGATTTCCAGCTCCATCCAGACTCTGTCACACCTCAAGCCATCCCAACTATAGGATAAACTCCTAGATCTTGGCAGGTGGGGTGTCGCTGATTCTGGCCATAGCAGGCCAGAAGTCCCACAACAAGAATCTTCGCATGGAAGTCAGCGCTGGACAGAAACAAAGTACATACAAGCTCATCTATTTCCTTCTCTTCATTGGAATATATTTCATGGCATATAAGGTGCTTATTTAATCTGAAGTGTCCAGTGAAAGCAGTCCATTAGCAAGCTGCTAATGGAAACAAGCTGCTAATGGATGTAAAATAACTATAGTCCAAAATCGATCTGCGGACTACTCACCAACCCGTCTGGCCAGCGTGGTGAGTTATGGCCAGATCCTCCATAATATGGAGAGGCTTATGTCCAGCAGTGGGCGGAAAAAAGGCTGATGAAGAAGAAAGTCCAGTCAAAATCTTTGCATTGTCCGCAGAAGGACCCTGGATAGTTTCACATGCTAGTTGTGCAGTTCTACGATGTAGAAAGTTGATTGCCATGTGACGATCGGCTCCAGGCTCCTAGGAAGACTTTTGGAACCCATTTTCTTCAGTTCAGAAGTCTTTTCATTGCCCTCGCCACCTTGATGTCCTTTGACCCAGAAAAGAGATAGAACATTTTGGCAAGAAATTTCATTTAGTATCTGGATGCAGTTAAGCACCCGACGAGAGGTGATTTTATGGCCCTCCAAGGGGGATCGCCTTGCTGGCGATAACAACTATTTATTATGGATTATGTCGTGTTCAAGATTTGTTCCTCGCCTGTTATTCCATATCTTCCAGCTGCATAGCCTAAAGGTAGCCCTAACCGACATCCTCTATACATAAAGATCAAGTGATGAGAGGCAGAGAAGGGCCTGAAGCGCTGATTGCATTATTTCAGTTATAGCCAGACAAAATGTCAATTAAAGTTGATGATTTGAGTCAATGGGCTCATTCGGGAATTGTCAGTGGCTAAGAAGCTTATGGCTCAATAAGAGGATTCCCTGAATGGGCAAGGCTGAGTGCCAACTATACTGAGTTTGGGTGTAACATAACCTCAAATATTACATTCCAAACACAAATTAGTCTGTTATAATCTGTGAGTTACCTATCACAAAACTGCTGGAGCTCTGTGGTCCAAACTCAGCGGCTTATAGTTCATGAATGCACCAAATGTATAATGTGAACTTAATTTTAGGAAAGGTACACGAATTGGTTTCATTTAGCATTACAGATTCCATATATTACGCACCTCAATGAAAACTGATAGAATATGGACTATTATGATGGGTAAACGAGACAAAAATTGATAAAATCAATTGTGACACGTCCAATAAGGAGCAGTTTGTAAAATAAAAGCAAAATGTAACTAAGAATTAAGAAAATTTGATCCCCTATATCGACAAGTGTTCCTCACGCTATTATGGTTTATATTTTGACGACAATTGGTTTATCCAATAGTAAAGTCAAAAGCAAGTTAAACTTTTGAAAATCTTAATCAGAAACAATTAAATTAAACAATTAAAATTCAATTATTCAAGATTGTGAAATGATACTAATAATCATCAAGCTTAATCAGCGGTGATATATAAAAATAGGACGAAGACAAAGGCTTTTTTATTCTTTTTTATAATAGATTGAGTGTAGTTCGACAAGATAATAAAGGTAATCTTTTACTAACCGCAGTAAATACACCAAGGGCGAAGGATTTAGTATAAAATATGAGTTACGTTATTTTAGTAGCAAAAATTTTGAATGTAAAAAAAACTTTATTTATATTTCCTAAATTCAATTCAGGCTCGAAACTATAGGTTAAGACCGTTCTTTAGTTGATCTATTTAACTAAGGGGAATGCGGCCATATTTGTTTTGTGTTTATTGGAAAGATATCAATTTCGGGTCACAATTCCGTATATCAGGGAGATTAGGAAGTAATCCTGTATAATAACAATTTTTCTTCACAGTATGATGACAATTTAATAAGTGAGTTAGTAACCTTGCTCTCGATGCTGGAGATAAAGGCTAGTCGCCCTTAAGATACATTTACAAGTGACGCAGATTTGACGAAATATTGCAAGCAGGATGATTAAATATTAAATTCTGGGTCAAATTTAACTTTTCCCTAAGCTGCCACCAAGTAGCTGGCCTATGGAAAGGATGAATCGGGAAAATAAGCAATAAATTGTGGAAGAAATCGAAAAAACTATTCTTCAAACTTTTTAGGTTGAGATAAACAATATTATTGATTTTCATGTCGATCAACGGTTAAATGCATCGATTAATGGGAATAAAAAATACAACAATTACTCGTTGAAACTTCTATTGTTTCAAAATTTAGTTTGCGGTGTAATAATCTTTGTTGCCACTATCGACAGTCGCTAATCTACCGAAATCCTAATTGTCAAAAATAAATATAAGTGTTTATCGTTAAAGATAAGGTTTTTAATTGTTCTGCATTACAAGTACCTTGCAAAATTTCAAAGATTTCCTACTTTTAGATTTAAATAGATAACATTTGCAATTATTTATTGTTATAATTACCATAATTGGATGAGTAATTTGCAAGGGCAAATCAGTCCTTCCAAAATATAGACATCAACCGACTAAGAAATGATTTCGGGAAACGATGACTGACGAAGTTGACAGGAAAACGACTACGGATAGTAAATAAAAACAAATAATATTGTATAACATTCCCAAATATTTTACTTTGTTCCAAGGGAGATTCGAGACCGTTAGGAGAGTATAAAGCTAAACCCTGATACTCCGCAGTCTGTCACTCAATAAAATGTCTGTCTGTCTGATCTCTATTAATTAATTAATTGTAAATCTGCAAAACTAAGTTTAATTGGAACTAGAAAATCTTGGAAAATTGGTGTTACGTCATCCTAACCTATAATAATCAAACACGAAGGCTATTTCGTTTAGGTAACCAATGGCTGTGCTTACATGCGATGACGTAGCATTCAAGCATGCAGATTTACACTGTACGCAGGTTTGAAGTGCATGCAATATAATAAATTATTAGCCTCTTGAAGACAGTGCACGTTCGTTGGAATCCTGATTGCTTTATAGAAGCTCCATTATGTGTGACGTTTAATTTAAACCATTCAAATTGCGAATGCCAAATATCTGCATCTTAATCAACAAACAATATTATATAGCTACAATGTAATCTATATTGTTATTTGTTAAATCGATACAATATCCTATTATCAATAACTAATTTTAAAATTAGAGCAATTATTACTTGCGCTTTGATTTGTATGTATTTTAATTTGTCATTGTTTCATTGTATAAAATTGAATTGTATACTTACTAATATACTTTTTGTTGTTCAAAAATAACATTTTTGCTGAATGTATTTAAAAACAATGTAGGTACCTAATTAATCAAAAAGTAAAAAAACAGTTTGGACATTTTAAATATGTAAATCATTTGAATGAAGTGAGCTAATAGCTTAATAGTTAGCGTGTTAGCTTCATTGCGTAGCATCTAACATTAAATATGGTCAAAAATTTCTCTCGATTTAAAAAGTTGCCTTTTCCTGTGGTTCGAAATCCACGTTAAGCTGTAGGTCCTCCAATACGCAACGAGGACGTGTGGGGGGGTGAGGGGGTCCCATACCAAGTAAAGATAAATAATATGTAACTTGGGTGGTTTGAAGGTCACGACATATATTATAGACTCAACTTGAACCCACAGTAATTTGATATTTAATTTTCCAAGTAAAATTTTTCATTTTCCTCAAAATTTCCGATTTGTATCCATCGATCTTGTTAGTGTTAGCAACCGTATGTTATACAACACACAAAGCAAGGAAGTAGGAATGGTTGTAAAATATTCAGACGAAACGGAGACGAACATCACGAATATTTTCTAAAATATTTCGGTAATCTTTTGTATACTCCTGATAAAGGTAAAGGATAAAGGAAAAAATTTCTAAGTTTAACAATTCCATACACCAATATCTTTACTAGCCCAATCAGTCTTCCATTGTATGAACACTTCAATTTTAGAAAAAGTGCATCCATTAGAAAGGTTAAAAAAATTAAACAATGAAATTTTCATAACTAATAGAAACTGCCAAATTATTCCATCATACATTCAATTTTGGAGTTTCATTCAGTCGATTGAGCAGAGTTAATACATTTCAGATCAGACAATATCAGCAAACTGAAATGTCAAATTTTGAATCAACATCAAAATATTGACCGACACACTTAATTAATTTGAATCTAGCAGCGTCATACTGACTGGTTAATTTTATGAAGCTAATGAAAGGCTTCTCATTAAACGTCTAGACCAGTGCCTATCAAACTGTAACCTAAGTTCAGATTTCTAATTAAAATTTGACCTGTAGAAAATTAGCTTGATATTGCAGAAAATGGATAACTTCTTCAAGAGAGGTAACGGAATGCTGTTCAAATTTTGATCCGAATCGCATAATTTATTTTAAGTTATAATAACTCGCAACCTGTGCTCGCAAAACTTTTAGAAAATCGACTAGTACTACTGAAAATTATAATTTTAAGTAAACATAAAACATGCGCTTATTTACAAAACTTGTCATTCTTGCTTTATTAAAATTTCAGGCGTTGAAGTGTTTATTGATTTTAACAATCAATATAACAAAAACTACGCCATCTGCAGTAAAAAATAAGAATAATTACCCAATTGTTCTTTATATTTTTACTACACTGCCTATAAACAAAATTAATGTTATTATTATGGGTTAAACTTCGCATCCTTCAATCCATCCTAAAATATTTGAGAAAACTGTAAATAATTATAACATTCTGTATATTTATGTCTGTTCGTAACGCACGACTAATTGGTTGGAATTACAACGCATATTACTTGGAGATCCATTCTCAGTAATACTGAGATACTGAATTTTTGAATCTCATCTCACGGTTTAATAAGGCAAATCTATGACAACTGAGCTGTCTGCGTTACGAACAGACAGAGATAAGTGGGCTTCGCCCGCATCTGCTCCGTAGTTGTCACCCAAGTCCATCCATCCTTTACCCCTCCTCCCACCTTTTAAACATCACTCCGGTCAGGCTCATTGCCACAATGGGTCAGAAATTCCCAATTAAATTTCCCAAAGGAAATGACTTCCTAAACATGCTTCGCTTGAAAAGGAAAAATCTGATTCCATCTTTGATGAACAAATTTTAACCAACACAAAAGAGGGTTTTTCAAAATAAATAAACCATCGAAAAATCAAAGTTAATTCATTAGAATATCAAATTCTGCAATGGTGTGTATTTGGGAAGATTATTTTGTTTAGTTTAGTTCGTTAGTCCAGACAGGGGAGACATTGATGAATGGCTTCAAAGCAAAATATACTATAAGAGATTGTTTTTCAATTTTTATTACATTTCACGATTTACTCAGTTAATATGAAGTTTAGCACTTAAATTTGTACGATACAATGGTCACAAATTGAATACTTTACAATGTTTACATGCTATTTTGGAACGTTCCAAGTCTCATAATCCTTCCTTATTTAGTTTATCTACTAAAAAAGGGACCCGGGAGGGGGGGGCATTTGGATTGCATTATTTTTAAAATTATACAACAATTTTACATTTGGGGGAAACTGCAAATTGAGAAAATACGTGTTTTTTCATATTATGCTCATAATAAATTTAGGTCGTACGTGACTTCATATGTTACTAACAGACAGACAGATATGAAATTCTTTTAGTATGGAAATGTCGTTAATTGCAATAACTAATGGTACTCGGGCAATATTTGCCTATAATATAATAGAATATACAAAAAATAAGTCTAGATTACGATTTTTTATTCCCCCCCCCCGGCAGCCCTGATGAGATAAAGTTATAATTTATGCTAACATAAAAATAACGAAATATGGTGAGGGCAAATTTATATGCGATAGTGTTTATTTTTCCAGTTCTTGCAGATTTATTTTGTAAGTTATGTTAACTGCCTAAAAGATACTTAAACATTAATCAGGGACATAGCCAGGATTATGAGAGGGAATTTTTTGGCACCCTAGCAAATTATTGCAGCAGCAACAGAAGTTTATTGAACGTTCAAATTTAATAGAGCCACCTATTGACGGTGGTTTGAAGTACACTGGCTGTTTCCAAAACCAACAGCGGAATTGCACATTTCGAAATATTCGAAATCAATGCAAAATAAAGGGAATCTCGTGAATCCATTCATGCGCATCAGTACTTTTATTCTTTTTTCCTAAAAAAATATGGTCATCATCTTAACTGACATGAGATTAGGACTGAAGAACCAAAGGAAACCATAGGAAATCTTTGTAATTTTCTATTTTATATTTTGGTTAAATAAGCCTGATATGGAAAGCACTGGATGAGTTACTGTTTGTATACATTAATTATTTTGGATTACAGCTATTGATGGATTGATAAATGGAACTCTAAAATTGACATTTAATCCAAATTCATTGAACCAATTTGATTTAATGACAATTTTTAAGTTCAAATTAATTTAAATGTTCGCTAATGCAGAAATTTATTGAATCAAACTGATTTTTAATTTCTAGTGTTCGTTATTAAGCCATTTCATTTTATTTCTGTGACAATCAAATTTATGACATACCAAAATAGAAACAAATATAATTTTATTTTAACATCTACTTATTATCGCATCAAGAAAATTCTAATGTTTTGTTAGCAAACCATCGACCATTCTACTTTGTAATATGCGAATCATAATTGTTTGTCAACATAAACAATTTAAAACATAAAAAAAACAAAATTTAATTGCACTTGGAAATGAAAAAAAAACAAATTCAAACTGAGAGCTCCGAGCAAGTGATACCACCCAAAAAAAACCCTTCTGGCCTCAAGTTTCGAATAATTAAAAAAAAAACTGATTACATATTATCTGGAAATGCAGAGGAATTTATCGACTACCTATAATTTTGTTTTATTAAAATTTGATCCTAAAGAGCGTAACTCCGTTCGTACGAATTACAGTTAAGCTACGAGGGGCAATTTAAATATTTTAAGACTCCATAACTACACACATTAAAATGTAAGAATAAGAATCAATTTCGATCGATACAAATTACATAAACTAGATTCGATTTGGGCTTTAAAATGATGCTTGGGTGAATACCCTCATCTTGTGACGATTGCATTAAGATTTTTTCACCTGCGCTCGAGCATGCGTACACCGGATTACCTTGAGCGGGAAACGTTGACCTACGCATTCAGGTTTACTTTCTTACATTCTAATAGTATTAAACGATTTAAATCGAAACTGGATTTAAATATTAAAAATTTCAAATATTGACAAATTTTTAGGTTAGTAAAAACTGACCCAAACCCAACGGATCTAAATTTGAACGCCTAATAGCTAAATTTTTTCTTTAAAAATGGCGGTTTTCAAAATGGCAATTTAATAGCAGCGGTTTTATATTTTTTGAGGTGTGAAAAAGTTTTCAAATTAAATTGTTATGCATCAGGTTGTTTGAAACCACAAAAATGTTATTTGTTAGCAGTTGAAAAATTAATTGACCGTTTAAAGAAAACACAAACGTTTTTTGAAAAAAGGAACCAATTCGGTTTTATTCTGGATCACCGGAGGAGTCGGGTGGAAACTCTTCGTATTTTACAAAAGGAAAATTACAATTTTTGAATTGTTTTAAATGATTAAGGTCGGAAATGTACAATTTGACGCATTTACATTGCGTGATATTCTTGAAGTAGGTCAATTAGAAAATTGTAAAACAGTATTTGAACTTCATCTTCTTTTTTTTTATCATTTGTATTGGAAAACCTGTTTTCTCACCCAAGTGGTGGTGGTTCAATAAACAATGATACCCAGCTTTTCCTTCATCGCTTAGGAGGTCTTTCCACTGTTCTTCTTCCGGATGGTTTCCCTTCGCTTATGAGTTTTGTTAATCGTCCTTCTTCCATCCTGCGTCTGAATGTAAGAAACTTTGCAATGTCCGTTCACATGGACATCCAACGGGATGGAAGCATCAGTGCAGAATTTGCATGCTAATCCTAGTCTTTCAGAGATAAGGAGAACTGAAGTTCGTTCCAATCCTTCCAATGAAGGAAGTATCCAATCTGATTGTTCTTCTTGTGCTGGATAAGTCGATAAAATAATTTTTTTTACTAAGATTATTAAATAATATCTGATGTACCCCACTTCCAAACTCAAACTGCTGTCGCAATATTAATTGAATAAGTTTTTGTTAAATCGTGAGAAGATGGTAATTGCTTTGATACAATGATCCGGAAGAAACACTGACGAAAACTTTCTTTTGAACAATGCTAACGCTTCTGTACTACTCGCAAGTGGAGAATATACGACATTACAAGTCAAAAATTCCAGAGAAGAGATAAAAACGATGCGATTCCGTCCAACCAATGTGATCGGTGGTGGATTTGGATCCTTTAGAGAGCCACATATTAGTATTCCATTAATCTGGATGGAATACAATATTGTTTTGATGCAAGCTAACTCGTTTATTGATCAATCATTCCTGGTTTGTTGACTGGTCCGATTATCTGAGATGGAAAGGTGAGATGGTCTCAATCTACAACTACAACAAAAGTTAAAATGATGGGCTGATCATCCCTCAAACAAATGCTTAATTGCCACGTTAATATCATTGATTGGAAATAAAATTATGCACGGTTTGGACCGTATAAGTAGCACTCATTATAACCTAATGGGTAGCATATTCGCTATTGTAGGTTAGAATTTATTCTTCGAAAAAAAAAATTGATAGCTTATTCGGTGGGTAAAAACACCGATAGTTTAGACGTGGTTTGGATTCCACATTAATTTGTAGATCATAATATAATTAGTAATTTCGTTAGTGAAAGTTTACTATTCATAAATAAATGGGTTGATCCCCCGATAAGAAAATTATCATAAACCATGACACCTTAAACCCATAACCTTACTTTTATGAGATAAATAAACCCCACGTATTTTTTCCCGAAACTGATTCCTGATTTAAGTATAATAAAAAAGTTTAGTGTTGATGGATTAGGAAAAACGTAATAAAAACATAATTTTTTTATTGGGAATAAAAAATAATCGGGATAAAACAAAACACTTGCAATTTTTGTTTTTATTTCTCCATTCTCCAATAAAGAGCTTAATCGTTGATTGATTAAGCTGAAATCACTTGTTTTTATTTTGTGCGAAAGTGAAATACAGGGCGTCCTCGAAATTGGAGTTTTATAAGGAAAAAGTGTAAATCAAAATATTTCACTGAAGCTCATAAAATTTTATTGATGATGATGGAGTTAACGTTGGGTATTGAAGGATTTAAAGAGACTGACTTTTAAACAGGCCCGCATTGTTTGAGCCGACCACAAAATATTATACTACCTGAGACAATAATAAAATGGTCAAAAAAGTTCGTGTGCCTACCGAAAGAAGAAGCTGAAGCCCCTTGGACTCCACGCAAGTCAGAATGCCGCAGAAGGCGGGTTTAAGTTCGAACGGTTCGAGCTTCAGTTTGTAAAGCATTCGTTGTCGAATGCACGCTCAATAACTTTGTATGCGAATTTTAAAACTTCCAACTTGTTTACTTGCCTATTGACATTCAAAAAATAATCTGCTTCGTGTTGGTGTTTGTACAGTGAAAAGTATTTGTAAAATTTTTGGTTTCGAGTTTGTTTTGCAAGGATTACTGCGGCGATCTTGGGTTTAAGTACCACAAGGTAAGAATTTAATAATTTGGTTGATTGAACTGTAAAGTCGTGAATTAAAGTCACGATTTTTTGGAATGGAATCTTTCGAATTTGGAAAAGAAACTCAAATGTTAATTAATTTAAATGTTTTGTGCATTGTGAGATTAGTGGTGTAATAATTTAATTGTTTTATTAATCCGCCATCATTTATCATGTCTTACATTTTCTTGTGTTCTCTCAAAAGAGTTAGATTTAACACCGACTATTCATCTTTTGTTACAATAAATTCTATTCGTTGTGGGAAAGATTTTATTTCATAAAATTATGCCTCTGATAATATCACTTCCTAGCTTAACTTTAATGAGGCTATTTATATGTTAACTGACATTTTGCACACAAATTAATGTTAGATAGTCGCGGATGAATTCGTCATTTAATTACTCAAATTTCAATGTTTACAATTTTAAACAAGGTGGCTCAACGCATACACTTTTACTTAAATCCAGTTCTCCCACACTTAAAATGAGAATACACAATTCAATTACTTGACCGACAATGCCAGCTCTTATGTAAGCTCGGCTTTAAACTTCCAATCGAAAATGGGGTTGCCAAGTCGAACAAATCCGTGGGAAAACCAACTATTCCATTTCTCAAAAACTAAATTCAAACCCAGACACCTTCGAGCGTTTTCTTCTTCAAAACCTCATTTTATATTTAAATAAAGCAAATCACAATCAATTAGAAGGAATGGACTTGCACAAATATAACTTTGTTTGTTTAAAAACGGAGAGAAAACAATTTGCCTTTTGAATTTGCGAAGCTCATTTCGACCCTCAACTTGATTTCTTAATTGTTATTTCTCATGCACCCTCTTTCAAATTCCCCCACTTTTCATACATCAATGAATCTTTGCATATTAAACATTTATTTTGAGAGTTAGAAAAGCTCAACATGCTTGCTTTTTGTTATGAATGCTTCCAATGACTGGCAAAACTCATTTTCGATATCTATAGGGTTTTAAGAAAACTTTCTTCATAAATAATCTTGCACGGAATCATATCAAACGGAGAATTGCAGAATAAGCATAAATAATGAGAGATGGAAACTTGGTTCAATATAGTGGAAGGTCAGGATATTCTGGTAATGAAGCCTTCTTTCACTTTTCTGACCATCAAGTGATAACTCATTTCCCATTGAAATAATAAACGTGATCGAAATGTAGCCCTGAAATCCAAGATTTGGTTAGTTTTTGCCTTCAGGTGGTTGTCTGGGAACCGAGCGTCTGGTGGTTCAATAACATTCCAAATAAACGAGAACTCAGAAACAGGAAAAACAATCAGATACAAAGCAAACAAAATCGAAAGTGTTTTCAAGGAGCAATTCGATGTAAAATAAACAAGCAGACTATTCTTAACTAAACTGAATTTCAGTGTATCTAAATGACCTCACAAGTTGGACTGTAATATTGTCACATAAGTATCCAAGATAAAATTAATAATGGAAAAACCGTGGAGGAACTAATAGGCATAGCGCTATATCTCTTTCAATTGTAAAAAGAAGTGAGTAAATTCAGTCAGTAAAAATTATTCCTTCTCCAGTTGAGATAATTTGGGTTAATCTACCATTTAACGGAATAGTTTGATCCGCATTTTGAACTTTTGGACAAAGATTAACTTCCGAAACAAACATCTGCATCCCTTGATTAAGTGAGATTCTACAGCATCAGCTATTATGTGGTTAAATAATTATAATAACAAATGGAATGATTCTACCTCAATCTAACTTACTAAAACTTTCCAATCGGGAACAGTTGGACTCGACTTTTGAACTGTCTCATTTCCACTTCTTAACAATCTAAATTAAGACATTTTCTAAAAATTAGTTTAAAAATGAAGTCAACACGAACGGCTACACATGCGGGTTTCGTTACTCGATTATTGATTATATAGCTTATTAGACTTTATGTTGATTAAACTTACTAAGAGTATGAGGACCATGCTTCCCGCTGTGCGGCCTCTTGTCAACGTGACTTTTAATCATCCCAATATTAAAGGAATTTTCTCCGAAAGAAGTAAATTGTAAATTTACCTCGAAAGAAAAGTTTTAAAGCATAAACGACAGTAATAAAGCAGTAAATTTTTAAAAAGTTGAAGTAAACTGACACTGATTTAAGACTACACAGACGGTTTTCACGAAAACTGGTTTATATTCAGATTTTTAGGCTGAAGACTGTTTGATTTGTTAAAACTTTCATGTTCAGAACTTTTTGGACTGTCTTATTAAAAATTTACTAACGAAACAGATTATCCTCATCACTGACTAAGTGACAGACCACAGACCCAGCTGCGTGCTCTCTCATTAAAGTGTTTATTAATGAAAATGAAGTGAAATTTAAAGAAATTTTCCAACAGAAAACAGTTGAAAAATGTCATAGAAATTATAAACGTAAAGAAATAGATTTTTGAGAAGAAAAGAATTTTATAGCGTTACTAAGCAGTGGTTAGGAGTTAGGAGACTATGCAGGAAAATTGAAAATGGGTAGTAAATGAGAGGCCACAGATCCAGTTATATGATAAGTGTTTCTTATCGAAGTAAAATTTTCAAAGAGAAAACTTAAAATGCAGAAAACTAAAATTTAAAAAAGGCAATATAATAAAATGACTACACAGACTGTTTCCATGATTATGGCTTACCTCTATGGTTTATACAATACGTGAGCAGAAAAACTCTCGTTCCGAATGAAAATATTTATTCTTGAAAAAGATATTCACATCTTTGAGTAAGGGAGAAACCACAACAAACAAAGTGAAACTTTTTAAACATTAATTTCACAGATGCGTTAGTTAAATATTTTTTGTAAGGCTACACAGACGGTTTTGTATTAAAAAGAAATTATTATAATTTAAAGAACAAATTGGTTAACGTGGACTTTGAACCACGACACAGGCAAATCTCACAAAGTTGAATTCGAACCCGGGAACCACATTTGGTATCCTCGGACGCTACACAGCGAAGATATGGTCCCTGTGCAACTACAAACGTAATTTTATTATACTAATCTTGGATAGACCTGCGGATCTTAACCCCGCCCTTTCAAAAATTGCTAGTGAAAGAATAAATAAGTAATGAAAATTGAGAGCAACAAAATTTATGTTATTTTATTGTTAATTCGCTAGGAGTGCTAGGAGAGCTAGGCGGAGTGTCACTGATTCTGGCCATGTCGGGATAGAAATCCCCCAACACAGATCCTCTTATTGAAGTTAACGCCGGACATTAGCAAAATACATATTTAGGGTCATCTGCATACTCCATCGCACCCTTCACCCCCAACAAACATACAGGACAGACACTATAATTTTATATAATTTTTTAGAAATGTAAAATCAGGCCTTGCAGGGTAAAATCTCCTACGGCGCTTCAACATTCATCCATTATTGATTTTGGTATTCTCGCACAACTATACAAAGTCGATTTTCCCCGATTTTCCCAGAGTTCTTGTAAATTTTACATCGCAAAAGACTCCTGCTTCTGCAAATTTTTCTAAAAGATACTGAATCTTTCTATGGCTTCTGACTGGCGATATTTAATCTAAAAATAAAAAAATTTCTTTTTCAACAATTTGAGCCACCTTTTGGAATTTAGGTTGCAGATTTCGTAAGATTGTGTGATTATAGTATAGGAAAGATAGTTGAAGATTGCCCTTATCATTTATTTAAATTAAAAAAAAAAAACATCAAAACATATCTATGAGTGAAAACTTTTTTACGTGAACTTTGAACCACGGCACAGACAAATTTGATAAAGCTGAATTCGAACTTGGAATACTACCTTTGGTATCCTCGTATCTACCCACTAAACAAACTGCCTGTGCAAATATAAAATCAATTTTCTCACATTTATCATAGAGTTTACATCAATTCATGCCGATTAACTAAAATACACGAAATTTTAATAGTTAATTTAATCAATTTTTTGGAATTTTGGGTTGCAGAATTTGTATGATTGCTGGATTAGGGAACAAATTATTACATTGCTTTTATAAACCTTTGAGAAACCTTTACATTAAACTCAAAGGATTTGGTGGAACACACTTTCAAATTAATTAAAATACAAATTTTCTTAGATTAAATTAGTCCACTAATTTTCATATTTTGGCAAAGCTGAATTCAAAATCTGGAATTGGCACTTGGTATCCTGATACTCTACCAAGCAAGCAATAAATTGCCTGTCCAAATCCAAAATGAATTTTCTCAAATATTTCTTAAATTTTACATCGAAGAAGACCGCAATTCCTGCAGATTTATCTACATAATTTTCCCAAAACATGACCTTTCCCAATTCTGTCTGCATAAGAAGAAACACAAAATTGTTGCTTGTTTAGTACCAATTTTAATTAACCATAAAGTTCGATTTTACAGTAGTAAGAGAGGAATCTTTGATTCGTGATCATTGGATGTTCTTGGAGGGGGGGGGGCACAGGAAACGGTGGCCATTTATGATCTAATTTTCTTAGGTCTCCATAATTACAAAACATAACTCGGCCTTCGGCATCGCACTTATGTTCCTCGTTCAACATAGCTCGATTTTACAGTAGTAAGAGAGGAATCTTTGATTCGTGATCATTGGATGTTCTTGGGGGGGGGGGCAAAAGAAACGGTTGCCATTTATGGTCTAATTTTTTTAGGCCTCTATCATTACAAACCATAACTCGGCCTTCGGCCTCGCACTTCTGTTCCTCATTCAACATAGCTCGATTTTACAGTAGTAAGAGAGGAATCTTTGATTCGTGATCATTGGATGTTCTTGGGGGGGGGGCAAAAGAAACGGTGGCCATTTATGGTCTAATTTTATTAGGCCTCCATCATTACAAAACATAACTCGACTTTCGGCCTCGCACTTCTGTTCCTCGTTCAACATAGCTCGATTTTACAGTAGTAAGAGAGGAATCTTTGATTCGTGATCATTGGATGTTCTTGGGGGGGGGGGGCCAAAAGAAACGGTTGCCATTTATGGTCTAATTTTCTTAGGCCTCCATCATTACAAAACATAACTCGGCCTTCGGCCTCGCACTTCTGTTCCTCATTCAACATAGCTCGATTTTACAGTAGTAAGAGAGGAATCTTTGATTCGTAATCATTGGATGTTCTTGTGGTGGGAGGGAGCTAACGGTGGCCATTTATGGTCTAATTTTCTTAGACCTCCCATCATTACAAAACATAACTCGGCCTTCGGCCTCGCACTTCTGTTCCTCGTTCAACATACCTCTGCTTACGGCCTTCGTACTTCCAATATCGCATAACATAGCTCAACCTTTGGCCTCCCATTTCCCCAAAACACAAAATACACATACAGATGAAGTAGAATAAACATTAAACAGTAAAGAGTTCTTACTGATTGATATATTCATAAAAAATTGGGATCAATTTTGAAAAACAATTGAAATTGCAATAAACTATTGAGAGTTAAATTGGTAATTGCATCTATAAAGATGGATTTTTACCCACGACACAGACAAATTTGAACTTTAGGTACCACCTTTGGTATCCTCGTGTGCTACCCAGCAAGCCAACTGCCTGTGCAACTACAAAGTCAATTTTCTCAGATTTTTCATAAGTTTTCCATCACAAAAGACCGCAACTCATGCAGATTTAGTAATTTTCCCAATTTCGTGTGATTGTGGGATTAGAAGACTGTCCTTATCATTTATTTAAATAAAAAAAATACATAAGAATATACTACAGTAATTAACACATTTTAACGTGGACTTTGAACCACGACACAGCTAAATTCGAACTTGGGGTACTACAAAATCGTAAATTTTACATCGAGGAAGATGAAGACCGCAACTCCTGCAGATTTACCTACATAATTTTCCCAAAACGTGACTAACGAAGTGTTATAGGGGGGATTAGCCAAATCTATTGTCTTCGTAAGAAGAAAAAATAAAAATTGTGCTTGAATATTATATTTTGTAAAAAAAGAATTCTTGCGTGTTTAGTTCCAATTTTAATTAGCCATAAAAAATTTTTAAATTAATGAATAGAATTCGTAAAGTTAGATCAGGGGGGGGGTCTTTGATTTGTGATCATGGATGGCCAACAGTTACAGCTTTCGTCCTTCCTAGATCGCATAACATAGCTCGGTGTTCGGCCTCGCACTTTCCCATGACATTATAATAATGAAGATCTAAAAATTTAATTGTAAATATAAAGCAACAAAAAATCGGCCAAAAAACATTAATCACCAAAGAATTCTTTTGTGACTGATATTTTCATAAAAAATTGGGATTGCTTCGATTGTAGGTAAATTATGGATTACAATTACAAAAGTTCAAGGTATTTTATATTATGCTATCGAGGGAGTGAAAAAAAACGACCCCATCTGAATAATTATATTCACATTTTTAACGTGGACTTATTACCACGGCGCAGACAAATTTGACAAAGCTGAATTCGAACTTGAAGTACCACGTTTGGTATCCTCATCCGCTACCCAGCAAGCAAACTGCCTGTACAACTACAAAATCAATTTTTAAAAATTTATTATAAATTTTATACCGAAACAGATTTCTTAATTTTTCCCAAAAATTACTGAATCATTTTGTGGTTAGAGCTAAAAATAAAAATCTATGGTATTTCAGTAATTTGATCCATTTTTTTTTTGGAAGGTGGGTTGCAGATTTCTTGTGATTGTGGGATCAAGAAACTCATTATTGCGGAAGATTATGGTTAATTATTCCAGGAAATTAAAAATCGACAAATTTGGAATTTGTTACAAGGACGACTTTTATTAGGATGTGGGTGCTAAGATAGTCTGAACTGGTTTTTCTTCATGCAGTGCAGTGTGAAAGGTTCAAAATTGATGTAAAAGAAAAGCTTTTTTTTTATACATTAAATTGGTCAAAAGCGTGGGGCACTGATTCAATATGAAATTAATAAATCCTCCGATTTTGGGAAGCTGTTGTTGTTATGCCCTTACTATAACTATTTTCTACTCTTTAATTTATGTCAGAATAAAGTTCTTACTTCGCTCGGAGTCGAACCATACCTTTGCTAAATAATACAAACGCGATTGCTCATCTGCAAGTGCTTGAAAAATCGTATTCAAAATTCTGCTGCAATCATCCAATAAAAGCAAATAAAAAATATTACTAATTGCAACTTTTATTGGGAAACCCAAATTAAATTTTTTTTCTGTCCCTTTGTTAAATCGATTCTTTGTTTTGGACCACCCAATATGCAAACATCATCTCATGTTGCTTTCATTATTCAACATTCATTATTATTTTGAAGTTATCTTTAGAAATAATCAATGTACGTTGCATGTTTGATCAATAATTTAACATTTTATGTTAACCAAGCAATGGAATTTTCATAACAAAAACTTACAATAGAAAAAAACAGCCATCATCAGTATTGAAAATTACTTTTTATTATATAAAGAATGTAATTACATAAATAAGTATGCATGTTTATAAATAATAAGTAACAATTTTTTTAAGTAATTGACCCAATTTTCAATTTATTTCTATAAAAATTAATATTTCACTTTCATTTTTCGATTGTACCTACTACTCATTTGATTGATTGATTGATCAAATAGTTAACGTGCATATTTTGAACCGGGGATGGTTTTTCCTGCTTTTTTTTTTAAATCTCCCTTTCAGTTTCTCAACTTTCTTCTTCGTCCACTAAAATTAAAGTGGGAAAGGCAACAAATAATCGATTTTGCGCTTTACATACCCAATTCTATTACTTTTTATCTCGTCAGCGGATCCGATATCTCAACAATGAAATTGGCTGAACAGCACCGAACATTATTCAACCGTTAAATTTTTTTATCTTCATCTAACTGTTGTTTTTTTGTTTTACGAAATGAATCAAATAATAATTGTGAATAAGTTTTACAGTTACCGCATTGTTGTAAAAATCCACTTCTGCATTGTTCGTACTCTCAGGCACAAAGTTTGATTGTGGGGTAGTCCCGATTAGTGTTAACATCCGGACCGAAGGACCAATCTTACTTAGTATGATTATGATTACAAATTTATTAATGAAATTCGATGGTTAATTTTGGTTTAAATGACTCAGATTTGAATTAATGAAGATGACCGTTTTACTATTTTAATAAACGTAGACGTTGGCGTTGAGTTGAAGTAGACGTCCTTCAATTTGGCTAAGGTGTAATTATCGTAACGGTCGTTGTGGAATGCTATACATTTTGAAAAGTCAAATTTGGTACTCAACATCTTAGTTTGTTGCTAGAGAAATTCTTGTGGTTTTATTATTAGAAAACCGACCACATGATTTTGGAAATGTGACGGTTATATTAATAAAAAGTTGAAAGTTTACATCATATAATTTGATTTAAATTTAACCAGTTCTTAACCAGTTAAGTAAGAAGATTTGCAAATTAGTTTTTTTGGGAACACAAAAAATTCTGTTTTTTTAGGCGCGAACCTCAGATGCACAGAGTTTAACCTACATTTCCATGTGCAACTGCGAAAGGACAAAAAAGGGACGCAGGCCCAAACGCAGAAGAACCAATAGAAACTTTAGTATTTAAATTAATTTTGTAAATGTTGATTACATTTTAGTTTGAAGAAAATTTTGCATAGTTAACACCGTTATTTGTATTTTAACTTTTTAAGTGCTCGCAAGGGAAGTATTCAATTAAAGTTATTTAACTCAAAATGTACTTACTTCTCGCATAAAATTCATCGTAATCTTTTATATTAATGATTTGGTAGAAATTAATAGTAATAAAAAAGTTGGTAGTACAAAACGTTAATTATTATTATCAGAAGAACAAATTGGAAGCATAATTTTGTCGTATTTTACTAAAAGACGTTGTTATTATTCTCACGTAGCAATTTTCTTTGTGGTAGCAATAGGTGGTCAATTAAGTCAAAAAGGAACGGAAAGGACTGAAATAAATTACGTCTTTTGTAACTTAACATATTACGTAAATGCGTGTTTTAATTACCAAATTACTGATTAATTTATAAGGCTTAAAATGAGCATTAGAAATAAAAATTGAAAATGGAATTATTTCTTATGTTGTTTTCTCTGCCGTTTTGGGAGTGGATGTGTCGCATTATCGTATGCTTTCGGTTGATTGTATTGAATAATTTCGGATTTGTCTAAGAGGCAAGTTTGAAATCCCTCAGTGCGAGACCTTCCAGAGCTACCCAGTTAGAGTGGATAACTTTTATCTGTCTCGAAAAGCGAACAGACCCATTGCATTGCTTACCAAGTACGACGCCGCAGGTTGAGTTGTTTAACCATATATTTTCCAAAGTTTCGAACCAGCGATTTTCAATTTATTCAAACGAACATATTTTTGTATGGCACCAGTACTGACACCTGTGACATTGAGTTTATTGTTTGTTGTTTAGAGCAGCCCCAAACCCAAGTTTGAAGCTCAAACGGAGATAATGAAAGATCAAACCATCTAAAAATTTAAATGTCTTCTAAAATTACTAGGTACTAAAAATTTCGTTACGAAAATGTGAATTTTCACAAGATTCTCAGTTAATCGTTGATTCTCAGCCCAAAATTCAAATAAAGCGGTACTTAGTCCTTATGACTAATCTTACAGCTTGATAAAAAAAGCTTTTCTGTTTTAATTCCAATACGAACCCTGTTATTCCATCACCTGCAGAAATTATACATTGAAATTTTCGTGATTGATTGTCCTCACATTGAAGAGCTCTTCATGAGAAGTGCTCCTAATCACTTAAATTTAGCCATTTTGTGGTTTTTTAATTAAAGCGGAACGACAATAAAATCTCAAGATTTTCCGTTTTCACAAAGAACAATTAAAAGCTTCGATGTCCTCTTTTATCATCCACGCAAGTTAGCTTTTTCTCAATTTTGGTCAAACAATAAAAATTTCCATTATTTTATATTTTCTAGTTTTCTCATAAATTTTCGAATTGCAGACCATTTTTTACAATTATAGGGAGAATATATTACAACACACGACAGCATTAATACATTTTATTACGTTTTTTTGACTACGTAAACATATAAATTTGTTAATAAAACGAAACACAAATACAAATCTAAAATTTTTGAAAAAATTTGTTATTACGTTCTCGCGTGCTGTACTTCAAATAAAGCAACAAAATGAAGGGAACGAAGCTAAATAATTTATAAAAATGTTCAATTCTGTCTGATATAACAATGAAATAATTTTATTGTGTTTCATTGAAAAGCGTTTTAAATTATTTTATCATTAAAATTTAATAAACAACTTGTATAATTTGTTAAATTCGTCAAAGAGTAAAATTTTAATTAACCCACCATCATTTTTGTTTCGTTTTAGTTTTATTGTGTGTCGCAGATTTTCTAATATTATTTGCATGAAATAGAAGTTGTTAATATTTAATCAGTCTTTGGTATTATAATATGAAAACTATTAAGGATAAATTCTATACACGTCCTTTGAACCCTACATTCAATAGATGAACGTCTATTCAGGCCTAAATTATAATGAATCTTCACGTAATTTATTTATGTAAAATTCAATATGCTTTATTACCAATTTAATTTATTTTTTTTTGTGAAAAGCCTAGAAAGTTTAATTAATGGAACCATTAATTGCAAAATTTTAATACGGCAATAAAGTTGCTTTATTGTGTACGTGTTTGGGTTAAAACATAAATTCAATTCCAATATTTTATTCTTCTCCAGTTTGAGCAGTTTAAGCTCATATCGATTGATAAGAACATAAAAGTATCGCTTAGCTAATTATTTTGGTGGATCAGACAAAGGAGATTACATCTTTGAACTTCACTTATCAATTAAGGAGAGGTCATTTCTCCAATTTGTCGAACATCTCCCTCGATGAAAATAAAGGGCACATGTGCCTCGTTCATTTTTGAAAGGCCACTTCCCGAATTGCCAATTGAAAACAGTTGCACCGAAGAAACTTAACAATGACATTTAGAATATTTTAGATACGTTTTTGGGTCACGCATAGCTTCATTGAAAATTAGTCCATGACAAGCTGCTTCGAGTTACACAACCTTAGCCATAATTAACAATTTCCGCACCAGCATACACTTCACGTAAATTTCCGGGGCTCATATAAATAAATTTACATTGTACAACGTTCAAAGACCACAACCAGACAATGCATTTAGTACTAACAGGGTTTGAGCCAATCTAAAGTTCGGCAAAGTTGGTTTACTCTTTCTTGAAATTGTTTTCATAATACAAAACATTATTTTAATATGACAAAATAAATTACCTATTCGCAACTTACTGCATTCTAAAGAAATGGAACTTCTAAACAATAAATCTGAAGAGACAGACAAGAAAAAGGTTAACAAGGTTTTTAAGGGTAAAATTTTAATGCTACATAAATGTGCAAGTAAAGAAGCAACAGTCTCAAAACAACTGCCCTCATCCGATTGCTCCTATTGAACTAAACCGTTTGGATAGTTACACCTGTACCTTCGTAAATTTATTATGAAATTTTCTGTTTGAATTTAAATTTGGATCAATTGAGCGCCTCTGGCTTAATTTAACCTTTATCCGCTCGAGTATGCGGCAAATTGGCCGCAGTAAGACACTTGGGGTAGTTTGTGGCTGTACTGGACCGGCTGGTGGAGCGTTTTTAAACAAAACACGGGCATTGTCTAGTGGAGCAGATAGTAATTAGAGAATAAAAGCCCTTCCCACCTCTCCCTGACGCTCTGGAAGGAAATGGGAGAGAAAATTCAAAAATGCAAATTTCAACTCCAAAATGCGCGAGCGGATGAAGGTTAATTTTTAAAATTACATGTAATACTTAGTACAAATTTAATTGAGCCTTTGTTGTGAAATTTTCAAAAGAAATTTAAAACGCGAAGGGGGGGAATTGTAAAATGTTAGTTGTGTGAATGTTTTTTTATAGGTTTTTAAGTTGATAATTTGCCTTTGATTGTCAATAAATGAACAAATGAATCAGAAGGGGTATCTAATTAATTCGGAAGAGGAGGAGCTTTCTAGCACTCTATTACATTGAATTATTAATTTCGTAATCATTATAGTAAGGATTTTTAGTTGATCTTTATTGAAATAGCAAATAAAATGTCATTGTGGCTTTTAGATTAAATAAACAATATTTCTTGTAGGGATACACGCGAGTGGGAGATGCTAATTCAGATTTTACGTATGCTTAACAAATTGAAAACTCGTAACTCCGTCCGGTATTGGGGGGGGGGGTATTCCATACCCCCCAAACCCCCCCGGTCTCGGATGTTATACCTCAGTGTATGGTTTCTCATTGATTTTTTTAATCAAAAACGTTCCAAATATTATTGTGATGATAAAATCGAATAAAAGATTCGGGATTGAACATTATTGTCAAAAGAGGTGTGCAAGCAAACATCTAAAGTTGTGAGAATAAATCTTGTTTACATTTAAAGCCAAATTGTTACCATACACATTACACAAACACAATATTTTGTCTATTTTGTTTCTGAAAGTGATTTGTGCGGTCGTTGTGTGTAAACTTTGATAAACCTGCAAAGAAGAGTAATTAGTGCAAAGAATTCAAATTTACCGCCAAAAAACAGTTACCTCCTAATTTTTATCTTTTTTGAAGATCCTAGGGAATTTTTCAATTTTTGATAAGAAGAGGTTAGAAAGATAATTTTTGGCTTTCCGTTCATCGACATCATGCAAGCCAGTTGTAAAATTAGGTAACGTCGATTTTACTTTACGAATTTCGAGTTTTGTATTCTCTGGAACGAAGTTTCCGATCCAGGTAGCCTGCTCGAGCGATTTGAATAGTGCATTACCTGATTCGTGGTATCAGAATTTCTAGTCAAGGTATGAAGGGTGTGTTAATTTTTCGAAGCGACGCCTTCGATGCACGTGTGCGGATCCACACAAATTTGTGTTCATTTGAGAAAAATTGTGGTCATCCAATATTGAATCTCATTTATATTGGTTAATACAACGGTAAATACGCTGTTTGAGCCCTATACTAGTGAAAATTATCATAAATAAGAAGAGCAAGAAGTTGAGGTTATGTGCCAGAGCCCAGCTGTTAAATCTTGATATTTGATTGCACTAATTCACACAAGAAGAACTTCGTGGACAACTGTGATTCCACGAGTTCACAAATTTTTGGTAATATTTGAAGAAGACAAAAACGCAACAACCATGTGGGTTTTTGGTACGTAAGAGCGCTTGGTTAATGAGTGTTGCAGATGTGATCCTATTGAAACGACTTCCGAAGGCGTGACTTGCAACACAGCAACAACTTATTTGTTCGTCAAAACTTTTTTATTTTCACATTGTTATTTTTGTACAATTATTGATTGTGCCACACAAAATCATAGATTTTACCAAAGAACCATTTAGCAAAATTGATTCTAAATGTAATGGTGGTTTGATATAATCACACAAACCAACACAGACGGCTATAGGACTATTTTTGTAGTCCGCATAATAAGAGTGAATTCTTATGCTTGCGTTCAGATCCATTAAACAATATAAAATTTCTCAGTTTCAAATTTTCTCTACCGACAAAAATCGGTCGGAATTTGACCTGTGAGTGCTCGTAACATCACAACTATCTCAGTTTCCGAGTGAGTGGCTTTGCATTTGCTGTTAGAACAGGGGTCGGGGGGGGGGATTGGAAAACCATTTCGGATCAATAGATTAAAAGTTAAACAATTTTTAAATATATGCATTAAACTTTTTTAACTACATCTGAACAAAGCTTTTCTAAATGGAATTAATGACACGGATGCGGAGAAGACTTCTAGCAATCGGATACATTGTACTCGACCGGAAGCATTTAAAAAATTTTGTAATAATAAATTTAAAATTGTCGGGGAAGTTTCAAACAAAAAGGAACTACCGGCAAAGACAATCCAGTGCTCCGGCTAGCAACGACTCTTAATGTCTCTTTGGGTTCTGCGAACACGCTGAAGAATGCCTTATAAAATTCAATATTTAAAGTCTGAATAGTAACGAAGAAGATTTTATTATTCAAAAAGAAAATAATTATTATGCTATTAATTCTTTGACTATAAAACCAATAGATAATTTGATTTAATGTGAAATCTGGGACAACTACAAATCCCGGCTCACCACTTCTGTAGTGAATGCAATGCGACATTTACTAAACCAATTAAAAAAGAACCTTCTACGCTTTGCATGCACGATAAAATTCAACAAAATAAAGTTCAAATTACAATAGAATAAAAATTTTGGCACCTCGTAAAACTTTTATCGGTGTAACTTCACTTGTGACATCTGCGCGCTCCAGTGCCATCCATTTTCATGCAATTCCAAGAGAAACTTCTTTTTTAACCATGCAAATGGACCATTAATTAAAGTAAGATCAATCCTAACCTCCAAAAATTATTATCTTCGTTTCTAAACGTATCGAATATCATCTAGAGTAATAACTACGGAAAATGATGATTTTCCACCAAACCAACAATTGGGATCATTCAACTATTCCAAAATGTCAAAATTGTCGCAATTCGACCAAATCTCACCGTGCGGTTCACTATACAAATCTCCAAATTGTCACTCTTCTACAATCAGGTGACGTCCTGTATTCAGGAAAACCGCAAACTAAATAAATAAAATACTTCCGGAATCAACTATGACTCCAGAAACTCAAAAATTGGCAAATCAATATCGGACGAAAATCAACCCCGTCCGCTTTTCCAAAATGGTCACCAGAAGGGAACCCTTATTTTGGTACCACTCGTCGAACATGAAAATTTCCACATCCTTAAATACAAAATTGGCACTACGTCGCACTTTTTGAAAGTGTAAAAGAAGAAATTAAAACTTACAAGAACAAAAGTTCAATATTTGATGTATTACTGCATACAATTTTGTGTTTATTTGAAGAATTATAAATGTTATGAAAACAGTTTCGCTTTGATAGTCTCATTGTTGTCATGACAACCGTAACTGCGATTTCTTTATCCATAGGAAAAGAATCATTGTAGCACACTGGAAACCTCACGGTCGACAAGAAAACGGTCAACATTGCTAAATAAATTTTATTAGCAAACGCACAGCGTCGAGAAACTGGGATATGGTCAGGTCAGGAGTAGCAATAAAACTTTTGAAATAAGATCTGACTGATTTGCAGTAATCGAAACAAACAAGTAATTGTAAAAAACCAGAGATTTAGACCAGATCAGGTTTTGAAATACTTTGATATGAAAATATCTCTCTATTCCATGCTTCCGCTAAAAATTTTAATTCGAATTATAAAGATGGAGGTGGAGGCTACGGCCAAAACCCCTATCTCCACTGTTCCAAGCTCTAGGTCCAAGCTCCACCAATATAATTCTCACCCAGTGATACTGAGATTATCTACGATGACGTAACTGACTGATGTGAAAAATGGTAACCAAGACTGATGAATTTTTACGAAACGGGAAGGGGGGGGTCGTGAATAGTATTTCCGTTGATAATATCTTTCAATTTGAGTCACTGCTCCGATGGTTCACGAATGTAGCAGTGAACAGACTAACTAAGGAAACATTATTGGAGCACCGGTCTTTCAAAATGAAACACGAAGATACAGGATAGGAATACACATACCATTGCAAAATCCAGACGCAGAAGCTATCAGTCTATGTAAAAAAAGTAATTGTAGTTCAACTTACACCCACCCCACAACTCATCCAATCGATGATTTCAATTCTTTGAAACTGTTCGGAAAATCTATGGTTTTTCGACCTAAATTATAGTGTTCTGAAAAAATTAAATCACCTTTGAATGGTCGTAACTTTCCAATAATTCCAATAAATAAAACAAATATTCGATGGTCCTTCCGTTTCTAGATCGGTAGCAATCCCGATCTAAAGTTGCAGCTGTGACAAAATAACAGCAGAATTTTTACCTCATCAAAGGTATACCTACTGACCTCCAGGTTTTTATGCTTCCGTGGTTCAAAATTGATAAATTCATCCATGTTAGCTATAAGTCACCTGTGTCCGTCACACATTTTCAACACATAACGGAAACACAACGAAATGAAATAGAAAGTACATAATAATAATATAATATTATGAGTTTATATGGTATTTTAGATTTTCCGTTTGTTGCCTTATAGGTCAGGAAGTGTTGCAGCTATCGAATTGATTACTTCACAGAAGAGCATTTCTTACCACACAATCTGCAGCTTTTCTTTTATCAAAAAGGGTCCAAATCTTGCTGAAACAACTTTTTTAGAGGTTATAAAATGTTATTCCAAGTTTTGGCACCTTTTTGATCCGACGGAACACAAAAATAACAAGTTTTCTGGATCACCTAATATTATGTAAATAACTTGCTAATTTTAAATTTACAATGCAAAGACATTGAAAGTGATCGAGCAGCTTCTGCTTTCTACGAGTGTATTTAACCTTCATGGAATTTAAATTTCTGCACATCCACTTTTGATCTTCATCTGAAAGTGGATGAACCGGTGTCGGCAAATGTACGTACAGTTTCAGCAAATCCATAACACCAAGTATGAATGCTCGTCAACTTAATTACCATAAAATTCCAGTGAGAAAGATTTTCTTTTGAAAAATTTCAGCACTTGGCGGTTAAGAGGAAGCATTTAATTAAAAAATTTAATTTTCTAAAAAACTATGACGTGGGATGTTTAATTTTGAAGAAAAGGTTTTACATTTTAATTAAATTTTAAATTAAATTTAACAATATTGAGGCTGATGAAAAATATAATTTTTTAATTAAAAAAAAAAAATGGAAGTTAAATAACGAAAATCGCCATTTATCGATGGAATTTTTCGCAATTACACACAAAAGGTTACATAACCAGAAGCACAAGATTCTATAAGTCTTATATTACATTTTATGGCGATACAAAGGAAGCGGTGGACTCGACTTCCTGTGAGAACCGCACATTTATAACAGCAGGTTTGACTTGCATCAGAGTCTCCATTGATCTTATGAAAGGCAATAAATAAAGTCCCTTCATATCTTGCTGTGTATTTATCTAAGCACTTACGGGGACAACAGACTTTACTTCTCTTAAATAAACGGAGGCAATCTAGTAGAAATCGTCGAGAAACACTGACCATTTCGCTCCACTTATCACCGAATATTTTAGAAATTGCATTCTCAGATAAAACAATAAAACGAGAAGAGGAATATTAAAAGGTGGCAGCAATAAATTTCTTTTAAATGTAGCAACTTTTCTAATTGTAACACCATCTTGAAAGATTTATGGGTGACAAAGAGTTGGTCAACCTTCGAAATGAAATTTATGGCTACCTAGCGAAATCGTAAAGCACTTTTTACTACAGGTGTGCGTTTCAGCATTCCTTCCTCAAATTATCTCATTCTTCCAAAACAAACGAATCGATCGGTAACAGGGGTGGACTGGCGCAAAACGTTCAGAGTTATGCCAGGGAAAAATTAAGAAGCTGTTAAATTATTGATGATGTAAATGAAATTAATTACATACTTTCCAAGTCAAACAGTAATTTTTAAATAAATCGACATTGCTTCAAAACTGTTGACGGCTTTATAATGATAACTTAAAATTAAACTAATTATTATGATAAATAATAAACATTGCAGTGGTTCCTCTTTTTTAATTGGAAAATAATTTTATTTACTCCTTTGAATTGTTAAAAGTTCGTCGTTGCATTGCAGCGTCCCTTAAACTTTTAAGTGAAAGATGAAACAAAATTCTTCTCCTTAAGCCCAGAAAACAAATTTAAGCTAAAAAATTTCCCGCTCACAAAGTGTAACGGATTAAATTCCTCGTTTTCTAATTAATGTTGACACAAAGAGGACCGGCCCATGCGGAATTGTTTGCATTTCCCACATTACTAGCCCCTGTTCTGTTCATGATCGGTACATATTTCACTTTAACGTTACACCTAGTCGGAAATGCATACGTGCGACATTAAGTAATATAAATTTTCTCTTTGTTTCAGTTGCTGATTCGCACTGCCCTTACTTTTTCAGGTAAGTAATTATTTACAAAAACGTCGTCGTAACTCTTAATTGTTCTATTTGAAAATTTTAATTTGCTCCGTGTCTGTTTGTATTCGACTCCAACTCCGAAATAAATTAAAAGCTTAAATGAGATTTTAATATCGAATGAGACTTTCTTGTTAATTATTTATCGATCTTCGAAATGTAAATTTTAATATCCTGACGATTTAAAGAAATTTTACAATTGAAAAATTCAAAGTGGGTACCTGCTTATAACACAAAAATTCTTCGTTACTTAGGCTCCTTTCAATAACATGAAAGCTCCGTTTGTTTTTTAACTAAAAGCTTTTTAAATATAAAAAAAGGAAGATTGCTTGTTTCGTTAGCTTATACATTTTTTAACAAAGTCTAAAATCTACAGATAGCAATTTAGTTAATCAGCTTGAGATTACGTACGAAAAAGGGAATAAGGATAAAGCTAAAGTCGTTTTCTCCAGAAAATATTAAATATTAACGACCAAAACTGTGTTTTTTAAAAGTCAGTTTCAGTTAACAATTTTTTATTTGTCCGCATTTAACCATAATTTATCGGTTGATTTTTCTGCATTAGCTTAAATTATAACCACCCTGTATGAAAGTAATTATTTAAAATTTTAATACCCAACGTGACTTTTAAAAATTTCTCCAGTTTAAGGCATTTGAACAGCGATCTGAAAATAAAGTTAGGAAAAAGTTGCTGAAAGTTAAATCAAGATTAAGAAAATTATGAGGATGCGGGCGAAATTTACAAAGCTCTAATTAGTATCAACATCAGATTTGCATTTCGGAACAAAAAATTATTTTTCCAACTTCAAATTAAGAAATTTAATTATTGGGTTAATAAAATCGATGGCTTTATTGCACACAAAATACACTTAATATATTTATCGCTTTTAAAAAGTCAAAAAAGTGTTTCGTCATTGAAAAGTGACAAGGCTTTTACATCTCTAAATTTTACACCCTTTAATCATAATCCCCCGCAACAATTTGCTACATTACGAAGAAAAATTTTGAAAGCTGCTAAACTTTTGCTGCATTTTAAAACGACGCATTTCTCACAGTTTACAATTTAAAAAATAATAAAATTAATGTTTATGCTCTGTTAACACCTGAGCTGCACCCTTCTCAAATATTTCTTTTATACACACCCTCTAAATTTGTCTTGGTGAGACACATAAATTTCAAAGTCACGCAAAGTTTAACTTTTTGAATGGCTTTTTTTGTGTAAAAATGTTTAGAATTATTTAAAGTGTTTTTAAAAAGGAGAATGCACGATTCGTTGAATTTTAACTATAAAATTACATTTTAAAATACCTGTTAACCGTCAATAATCAACTATATTTGTTATTAATTCATAAATCCTGTCAAAAATTTAGAATACAAACTGTTTAGGTAGCTTTTAACGGTGATTAAAATCGAAAAAAGGTGAAAATTAAGTAGACGGTTGGTAATAAAATTTAATAGGAAGGAGGTTACTGGATGAAGGTATTTTCCACAGTAAATTCTTCGGTATAAAAGCGGTAAAAATCAAAAACTAAACCAATTTTTTTTGTCCAGTATAAGGGGTGCAGCTCTTGCAACCCTAACTGGTCTAAATTTAACCTTGTAAATTTAAGCTTACAACATCGACTTCTACCCAGTGTTCCACTCAGTATGGTTTTGAAAAAACCCTGTCGTTGAAACGGTTAAAAATTTGTAAAAATTGATTATATTTTACAACTAAGGGTTGTCGTAGTAGTAAGTATTTAAATGAGGCCCTGGAGGACTGATGTGGAGACAGGATTCACGTAGACAGGCTATACAAGGGTCAAACCATTTAAGGTGCTTTTCCCCTTCATGGCACCAGGTGATCTAACAGCCAGAGGAACCCCGCTTCCACTGCATGGCTTGTTGGCTTGCTTAATTGGCCTTAACGTTCTGCGAATATTTTCATCTAACAATTCCGACCATTGAGTGTGTAAAGTCAACCTGTGTAACATTTTTGTAGAACCAAGTGCCTTCCTGTTGTTTCCAGTCACTTGCTCACAGCTTGGTCTTGAATCGAGGTGGTTATTACTATCAACAACCCCGCACCTGACTCTCACAAACCTTTCCAAATATGGAAGAGCTGGACTAGACTCCGCCTAGCCCACTCCACGTGGACCGAAAGGATCTTAATCGCTGAATAGGAAATCGACACACTGAAAAACAACATCCATTTGCTTCTGTCACAAACAAACGTTTATGATAGCTAAAATTGACGCAGTGGCGAAACAACATGAAGCAATGATGCCTACCATGAAATGAAATGAGAACACAAAGCGACTACAAAGAAGAGTCGAGCACTAACGTCAATTCCAACGACAACATGGAAACCGCAGACGTCTCCAAGTCCGCAACAGCATCTGCAACGCCTCCAAAGACTTTGACTTGTCGCGATTTATTCTTCACTCCCTCTACAAATGATCAACTCCACTGAAAACACGGAATATTATTAGGAACCCCCCCCCCTCCCGATCTTCAAAACTCGATGATACCGTTAAACCTGGTTAATCCATATAAAGAGAGATTACCCGATTAACCTTTAAGTAGTGCTTTGAATCTTTCCTACATGCATTTTAAATGGGAACTTTGCCTCAGAGACGCCCACGGCACTACTTAAAGGTTAAAAAGGTTGTGACTATCCATAACTACCCAATTTCCCTATCAAAAATCGCCTCCACCCAGTCAAGCACTTTAACCCCCATCATAATCGAGGGGTCAAACATACCAGAGCATTTAAGACAGCTCACCGCAGTACAACGAGAACTTCCATGTACGAATGTCATCTCAGTTCGCCTAATGCACCGTGGTGGTTCATCTTCAGTGGTCTATGTCTAATATTTCAGATGCCAAGAGATTTTCCACCTGCAACATAATTGAACTGCAGATGCAAAATGTGTCAAATGTACTGGCAACCGCCTAGTTGCCCTCTGCACCCTATCGAGGTAATCATACGGTAGATACAAGATTGTCAAACTCGTTCCAGTCGCGGGCCATTTCCTGACGAGCAAAATTTTCGCGAGTCGCACAAATGACCTTTTTTTAACCCTTTTTCCATTTTTGAATGACATGTCCACTCTACACTGGCGTAACAAGACGGCTTAGCGCCGGCGTGCAATTGTTTTCCAATATATTTGCTCCGAACAACATGCGCCATAATTTATTATTAAAATTGTTGAATCCCTCGCCTACATTTGGTCCGAGCAACATGCGTCGATCGGTCGAGAAGTTCATTTGATGATTTCTTCATCAAATGTAAACTTTAAAATCGATTTTTGCCCAAACTAATCGATATTTTGGATTATTCCTAACCTTAAGCGCTTCATTTTAATGTTATCTATCAAATCCCGGTGAGTTTTTAATAACTACGTTAACTTCGGTGTCCCTTTTTCGTACTCAAACCGAAAATTTTTACAGCATAATTAAAAAAGGTATAACTGTTAACAACCAGGCGCTGGGGGGTATTCCATACCCCCCAGACCCCCCGGTCGCATATAAACATTCCTTACCCTCCTCGACACCAGGGTCTTTGCGCAGGCGCCAAAAAACATGTTTCGATTGGTTGAAAATTGCGCCGGCGCTGTAGGTAATTGTCAGAACTTAGCATTTTTATTAGGACCAGAAATACTAGGAAATGATTTTTAATTAATTTAAAGACGTTGAATTCGAGTGGAGGATGGTTGTTTTGTTAAAACTGACTCTTCCGCGCCGCTCCACTCTGGACGCTCCAGAGCCGTTTTGACAACATTATACCAGCTACCTTCCAATTCGGCAAATTGTGCTACTGGGAAGGGGTGGATCTCTCTTTGTCTTGCTGCAAACTTAAGCCAAAATACCGGTAAAAATTGAAATTAGCTCGATATTAACTGTGTGATGAATTTCCCCCTTTTTTTGCCAAAATTACCCCTACAAAGTGAAATTAGCTCGATGTTAACTGTACGATGGTGTAGGTACAACTAGCAGTACTGCGTCGATTTCCACTCTCCATGGTCTCCATGCCTTAATACCTAAAAAATTAAAACGGACTGAGAACAGAATGTCCAATTAGGTCGAAAATCGAGCGAAAATTGGAAATTTTAAAATCGATTAATTATTAGCCAAACTAATCGATATACGACATTCCTCCGTATTCAGTTCGTTTCATTTTAATGTTATCTATCTAAATCCGTTAGTTTTCTTTAAAAAGTTTAAAACTCTCTGGTTTTTTATTTCATAAAAGTTTATTGCTATTAATGAATTAAATGAATAAATAATGAATTAAAACAGAATAGAATTATTAATAGAACATTAGACCAAGATTAGATCGTTTAAATCTAAGGTTTAAATGGTCTAAGAATAAAACAAACAATGCCTATGAAAAAATGAGGTTAGGTTAGGTGACAAATTAAATGTCAAATGACGCCATACTTGTCATCGCAATCACAAGATTCACAACATGTTTTGGCGCCTGCGCAGAGACCCTGGTGTCGAGGAGGGTAAGGAATGTTTATATGCCCCCCGGTCTTAATACCAAAACATTTTAATATGCCCATATTTGGAACGGTTGCTATGTAATAATTCAAATTACAGAACATGGCTTTGTGTTGGTCTGTGGAACCGGGGGGTTTGGGGGGTATGGAATACCCTCCAATCATACACGGAGTTTTGGTTTCTTAACCCTCCAGTCGTCGCGTGGTCTAAAGTCGTAGACCATGCTTTTTTAAGCCTTCTTTAAACCGCCATAGCTTGTAACAGTTCGAATTATATCGGTTGCATCTTTGAGTAGCTGACAAAAATGAGTCAATCTTTCGGATCCAGTAGTTTTTGAACTTTTAAAGTGGTAAATTATTGGTTTTATTAGTTCTGAAACAGGGCTGGTCTACAAGCGTAAATCACGCGCCTAACGGAGGGTTAAGGATAAAATCTGAATTTTAGCACCTCCAATCGTGAGGTGAGAAATATCGGCTTTGTATTCGCATTAACAGTGTATATTGTGATGATAAAAACGAGTAAGTGACTCAGGGTGAACATTATTATCAAAATAGGTGTGCAAGCGAGCAATTAAAACTGTAAAAATAGATCTTGATTACATCCAGAGCCCATTTGTTACTTTTACACACTACACAGATACAATGTTTTGATTCTGAAAGTGATTTGTCTGGATGTTGTGTTTAATTTGATGAACCTGCAAAGAGGATTGAGTTGGTACATGAAATTCAAATTTGCCGCCAAAACTTTTACCTCCTATTTTATTGTGTTTTCTGAAAATCGTAGGGAGGTTTCGAATTTTAGAGGATAGGAGGTTGAGAACAATAATTTTGATTTCCGTTCGACGACGTTGTGCAGGCCTAGAAAAACCTTTTCGAGTGATTAAATAGTGCATTTTTGATTCGGAACAACCGAATTGATTCTCAAGGTAGGAGTTTTTAGCTAAATTTTTTGAAGTGACGTCATCGGTGCACGTGCAGGAGCATTGCATAAATTTATGATTATTTGATGAGGAATTATAGTCATCGAGTCTCGAATCTCGTTTGTATTAGTCAATACAAGTGTAAAAGCGCTGTAAAAGCCCTAAAATAGTGGAAATGTTCAAAAACGAAGAACACAGAAAGTTTGAGGTTACGTACTAAAGAATCGGCTATTGGGCCAGATGTTCGACTGCACAAATACACCAAAAGCACTAATTTGTTCGTGGAAAACGGCGATTACACGGATTCATAATCACAAGAAGATTTTCCAACATTACAGAAGCGTGGTATTTGATGGTTGCATATGGTCAGCTACCTCAATAGACTACTAGAAGCATGTCTAAAAACGCAGCAATTCTCAAACAAAGTATTAGTTGGTTAAAAACTTTTATTTTGAATTATTTGTACAAATTTTGAATTTTGCCGCACATAATATCATTAATTTGATCAGAGTTTGCCATTTAGCAGAATTGAAGTTAAATGTAATGGAGATCTGATCCGATTACACAAACAAACACTTACGGCTATTAGGACTAATTGTAGTCCCAACAACAAGATCGAATTTTTACATTTTGCTTACAAGTTATTCAACAGTATAAAATTACCCGAGTCTCCTTATTGAATTTAGAATCTAGTCTTCGCTGAGAAATAAGCGGTCTCAAATTATTGTTCTCCGATTAGAAAAGCAGTCGGAACTTTAGTGTGAATGTTCGGAATATTACAACTACCTTAGTTTTCCGAGTGAGGGACTGCGAAGTTGGTCCTGGAACACCACAATACATTGTATTGGTCTTCGCAACCGGGGGGTTTGGGGGGTATGGAATACCCTCCAAGCATACACGGAGTTTGGGTTTGTTAAGGACCTGTAAAATCTGAATTTTAGCACCTCCAATCGTGAGGTGAGACCAATAATCACCGAGGTTTATTTGGGCCACAAAATATACGTTGCGGGCCGCAAGTTTGACACCCCTGCAGTAGAACATACAGGAGAGAGGGGATGTCAATATCAAATACACTACGAGAAGAGTCCCTGGCGTTAAAACAAAGATGATCTCCACTTTAAAAGTCATGATGAAAGCCCTTCTCAAAACCCTTCGATATGTGAAGGCTACTAAGAGGCTCACGTACGACATCTTGGAGATTATTGTCCTCACTTATCATGATTTCACAATTATTAATGAAACCACACGTTCGCTAAGCCGTTGTTTGACGACGCCTTACCACCAATGAGCCATCACTTTTGCCCTATTTCTCCACGTTGAACGTTAAATCCTATGCTCATTTTTTTTGCTCACTAGCCTCTTCATTCTAGAGGACCACTTGGAGGCCGTTCTTAGACATTGTAAATTTTCTGTGGATCTGTTTTGTCGCGATCTCTGGCTCAGGGTCAGAAACAGTTGCATACTTGGCTACTGGAAACTATGCAAAAAGTAACCATTTTTTTGGGATGCCAAGCGTTGCTTCTTGTTTCCATATTTAATATTAGGTTTTTCTGAGTAAAAAAATAAATAGTATTTTCTGATTGGATGCAGAGATGCAGCTATTTAAAACTGGAGCGTCCAAAGCTATAATGAGTGGTTTACGACAAGAGATTCAAATTCCATCCAACAATAATTCCAATAAGCTGCAAATTATTTGTGCTTTGTCTCATTCAAACAGGCAATATTTATGTTACAAGCAATAAATTATTTATTGTTCTTTAATACTTTTCATAATATGTAGTAATAAAAGCTTTGTAAATGTCTGTTTCAAATTGCTGCTGAGTATGACCTCATCCATTGATAATTGGGTAAATGTTACATGTTTATACTACGAACTTCTTTATTCATAATATTTAATGTTCGAAAACCTTCAAAAAAATTTACTAGTTATTCCTTCTAAGACATCTGGAATGGAAAATTTTTATATTCATAGGTGATGCCTTAATTTATCAATTGAAACGATTTTTCTATTGTAAACCAATCACTGAGATTTTTGACACGACTGAGTGACTCAATTTTTATTTACTATTGAAAGTTTGTGAAAAATTTTTGAGTTCTCTTCTTTTTCAATCTAAATTAGGTACCATTCACATAAATTTTAAATTAGGTACTCACTAATGGTTGCGAACGATATAATAAGATACCATTTATCTTAATTTTAAAGAACAGAAAAATTTTAAGTTTTTGTATCCGGACGTATCAATTTTCTGCACGCGGAATTGCTACTTGATACTTCGTAAAAAGAGGAAGCTCTAATTTGCTTTTACATCATTCAATATACAGGAAGCGCATTTAAACACCTGAAACGTCTAGGATATTTTGCTTTCGTAACTCCGTCTCTGTTCTTCGTGGGAACCTTTTTCAAACCATTTGAAATTGAAATCGATTAAGATTTATGGTTTTGACCGAGAAATACTTCATTCATTTTTATTACCTTGTGGTGATACTAATGATACCCACATCAACTTTCATTGTATTTGAAAACCGACTGCGGGTTTACTCCAGTTTACCTGTACACTTGGAGAGGGGGTGTGTGTAGTTAAATGTAACTAACATTATTGGGGTAAATCTCAAAAATCCACCCCTGACGTTCAATCCGTTCAAATTTTGCTTAATCGTGATTAATTACGACACAGAATTCCCATATAATTTTTTGCTTGTACCTCATGTACCCAGTGATTTGCAAGATTCATGGTCGGTTTACTATAATATTTAAGATTTAACCCTTGTCGGTTCTGTCAAGGTGCATATTTGACAAGAGATATAATTTGTTGAATATTAATGGCGAGGGTCGATCTAGGGTTGCTAGAAGTTCGAGCCTTGCCATATTTTATGATATTTAGCCTGTCATATAGGCTACTAACATTACATACCGGTAACATGTTTTCGTCTTCATTCATATCGAGCATTTTCCGACAAGCGCTCATTTACATTTTTTTAAATTACACGACAACTTTTCCTTATTCTGGAAAAATATGACGTACCTCCTATTGAAATGCAGATTCCGCAAAAATACTCAACTTTATTTCTATTTTAATTGAGAGCATTTTCATTATTGAAAACCTCGGAAGACGAGGATATTCTGCTCTAAAGCGACATTGTCGCGATAGAACGTGACGTTTCTCTATTTTCCAGATGGGGAAATACGTCGTCACCTGCAAAGAAGTAATTTTCTGAACGACTAGAAAACATCATCCCAGCTAACAGGACACTTTAAATTAATATTTTAGTTAAACTAACTTTTTGCTAGGGATGAATTGGTCACGTGGGGAATACGGAATATGGAATATTCTACCTGGACGGTTTCCTCTCGGAAAATTATTTTTGAGGTCCGGAACATGCAAATTATGATTAATTTCTGTTGTTGTAAAGATGGAAATCTATTGATTTTTCAATAATTAGAATTTTACGGAAGTCTATGTAAATAATTCGCAATGTGCAGTGGATTATTTTGAATTAAAAATTTATTAATCATAAAATAAAAGAACTTCCTTATTAAACTTTGTTGTTTTTTTCGACCGATTTTGTATTCTTTTTCGCTTAATTTATCGCTAATTAACACTTCTTTGCTCGATAAACTGCAAGTGAAATTGTATGAAAATATTGCTAATTAGTGCACTTTCTTCGATACGACTTGTCTGCTATTCTCCAAATACACTTTTTTGCATAATTCGTACGAAGCACTGATTAAACAATTATAACTATGTAACACAAATTATTCTTATCTCGATGCTCTATCTGCTAATCATAGGTCAATAGCTAGGCTGCTAAGGGGTGGTTTTATTGATCAAACAATAATAAACATCTAAAAATCTGGGGTCGTCAATTTTGGTTGATAATTCTTGGTGGTTATCGATGGCTCAGTGCGACTACGGCCTTAGTTATTGCTCGGCCTTCGGCCTCACTCGCGGAAAATTGCGACAAATTTATAAAGGTATACTGTTTTTAGGTTGGTAAACTTTCCTGATGGATTGAGAGGTGTGCGATTTAAAATTATCATTTCTTCACATTTTAGGGTGTTTAGCGGGCTTACCACCCTAGAAAATAGAAAAAATACTTCAAAATGAGATTGAGCTCATATATTTTTGAATTGGTATTATGTAGTTTATGTTCCTAAAAAAATATTTCCCTGACTTGGACGGTACATTTTATAATTTATTACTAGTAAACAATTGAAAAATCGGGTGCCATGGAATACCCTCCAGCTGTAATAAGCAAAATATATATTCACAAGAATTAAATGTGCGTCTTTAACCGTTTTGAAGAGTCATATCGTTACTTCCTTGTTTCCCCCAGACCCCCTGGTTTCACGCATATTTCGCATGCATATTCATTTGCACTATCCCCCCCCCCTTTCAAACAAAAGATTTTTTTGATAAAAAATTAATTAAAACATTGTTAAACTAAAAGAAATTTAATCCCCTGAAATGGCGGGCGTGAAACCGGGAGGTCTGGGGGGTTAAAAAATCGTTTCCTGTCAGTAACCTAAGCTCGACCGGTGGATTCCCGTTGCCGAATCATCAGAGTTTAAGAGGACTGGCGCGGTGCCATTCTTTTTTGCTTTACATTGCCGCGGGCCCCTAATGTTTTACGGGTCGTTTTCATTCGCACACCGCGCACACTGGTAGTTACGCCACTGATCACACCTGCTAGGCAGTGGAGGAACTAATTCAAATGTTACGTGTCCTTAGTAAACTCAAACCCAATAACTTCGTCTATACTTGGAGGGTATTCCATACCCCCCAAACCCCCCGGTCACAAAGAACAATGAATATAATGTGTGTTCTTTCATTGAATTTTAAATCAACCGTTCCAAATATAAGTATATCAGTCGGGTAGTATATAGTGGGGGGGGGGGTATGAAATATTTAAAATGTATGCAGCTAACTTTGTGAATCAAATCTTAATAAAAATTATCTAAATAAAATGGATCTCTCAGATATCACCTTTTATGGCCTTACTCATGGGAAAGGCGACCATACCTGAAGGCTGTAATTGTTCCGTTTGCAGCCTTACTCGAGAGGATTTTAACTTTAAGCTAATAATTTTTATAATAATTATATAATAATTTTTGGTATCAGTGAATCAGTAAGGACTTTTCAAAAAGAATAATATATTATACGTTAGATACAATTTGATAATTTTAATACAATTCCTTAGCCTGCTTCTTCCAGCAGGTTCTTCTTGCCAGGTTCTTCCTGAGCTTCATTCCGATTGGAAACATTTTTATTCCTGCATTTAGGTTCTTGTGAAAACATATAAACAAAAGATTGTCACTAAATCAAGAATTACAACAATACATTCCAATACAACAGCGCCATCTGTTAGCGCTATTTTAAAGTGGCCCAGGTATATCCAAAACTAACACTATAATACCAAAGAGACTACAGATACTTGGGCTATCAAACAGATAACCAGAGGATTTGGCTGCAGTGTTAAACCGAACCAACTTTTGGGGGTTTAAGTCATATCGTTACTTCCTTGTTCTTGAAACCCCCCGGTTTCACGTCCATTTTAAGGAAATAAATTTGTTTTAGTTGAATAATGAATGTTATTTTAATAAAACATATCCTTTCCAAGAAGTTTAATTTTCACCCCCCCCCCGGCCCGTTCAAACAAAAGATTTTATTATCAATTAAAACATTGTTAAACCATAACAAACGAATTTCCTCGAATTGGGTTGAATTGAAGTTGGACCGGGGGGTCTGGGGGGTATGGAATACCCCCCAGCACAAGGAAAGGTAAGCAATAACTCGGCACCGGCGGATCTGACATTTAAAAAATCGTTTACTGACACTAACCTAAGCTCAACCGCTGGATTCCCGTTGCAGAGTCATCCAGTGCTGAGTTGTCCGTTTCCCGCTTGCACAGGCTCTTTTTACTCTTGTTTAAGAAGACTGGCGCGGTACATTCGAACACCGCGCACACTGGTAGTTTCACGCACCACTAAGTAGAGGGTTAACGATAGACAGGCCCCACTGAGGTCCAAATATCATTACAGTAATAAATGGGCAATTTTCTTTATACATTCCAGAAACCACGTGTCACTAAGAGTCCAACTTCTATGGTGGGAAGGGTCAAGCAAGCTTACTCAAATATTAACCCCGGTGCTTCCACCCCCGTAGTAGTTTTTATTTTTGAAAGAGTGACCCTCTTAGGTCCAAATATTTAAGGATGATTCGTAAACACCCGTAGAGATTTCCTTGCGAATCTCAAGTTCAAGCTAATGCTTTGGAGTCCATCAGAATGTTGAACCTTCCGCACCATGCAAGTCTCCTTGTCATATGTTAAGAGTTAAGACCGTTACCCCTTAGGTGTCCATATGTTTATTCTAGGACTGACCTCCTGCACTATGGAAAACATTTGTTAAAAGTCATTAATCGCCTGGAGTAATCCTAGTTCCCTTTTGTCACAATTGAAATGGAAAAGAGAAGCGCTCCAAAGTTAAGAATCGGGTTAAAATATGAACTAAAGTTCTAAATATATGATATGCTGGGCCCCAAGGCACGAGGTATAAAAATGTTATGAGCAGCAGGATAGGATTGGAGATGTTGCGGAGTGAATAACACTGCAAGTGTCTGCGTGAAGGACCCAAACTGTGACGTGTGCATGTGGACTGGATGGACACGTGCTTGGAAATGCCGACCCACAAATCTTCCAAAGAATATAGCCCAAATCAGATGAAGTAATACTTCCAATTGGAATGAGATCCATTGGGACTAACTGCTCGAAACAAAAAGACAATAACTACTAAAAATGAAAATTAAATCGTAGAGGACAATCCTTAAGGAAAGAAGTACAAAACATGTTCTATAAAATTGAATTAATTTGGAAGGAAAAGTTTTGCCAAGGCAAAAGTAGGAAGAAAGTTCCTGCCACAAAATGCCACAATTTGGCATCCCTGATGCTTGTAGATATAAACTGAATTTTTGGGAAAGTTCTTGTCTAGTGGAAGATCTATTAGGGGGGGTTGATTCTTACTATAATAATTATATGTTCCGATAACTGCGGTTATCCGAGTTCCATCTTATTACTTCTATTTTCGATGAATTTATGTCCTACCCTTCCACACTTCGGATACAGAAAAATTTTGCTAGTTTTTGTTAGAAACAAAAACTTTTTTGTATTATTAGAACAAAAAATTAAAAATTGCGCAAGTTCTTGATTGCAAGTGAATGTGTATTTTAGCATTCATAATCACAAAGTCTTGAGAAGCTGTCAGTTAAGATCCTGATTACAATATTAAATATTATACATTTATCATTTATCCTAGTCCTCCTTGTGCCAATGGAGCTACAGTATGAAGAAGCAATAATCGGTTAAAATTTCCAAATTCAAATGAGTAAAAGTTCAAAGCTCGATCTTAGTAAAACTTTGAAACCTGTTAATTTGAGGATGCCTTTATTAAGAAACTGAGAGGGCTTATATAACAAAAATTAGGCAAACTTTTTAATTTAAAAATTAGGTCGACCCGAAATTTGCTCTTAGAGTAATTCCTTCATGAGACTAATTCTAAATGAGAACTGTAAGTGAGAAGAAAAATTGGATAAAATTTCAATACTCCCGTATCCATTTAAATGAAATTTTCAATAGTTTATCCAGATTAGTTAAAGCGCTCGCTGAGATGATTTTCAATTTCCGTCACTGCAGGTGATCCTTCCAGGAAGGGAAATTAATAACAGAGACAAGAAGAAAGTTAAGATTAAAATTCTTGCACGAAAATAGAGTGTAGTAGAGGGTAGACCGAGCTAATTCGATACCTTCCAACTAATAGTGCGCTGATAGCAATCATCAATAAAGTTAACGACACGAAAATAAAAGTGAATTCTATCGAATTTTTAACAACATTTCGCCAAAAATCGAAGATCCGTGTATGATGTTAGCTCATAAATCACAGCTTTTATTAATTAATTTCAACGCAGTAAAATGAAAGTAATTCGAGTCTAAAAAAGCATCACTAATGCATGCTTTCAAGCTTTAATGGTTGGTTTCATCAAGAAATGCGAAACATGGTGACAAGGTAACAAAGAGATGGCTTAGCAAAAAAACTAAACAATTACGCCTAACAGTCGAAATGGAAAATTTCGCCAAGTCAATAATAAAAATTAACAAACATTTGCAAATTAAAAACGCGCGTTACATGGATAATGGTTTGGATTATTTAATTTTTTGTGCGTAAAGCTCATTCCATTCACTTTTCCAAGTGATGAATGGTCCAAATATATCAAAAGGGCACACATGTTAATGTAAATGTATTCAAATTGTAAGCATAGGAAAATTTGGAAATGCTTGCTATTGTGAACCCCGAGGTAATGATTTTTTAACTTTAGATACCCCTTGCCCTCATCAGCCAGTATGAAATCTATGCAAAAAAAAGCTCATGCAAATTGGTGCATTAATTTTTGCAAATAATTTTTTTTCATCTCAAAACAAACCAATTATTTTTACAGTTAATTTTTATCAAGCGAACGGAGAAGAATAAAGCAACGCAATAATAGAAACCTTTCACATTTTTCAAACAACAATGCTTCTGGTTTATTTTGTATTTTGAACTAATTTTGATAAAGGGATTATTTTAAGACTCATTATCCATTATAGCGTTCGTTGGAGCGCTCTGATGCTATTATTGGCGTTATTTATATATTCGATACCGCATAAAGCACGAAATGTACAAAGTGAAATTTCAAAGTGCATTTTAATCACCGAAATATACCAAGTGGAAGATATAATTATTGAGTTAACCCAATTAATTTGTTTCTTTAAATTGAAGCTTTGTTAACAACCCAAAGAGGTTCCTTGGTTCTTTTTTATATTTCTCAGAAACTAACTCGATATAATATTTGTGTCATTTAATTTTTCACAGTCGCCATCTTTCCTAACGTCGAATAAATACTACGAATCACACTAATACTTCATACCAAAGCTGAATGTTGAACAACTATGGCCTACCCGTATGATTGCAACCCCTGTGAGGCCGAAGGCCGAAAAATTACTACTCACTGGAAAGTAATTGGAATAAAAGCTGTCGTAAAGAACAGGAAATGAATATGAAACTGGTGTAGTCATAAAGAAGAAGAAAGAAGGCACAGGTGAATCTAGAATACCCCCCCCCCTGATGAACCTTGGACATCGACCTAAAATTATGACAACATTCTTATTTCCTTTAATTTTTTAGCATTTCTAAATTAATCTAAATTGCTAAAACGCCCAATTACAGCAATTTTGTAGATTGGCCCTTTAGAGAAGGTGGGATTTGCAGTTAGTTCTATTAGGGTGGGTTATACCAACGCCGGTTAAACCTCGTTCAACTTTGAACTTAGTTCAACCAATCAACATGGTCAAATACGGGGTTCTTAACCATGTTAATTGGTTGATGATGATTTGAACTGAGTTCAAATTTGAACTAGGTTTAACCGACGTTGGTACAACCCACCCTAAGTGTGATATCACAGCGCCGAAAATTGCCAAACCAAAATTGATTAATATTGGACAAAAATTGAATCAAATGAATACTAAGTACCGAGTCAATATTGCCCCATAGTTGGCAAATTTAGGTACCGTGAGACAGAAGGTCGAACAAGTATTAATTTTATGTATACGCATAAACATTGAATTGACCGAGCTCCGCCGGTGCAGAGTTGTTGCTTACCTTTCCTTGTGCTGGGGGATCAAAAAAAAGTTGTTCAAAGGACCATTCCATTATGGGGACTGACACCGCGTGGAACATAAACTTCCCTTTCCCCTCTTTGGAAGCACCCCACTTTCAACCCTCTAGGACTGTTAGGAAGGGAGCAATGCCCTTTTCGAATTCATGCGTCTGCCGCGCACCACACACCCCAAAAAACTAGACATTTAAAAAACCTAGAACCTTTAAGGGGGAAGTTTGTGTTTCTACAAATCTTCTCCGAATTCTGGGTACCCTTGAAAAACAGATCCTGAACTATCTGCAGTCGGAAAAAATGACACAATAACATTTTCATTCGTTAACATTAATACTATTGTAACTGGGCAGCAACAGATGGTCCTAATGAAACCTTGCATGTTAGCATATAAAAGCAAACCTGTTACAAAACAAAATGTTTATAGATAAACTAAATTTTATGGGGACCGGGGGGTATGGAATACCCCCCAGTGCACAAGATATTGTAGAGATATTTCCTACGACCCTTTAACTTTAAAATTTCTCTTCACCAGGACAATATCTCAACACTAGAGTACAATCGGTAGCTTTGTAGCGGTTCACATATGATTTCTGTACGGAGACAAATCTCAGGGTTGGGTTCGTACTTCTCTCCTTTTCGGGTCGCCAAACAGAACAAAATGTACGGCCCTAATGCCGCACTACAGGCATACACTAGCTGCCGAACAGCTGTGTTCCATAAAATATCGAATTGTGGCATCAAATCTTCACAATTCTTCCAAAAATATCCAGATAAGGACGATCGACAATCGTATAATAAAGTTTGTTGGCAAAACTCAATCGATTTGAACCATTTTTAATAAATCGTGCAACTAATCTAAAAAATTGGTACGTAATTATTCGATTCAAAATTTAACTAATTTGAATTTTTTTCTTCTAAACATTCAATTGTAGGCACGTAATCGTCTCGATTACAAATATCATTCGATCATTTATTAATGGCGGACTGGCAACTCATTCACATGTGTGATAAAAAATTTTTCAAATGTGCGTTTTCAAAAACGCCGTAATTTGAAGATTCTACTTCCAAATCAATCTAAAAACACTCGTCCACTTCGGACAAACACTTCTCACTAATTATCAGCTTGAAAAACACTTGGGTTTTCCAAGAAAAACTCGAAATTCGTCGCTTATGGTGGACCTCACCAAAAATACACCCGGTTGGCTTCACAGTCGCAGGCCAACGCCACCTCGCCAACATTCTCTACCTTCTATGTTTAAAAACTTCAAATTACCAACCGAAAATCGAAATTTTGAGCCACTTTGCACGTCAAAATAGGTAAATTTTCGCGCTTAAAAATTCAAATGCAATTAATTAAATTTCTTCCCTTTTAGGTTTAAATTGCCACAAACAACTTTATAATCACTGGATTTCACTAACATTCAACAATAATTGTGTGCTTTTGTCAGTGGTAACATAAATCGACCTTCAATTACAAAACCGTGCTCGACCATGTCATTATGGATGAAACATCCCTTAATCTCAGACAAATTATTAACACAAAGCTGAATTGCATTTCGTTTCACGACAATATATTGGACAATGTCAAATCGTTTGGTTTGGTTGGTGACAGGTCTTTGTTTTGGTCAACCCTCTCATTAGAGTTGCGTTTCAGAGAGTTTATGTTACACTGTTAAAAAGATCTACCCATGAACCGGGGGGTCTGGGGGGTATGGAATACCCCCCAGCCATAAGCAAGCAACATGACTCTTTGATTCTCAAGAATCAAATTTCTGTTGCTATAAATTTTGAATTAGTACTGGGGGGTATTCCATACCCCCCATACCCCCTGGTCCAACGCCCATTTCAAGGGAATTAACTAATTTTGGTTTAACATTGTTTTTTAACATTGTTTTTTTATAAAAAAAATCTATTATTTCAACTGGCCGGGGGATGGTGTAGTGGAAATTAAACCACTTCCCAAGAGTATGTTTTATTAAAATATCATTTATAAAATCATTGTTCAACTAAAACAAATTTATTTCTTCGAAATGGGCGTGAAACCGGTAGGTCTGGAATACCCCCCAGAACAAAGATAGGAATGGTTCTGGACCCAATGCAGCTTTGGACCCCCTTAAACTGCATTATACTGCGACCAATTTTTTTTTTAAATCGCACACCTCTGAATCGAGGGGCCCGTCAAAGTTCTTGCTCCCGGACCTAAAATTTGAAGTTACGCCACTGGCTCTACTTAAGGCTGGACCGGACCTTGTAGTCCGAGATAGGTAGGAATAAATTAGAAAATAGTCCTTTGCGTTTGTAGGTAAAGGATTTAATCCTTGAGGGTGAGATGATAGTACTCCGGGAGTACTTCCTCATCCTCCTACGGCTTTATTTACCCTGGACTTCTGGGTGTCTTTCTTATTTCCTTTCGAATTTCTTATTATGACCAATTTTAAATGGATTACGCCGTTTGCCTGACATTAACGTCGCCTGCTGCAATTTCATCATCATCAGAGTCTGAGGTGTTGATTGTATCCTTAGTTTTGAACGATATTTTACATCCGACTAAATTGACGAACATCGCAACCCTGGTAGCTCTTCGTCTTGGTACTTTTGACTTCATTTTCTATTTTCTCGTCGGAGTCTGCGGTTTTAGGAGACTCCTTAGCCTCATTGGATGTATCATTTTCATCTATAAGTGGACTTTTCGACTCGGGGAACTTTATTCCTCCCTATTCAAAATTTTTAGAGTAAAACTTCGCCTTGTTTATTGTGGATGCTAGCCACAGAACTGATTTCTTCTTGTCTTCATTCCACATTGAGCAAAAGTTCTCAACAGAAGATCGAATTGCCCTAACTTCTTCCCATCCCTGCAGCCAAATCTTTAATCTTTGTCTCATAAATTTGGAGATTATTCAACTCCATTAAATCTTCTCTTCACCTTATTTCCTTTCTCAAATTTCTCCACCGTAGACAAGCACTTAATCATGATTTCTGGGATGGGTTCCACAGTATTAGTTGGTTTTCAATTCTTTTTCAAATACAATTATTATTAGTTTCTCTATTAAATCTTTAATTAATGTAGCAAAATTAGCCTCATAGGCCTCTAGGGTGTTTGTTTCTGCTTCCATATCGCATAAATGTTCCTCTGCATTGCTAGGTTTCTCCACCTAACTTTCTGTGTTTCTGAAGAAACTGAATTTTTTGTCAACCTTGATTATTACTTTTTAGGAGTTTCTTAAACGAATAGTGATGAAGTTCTTGTTCAGTAGTGTAGAAATTAGCACGTCTTAGTTTGAAAATGTAGCTTTTGCACCCTAGGACAGAAAAGTCCACGGAGAAATAGTAATTCTGCCCTTAACAGATCGAATAGCAATCAGCCTTTTTTTGTTAATCAAAATGTTAATCTAAATTAGAAAATAATTTTCGAGTTTAGATTGATTCAATGAAAAATTAAATGCCTGCTTTACCTGGGCGGAAATATCTTTGTATTTTATACCAAAGAAAAATAAAGCAATAAAAAATTAGAAGGAAAATTTAGTAAATTACCCAATTTAATTTTAAGTACGGTCCACATAAGTGAAAATATGAGTAATTCTTTTTTCTGCCTTACATTTTCATTACCCAACTAGGGCATTTCACAGTATTTAATTTTACAAAAGAAAATTAAAACAACGAAAGATAAATTTATTCCAAAGACTTTTATTTCGCAAAATCGAGCAGAAAAAGGTAATTTCAATAAATTTTAATAAAAACAAGTAGTCAATTTAATTTAAAATACAATAAAAACGAAAATATGAATATTATTACTTTTCCTGGTTAGCAAATTTTGTGCCCTGCAATATTTAATTTCACTATTAAAGTTTATTTTAAAAATTTTCACTTTGCAAAATAAAAAAGAAAATGAAGTTTTTCGAGGAATATATTAAAAGTTTAAGTGTATTATGGCTTGCTCGAGGCACTCTCCTAGTGCGAAATAGATGAACAAATAACCATAGAAACAGACAGTTACTTACCACCAGGGCCATCCTGGCGGTAATCCTGTCGTTACAAAATGTTAAATCTATAACTTTATAAGGATAAGTACAAAGGAGATTATTAAAATAATTGGGGGGCGGAGTGAAACTTGCATTTTTCGAACCCCACAATATTTAATAACAGTAAAACTGTAATTTATTCCAAAAATTTTCATTTTACAAAGTAAAGCAGTGTTAACTAAAAATTAATTATATATTTCCACGTTTAAATTGAATTATGTGCTAAAATTTGCAGATACTTGAATGCAATTATTTTGAAATTAAGTGATAATATATGAAACATTAAAATTAAATTTAAATTAGGACTCGGGAGTGAAGCAAAAATTTTAACTCTATTAAATGTTTCGTATGTAGAATCCTTGACGGTCCTTAATTTTCCTTCGTTAGGCAAAATATAAATTTTTGCTACTGCAAACCTTTTACTTTAAATTAATTAATTAGTAAGTAATTTAAATTGCGATTTTATGTGGTACCAATTTATTTTACTTGTCAAGGTTAGGCAGCCCTTTGTGGTTTTAAATTTACAATTATTGCACTGCGAGGACCTGAACCTACCCAATCCTTCCAAAATTAATTAATCATATTTGAATTCAATTTTGTTTCAAAAATTCAAGAAGATACTGCGTACTTAAATTTTAATAGTAGTAGCAAAAATGAGAAAATTCTTGTAAAATTTGTTCCCTATTGATCCGGAAATAAAATTGGCTCTAACTTACGTTGTCTAAGCTTAACAAGCTTTACCAGATACATAACTTAGCTTAACTATGTGCATCAACTATGTTCATTTAAAACTCCTTAGTACACCAAGATTTATACTTACGATTTTATCTTTATTCGAATTATTTGGCGCTCACTCTTTTCTAACAGTTATTTTATAATTTTTAATCTTGTTTTAAAATATTTTCCAATCTGAATTTAATTTCATCTTACGTTATATAACAACAAGTGTTTCCTCTTCGCTTATATCATCTTGTTAAAACTAACAAGTGTTTCTTTGTTGTTACGCTTGAGTGATTCTGTTGGTTTTTCCTATTTTTATGTAATGATTATATCATACAAAGGGTGTGCTATAAGGGGAAAAATCCATACCACAATATCTGTTTGATAAAAAAAAACTAGTCGTCGGGTGGCGCTCGAGTTATACTGAGTGGTCACTTAATTGAAAGTTATTTAATATTTATTGACCATTAAAACGCCAATCGTTGTTTAAATGTCGGGCCATCTAAAGATAGAACAAATTATTACTGATAGCCCATCAAAAACTGAGTTAATCGGCAGACATTCGATTACTGAATATTTTAGGGGTAATGGAGAAGAAAGGGTAACGTTTCGTTTCTGGTAACTTGGTTGGCATTTTCACCACATTTTGAAAATAACGATTCCTTTCAAGCATAGCCCTACACGCATCACATGTATTATTGAGCTTAGAATTTTCTAAAAAAATATGTTCACCTGTTCGTGAAGTTGTTAGGACGATATAAGCACACATATTATTTCAGTTGGGTGAATTCGTGATATCAAAAACACGGTCACGTTTAAACATATGTCACCTGTCGTGTTCCGAACGTTCTTCCTAAAATCCTAAAAAGCTTAATCTTATATGTTATCTCAAAGAAACATGAAGAACAATGCTGCTCCTCATTTTTAAAAGTGCTTGCATTTAAATAATTGTAACATTAAAATTTTCGGTTTTATAACGCTTTCGTAATTTTATCATTATCGGGGGTCGTATTTTGAATTTATAAGATGGGATTAATAACTTTTTATTGTTCGAAGGGTGCATATTTAGTATTTGCGAGAACCTATAAACGTTTTGTTTTAGAAGCTGCTCTAGAATTTTATTTGAATATTTCAGGATCGTAAATTTTCTTAAGGTGCATTCACAATGACGGGTTTATATAAAAGTGATAAAGTGTCACTATCGTTTTTTACGTTTTTACTCTAATGGTTGCACATGCCACCAAAATAATAATTAATTTATTCAATTTTTGGGAAAAGCAAACATTGGAAGAATTGCCTGTGATATCAAGTCATTTCCTGCAGATGACGACCGTGCAAACCAGAGAGAAAGTGGTTAGATAGGTTTAAAAAAAAACCTCTTAATTATTTTTTTTTAAATAAATGTGACTTTAAAATTTTGTAGAGATCCGACGCCTTTGAAGGCAGCAGCGCTGTCAAGAAAATTGATTTTCTATCGACTGGAAGAAATCTAGAATGAAATTTGTTTTATTTCCAAAATTATCATTTCCAGTACGATCCCTTTCGGTGCTGGGTCTTATTCCCAAGAAAGTCCCCAGCTAATCATTCAATTCTAGGTGCAAGATCCTGATTACCATTATAATAGTACCAAAATACTAAAAGCATGGTCCTATGGTAAATTACAAAGATCTTATTTGGTCAGTCAAGCTCAGAGCTTATAACTCCAATCACAACCCCAACACAAAACAGTCAAAGTAACAAAAGACCCCTTGAAGTTCTGTCCTTACCCCCCAGACCCCCCGATCTGTTCAATTTTTCTTTATGGATCAACCTTTTCGTTTATAACCCACGTCATTTAAAGTGTTAAATCGCAAGGTTTCAGCTATATTGTTTTTAGAGATGCAAAGAATTCTGACAGTCAAGCTAATAAAAGACCTCTTGAAGTTCTGTCCTTACCCCCCAGACCCCCGGTCTGTTCAATTTTTCTTTATGGATCAACCTTTTCGTTTACAACCCACTTCATTTAAAGTGTTAAATCGCAAGGTTTCAGCTATATTATTTTTAGAGATGCGAAGAATTCTGACAGTCAAGCTAATAAAAAACCTCTTGAAGTCCTGTCCTTACCCCCCGGTCTGTTCGATTCTTCTCTATGGATCAACCTTTTCGTTTACAACCCACTTCATTTAAAGTGTTAAATCGCAAGGTTTCAGCTATATTGTTTTTAGAGATGCAAAGAATTCTGACAGTCAAGCTAATAAAAGACCTCTTGAAGTTCTGTCCTTAAACCCAGACCCCCCGGTCTGTTCTATTTTTCTTTATGGATCAACCTTTTCGTTTACAACCCACTGCATTTAAAGTGTTAAATCGCAAGGTTTCAGCTATATTATTTTTAGAGATGCGAAGAATTCTGACAGTCAAGCTAATAAAAAACCTCTTGAAGTTCTGTCCTACCTTTGATTTTCCTGGGGGGTATTCCATACCCCCCAGACCCCCCGGTCTGTCCTATTTTTTTATGAATCAATCCTTAATTTAAAGTGTTAAATCGCAAAGAATCAGTAATATTGTTTTTAGAGAGGCAAAGAATTCTGACCTAACCTAACCTAACTTCTATTAGTGCTTCATTGATATTATTCATGGGCCTTTAGCCTCACCCATTTGTGTGTTGGAATAATTGGGGGTATATATTCCGTATATTCTTTTAGCGTATTCCATAAACACAAACTCCCAGTCACAAATCGAAACAGTTAAAAATGGATACATCATTATGAAGCGGTAGTATCACCGGAGGGGGGGGGTCTGGAGGGTATGGCATACCCCTAATGCCAGGAGATTAAAAATATACAATTATTAAATATCTATACATTAAACTTATTCTTATTAGTCAATAAAAATTATATAAATAGAATTGATGTGGTTGTTCGGCCTTCTTCCTCATTCTTAACGAATATGACTATATTGTCGTGTGCTTTTTGAGGAGATAATCAACGGTGGCAAATACGACGAAGGATGCCACAAGAGTTTTCATTTTATTTTGACTTTGAATTTTGAACAAAAAATGATTTTTAATATTTGGTGCTTGATTAAAAGGGGAGTGATTAACCCTCCTGGAAAGTTTGGATTTTAAAAACTTGTAGAAATGTTTTGGTAGCCTTGTTCGAAGGACGGTATCAAGATAAGGGATCTTTTTCCGGGCACCACTTTGAAAAAAGGTCGATTGTATTATGTTTTGAGTTTTTTGGAGTCAGGATTGATTCCAGAACGATTGAGTGATTATTTTGCGTTATTCCCGGATGAGGGGTCTCGAGTTTAGTAATTTTGGTGGATGATCCTCCTTATTTGGATGGTTATTTGTTTGGATAAATCTGTATAAAATTGGTGAAGTAGAAAATGAAATTAACATTTATGAGGTTAGAAGATTTTGAATTTTCCTGAATGTCACAAAAGTTTCTTCTTGGAATCGGTCGAGGAATGCGATTGTTTTAGGTCACATCGTCAATTTCGGTCTTTTTGGTTATGAGACGATCATTGCCTTGCAGCTAACGCAGTTGGATGCAAATGCGGGGCACCGGGTTCAAACCTGGGGAGAGTCAAACTTTCTTATGACTAGTCTCCGTGCTTCGGAAGGCACGTTAATCCGGTGGTCCCCTGGGTTAGTGAATTGCCACCATTAACATAAAAAACCAGGATACATAGCACATCTGACGGCAAGTCTAGCAAGCTACCTGATGGATGTAAAATATTTATATGCTCACAGAACCAACACTGCCAAGGAAACGACGCAGATGTTGGTAATAACAAGCCTTAAGGCTTAACCTAAGAAGAAGACTTTTGGTTTGCCGATAAAGGAGATCGCGGTAACAAATTTTTGATGTGAAATCTACACCTTGAAAAATAAAAAGGTTCCACAACCTTTGAATTATTTTGCAATTGTGTGCAAGGGGCAGTAAAAATATTGAATGGTAAATATCCCCTCGCAAAAGCGAAAGAAGGGTGAATCGGGATTTGTAAATTCCACATTTCAATTCGATAGAGTAATTTTTTGGTTTTGAATTTAAACACCACAGAAATTTATCTTTTCTAATATAAAAAGTTTTTTTGAACTTCGGCGTATTTATTCCCAGAACCCGGGAGAGCGAATAAGAGTCTTGCTAGTCGGGGCACAGGATTGTCTCTGCCGGTAGTCCATTTTATTTTGGAACTTTCCCGATTTTTTTTATTGCTATAATAAATTATTATTAAGACTTCCGGTAGAGTTTTCAATATGTGAAAACAAACTATTTTGTTTGGTATTAATGAATGAAGCAATCAGAGACGGGTTTATAAGTAACACAGAGGAGTAGCAGGAATATTTTAATAAATAATTATGTTATTGGATAGTATCTAGGCTAGGGAATACTTTATTTTGCACACGTTTTTCAAGTACTATGCATTTTAATTCTAACTAATCAAATGTGCGTTACGAACAGATATAGACATATAGCTACACAAAACTGTTGGTTTATAATAAGACAAGGCTAACTGACACTGGCGGCCTCTTTTGGAATGTAACCATCCGTTAGGCTATATTTGTTTAGCCTTCGACTGCATGGGGAGGGATTACAGCCATTTTTTGCGTTGGTAATGTTTTTGATCAGACAGCCAGTGAGGACCCTTTGCATTATTATGTATGTAAGGAAATAACAGATTATTTATCATCATCGTCAATACTTTGTCGAGTTTCTTGTGAAAGAGTCTCTAATGCGGCTCTCCATCGATAGACTTGGATATCAGCTTACTGTAGTGCTAGTCACCTAAATATACTGGACTTCTTACAGCTAGAACTGTTTAAAATACCTTTGGATATCATTCCAAGAACTTTCTACCTTCAGACACCGTTCGAGGTTGTCATAGGCATATACGGCCCATCCTATGGACCGATAAACTTTACTGTCGATAACTTTATCCACATGGAAATGCAGAAACTTCTCAAGAAACTGGTCAAGAGTAACAAAATTGCCCTTCACTGGGTCCAAGGTTATGAGGGAAACGAGCGAAACGAAAATAGCTAGATTAGACTCAAAAACGCCCCTGATTGGATCATAACTATTCGGTGGGCTATCCAAAACACACAGAGGGGTGGAAATCCAGAAGTAGGAAGCAGAGAGCAAGAAAAAACAGTCATAGAAAACTCATCTACAGATGTTAAAAAGCTTCTTCCTTTTTCAAGGAATGAAATCAAACTCACTATACGGGGCTCTGCTAACTGGACTCTGCCCAGTAAAGATACCATCATCTCAAAAATTAGATTGAAAGTCAATAAAAGGTGCAGACTCTGTGAATAGGAGGTTGAACCCGCCGCCGAACACATTCTCTGCAGCGGCAACGCTACAAATATTTGGAACCTATACAACAACTGACACCCAAGAAGTTGAATAGAAAACCTCTCAGGATCATTCAACGGTTTGCTGGCAAGATTGAATTTCTGATAACCTAATTGTAATGTTTATAAACAAAAGATCAACACTGGTCGCAGTTCTGAAAGGCTTTCGCAGCTAATCGACCCCCCCCCCCCCCGAGTACAATACGATACAATGCTAGTGCTTACTTTGGTTGAATGGTCTTAGTTACTGCATCTTATTTTTATAGTGTCTTGTCGTGGTTTGACCGCACTTTGGAGGTTGCGATCAATCGTAGCGCGCTGTTTTACTTTGTCAGAAATATACCAACCAATCAGGAGCTCGATTTCAATTGTGTTTAGCAAATTCAAGCCAATTAACTTCGTGTATTCTTGGAGGGTATTCCATACCCCCCAAACCCCCCGGTCTCAAGACCAGCAAAGTGAATGTCCTGTCTTTGAATTTATTAAATTGCAACCGTGTACTATGTAATAGTTTGCAGGGGGTTTGGGGGCATTGAATATCCCCTAGGCCTAGGACGTTAAAAGTTATACAATTTTTAAATCTACCGTCTTAAATCATAATAACATTTATTTAAATACTGGGAATCTCCCAGATAAAACCATTAAAGTTGTTGTTCGCTTCAATAGATAACACGGAGTATGAGGAGTTGCTTTCTAGCAGTGGCGTAACTTCAAATTTTAGACCCGGGTGCAAGAGCTTTGACGGGCCCCTCGATTGAGAGGTGTGCGATTTAAAAACAAAATTTAGTCCCAAAATAATACAGTTTAAGGGGACCATCCCTCCCTCTGCCCCCTCCCCCGGTATTTACGCCACTGTTCATACCTCCCCAAACCTTAGATTCCATGGTAATTTCTTCACATTTTAGGGTTTTTAGTGGGCTTATCCACCCTAGAAAATTGAAAAAACACTTCAAAATGAGATCAAATTAAGTGTTATCAATTTACTAAAAAATCAATTAAAATATTGTTAAATCAAAACAAATTTATTTCCCTGAAATGGGCGTGAAACCGGGGGGTCTGGGGGGTATGGAATACCCCCCAGGTATACGTAAGCAACAACCCGACTTTTTAAAATTCATAACCAAGTAAGTTTGATTCTTGAATTATTGTCTTCTTGTTGCTTACATACCTAACAGAATATTTTATACCCCCAAGCCCGGCTGGAGTGGCTTGGGGAGTGACAGGATCGAGGTGAAGCTGAAAACCGGGGGTAGTACAATGAGCTCGATTTAGAGGCCTAAGTGCGTGTGAGTTTATCTTACCCTCTACAATAAATCCAGACTCCCAAACCCACTTGGCCCTACAATAAATGTATGTGTCAAGTTTGAAGAGAATCATCGGTAACCACGGCAACGATATTTGCTTAATAATAATTAGGTACGAGAATTGATCAAAGCCAGCTATTTATTATTTTTTTTTTTTGAAAATACTGACAGATCCCCTTATTCTTAAGCGCATTTTCTTTCTTGCAGTAGCACTAAGAATAGAGTAAGGCTTCAAGGAGTTTCTTAACTCGACTGTTTGATGAAGTACATCTGTGGTTGAAATAGCCATGCAGTATGCAAGTACAAAGTGTACATTTAACTAAATGATAAGGCTGCAACCAACCACAAATACTTCTCGAACTGCGAGATGTAAATGTAAAATCGAGGAACGTGTATGGCAGAGATAGAGACCGTGTTCTAACTTTATAATCTTTATAACCTCCTTTACTCAACCAGCAACCACCTGTGATGATCCAGATGGTTCTGGTAATATCCGATTATTCATTGGTGGTAGGGTAAATGATGTTATAACAGATTATCTGTTTTACTGGCGCCCAACGTATAAGGCTTAAGATTACTAACATGGAAGATACTGATCTGTTTACTAAAGGATAAGTTTAATTTTTCAAATCTTGCATAAAAAATTTGAAGTTTTCCCGATAATCACAAACAGTAAATACCTAATGAATTAAACTTTTCTTAATAATTGTCCCTTTGTGCCACATTGTGAATTTTCCGAAGCTCCTTAACGAAAGCCATCTATTTTTAGAGATTTAACGTGACATGGAAGGTAAAACAAAGAGGTCTTTCACACTCTTAATTTCCAAAATCCTTCTGCTAAATCCGATCAACCAAAATCAAACATAGCAGAGTGGCAGAATATTCTGTGGTTTGCCTTCAATCCCTGCTTCTCTATACTCTGCTCGTGCTTTCAACTAAAATACCAAAATATATAGACCTATTTTGCTATACGAAGTGTTGTGTTAAATAGACAAGTTTATGATTTGGTTTTGTGTTTTCGCGTAGGAAGATTTCATTTACATTACGCATTAATCCCAAAATTCAGGTGTATAATCCAACAATTTCAGAATGCAACCACACTGCTGTGTAAATACGCCGAGAATTATTTGCACATGAGTATAAGTTTGAGATGCTTTGTGGTTTTGCTCCGTCGGAATTCTCGAGTCCATCATCCGTGCCACTGAAGACGGCGCATTTGCATATAGAAATTTATAGCATAACCGAATTTATAAAGTTCTGGTAAACCTTCTTAAGCTCACGACACTTGATGCTAGTAGTAAAGTTCAAGTGGTTTTAAAGTAGCAACAGGAAGTTAGTATTGTAGTGGATCAAAGAACTTTTTGGGGAATGCACGAATTTTTAATTAAAACTTCGCATAAGTCGATTGTTATCCTATAATTGTGTTGAAAAACTGTATAAAGGTAAAATTACACAAAGAACAGCTGTTAAGAGAAAACTGAAAGATATTAAGGGTTGGCAAGGCAAAAGAGAAGCAGGGGCGCGGCTGCCTCGCCTTCTACCGGGCCAGTATCGATCCCTTTTAGTCTAAAACATAACATCACGACGCTCCTTTCGCATTCAAGTTAAAGCTACTATAGGGTAATTGAATCCCATAACGCTAAATAACTATTTCTATTATTTTTCCCCGCATACATTCAAACATGCTAATTTAAGTCGAAATAAACGTAAATGCTGGGGGCCGCTGCATCCTTCGAGATTTGCAAATTTTCACTAGGTCCTACTTCAAACATCATACAAGGCGAAGTAAGAAATTGTAGTTTAAATACGTCAAGGTTCATTTCCTCAAACGGAAATTGATTAACCGTCTTGTCTAATCATTCGCGAGATACGTTGAGTCGTTGACACAACCTAACTAATTTACAAATTCATACTTGAGCACATTTCCACTTGTGTACAAATAACACTCTCGCTAATTTAATTTTCAATTTCAAAACTTTTTAATCGCCCTTAAGCTTAATTCAATTTTGTTCAGATTTTACAAGTTCGGCAAGAACGAAAACGAAATTAAAAATATAAAACATTTTTTACAACTTCGGCACCGCTACAATTGAACGTATAAATCAAGAAATGGAAGCATATGAAAAATAAAACCCATAAAGTGGAATCTCCTAGCTATAATTTGTGTAAATTTTACAAAAAATACATGAAATTTTAAATTCCTACCCTGGCAACTGCTGAAATGGTAATATAAATCTGTTTAAATCCACTCGAACAACGTCGAAAGTATTTTTACATAATTTATTGTAAATACTACATCCTGATCGACCGAAATCGGAACATTTCAGATTTTCTTAATTTTTTTAAGTAAAATTCGGTTTCTTTTTCCCATTGATACCAATGAGTTTCCTTGTTGGGCGCCAATTTTGTTACCGATCCTGTTTGGATACCTTGATTATGATTGGAATTGTATGTTTTTACTAACAAAGCAGTCAACATTTAATGCGGTCAAGCTTATTTTTGTTTCATTTTCTTGCAATTAATTTCGCAGCGTGGAAAACAAACAAGGATTTCAAAAATTAAAACATTTTAATTGGAAATACTAAATCAGGTATGTGGAAAAATTGTTGATTTGTAACGAATGGGTAGCGAGATGGATCGAAAATGAAGAACGAATTGACAGGTAATTCATTTAACAATAAAAAGTAAGAGGTGGAAAGCTTTGAACAAACGAGAAACGTGGAAGAAAGCAACAAAAATTTCTGTTACGTTATTAATTTTCAAAATGAAATTGTTTGGGAATTTTTGCGAGATGAAAATATTTTGTGTTAGTTGGTTTTTCGACGTTTTTAAAAGGATACGTAAAGTTACAAAAAAACAAGGGTAGCAGAGTATTTTTGCATGTTTTCAACTGGGTGGAAGGTTGTCAGCATGTCGGACACAAAACAAGATTATTCAATTACATTCCAAGCAGAGTTAACACCGCAAAGTTTTAATGAGTGCCTGTGCTCTTTACCAGTAGAAAACCAACAATTTTAAATGAAAAGGCAGAAGTATACAACAACAAATTTGTTTGTAAGGCCCCATTCACACGTCAAACCTCGAATACTTACAGAAGACGATTTTTTTTGGATAAATTAAAAAATTTAGTTAAAATTTATTTCACTTTAGTGCTAATCAAGTTTAAATAATTGAGAACTTCCAAAAAGCGCATTCCAAGTCTCTCTCCAACTTTCCAACTCGGAAACAATAGAAAAACATAATCAGACATTTGGAACACCGGTTCCTCATTTTATTAGCTTTAAATGGTTCACGTTTCGATTATATCTACAATTTCCACTCTTGGTTTCTATTCAATGTCTTATCTTCGTCCTGTTTCTAACTTTTGCTAAAAAAAAATTTCACAAATTTAAAATTTCAAAATTTGAATAATTCTGCTTCAGCTTTTATGTTAATCGAAACTTTTAATTTAAAAATAATTTCATTTTATAATAATTTGCATAATTTTACTAATTACTTTTTATTCTCGTATCGGCCTTATTTTACTTCGGGGAATTTTTTCCTTTAATTTATTTTTAATTACGAGCAGTTTTATTCAACTTAAATTCAAAAGAACGTCGGTACTTCTTATTGACGTTATTCTAGTCAACAAATGGAATTCGAATCATTAAAATACTGCAAATAAGTCACTGTCAAGCAATTGCAGAATATTTAGTAGGTGGATGGGTGACCCTCCAAAGAATATGTTGTATTGTTGTTGCTGTGGTTTGAATCCTGCATGGGATTTCAAATTTTACCTTACTGCCTCATGCACCTACCTCATATACGTAGGCAGCTAAACAGGTTTTGCAAAAAATATTATAAAATATGTATCTCACTAATGAAGTAATGAAAGTCTCATTATCAAAGAACCATAAAATAGATCTACCGTAATTATGTAATTACTATATTTTTAAAACAGTAATGAAGCAGTAACTAAAAAAATAATTATAGGTCTCAGTTCTCCCTTTAATTTTCATCGTTTCAATTCTTCAATGTCTATTTTTAATACTGAAGCTAAATTTGCAGAATAAATAAACAAAATAAATAAGAGCTTCCAATAAAATTTTAATATAATTGCTCATCAAACAAACAGAAAAAATAGATGCCTCTTAATTGCTTAATACATTAAATAAATTAATCAAATCAAAGTATTTTGGGCTCCCCGCCCCAATGAAAGTTAAATGAATGCTGTAATTTAATTTTTCTAATGGTTTGTTTATTCCTGGTATACTTTTTACTATTTACTTAATTTCCTTGAATCAATACAATTTCAATTAAAATTTAAACTTAAACTGTGAGTCCTCCACCCCTCTCCACTAACAAAAAATAAACACTCGAATTTATAGACTTGTATTTACATTGTACTAGTCTGGCTATGCTCATGATGTTTCCCAAACGCGGTTCCCAGGCAAGACCTCAGCCTTCCTCTTCCACTCCGCCCTGGTAGTGCTTCCGATGGTAAGCAACATGCCATTGGCGTACACTTACTACCTGGAAGCCTGGAAGAAAATGGGTGAACAATCCGAGCTCATACCCTTCCGGCGTAGATCTCACTCGCTCGGATAACCTCTGTACTTCCTCTACTTACAAACCCATATTGGTATCCATGACTGACAGCCTCTGCTCGACCGTCATGTCATTGTAATCCCAATTGTCCACCCGACTAGCTAATTCAAAAAGTTCTTCCCCGAATCTATCCCAGTCAGTTCCCCTTGTAACAAAAACTACCCTCTGCAATGCAACCCCTAATGAGAGGGTCGACCCAAACAGACATCAGAGTCCGTCACAGTCCGGAGAGGACCTTTCCAGTTTGTTTGCCACGATGTTAATAGACTAGCTCCTGGTTAAATGTGGAGGGGAGGCCAGGTCGTAGGTTTCTAAAAAAAAAGACCGGTAGCTTAGGAAAACTCGAGAAACCGCATGAACAAATGCTTTAATTGACACATAGAATTTGAGGGATGCTATCCCCAGCAGTTCCAAGAATTGCAATGTATGTGGCTGTGCAAAGCATAGACACAGTAGCCATGAATGATTACTGTGTTATAATTAAAAAATGCACCCAACTTAAATATTGTCGTGAAACGAAATGGAACCCAGCTTTGTATTTAATAATTTTCCATTGATTAAGGGATGTTTTATCCAAATTAACATAGTCGAGCATGGTTTTGTTATTGAAGGTCGATTTATGTTACCACTGACACAAGCACACTATTATTGTTGTATGTTAGTGAAATCCAGTGATTATAAAGTTGTTTGCGGCGATGAAAACCTAAAAAGGAACAAATTTAATTATTGGCATTTGAAATTTGGGCGCGAGATTTTACCTTTTTTGACGTGCAAAGTGGCTCAAAAATTCAATTTTTCGGTTGGCAGGTTGAAGTTTTTGAACATGGAAGGTAGAGAATGTTGGCAGAGGTTGGCTGGTGACTGTGAGGCCAACAACATCGTTTTTGGTGAGGTCCACCATAAGCGACGAAATTTCGAGTTTTCTTGAAAAACCCAAGTGTTTTTTAAGGTGATAATTAGTGAGAAGTGTTGTCCGACGTGGACGAGTGTTTTTAGATTGATTTGGAAGTAGAATCTTCAAATCACGGCGTTTTGTAAAGGCGTCATTGAAAAATTTAGTATCACACATGTGGATAAAATTGCCATTCCGCCATTGACAAATGATCGAATGATATTTGGAATCACGACGATTACGTGCCTGCAATTAAATGTTTAGAAGAATAAATTCAAATTCGTTAAATTTTGAATTAAATAATTTTACGTGTCAATTTTGAGGTTAGTTACACGATTTTCTAAGCTTGATTCAAATTGCTAGAAATTTGCCAACGAGTACTTTTTATACGATTGCCGATCGTTTTAATTTAGATGATCTGGAAGAATTGCGAAGATTTGAAGTCACAATTCGATATTTTTCACAAAATTACAGAAGCTGGAAACTTGTAAACAGATGCCACCTGTATGACAGATGCAAGCGCAAGGTGAGGAATTTATGAAACAAGAAAACAGTGGTTCGCAAACAATTTACGTCAAGTGCAGCATAACTGCTAAATAAACAATTTGAATTTGTACACATTTATAAATGATTTATTTATGTCACACAATTACACTTTAATAGGAACCTGGAGAATTTTGACATTTCGATTTGCAATTAAATGTAAATGCGAAGGGTTTCTATCACACAATTTTACACATTGACGACTAAAACGATTTTGTTCGTAAACAGCACATGCTCGACTTATGTTGAGGCTAATAAAAGCATCCTTTCCGTTTCCGGTCGGGATTCTATTTGCACGTATTAGCTCTAGAATTACCACAGTTATCCGAGTAACTTGGTACAATCTAATGAACCATAACTGATTTAATGAGCCTTTCGCGGTTTCACTTTAATTAAGCTTGTACGGAGACATGCATGGCTTAATCTTTGAGACAAGCATATGACTACTGGCAGGCAACTTTATGAAAATTAAAATTGTTAATTTATACGAAGCTGAGTTTGATTTTGATTTCATGCAACGGGCCGTACCCCAATTTAGTTTTGTTGTGTTGTCGATAACGACAATCATTTTTGATAAGGCAATTCATGCAGTTTTGTTCCCAAGAGGAGAATTTCAATTTAACGACATTAGTGCGGTAGTTAGGCCGTACATTTGTTTCGTTATATGGCGACCCAGAGAGGAGAGAAGTAGGAATCCAACCCTGAGACTTGTTCTCGTACAGAGATTATATGTGAACCGCTACATAGCTACCGACGGCACTCTAGTGTTGAGATATTGTCCTGATAAATGTAATTTAAAAGTAAGGGTCGTATAGGAAATATCTCTACAGTAGTAGAGTAGGAATCCAACCCTGAGACTTGTTCTCGTACAGAGATTATATGTGAACCGCTACATAGCTACCGACGGCACTCTAGTGTTGAGATATTGTCCTGATAAATGTAATTTAAAAGTAAGGGTCGTATAGGAAATATCTCTACAATATAAACAAGTAACCTATAAAATCAGTAACCTCTAACGGTCCAAAAAGTCCAAAAACACGTCGGTTCATACGAATTGGATAGTTAAAATTGCGTACCTCGAGTTCGGATAAACTTACAATATAATGGAGACAGGTGTTCGCATCCTATGGCTGTCCAACGTGCAGCTTAAAAGATGAAAATCTGTAACTTATTAATTTATACAGAAAAACACTTGTCATTCACGAAGCGTGCAGATCTGTAGCTGGAACTGGACCAATGAGAGATGGTGCTGGAGATGCCAACAAGATTGGACCACCCAATCAATAAAAAGAATTCCGCAGGCGTCATCCAAAACAAACAACAATAGGATGTTGCCAACTGCAGGAGATCCAAAATGGTTCCACAACTTATGCATCAAAAACTGCGTAATAGACTCGCAGGAGCTGGTGGTTCTTGGGAAAAATAAGTGTAAAATTAAACGGAATCAGGACGGAATCTCAGTGCTGTGCGGGGGACTGACTTTCTTCTATCAACCTCAGTGACCGGTCTGATATACCGGGGAACGCTCAACCCAAAATCTAAGCTTACCTGTAGCTGCGGTGTTGAATAGGTACCTTGACCTACCTTGGCGTGCTGGGGCTTTCCACGGGTCGTTACCAGGATAAAAGTTATTATAATTTTATGTTTCGTGACTTACTAAAATCTCCGATATCAACACTCTACGAGGTATAGTTGGAAAGTTCCGGTTTTCTTTATCTATTTCCGTTGCGTGAGCCTAAAGTTAACGTGGATTCTGAACCACAGGAATAAACAATTTTTATATAATTCGGAACCACATTTTAAACGATAAATCAACTAATTAACGTAGTTTCCATTGTTTTACTGCGGATTGATATTTTACAGTTTGCTGGAAAGCATCCAAGAACGAAACTCCGCAGAATTAAAATGCGATATATTAATTCAACTTACCTTCTGCATGAAATAGAAACATGTCGCAGAATTTTCGCGTTTTAAATTTTAAAACGTTCACGATCTGTAATTTATGCAGCCGTGACTTGTAATTATCCTCTTTGATGTACTTGCAGCATTTTTTTTATTAATCTATCGATGTTAAAATTCTTCAACTGACAAATAACACCGCATGGTCACGAATTACTAGCAAGAGTGAAAAAAGTAATTTAAACATAAAATTGAGTTTAATTTTATCGACGTGGTGGTAGGAAATTGTCAAAGTTATCAAAGCAAATGTTACCCTTGTAATTACCACCAAGTTGGACGTAATATTCGTTTCTCTTCTTCAAGATGTTTTTCAAAGTGTCACAATAAATTTAATTTGCAGAATTTGATTTTTTGAAGAGTTCGTTTTATGTCGTTGGCGAAGTGGGACAAACGAATAAGAATTTATGGGAGTGTCGCAGTTTTTGGGTTTCCAATTTTAAATCCGAGCTTAACGTTCGTAAAACTTTTAAGGACTTTTTGAACTTGATAAAGAGCAGCGGATCTTTGAAATTTGGAGTTTGTTGTTATCAACAAATTTGCAACTCGTTAGTATCGTCTCCAATTATTAAGCGTGAGATCGAAGGGAGCGAAATAAACCAAACCAAAATTTTCTGTGTGGTGTGAGGTCTGTCAGCACAGTCGTTAATTATTTCTTCTACGCTGATGGCTTCACTTCTAAGTCCTCCTTCTCATAGTTTGCTGCGAACATTGTGTTAAGTTTCCATTGCGTTATTGAATTTCAAAGCTTTGTTTCAATAATTTTCAATTTGAACAATGAACACGAACGTCGGAATTGATTTAACATATGTGGAACATGCAGTGTTGGTTCTTGTAGTTTGCATATCTTTTGAGAAAAATGAACAAAAAAGTGGAAGTTTAGAAAAATTTGAATGTATGAGAGTAAACTCGATAAAAGCACTTTTTGAGATACACGTTTTTCATTTCAAAACCAATGCATGGATTTCATAAGGGAAGAGTATCTTTGATGGATTGCTCGGCCAATCGTGCGTGTATTTTTACAGGACAAGATTTTTTATGAAACGAAACCGGAGAAACCACAACCCTTTAGGGCACTGTCACTTTCAGGTCTTTCGCGGACGATGTTAATTACTCAATTTCTTTTCATCCCAATTTGTATGTAACCGACTTTTATTTCTAAAAATGTTTGGAAAGTTATAAATTTACGTTTCATAAAATTGAATCATTCGTCGAGCTTCAAAGCTCTCCTCCCCCATTCTACTCGTGTATAATATCAAATATAACATGAAAACGGAATTATAAAAAAGGAATGCTTGTGTTGTTTGAATAATGAAATTTTATCTTAGGAGAACGTGGCACGTTAATTGATGAAGTTACTGGAGCGTTGTTGATTGGATGCCAGAACGAAAACCACCAAAGTTATTTTATTTCGAAAAATTGAATTTATGATTTATATTTTATGTAAAACGATTAGTATGAGAACAGAAGTCCCAAACGTGTTTTGCTGTACATTTCGGGCAATATTTTACGTGCTTCAGTTAGACAAACTGTGGGATGGGAATACCGCCAGTTATAAATCAGCTTCGATATGTAATGGTGCTCTTTAGAATATCGAAAACATACATTTTCTGTTCAAGTAGAGATCGTAAATTTATTCGAATTGTAGTTGAGTCGATTAATTTACAATTTTAAAATGTTCATCATTATAAAGTCATTAACAAATCCTTCAAATGGGATTTCAATTTTGATAAAACAAATGGCTCCTGACACCATATGGGAAGCCAAACGAGATCAGTTTAAGTAAGACTAAACAATTTTCTTTTATTTTCAGATAGACGAAGGAAAACGAAGGGGCAAAAAATGTTGTCGGTAAGTAAATTTCATTTTTCATGTTCCATACTGAAAATATACAACAGCACGATTCTTTATTTACTTGACTGAAAGTCTTAATCTTAAATAAAAGGGATTACTTACAAAGTCTTCTAAATCTTAGGATATCTTGTATTTGTGCAATCTCGTCACGTCTTCGAAGATAAACTTCTTGTAATACCGAAGGATATCCGAAAAGTCAGACAGCTCGATGTTCGCATCAGGTCTTGTACCAAGTTTAAAAAAGTTATTGATACGATTTCATAATTTAACTTTATTGAAAACTACGAATCCAACTTTTTGTTCACTTCCAAATACTTCCCTTTATTGAAATATGATTTGCACATATGCGAAGAAAACTTCCAATCCGTCACTCGTTTTTGGCGTGTTAAAATTTTAGATTTTACTTTGGCTTTGTACTGATGGATCGACTTAAATTCTCGACCATTTTATTCTATTTAATTTAGCAGAAATGAAAACTCGAAGCTTTGTTTCTTTTTCTTTTATCTTTACGCTTATTACTTTTATTTATTTGTCAAAGCTTTCAAAGACCCATAACGAAATGGCTTCTAAGTACTTTTTTGTAAAGCAATAAAGTAAACTATTGAAGACGGGCTTTCAGAAGTCATACTTAAAAAATGTATTACAGATCGAACAATTCTTATGGGATGCTTTTCTTACCTATAAATTCGCATAAGCTTTGCTAAGGCGATTTCTTACTTTTCTACACTAAAAGGTTAAAGAGTTGTAAATGAAAGTTACATTGTCACCCTACTCTTGTAAAGACATGTGTTAGTGTTTTCTCAAGAGAAGAAAATGTTTATTGACACTTTCGTCTTGTTTAGACATGTACTTCATTTTCTTTCATTTTATTCTCCACGGAAAACTATCAAACAAACAATTTTTGGATTTTTATTTTCCTCCGCAAATTACTTAAATTAAACGTAACGAATTTTGAACGTGTGCAAACGCTAAAACGGAAATTGGATCAAGTTTGGAAGGTCGAGATTAAGGCAAAACCGAAAGTAAAGTGGAAAACAACTCGACGGAAGTGGATAAGGAATTAGGCCCAGGGTACGATGAAGAATGGATAGAGAAATATTTTAGAACCCTTTTCACATTTTTTAAGCCAAAATCAATATAATTACTTCGATTTTAAAGAAAAGAAATTTTAATTAAACTTTCTAAATCAGCAATCCTGGTTTCCAAAGCGGCTACGGATGGGCCTCTTCTTATAATAAATTAATTCACAAGTTGAAATTTAACACTGGTGAAGCCGATCGGGAAGTCGAACTTTGTGCTTGTTTACATCTACAGGCAAACAAGCGAAACGCAAAGCATAGCTACAAGACATCAAATTGATTACACAAAAATTAAGGTCATTTTCCTATAATTAAACCATTTAAACTGATGCCGAATTAACTGATATCTTCTCGGGCATCAGAAGCAACTGAAATTAATCGACTAATTTTCAATAAGATGAGAACAAATAATGTCACGAAAAAGGATCCACAATTAACTCTCATCAACCACTTGTAGGTATACACTTTTCAAAATCAAATTGCCCTTATAACTCACTAATTATTACCAGCCTCTCAGAAGTGTAATGTTTAGTTTTCATTTCTAGACGAAACTAAACATACGAGTATCTCCTGGATTCTCCCTCAAGGGAGCTGGGTCGTAATTTATATCTCACCTCACAGGGTCCCCAACAAAGGGACTAACATCCTGGACCATGATTATGTCTTGGATTAAGGTCTTTAGCCCTTTAGGTTGCCCAGGTGTCCTTTAGGGTTGACCACCTGTACCATGACTAGGTCAGGAGTTAAGGTCATTAGCTGGTTTCCTTCGGACGTTGCTTGGATACCTACCCATCTCGGACATCCAAATGGTTCAAAGATGATTCGTAAACACCCATAGAAATTACTTGCCATCCCAAGTAGCATTTTACAACAAATTGCAGCAATATTGCAATAATATTTGGGATCTCATGTTCGAGCTATTGCTTTGGAGTCCAACAGTGTTTCGGCCTTCCGCACCATGTAAATCTCCTTATCATGGGTTAAACTCGTTGTCCCTTAAGTGTCCATTGGCTCTCTAAAGGACTGACTAACATCATGACCAGGTCATGGGTTAAGGCCATTAAGATAACGAGACCAGCCTCTCAGCAAGGAGAAGAAAGTTGTCTACAAAAAAGTATTAAAATAATTTTCCCTAAGCTCAATAGTTAGCTGTCAAATGCGGTAGGCAGGAATTTCCCGATTTGGCTGTTCTTAAATATTGGTACGGGTATTTCTTCCATTGAAGTGGTGCCCACCCGTAAAGTAATACTCATTAAAATTCTCCACTTACATTGAAAATGAGCAATGTTTTAGAGTACTCAATCTTTGGTATAATTACATCATAGTTTTTAATGCCATTACATTACAGTAATAACACCATAGTTAAATGCATCCCTTCGTTGTTGAACTGGATTTGCAATTTTTGGTGGTTGATCCTATCCAACTTGATCCAACTTAGTGAACTCGTGGCAATTCAATCGCATCCACGGACGAATTTAATGAACCTAAAAATTTTCTTTAGGCCAAGCTTTTGATAATTTTCCAAATTTTCTGGTTAATAGAATCACTGATTCCTGTATTAACCAATGCAACGATATTCGGAAACCGATGACCATTACATTCATCAATCCAATCGTAAATTTGTGTGAAAAACTTCACACCTGCGACGATGACGTCATTCTCAAACAAATTAATTAAAATTTCCTACCTTAAGAGTTAAATTTGATTATTCCAAATCAAATTATGCTGGGTAAACGCTTTAAATATCTTCTGGATTCTTAACTTTGATCCAGAAAAGTAAAACTCGAAAATTTCGTCGGTAAATTCCCAATTTTCGTTCATAACCTATCAACATCCAATTAATTCCAAAATTCCGTAATATTTTCGGCGGGAGATTCGAATTATTCACTAAATTTTACATTCTTCGTAGATACACGAAATTAAACACGACAAACGCACAAATCACTTCAAAAATCAAGACATTGTACCTATGTTGTGTGTTAATAGTACAAAAGTGGCTTTGGATATCAACTAAAACAAACTTTTACAACTTTCTGGTATTTGCCTACATACCAATCTGACAAATTAAGTATTTCGTGCCTTCTATTAATTTTTATCATTACAATATGTCATTTGTTGAACTCTTCAGAGTAAATTAGGTTAAGTGTAATCACAAATCCATTTCTGCATAAAGATGATTCGTAGTTTGCATCCAGGGCTTTCCCTTTCTTGTTACAATGAGTGCTAGCTTTTCAGACCGTTGCGGTTACATGAGATGAGATGATGGTAAATGTGAATCTCCATTTCTTCGGTTTGCAGTTAACTCTACAGAATATGTTAGGTTAGGTTCAGCTTCCAGCATATTCAAATGTTAGGTTAGATCTCTGCTCTATGGATGTGACTTCAAGTTACATGAGTAGATTAGGTATAGTTTGACAAAATTCAGCTCGAATTGGTAATTCTTGAATTTTGAGCATTTTATTATAGCTTTAAGGTAGGATTGGGTTCTCCAAAAACTATTGTACTCAGGATAACATTTTTTGGCATTTGATTTATTTCTAGGGATGTAGCTAGCCCCGAGTGCTAAGGTCATGTGTAAAATAATATGAAGAAATGGGAGTAAAACCGGGGGGTCTGGGGGGTATGGAATACCCCCCAGTACTAATTCAAAATTTATAGCAACACAAATTTGATTCTCAAGAATCAAAGAGTCATGTTGCTTGCTTATGGCTGGGGGATATTCCATACCTCCCAGACACCCTCCCCCGGTTCCTGGATAGATCTTTTTAACAGTGTAACATAAACCAACCATTTGACCAAAACAAAGACCTGTCACCAACCAAACCAAACTCTTTGACATCTTCCAATATATCTTGTGCACTGGGGGGTATTCCATACCCCCCAGACCCCCCGGTCCTTATAATTTTAGTCTATCGATGAACATTTTGCTTTGTAACAGGTTTGCTTTTATGTGTTAACCTCCAAGGTTTCATCAGTACCATCTGCTACTGCCCAGTTACAAAAGTATTAATGTTAACATAATAAAAATGTCATTGTGTCTGTCATTTCCGACTGCAGATAGTTCAGGATCCGTATTTCAGGGGTTCCCAAAATTTGGAGAAGATTTGTAGAAACACAAACTTCCTCCCTGAAAGGTTCTAGGTTTTTCTAATGTCTAGATTTTTGGGGTGTGTGGCGCGTGGCAGACGCATGAATTCTAAAAGGGCATTGCTCCCTTCCTAACGGTCCTAGACGGTCGAAAGTGGAGTGCTTCGAAAGAGGGGGAAGGGAAGTTTGTCCCCATAATGGAATGGTCCTTTGAACAACTTTTTGTGTGTGTGTGCAGACCTATTTGATCGTTCGCGTGCAGCGTGCCTTCCGTTTAAGGTTCAATATAACCCCCCGCGGTCGAAATCCCGATCGAAATCGAATTATTGCGTGGGTTAATGCATTCCAGGATATCGAAAATGTGTTCACGGCAAGAAGAGGGCCTCAGTTTACCGTCACTACCCCTAGAAACATCGAGAGGGTTTTAGCTACTCCAAAATCTCTTGTAAGCAGGATAACATCCGTTAGCATTTGTGTTTTCGAGGGATGCAGCTAGCCCCGAGTGCTAAGGTTATGTGTAAAATAATATGAAGAAATTGGAGTAAAACCGGGGGGTCTGGGGGGTATGGAATACCCCCCAGTACTAATTCAAAACTTATAGCAACACAAATTTGATTCTCGAGAATCAAAGAGTCATGTTGTTGCTTGCTTATGGCTGGGGGGTATTCCATACCCCCCAGACCCCCCGGTTCCTTGATCAAATTTTTTAAACTACCCACTGAGACGCAATCCTAATGCGAGTGTTGACTAAAACAGAGATCAGAGTCTATCACAATCTGGAGAGAACCTCTCCTATTTGTGTAGCTATGATGTTATAGACCAGCCCTCTATTATATGGGGAGGCGGGGCCGTGGATTCTGAAATAAAAAGGTAGCTGGGGAAAACTTCAATAAAGTGATGGTGATTGCTTTAATTGACACAAATAATTGGGAGATGCTATATCAATGCCGAAAATTGCAAGGTGAAATAACTGTGTGAAATAATGCACAGTTAGCAAATGAAAATTCCGTGTCACAATGAAAAAGTGCACCCACCTTCTTATAAATAAGTTCCCATGCACAGCAACCTCTAAAGGTTACCCAAAAATGAAATATAAAAGCCAATACACGAATTGCAAAAGATAAATATTGCTTACATCGAGCTCGAGATAAGATTACAATTTAAATAACGACAGGTACTCCCTTCCTTCCAGAATATGTTAGGTTAGATCTCTACTCTATGGATGTAAAGTTACATTAGTAGATTTTAACAAAATTCAGTTGGAATTGGTAATTTTTGGAATTTGAGTATCTTATCTTAGCTTCTCCAAAAAACTGTCGAACACAGGATAACATTTCTTGGCATTTGATTTATTTCTAGAGGTTTAACTAACCCCGAGTACTAAGCTCATGTGTAAAATAATATGAAGAAATGGAAGTAAAACCGGGGGGTCTGGGGGGTATGGAATACCCCCCAGTACCAAATTAAAATTTATAGCAATACAAATTTGATTCTTAAGAATCAAAGAGTCATGTTGCTTGCTAGAACACGAAATAAGCTTACAATTTAAATAAATAACGACAGGTAATTCTTTCCAATCGAAAGGCGACGTACGGCTTGCTGGTGAAAACTGGAGATCTTATCACTAATTAGCAGGCGGACTGGACCATCCAGATAATAAAAGAATTCCACCAAAGTAATTCGTTACCTCCAAGAGAAAACGATGTTAGAAGATTAAGCTCTTCTGCTGTGTCAAAAACAACAACACAAAAGATGTTGCCAAATGATCGTCAGACTAGCTCACCAAAACTGCGTAGAGCTCGTAAGCATAAAAGAGTCCAAAAATACTACACGACAGCCGGGCTACTTGCCTTAAACGACTTGGCGCGAAAAAATAAGACCCCCCTAGCTACGCTCTTGTTCTTAGTGATTATCAAAATTTGGTTGTGACTTAGGAATTTAAACGTTGCTTTAGTTAAATTGTACAACATGCAATAACAAGAAAATTTCCTATAAGTTTTTGAGCAGGTACAAAGTTACCCAGTTTAGGCTACTGTGCTCCTTCATATCAAATGAATTGTTGGGATTAACGGTGCCAGAACTTAATTTCTAAGAAGTTAAGTTAAATTAATAGCAACACAAATTTGATTCTTAAGAAAAAAATGTTTCCAAAATTTGAATTTAAAAAAACCCAGAATTTTAAAAAACGTAAATAGTTGATCTTAAATTAATATAAAACAAATTATAGTTGAGAAAAGATCTAAAATAATCTAACAAGTAGATTTTAAATTTACTTCTTACAATCCATTAACACAAAAGCACAAAACAACCAGGGCCGTCATTAGGATACGACGTATATTCAAAAAATTAGCAAAAAAATTCTAAAATCAAAGAACCACCTTTTATATTGATTTTTTATATTGATTCTTAAGATATCGTCTTTTAGCTTACTTATGGTTGGGGTGGTATTCCATACCCCCAGACCCCTCGATTCCTGGAAAATTGTTTTGAGAAGAAATAGTTTACATTTATTTAAATTTGTCATGTTATTTAAATATTTTTTTCTTATTCTATTGTGAACGAATCCCTCTTAACTACCTCTTATTCTTTTCAACTTATCTGCATTTGTTTGAAACCTCGGAATTTAGACTTTCCACAAATATGGAATTTTCTTACTAAAAATAGGAAAATCTGATCTGATTACTTTCGTATCAAATCCAATGTTGGGATTAACGGTGCCAGAACTCAATTTCTAAGAAATCACTTGGTTCTTATAATATTTGAAAATAATTATCGCTCACTGAGACAACTTATTACTTTCTTTCACCCAGAATATCTCTTCCACTGCCCGCTTGGATTACAACGAAGCTTTTCCATTTCGTGCGAATTACGTTTTTATATTTACTATTTCTTTCTGTACAAAACAGGACGAGTAAATTAATCTATGCCTGTCGTGACCGGTTAATTTGATCTCCATTAAAATAGTTCCACGAATTTGAATCGATCTGCCCTGTAATTGCAAAAATCCATAATTATAACCCTTTTTAAATTTTAAATTTTATATTAATAAAACGATTTATAATAAATGGTTTGATGGAATACTTGAACGAACTTTAAAAGCTAAATTAATCGTTTCACTTTATCATTACTTCCTATTTATTTTAAAGGGTTTTTTTTTGTAAAAAGCTCCACTAATTTATTGAAGCTTATATTCTTATTTTCTTTATATTTAGTCCAATTTTGTATATTCATTTTTTAAATGAAATTGATTAACTTTGATAAATTACCGTTTTAATATAACGCTCCGTGTAATCATTAATTTTATTTTTGAAGCTTTTGTGAGGATTTCTAAAAATTAAACTGCTCGTAATTTTCGTGAAGCGATTTTCCAGAAAAATACAACATGTGTAGTAATTTGGGTTAGATGATTACCAGTAACAAGCTTCGTGACGAAAGATTGGTTCTCTGCAAGGTCGATCAAGCTCGCGACATCGTTGAAAAAGCTCCAATAATGTTTGGTTTGCGGGTCGAGCTAAAATTTCCAAAACAATATTATAACTTTTCATCAGAAGCTATGGTTTTAATGCTACTCCATAAAGTTGATCTTCTTAGGGGACACGTTGTAAAAGTAATAGGCTGTAAAAAATTACCAAGGATAATATCAAATTTTGGAGGCGCTTTTATCAATTCCACTTGGAAATTTAATGCAGCGCCGTTTTGCTTTAGTCGTGTACTACATTTTTCCTTATTTTCCGACCTCTAATAAATGTTTGTTCAAACCTTCACGAAAACGTTTAATGTCTTACACGTGCAAGCATGACTGTTTTTGTTTTATTTTCTTTTTGGGATGATGATAACAAAGAAATTAATTATTTAATTCCTCGGACGCCACTCAAACTCGAAACTAAATAATGTAGGCAGTTTCTCCTTTCGAATGTTGGGTGATTAAACAGCTTAAGGTTCGGGTTCGAAGGTACGGTTGTTGTGTAAACTAGGACAACTTGTGCGCATATTTGTCATCATTATTACAAAAAACACCGTCATCATTTGCACCGGATCCGGTGTTAAACTATGTTTGGTCCAGAATCTGGAGCAACAAGGAATCGATATAATTGTGACGTCATAGACCCACCCATTACGTCATCTATGATCTAAAAACCTTTTTCAAATAGTCGCTTTTTCTATAAAATTAATTGGGACTTTTCCAAAAGTTTGATATTAATTATTTTCTCGCTAACTAAAAGAAAAACTTGCAAACAATACAGCGAACTAAATTTTCTTCCAAGCTAAGCAAGAAAATTTTATATTAAATTTGACCTTTCGTGTTACCTTCTTTAACAAAGTTTCATGTTGGAATCTTTAATTCCTCAGGGAGTTTCCGTCAACTGTACCCTTTAACGTGTTTCCTCGCGGGAAATCACATCAATTTCCTCGTACCTACATATTACAATACCTCTACATACCGATAATTTAAATACACAACAAAATTTTGCCTAAAAAATAAATAAATCGATTATTTCACGATAACAAGGCTTCCTCCTTTGTAACCGTTATTAGTTGTCGTAACGAATAACAGCATCAGCATTTCCGTTTCAATTTTCAGTTCACCCTTTAATAGCCACTTATGTGTATTGGAAGAGAATAATTTAAAGCAAATATATTGGTAAATACATTTCCGTCATTGTTTAATGGTAAATAAAAACGCAATTGTTGATTCACGTGTGCTATTTATTATTTCTTTACCATTCAGTATTAATTTTTTTTTGTTCTTTGATTTGTTGAACCGAACACTCGTGTATTGTCTTCATAATCACCACTTGTGTTTAACCATCGACTTGAAACACAATACACACTTCACAAACCTCCAGCGATTCGAATTTCAATCGCATTAAAAATTGGGGTGAATTTTGGTGCGGTGCGTATAGTCGTCCACGACGGAAATAAGTTTCCTGCGTAGATCAATCCGTAATCCTGCTAAAACTCCGTCGTTATTGCAATTAGATTTTTATTACAGCTATCCATTGATTCGATAATGTAATTACATCTCGGCAGTAATTTCAAAGCCCAATCCTTAATTGCAGTGCAATCTTAGAGCTTATTGCTTTATTCCTGGGGGTATAAGAATGAGCATCGGAATAATCTTCCACTAAATGTCTTACTTGTGTGGATGCTAAATTTAGCATTTTTCCAAATTTATTTACAAAAAAATTGAATTTAAATTTTAATAAAAATTCAGCATTGCGATATTTCCTGAAACTCTTAAGTCGGAGCTTTCTAGCTTTTGTGTTGTATATATTTTTGCATCGATATAAAATTTGTATAAGGATTGTTAAGCATAGGTTCAATTGAATCGTAGAACGTCTCAACAATGATACACAATTCACTACGACACACTTTACTATTACGAATGAATACTTCAATCGTCAAAATTGTATATGAAATTTTTGAATCGGAAGTCGGTTCACTTTTTTTTTCAATCAATTTTTGAGATGCATCTAGCGAATCGATTGCACCTGCTTCTTCTCTACAAACTCTCTTCAGGGAACTAAATTGTCGCTTCATCAACTTCCAAATCTACCAGGAGCCATTGATCAATTTGAATATCAACCGTTCAAAAGACTCAACGACTCATAAAACTTTTCAAGTTGCAATTTCGGAAAGCATTTAAAGCTGTCACATACAAATTTAACTCAATATCATTTCCTTTATTTTGTTTCGGTTTTTGGATTAAAATTGGTCTACTTTAACAATGTGACTATCATCGTGTAAATGGAACAAATTCTCCTAAAGCACACGCGATTGATTTGAATTTTATAGTCAACTTTGACCATTTTAATATGTCGTTTGAATGAAAAGCCCCCCTCCTTCTTTTATTAACTCGATATCTTAAGTAGTCTGATGGTAGATCATTCAATTCAAAATCCTTAATAAATTACAACGTTGTTTCAATCCTATTCACGATGCTAGAATAATGAGATCTATGATCTCAAAAGTTCACCAATTTTCACCTATTCCTAAAGCTACCAATTTTCCGAAACAAACTGATCCTGTAACTGCACGCATTAATTCTTTAAACAATTAAAAATAATTCATTTTCACAATTTCTGTTATCGAACTCAACCAAATTTGTATTCTTCCTTGATTATCTGAATACATTTCAGACGCAGATTAAATAATCTCGTCTTATCTGATAAGATTCAAATATTTTTCCCATTTTATTTTGTATTTGTAATTCATACAATTTTTCTTCTCCATTTTCAGGGTTTAATTACGGAAGAGTGGATTTTATTGCTCCTCTGATACCACCACACCCTTCTCACTAAGATACGGTTCCCTAAGAAGTAATTCATCAACGTTAGAATATCGCGATGTTTATTTGCTCGTTAGATAAAGAGACAGGATCGTATTCACCTTATCGTTACAATTCGACCTTTCTTCAAAAACTTGCAAGTTTACTACTATAAATTATTTTATCAATTTATTAAAAAGGAAAATAAAATGTTAACAGTTTACTTTCAAGGAGCAAACAGCAGACGCCGTTGTTGAAAATTACGTGTGAAAATACCACATTTTACTATCAAAAATTTGAAATATCTCGTTAATAGTTACCGTCACAAAAACATTTTTTAGATCAAATTTGTAGAAAATTTTACAAGGAATATTTTTTGTATAGGAAATTCTTTCGGAAAATTGACTGTATTCGAGATATTTTTTATAATTAATTGATTTCTTCGGATATTTAAAAATTATTAAGGTAAATAAAATATTAACAGTTTACTTTCAAGGAGCAAAAAGCAGACGCCATTGTTGAAAATTAAGTGTGAAAATGCCACAATTTACTATCAAGAGTTTGAAATATCTCGTTAATAATTACCCCCATAAAAACATTTTTTGGATCAAATTTGTAGAAAATTTTACAAGGAATATTTTTTGTATAGGAAATTCTTTCGGAAAATTGACTGTATTCGAGATATTTTTAATAATTAATTGATTTCTTCGGATATTTAAAAATTATTAAGGAAAATAAAATGTTAACAGTTTACTTTCAAGGAGCAAGAAGCAGACGCCATTGTTGAAAATTAAGTGTGAAAATGCCACAATTTACTATCAAGAGTTTGAAATATCTCGTTAATAGTTACCGCTATAAAAACATTTTTTGGATCAAATTTGTAGAAAATTTTACAAGGAATATTTTTTGTATAGGAAATTCTTTCGGAAAATTGACTGTATTCGAGATATTTTAAATAATTAATTGATTTCTTCGGATATTTAAAAATTATTAAGGAAAATAAAATGTTAACAGTTTACTTTCAAGGAGCAAAAAGCAGACGCCATTGTTGAAAATTAAGTGTGAAAATGCCACAATTTACTATCAAAAATTTGAAATATCTCGTTAATAGTTACCGCCATAAAAACATTTTTTGGATCAAATTTGTAAAAAATTTTACAAGGAATATTTTTTGTATAGAAAATTCTTTCGGAAAATTGACTGTATTCGAGATATTTTTAATAATTAATGGATTTCTTTGGATATTTAAAAATTATTAAGGAAAATAAAATGTTAACAGTTTACTTTCAAGGAGCAAGAAGCAGACGCCATTGTAGAAAATTAAGTGTGAAAATGCCACAATTTACTATCAAAAATTTGAAATATCTCGTTAATAGTTTCCGCCATAAAAACATTTTTTGGATCAAATTTGTAGAAAATTTTACAAGGAATATTTTTTGTATAGGAAATTCTTTCGTAAAATTGACTGTATTCGAGATATTTTTAATAATTAATTGATTTCTTCGGATATTTAAAAATTATTAAGGAAAATAAAATGTTAACAGTTTACTTTCAAGGAGCAAAAAGCAGACGCCATTGTTGAAAATTAAGTGTGAAAATGCCACAATTTACTATCAAAAATTTGAAATATCTCGTTAATAGTTACCGCCATAAAAACATTTTTTGGATCAAATTTGTAAAAAATTTTACAAGGAATATTTTTTGTATAGAAAATTCTTTCGGAAAATTGACTGTATTCGGGATATTTTTAATAATTAATTGATTTCTTCGGATATTTAAAAATTATTAAGGAAAACAAAATATTAACAGTTTACTTTCAAGGAGCAAAAACAGACGCTATTGTTGAAACTTAAGTGTGAAAATGCCACAATTTACTATCAAAAATTTGAAATATCTCGTTAATAGTTACCGCCATAAAAACATTTTTTGGATCAAATTTGTAGAAAATTTTACAAGGAATATTTTTGTATAGGAAATTCTTTCGGAAAATAGACTGTATTCGAGATATTTTTAATAATTAATTGATTTCTTCGGATATTTAAAAATTATTAAGGAAAATAAAATATTAACCGTTTACTTTCTAGGAGCAAAAAGCAGACGCCATTGTTGAAAATTAAGTGTGAAAATGCCACAATTTACTATCAAAAATTTGAAATATCTCGTTAATAGTTACCGCCATAAAAACATTTTTTGGATCAAATTTGTAGAAAATTTTACAAGGAATATTTTTTGTATAGGAAATTCTTTCGTAAAATTGACTGTATTCGAGATATTTGTAATAATTAATTGATTTCTTCGGATATTTAAAAATTATTAAGGAAAATAAAATGTTAACAGTTTACTTTCAAGGAGCAAGAAGCAGACGCCTTTGTTGAAAATTAAGTGTGAAAATGCCATAATTTACTATCAAAAATTTGAAATATCTCGTTAATAGTTACCGCCATAAAAACATTTTTTGGATCAAATTTGTAGAAAATTTTACAAGGAATATTTTTTGTATAGGAAATTCTTTCGTAAAATTGACTGTATTCGAGATATTTGTAATAATTAATTGATTTCTTCGGATATTTAAAAATTATTAAGGAAAATAAAATGTTAACAGTTTACTTTCAAGGAGCAAGAAGCAGACGCCTTTGTTGAAAATTAAGTGTGAAAATGCCATAATTTACTATCAAAAATTTGAAATATCTCGTTAATAGTTACCGCCATAAAAACATTTTTTGGATCAAATTTGTAGAAAATTTTACAAGGAATATTTTTTGTATAGGAAATTCTTTCGTAAAATTGACTGTATTCGAGATATTTGTAATAATTAATTGATTTCTTCGGATATTTAAAAATTATTAAGGAAAATAAAATGTTAACAGTTTACTTTCAAGGAGCAAGAAGCAGACGCCTTTGTTGAAAATTAAGTGTGAAAATGCCATAATTTACTATCAAAAATTTGAAATATCTCGTTAATAGTTACCGCCATAAAAACATTTTTTGGATCAAATTTGTAGAAAATTTTACAAGGAATATTTTTTGTATATGAAATTCTTTCGGAAAATTGACTGTATTCGAGCTATTATTTATAATTAATTGATTTCTTCGGATATTTAAAAATTATTAAGGAAAACAAAATATTAACAGTTTACTTTCAAGGAGCAAAAACAGACGCTATTGTTGAAACTTAAGTGTGAAAATGCCACAATTTACTATCAAAAATTTGAAATATCTCGTTAATAGTTACCGCCATAAAAACATTTTTTGGATCAAATTTGTAGAAAATTTTACAAGGAATATTTTTGTATAGGAAATTCTTTCGGAAAATAGACTGTATTCGAGATATTTTTAATAATTAATTGATTTCTTCGGATATTTAAAAATTATTAAGGAAAATAAAATATTAACCGTTTACTTTCTAGGAGCAAAAAGCAGACGCCATTGTTGAAAATTAAGTGTGAAAATGCCACAATTTACTATCAAAAATTTGAAATATCTCGTTAATAGTTACCGCCATAAAAACATTTTTTGGATCAAATTTGTAGAAAATTTTACAAGGAATATTTTTTGTATAGGAAATTCTTTCGGAAAATTGACTGTATTCGAGATATTTTTAATAATTAATTGATTTCTTCGGATATTTAAAAATTATTAAGGAAAATAAAATATTAACCGTTTACTTTCTAGGAGCAAAAAGCAGACGCCATTGTTGAAAATTAAGTGTGAAAATGCCACAATTTACCATCAAAAATTTGAAATATCTCGTTAATAGTTACCGCCATAAAAACATTTTTTGGATCAAATTTCTAGAAAATTTTACAATGAATATTTTTTGTATAGGAAATTCTTTCGGAAAATTGACTGTATTCGAGATATTTTTTATAATTAATTGATTTCTTCGGATATTTAAAAATTATTAAGGAAAATAAAATATTAACAGTTTACTTTCGAGGAGCCAAAAGCAGACGCCATTGTTGAAAATTAAGTGTGAAAATGCCACAATTTACTATCAAAAATTTGAAATATCTCGTTAATAGTTGCCGACATAAAAACATTTTTTGGATCAAATTTGTAGAAAATTTTACAAAGAATATTTTTTGTATAGGAAATTCTTTCAGAAAATTGACTGTATTCGAGATATTTTTAATAATTAATTATTGATTTCTTCGGATATTTAAAAATTATTGAAGGGGGGAGATAATAAATGTTACCACCTTTCGAATAATTAAATTTATCATAATTTAGATTATATTTTCTTTTTATCTCGTAAATCCAATGATGCGCTATATGGAACTTATATTTGCGTGTTGGTTACTTATTTTTAGATTACTCGACTTTTAAGTGAAATAAACTTGATCCAGTTAGAGATAACAGCGCAACCTACACTACATTTTAAAATAATATCCTCTACTAATTATTATTTTATATTTAGATTGATTTAAAGACACGCAAACTTTATAAATATTAATCAGCACTCGAGTAATTATCACCTGTACTTTTCAAATAAAAAAGTGTAAAACAACAACGTGAAACAGCAAATTATTGTAAATTATTAGTTACATAAAAATAATTAACTTTACAAATACACGGTTCATTAGCTGCCGGATTCATAATTAAAAGTTTTTTTTTAGCAGAGTGCTATTTAGGAAGATAATTTCATAAATTATTTTGCAAAACAGCTTACTTACTGCGTTTCTTTTGTTTTACGTTGCCATAGCAACTGGGTTAATTCGCATTATTTCACTAGCAAAATGCAAATGTGGTGCCCTACTTTATTAATTTAAATATTAACTTCTAATTAAACTTGCAATTAGCTATTGTCGTTTTTACGAGCTAACTTCACAGTTTAATTTTTAATAAATAAAATTACGATATGGAAGTCACCGTTGGGATTTTTCAATTAAATATACAGTAATGAAAATTGTACTGTAAATAAAACATTCAGTAAAAAGCTTCAGCACAATGCGGAATACATGGCTGAACATTTGTTGTAGAATTTCGGTATGATTGCTGTTGCAGTTGTTGGGAAGCTTCGAACCATACATTTATTTTTCGTAATTATGATGCTCTTCAAATAATACAATTGTATAAAAAAATTTGAAGGGGTGAGTGGATGGGTGTAACTAATTAGGGCAAAAAAGTTATTGTTTTGGAAAAGAAAATGTAATATCAGCCAGGAATTTATATCTCATGCAAAATTCAAATTACTGAAGCTATTAAACCACAAAGCTATCAGTTGAATAACACACATGCCAATGCGATCGTAAATGAAGTTACCTTCAGAAATTAATAACAACTGATGGAATACATCGTTCTATTAATGGATTTGTAAAGGAATGAAATTTTTGTTAATTTATAAAATTGCTTTATTTATTTATACATGATCATGATGTGACAAGTCAACGAAGCTAAAAGCTCTTCCTGTTCTCTCTACCATGGTATAATCACCAATCAGTCGAATTAAGAAACTCTTTGAAATATTCCAATATATCTTGTGCACTGGGGGGTATTCCATACCCCCCAGACCCCCCGGTCACCGTAAATTTAATCTATAGATAAACAATTTACTTTGTATCAGGAAGGCCCGAACTGGTTCCTTCGGGGGCCCTTGGCTAGAGACTGAAGAGGGGCACCCTTACAAAGAGGGAAGATTTTTGAAAATCACATTTTCCCTATTTTGACTATTTTTGAATAATAAAAAATATAAACAACTTTTACCCCAAGTATAAACGACTATATTAAGGTTCCTTTGGGGCCCTCTTGGGTCGGGGGCCCTCGGCGATCGCCGACTAGCCAACCTAGCCAGTCCGGGCTTGGTAAGTTTGATTTCATGGGTTAACCTGCAAGGTTTCATCAGTGCCATCTGTTGCTGCCCAGTTGCAATAGTATTAATGTTAACGTAATGAAAATGTCATTGTGTTTGTCATTTCCGACTGCAGATAGTTCAGGATCCGCATTTCAGGGGTACCCAGAATTCGGAGAAAATTTTTAGAAACACACACTTCCTTCTTGGAAACGATTAGAACCCAGAATTTCCGCTCTGAACTCAACCAGCGATCACATCAAGCCACCACTGCGGCTGTTGAGGTGATAATAAATGTGAATCGTCATTTCTTCGGTTTGCAGTTAATTCTACAGAATATTATGTTAGGTTAGGTTCAAATTCCATTATATTTAAATGTTAGGTTAGATCTCTAATCTATGGATGTGAACATTAGTAAGATTAGGCATAGCTCGAATTGCTAATTCTTGGATTTTGAGCATCTTATCTTAGCTTTAAAGCAGTCTTAGCTACTCCAAAATCTGTTGTAAGCAGGATAACATCCGTTGGCATTTATGTTTTCGAGAGATGCAGCTAGCCCCGAGTGCTAAGGTTATGTGTAAAGTAATATGAAGAAATTGGAGTAAAACCGGGGGGTCTAGGGGGTATGGAATACCCCCAAGTACCAATTCAAAATTTATAGCAACACAAATTTGATTCTTGAGAATCAAAGAGTCATGTTGTTGCTTGCTTATGGCTGGGGGGTATTCCATACCCCCCCCCCCCAGACTCCCGGTTCCTGAATCAAATTTTTAATCTACCCACTGAGACGCAAGTCCTCGAAATGTGTATCGTAATTTCTTCGATTTGCTGTTAAATCTACAGAATATGTTAGGTTAGGTTCAGCTTCCAGCAGATTCAAATGTTAGGTTAGATCTCTGATCTATGGATGTAACTTCAAGTTTCATGAGTAGATTAGGTATAGTTTGACAAAATTCAGTTCAAATTGGTAATTCTTGGATTTTGAGCTTTATTTTAGCTTTAAGGTCAGCTTGGGTTCTCCAACAACTGTTGTACTCAGGATAACATTTTTTGGCATTTGATTTATTTCTAGGGATGTAGCTAGCCCCGAGTGCTAAGGTCATGTGTAAAATAATATGAAGAAATGAGAGTAAACCGGTGGGTCTGGGGGTATGGAATACCCCCCAGTACTAATTCAAAATTTATAGCAACACAAATTTGATTCTTGAGAATCAAAGAGTCATGTTGCTTGCTTATGGCTGGGGGATATTCCATACCTCCCAGACCCCCCCCCCCCCGGTTCCTAGATAGATCTTTTTAACAGTGTAACATAAACCAACCATTTGACCAAAACAAAGACCTGTCACCAACCAAACCAAACTCTTTGACATCTTCCAATGTATCTTGTGCACTGGGGGGTATTCCATACCCCCCAGACCCCCCGGTCCCCATAAATTTAGTCTATTGATGAACATTTTGCTTTGTAACAGGTTTGCTTTTATGTGTTAACCTCCAAGGTTTCATCAGTACCATGTGCTACTGCCCAGTTACAAAAGTATTAATGTTAACATAATAAAAATGTCATTGTGTCTGTCATATCCGGCTGCAGATAGTTCAGTATCCGCATATCAGGGGTTCCCAAAATTAGAAGAAGATTTGTAAAAACACAAACTTCCTCCCTGAAAGGTTCTATGTTTTTTAAATGTCTAGTTTCTTGGGGTGTGTGGCGCGCGGCAGACGCATGAATTCGAAAAGGGCATTGCTCCCTTCCTAACGGTCCTAGACGGTTGAAAGTGGAGTGCTTCGAAAGAGGGGGAAGGGAAGTTAGTCCTCATAATGGAATGGTCCTTTGAACAACTTTTTGTGTGTGTGCAGACCTATTTGATCGTCCGCGTGCAGCGTGCCTTCTATTTAAGGTTCAATATAGCCCCCCACGGTCGAAAGCCCGATCGAAATCGAATTATTGCGTGGGTTAATGCATTCCAGGATATCGGAAATGTGTTCACGGCAAGAAGAGGTCCTCAGTTTACCGTCACTACCCCTAGAAACATCGAGAGGGTTCGAGCTGCAATTCAACAATTTTTTAGGCGTTCAGTTCGGAAACAGGCAGATGCCCTCGACATTTCGAAACGTTCCATTCAACGAATCGTTAAAGAACATCTTCATTTGCACTCCTGCAACATGGTTGTCGTCCAACAATTGAAGCCACGTGATTTTAAAGCCAGAGCACTCGCTGATGAAAATTTGCTTGCTGCATTGCTTGGATATGGTATCGTTTTCTTCTCAAAATATGTAGTATTGGAGTGATACGAATCCCAGAGAGCTCTCCAACTCCAAATGATCAAGAATTGGAATCATCGGGCCTTACTTAAAATGATCGAGCGGTTAAAGTCACTTCTACACGTCACCTGACCATAATCCAGGATTGTTTCTTGCCTCAGAATCGATTTGAATCCTCCTGATTTGGTCCCTTGTGATTTTTTCCTGTGAGGATACCTAAAATCCTTGGTTTAGAACGATCGTGCCAGGACTCTGGAAGTCCTCAAACACAATGCAATGTTTCAAAGAGTGCACGAAAACTTCAGAAAAAGGCTTACTCAGTGTTTGGAGTGTGAGGGGCGTCATTTGGCCGATACTTTGTTCAAAACTGTGTAAACTTAAATTTCCCATGTTAATGAAACAGGAAAATTAAAAAATTTGGTTATTTTGTAACAGTCTGCGTTTTATTCTATTTTCAAATCCATGTGTCTGTTGCGCGCCACCCTGTACTTATCGATTTCCCAACCTCAAAATGTTCAAGTTTAGGTTTAGGGATCCCGCGGCCAGTTGTAGAATGCGGTTCCTTCGAAAGATCCAAATTAAATTGCTTAAATGCAGTGCAACTTTGTGCTAACGAAACCCTCTGATTTGGAAGACCCCGACTTGTCTGTCAACTAACAGATGGCAATTAGCTGATAGCCAGCTGTAATTCTACTGTGTAGATAGCTAACAGATAGAGGCTAACTATATTAACAGCAAGATGCACTATCACCCTGTATATACCAAAAATTGGATTCATAATAATAGCAATCCATGTGAATTGCGACTAATTCAATTATTTAACTTAAAACACTTGGGTGTCACACATTAACATTTGTAACATGCAGCACGCGTGTATACAAAAGTAGAACGCTCGAATTAGCAAGAGAGAACGTATAAATTTTTCACTGAAGTGTTATTGATTAATAAAAAATATAAAAGTATCGGTAATTTAAAAAGAAAGTTAGTAAAGTCTTGAGTATGGAGTTAGTCAGTTGTTAAACTTAGTTCATCGTATTAGTCAAAGTATAATCTTGATAGGGGCTGGCTTAGAGTAGCTAAGCCGGAATTAGATACGGATATAAATAGTTTAAATAATGTCAATATATTCTAATAAAAATTAATAGGAATAATTGAATAATGGATAAACAAATTTGTATACATTTATGGTGGCAGCGGTGGGATAAAGTGGAAACTGGTAATGGTCAGTTGGCAGACAGCCTTCAATAGCTTACGATTAGCTGGCAAGTGGCTGACTAGGGGACTCAATTTTAAAAAAATGCGTACTCAGCATAGGATGTAAAAAGAAATTCTCTTTCGACATTTAGAAGCCATTGTATATTATGGTCCCATTTTTCATGATTAAAAGTAATAACAGTTGCAAATGACTACGTGAACAAATTAAATCAACATAAATCACAGTAAAGGACGTCTTCTAATCTGAAATTATATATTCCTCTTGTTTGTAATTTGAATTATTGAAATTGGCGAACAATGTTATCTCATTAAGAAGAGTTCAAAGGACAACTCATAAATACAGCAAAGCTTTTGAATGTAAATCTCAGTTTACAAACTAATATGTCTTTCTAATTTAAACGACAATGTATACAGAGTGTTAATCCACTTGATTCCTGCCCTCTTTCACGAAAATCTAATGCAAACAAAAAGAATGTAACACCTGAAACTTTTTAGCTACGTAACAAAATCTGTATTCCAGCAGTCAATGTCAACTTAAAGTCTGAAAAACCGAAGAAGCCATAATGACACGTTTTGAATTCTAAATGCCCGCATGGAATCTTTCGACGGATTCTGAAACTACGTTCTTTTGCGTCATCTCCACGACCCTTAAGCGCTTAGTTATTTCCGCACCTTAAACATTTCTCCGTCAATTTTACGTTTATTTTATGTCATCGATTCGGTGACGGCTACGATTTTATAAGTGGCCAAATTTATGACAGCTTAAATATTTTTTAACTTGATTAAGTCCTGGCTCAAATAAAACTCAAAAGGAAATCAATCAGAAGAAATAATTCTCGTGACGTGGGTAATCGAGACACTAAAAATTAATTTATTAAACCTTGCACCTCAAAACCCAAACAGCTCAAATTTTTTTATTGAAGAAAACTACATTTTGGTTTAAGTTTAACAGTAATGACGACCGAAACTTTAATTGAATACAAAATTACCAATTCGAAATGTCAATCGGAATTAATTAAATTAGTTTTGTTGAATCAAGACGAAATAATATTTAGTTTGTGCTTGAAGATTAAAATATTAGAATTAATTAATTAATCAACCACTCGAGGAACGGAATCGATACTGTGCCATAATTTTGAAAACCAAAAAGTGGAAGTATATCCGTAATCAGCATAAGCCGAACTTAAGGAGCACAGAATTTAGAGAAACGATTGGAGCGAATTTTGCTAGAAGGTTTTTAAAGAAAATTCAATCGAGTCTAAATTGGAAAAGAAGCGTTTAGTAATTTAACATCAAAAGTGTTTTATAACGATAAGTGTCGTGTCTGAACAAAAAATAAGTCAATTTTGGAACAAATATTGATTTAGACGCAATTTTATTCCCAGTAATTGGCCCAAATTGAAATCATGTCGGTAATTTTTTTAATAATATAGAAATGTAGTCCGAGAGGTAGAAATTTTCTTTTTATTTATTTTTTTTAATATTATGGTAGATAAGAGTCGTTCAAAAAGTTTTTTAAGATTTAAGTATTCTCTAATAGGAAACTGAAAGAGCTTTTAAAAATCCTTCCTAAGACACTTGACGTTTTTCTAGATAGGAAAGTTTTTGTTGAATAATTGGGTATTTTTTACTTTTCTACAAACACAGTTTTTATTTTCAAGAAATATTTACTAATTAACTTAAAAAAATAATTGAAGGGTTAATTCGAATTTGTATTTAGGGTGGCTCCCGAAATCTTTAAAAAAATTTCATCGAGCGCACAGTTTTTGAGTTACAAAATTACCTAATAGCAATTTACTTTTAACTTTATAATTTTCGAATACTTGATCATTTAACGAATAGTTAAATCGGTTAAACATTATGCAAGTTACAGGTGTTTGTGTGACTGAATTTGCCATAAATTATACAGAAACCTGAAAGTTTGGATTATACTTTAGTGCTAGTGTCACTTTGACACCCTGTATTATACCGAAGGAATAACTTTCCTACTTGTAACTAACTATGTTAAATTAATCACAACAAGAGTGAACTACAAAGAGAATAAATAATTCGAGTATGCCTACTTGGCAGTTATGACTAAGTGGAATATTTGCTTTTACAACAATTACAAATTTAACAAAAGTTTTAAAATATGTATCTTAATAAAAGTAAAAGTATCGAACTATACCTAACCGATTCAAAGCAAGAAACTAAAATTAACGTGGAGTTAACTCACAATAACAAATTTTTCGAATTAGAGGCGGTCATTGCCTTGCAGCAACGCAATTAACCGCGAATGCGAGGTATCGGGTTCAAATCCTGGGAATGACTAATATCCGGTTAAGCCAGTGGTCCTCCTGGGTTAATGAAAAATAATTATATGCTCATAGTCCTAACACTATCAAGGAAACGACGCAGAATGGATCGTAACTTCGTGCCATGGTCCGGATTCCACGTTAAACTGTATGTAGAACTGTTGGAAGAACAATTAATTAATGCACACACAGAAAGATTCAAATTACTAAGTTGTTCGCTCGTCGTTGGTTTCGTCCAATTTGTTTCAGTTTCCAAAAATAACATGATGAAGTAAAAGGAGGTTGAAAAGTCCCCAAAAGAGCTTGTGGGAGTGCTCAACAGCTCCCCTTTACCCATGGGAACCAGATAAGAAATTAATTTGCAGATATTCCAAAATAATTATTGTTACCTCACAGAATTAATTACAAAAATTTTTATAGAAACCGACGTAAAGTTAAAAACTAACATTTGCAATGTTACAATTAAATATTTATGTATCTGAATGACCTTACAACGCATAAAATAAAAATAATTGTATCAACAAGTCAAATTGGTAATCAAAATTCAATTTGCATAAATGTACGTCCTTCTAACAGAATTTTCTTTCCCGAAGGAAGGCCCCTTGGACGTTCCATCAATTGGAATGGATACGTAATGAAATCAACTGAATGAATGTCCTGTATTTCCGTTTTAGTCGAATTTGTACCCTCATTTTCTGTCAATTTATTAAAACTGTTCGTTACTAAACATTGTAAAAATTTCGTATTTTTAAGTAAAATGCAAATTTTATGATTTCAATAACTTAAATAGCTAAGAAGTTTGTTTATACCCTCATAATGTGCAAAAATATTAAGCCTCTTATAAATTTGCATATTATCGTAGGAATTTGGATGAAAACCAACGCAGAGCCGTATTATTTTCTTAAATTGTGTAAGAAATTAATTCAATATTGATCAAATTACATAATATGTCATCTCAAAATCTCCATCCTTCCCTAAATTTCGTTGGTATCGTGCCCCAGTTGTTACAAATGCAGCTTTGATGAGCTACCCTGTATTTTTATTACAAAAGAAAACCCTCCCCCTTTTTCTGCATTCCGCAAGTTAATTTAAATTTGAAATTTAGAATTCGACTTTTCTCCCTCCCCATTACGGACGGGTACCCCGAGAATACATTTACAACGAAGTTACTCATTGAATCTGTTAGGAAGTTTCCTGAACAACCCATCGATAACAATCCTAATCAGTCGAGTAGGTAATAGAAATGCATTTCGATGAGAACGAAAGGAAACATCTTGTGTTATAAAATTAACTGGAAAACCTCTGGAAAGTAAGAAAAGTTATTTTGACAAATTTGTGTTAAGCGACATTTAATGTGGTGTAGACACAAAATGGGGTTAATTTGCAAGACACAATTAACAACTTAATAAAAATTTATTACCACCTTTTCGTGACGAAGCGGCGGGAAAATTTAAAATAACTTTCTGATTATTAAGAATTGGAAAATATGTGAGGAATTTTTATTGCTTCGGAAAGCGTTAGAAGCAGAATTAAATCGATTAAGTGAAAATGGAAGTTTTTTGTCGAATTTTTTCGATATTTTAAATATAATTTTAAATGCGGTCGTAAATTTCGGGGATGGTCGAGAGGAAAATTGCAGAGACTATTTTCTACAATTTTTGTTTGAATAAATTTTCTTTCGAACGGTTTGTATTGACATAACGCTGACCACTTCGTATTTTAAATTTCGTTTCGATTAATTATTGGTCAAGATTTTCTTTTATTTTTGTTCGAAATGAATTCGTTGCTTTTGGGAAATTTTCGTCTGGGTGGTTTTATTTTTCCTGATGAGGGCAGGAAAAGTTAGTGCTTGGGAGTATGGAATCAAAAATTGTCTGTATTCGGTGTGTAATAGTCGCCATATTTCGCATGCTTTCGGATAGTTTGAGTATCCCGCGCTAGACCCAGGGTGGTTCGATCAATATGACAGAAATCGGAGGGCGTTGGAAAACCGGCGCAACTAACAGAAATTTTCTCGGTGCGTGGTCGCGCACAACTCAAACCAAAACGTACGTATGCAACTTGCTGAGAAATTTTACCTATGTGGAAAATTACTGATAATTTTATTCTCGTAGAATCGTAGTACGTAACGCTAAAGACTTGACAGGATGAATTCTAAAATTTCCACCAAGTGCCAGTTTTTTAAATTAATGTGCTTTTTTACAAAAGGAATTTAATTACTTTAAGGTGTGTTCTGCGCATGGTAATTTATTTTCATCGCAAGTTATTTTTGTAAGTATATCGCCAAATTTGTCTTTTAATTGCTATTTTTTGTTTTTCAAACCGAATAGCAAAAACCAAATTTTCCAGGGGTTTCTTTGTAACTCGGGAGTGCTCAATCACCGAATTACTCGAACAAAGTTCTAATAGTTTTTCAAAATACTAAATTTAAAGTTCGAATTTCCCTGAACATCGACGTCCAACTGTTTAACATTTTTAGTTCTGAAAATACGATTTCCATTTTTTTTAAACTAAATTAGCAAATCTACAGTTAGTTAAAGTCCCTCAAATTTTACTTTTTTAGCACAAAAACAAACCTTACCATTTTTTTTACATTTATTTTTTGATTTGGTGGCCTAAAAAATTTTCCGAGATGACGAGAAAAGAAAAGAGTTTTAAATATTTTACAGAAATTCCAGCTAAAAAATTGAGCCAATAAAAGGAGCTGTAAAAAAGACGCCTTTAGAAGAATTTCACTAAGTAACGACGTTTTTATTTTACGTTTTACAAAAATTATTTTGGAATTTTAAATAAATTAAATTATTTTATTGCGTTTGGCGTTTTAGCACTAAAAAGCTTAGGATTTCTTATGCTCTTTGAAGAAGGTTTTGCTTAAATCGTAACAAATCGATCTTGCCGATTTTTTACATAAAACGTGAACCGGAAGGGATTTTAAAAAACAAAAGATTGAGAAGTGAGGAAAAGAAAAAATATGAAACATTTTAATGTTTCTTCAGCGATCGTCAATCACGACGTTCCAAAAAAACACGAAACCAAATAATTAAAGCGTTTTGAATGAATGGAAGTATTCGAATTCCAACTTTTACGAGCTTATCAGTTTTATGAAACAACATTAATTTCCACATTTCCACAAATGAATGGATGAATTTGAAATTGTCTTTCATTAAAACCGTGGCAAAGACTGATACTTGCGGTTGTGTTGTTTCTTGTATCAAAAGCATCGACGACAATAAGTAAATCCCATTTAATTAAATCGCACAAACCGTGCGATACAAATTAATTTTAAAATTCTTCGGTATACAGGGAAGGTCCAAAAAATGGTGGTTCCTTAATCTCCCCCAAAAGATATCCATCTAAAAGGAATCAATCATACAACAGAAGACAATTTAACAATAAAACATTTTCTTATAACGTCAAATAAAATTATCTTATTTCCAGGACTTTTATTACGCAGATTCAATGTCTCCCATCAGCAAAATGAGAACAATTCATAATAAAAATTTTAGTGAAACAATTTAAAGTGTCTGGAGAAATTAAATGTGACGTTGGATTCCCGAAATGAAATAATATAAATTCGATATTACTTTAAAAAAAATTAAAGTCATCAACTTTCAGTCAAATCAAATTATCGTAACGATTTCTTGGTGAAAAAAAAACCGAAGATATTGTCAAGTTGAAGAAAATAAAGGAAAACGTTCATGCCTGGAAGATGATAGAAATTTGCATCTCGATTTCATTACAGGGCGATTAACGACCCTCGTTATTCATTTTCGTTATACTGATATAACTGGATTAACGAGCAACTTAATGAGAAATGTTTCATTACTCATAAAAAAGGTGCTAAAAATATTTAAAACACCAGGAAAATGAAGTTCCACCCCTCTTAACATAAATCCAGTGCGGTATTCAGTAGATGATGCCATTCAAGGCCGCACGCCTCATTTTATGCCTCACTTTTCTATTTGCTCTCCAAAAATCGTTGGAATAGACCAATTTATCATTTAAATCATTCCCCCATGCTTTCTTTTCATTTTAAATTTTGTTTCGTTTATTTTCGTTTCCAATAATTTATTACATACTTTGACCATTTTTTCGGTTTATTATTGGGGCGAGATTGGTCAAGGATAATGAATTTGGTTCATTGCCAAGAAAGTTTCTGTAGCACCAGCCGCTGTGATATAGCGGCTTTTATCGACAACATAATTTTACTTGCAGTGGGTCAAACTTACCCTATGTGGTCAATCTCACCCCCTAACATTCAAATTCTTTTCGGTTATATTTAATGATTTAATTATTATAATTTTTTCTAAGATTGTACAATTTCGTTATTCAAATGATGTTTATGTTTACTTTTTAACTTTTCTTTTATTTTCCCTTCAGGCTTTTTTTTCTATTTTTGTTGGTGTTTTTTCGCTACTAAAAAGCTAAGGTTTAATCCTTTGTTTCATTTCTTCTTCTCTACCAATTCAATGCTGGCTAGCAGGCAGTAGGGAAGGAATGGAAATGGGAAAAGGGGCCTTGGTGTAGTTGACATTTTACAAAGTTACTTTTGCATTAATTTAATGAAGTAGAGACCAAGTGCAGGTTTAGATGATTCCAACAAAACAAAAACTGCAACAAAGTAAATTTAGAGCAGCTACGGCATTAATCAAAGTAAACACGAGGCCGCAGGCCGAGTCATGTATAATCGTGTATCACGTACTATATGCAAATTAGTTGTAGCGACGGATAGCACACACAAAGACTTTTGTTGTGTTAATGTAAAGGCACAGACACAGACAACCGCATTAAAATTACTATTCAGTGCCATCATCATTATTAACCATAATTCTGCAGATACAGTGCAATCGCAAAGGAGCTTACGTTAAATCCAATTTAAATCGAAGCCCTCATGCGGAATTTCAGTTAAAAGTAATGGTTTCCTTTAATTGGACGGGGTCACCTTAAAGGTCACTAAATTTACCTAACTGGAGCAATTGCATTCACATGAAACCAAGAAAATCTACTGGAACAATTATTTTAAGGAAATTAAACTACTAAAATTTTCACTTATTCAATTTTTAATTAAAATCCTATAATTTAAAATAACAATTTAACTATTACTAAAACAGAATAATATGGCATGAGATTCCATCCCTAAATTTCATCCTCTTCTTCGTCTTCAGACTCGAACGTGTTATCTGGAACGTCATACAACCTAACAATTCCTTTATTAGGTTCTCTCATAATCAAATACTTTCCGTCCTTTTCTTTCATAATCTTATCAACAATGCACCTCAAAATTCCCCAAGCATTATCCATGTTCAATTTAATTTGAGCAGCAAATTCACCTGGTTTGTATTGTTGCGTTCCCAATATGACGTGTTTACTGTTCTCTCTAAAATTGACCCGACTGACATAACCAAATTTGATTTGGTTACTTCCAGCTAATAAAGCTTGAACAGTCCATTTGGCAAGCTTACACGCGTTATTTCTCAGTTCGCTTGCTAAAACCGCACTTCTTTGAATGTCCAACTTCTGGCGCCAGTTCACAGAGTTTGTTGCTTCCATATCCCATTCATTGAGTGCTTTCACAGTTAAATATTGGACTTCGCCAGTTGGAGACCGAATAACAGCATCATTTTCGCATCGAACTACCAAAACAATTCCACCACCAAGATCCCACTTGCGATATCGATATCCAACACTTGCTACTTTTTCTGTCTCTTCCGAAGCAAATGGATTAGGATCATCAAACCTAAATCGCGATTCCTTTGGACCGGAGTGTAACACCTGCTGGGTAAAACTCTGATTGATGAACGTAGCTTCGATGGCAAGATTTCGGGCAGAATTAATTGTTTTGTTGTCGTCTTCGGGTTGTTCGGCAGAAGTCTCGTTTATGGTCAACAAATCAAATTCCGAATCGTCACGTTTATCGAAGAATATTTTACCGTTTACCTTCTCGATTACAATATCCCAAGAGTACTTTGAACGGGTGGAACACATCAGGGTGGCCAAAATGGCGTCCGTAGCGAAGACGTTACCTTCACCTTTAGACAACTTCCTGATGTTAGGATCATCAGTAGTGGTTACCGTATGGAACACACAATCGCTTCGTTGTAAAGGTTTCTCATTCTTCACGTTAACGCGGTCGTAAGTTTTGTTATAATACATCATTTCACCACAACATAAAATATCTTCTCCTGGTTTAATACCGGGAAGAGAAAGTTTTCCGAGCCGTGCAAAATCCATATCTTCAAGTGACACCCAATCGGGTTTCACCATGACCGATGCATCGCGAACGATGTGGAAATTCCTACCCCACCTTTTATTTTGATGTTTCTTTTCGCGGTCTTTAGCTCCTTTGGAAAGAACTTGCATTCCTGGTTGACGACCACCACGCGCATTTCGTTGTTGGAAACGTCCACGTTGATAAGCTGGTTTTTGGACGCGAGTAGTATCCACCAAACGAAACGTACTTTCGTCTTCTTCGTGGTAGTAAGAATATTGATTATTATTATTGTTTGCAGTACGGGCATTTCCATGTTTTGTTACGTAGAGCGGCTTTGTCCAGTCACAAATTTTTCGCAAGCGGTCGCCTTTATTAAACTGTTGATACGGCATATTGGCAAATTGAGCGGGTAGTTCGTTTGGGCCCCATTGATCGGGAGTAAATGCTACTTTCAATTCTGGCATACGAGGAAGTTCTTCCTTCGATTCATCGTTGATCGATGACATTTTCACACAATTTATAAATTACAACACTTTTTACAACAAAAATTATATTTTCATTTTGTGCAATCAATTAGATTATATATTGCAGAATTAGTTACTGTTGGTAATAATCTTGAAGGTGTACCAACTGTCAAAATTTGGACATGCAATATTTTTAATTACCCCAAAATTGAGTACTACAAATGGAGCTGCTATTCGTCAATTACGGATTACGGTTGGTTATTTACTTTTTGATTATTGCTGCAAGCTGGTTGATTAAAAGCAGTGGGAGGGTGGAAACTTTTTTTATGATTTTTAAATTTTATTTTTTAAATTATTAAATTAGGATAACTCGAACCAAGTTAAAACCGAAACAAAAATGTCAGGAATTTATAACATTTCAAACGTGCAGAATCACCTTAATTTTTTGAAGATTTGAAATTGTTTGATTGATTTGCCCTTGTCATATCATGGGTGTCAAATAATGTTTCTAACGACTCATTTTTGGATGGATGATTGATTTAAGAATGCTGCTCCCCGATCAACTCAGACTCAGACTTGGACAGCAAAGTAAAATATTGTGAACGGACTTTAAGGCGCTTCTCTTGGCTTAAAACGCAAAAAATTCAAGTCAAGACTGAGCTGTTTATACTAATGGTCGATTAATGGTCGAATTATGCTCACTCACTTAACACTTAAGAGAATTAACCAATAATTAAATAAATTACGGTTAAAATAAATGGCTATACATAATTCTATTGGTTAATTCTCTAGAGAATAATTTTAAAAGTAAACAATCGGAAAACCGGAAGGTTTGGGGGGACGCAACTGTAAGTAAACAAAAGATGCTTTGTATTCCATACCCCCCAGACCCCCCGGTTCACTTCCACTTTTTCACATTTTAGGGGTCTAGATAACCCCCAGAAAATAGAAACAAAAATTAGTGGGTTCAGGGTTGGCCCAAATACAGACCAGAGTCCGTCACAGTCTGGAGAAGACTTCTTCAGTTTGTTTAGGAACGATGTTAATAGGCTAGCTCTCGATTTGTGCGAAAGCTGAGCTGTAGAATCTGAGAACAAGTAGCAGCTTGACGCAAATAGTAAGTTTACAACTTACAATGATGACAAGTGCTCGCTTTCAATCGCTTTCCAACGTGTGGCTTCAAAAGGTGAAAATCTGGAACACTTGTTAATTTTATACAGGAGACACTCGATCGACTTCCGCGAACTCAAACACTGCTGGTAGATGTTGACCTGCTGAACCATGAGAGAGCCGTTGTTGAATCTGATAAGCAAAGTTGGACAATACAGATAACAAAGGAATTCCCTATGCGATCCGTCTTCCAACGGAACACGAAGTTTGTAGGTTAGGATCTGGTTGTCAGAACACAGGAACTCAAAAACACTACACGACAGCCGGACTACTTGTCTTAAACGACTTGGCACGAAAAAATAGACGTCAGGCCCGTAGCCAGGATTTCATTTCGGGGGGGGGGGGGCACTTGTAAAAAACCTTTTGTAAAATGTAAAATTTTCGCTTGTTCCCCTTCCATTTTCTTTGTCTTTTCAACAATTCGGGGGGGGGGGCACGTGCCCCCAAGTGCTCAGGCTACGGGCTCGATAGACATTGTAAAATTATGTCGTAGAAGTTGAGAAAGGCTGAAGGTATATTAAAATTCCAACATCTTATCAACGATCTGCTTGCAAAATGCATTCATCAAAGTCTTCAATACGAGATTGCTTTTAAAATAAATGCAGGGCCGCATCGAGGAATATGTTAAATAAATGGAGAGTAGAACTACGTAACAAATGCATAACTTTGCCAGTTGCGCTCACTGGGAAATACTGAAGTGTCGCATCTTATTCTTTTAGTGAATACTAGCTGGAAGGCCCATCCACGGACGGGCAGTTCGCCAAGGTTAAAAACTCGATTGGTGTGCTACTCGATCCCAGGGGGAGGTGATTTTAACTTTTAAGTTGGTACTACTAACGACCAATCAGAATGCGTTGTGTGTCCTAAAAAAATGACACGCTGGAGGAGGCGGCGGAGCGTGCTGGTCTTTTATATGTTTGTATCTTTGCTAAAAGTTTGTTATATTTTAACAACCCAGCAGCTGGAGAAAAGGAGGCAGTGTTACCTAACAGCGGGAGTAAAATCTGGGGTGACCGTAGCAACAGGGAGAAATTATTGGGGGGGGGGGGGGAATTATAGCAACGGGCATAAAGTAGAAGGTCATTTAAAGCTACTGTAAAGATGTAAAACGTTATAGAAATATTTATATGGATGCTTTTTTCTCCGGTAAATAGATGGCGTTACTAATTTCCTCCCCCTCCCGTTTGCAGATGACGCAACTGATTTGGGGTTACTCTGTTAACACTAATAACGGTAATAACAAATGAACTCATGATATTTAGAAAATAGTAACACCAAATCAGTAGCGCCATCTAAAAATGAGGGAGAAAATTAGTACCGCCATCTATTTATCGGGAAAAAGTAGGCATTGGGGCGACTTGGCCTGAAAAAATTTTGTGAAGAGTGGGAATTTTTTAATTACGTTGTAAATGCCGCAGACACCGTGGGAATTTTTTGAATTTGGACACCTGAAACATCGTCATTAAAAGTAAAATACCAAAATCCATCAGGATTGGTTCGTTTAATTGTTACCAACCTCAAAATGATACCAGTACAGTCTTTTAGGCCGCACGGCCTGCGTAATCAAATACATTATTATTAATGAAAAAAATTTATGATACATAAATTGAAATTATAAGTAAAATCGTAAATGAAAAACGAAATTTATTGATAAAAATTACCAAGATTAGATCTTCTACATCGGCAAGTAATTGCTCACGCTATGGTAGATTTCATTTGATGATTATTATTTGGAAGATATAAACCACTTTTTTTCAAATACACAAATATACACTACAATATCGTAGTACCATTGTACTTCTGCGATATCTAATCTCCATAATAATAAGCAATACATTTTGTATTTAGTTTACAAAATACTCCGCATTATTTTCATCAATTTTGTTATAGATTTTTTATCTTCTTCTATCTATCTATCTTTTAAATATAATAAAAGAGAAAAATTGTTTGTGTGTTTGTTTGATCGCTATTCGCTATGTGCAAGGTATGACGGTATGAGAGGGGATAAGCAAATCGAACGAAGCGTTCGGAGTGGCCGATAATAGAACCTCAACGGGACTTGCATTATGTTATAAACACGTGATCATACAAAATTAATTAAATTATTTGCTATAAAACAGTTGGAATTCAAATTTTATGACAGCAAAAATATTCAAATTTCTCATGGCGTACTATTTTCACAGTGAACATAAAATGATCACAGTCTCGAGTAATTTTCTTTATTGAGCCACCAGAGGGCAGTAGGAGGAATGCACATAGCGAATACACTCTTAAGCCCGTCGACCGATTTGAACCAAATTTGGTACACTTGCTCACTAGGACTCGGGTTAGGTTCCTGTGCAAAAAAATTTAAAAACTTGAGAGGAGAGAGAGATCGAACAAACATTTTTGTTATAGAGATTATGGGAATCATTGGATTATCTTCCTAAATCACTTGAGTACTTGATCTGCTTAAGCTTCAAGACAACGTGAAACTGAAGTTGAAACCGATGGACGAACAAGCAAAACAAAGGAATTATATATAAAAATATTTTATTTTATTATAAAACCCTGGGCGAAGCCGGGTATCCCGCTAGTACACTATAAAATCAAAATCATAAAATTTTAACGTGTAGTATTAATATTCGAAATGAGTGCTACGTCATCTGGATCGCCATTGGTTACCGGGTCATAACAGTTTCCGAATGACGTAACACACAAATTAGAAGATTTGTACTGTGTGATGTATTAACTATTTGGTACAGGCATCGGCCTTCGGTCTCACTCTGAGAAATTGTAACAAATCATTATTCATAAATCATAACATTTGAAATACTTTCTGGCGCCGTAGTAGGTGTATTACAATTTTACATAAATGAGCGCAGACATAGTCGTTATTTTGTGGTGTCGGCGTCCACGTCAGCGTCGATGATGAAAATTGTAAAATGAGTTACGATTATCTATTACTTCGAATATTTTTACCACCAAGTGCTAATTCTTATTTATAATATTATCATTTTATTTTCCTTAGTTCTCTGATTTTATCCTCCGTAGGATTTGCGTTATTTGAACTGTACGCCTATTAGTTACGCCATTTCTTTTGTTACTCCTTCTGAATAACTTTTTTGTAGGTTCTCATTTTTTATACAACATTTATCTATTCTCTTTTTTAAATTCAGTTGCGTTTCTTTTCATTCGTAATCTAGTTAATTTTGTCCATATTTTAATATTCTCCCTTTGCATTTCTTTGTATTTTTTTTTCTTTACAAAATTTTTGATAAATCGTAATTTTCCTTCGTTACCGCGAGAGGATCAAGCAGAACCTTTTAAGCTAATTATTTCGACTTATTAATAATTCAGACAATTTTCTCTAATTACCTAGTAATAGAATTTTCTATAAAAGTGTCATGGTATTAGGTCAGTCACAAATTGACTCGTAAAACCGAGGAAGTTAAAAAATTGTCAACGAACGGATCGAAATATCTTATAGATTAGGGTCAATTTTTCAAATAGGAGATTGGTGTTTGAGTTACGTAGCCATGGTTACGACAAAGAAACAAGTCAAAACACGTCTTTGCAACGTGAGAGTGATAAAATTTAAAATGATCTAGAAACTCTAATGGGTGGATTACGAAGCTTGAGTTAATTGTATTAATTAATCAGGAAATAATGCATGAGTTTCACTTGACAAGATAGCGCTGAATTAATACATCAAATTTACGGGTGATAATCCATTTAATCAAAGTGTGTCGTGTACAATTCACTGCACATCCATGTATACCTCTCCAGACAGACGAATGAAGAAATTGTTTTATCGAACGGAATAATTACTTGTAACTTGTAGATTCATTTGCATAAATTATTACGTGCTCATGAATTTCTATTACATCAACCTTTTTGTTGTAAAAGTCAACTCGATTAAAAAACGACAGGAGAACTTAACGAAGGTGTCTTGTCGCTCGGAGTTTCCAACTTGGAACTTGGAGCGACTCGATTTGTTTCTTTTTACGATGAGACGGATTCCGGCTCAAGCTGTTAATTTGGTGTGCTCATTAGTATTCTTGTAATGTTTGTGCAATTTGGTCATAATATCACGTATGTTTATTACAGAAGAGCCGGCAATGAGGATGCGCTAGCTGGGAGAATGGGACCGCCGGGATGGGCATGCGCACAGACCCAAGGGGCAAGTCTCGTCCGCTGACCACCGCTACGGTACCGCTGCTCACCGCTTGCGCCTTTATTATTTTGCAAACAGGTAAGAAAGTAATCAATCAAAAAGCCATTATCGTAATTAACCAAAGCTTGACACGGCCAAATCTTGTAGGTCACTTTTAAAACGCTGACGGAATAATTTTAACATTTTGTTAAATATTTCATCTCCTTATTCAAACAATATTTTATTTTTGGAAACCGTTAAGGCTTGATGGTTTATGTATATGCAAATGAGAATGAAAAATAGCTTGTACGTTAAAAAACTCTCTCTATTCTGGAACGACTGGAATGTAAAATTACCATACGTTGTAGTTGTAATCTCCAACCACTGTGTGGTGATAAACCCAGCTCTTGGATCAATATCTTGGGTAGACAACATAATGGACCCTAATAGAACGTGATTAGTCTTATAGGAGCAAAATTAGCTAGGCCGACGTAAATTAAAATAAAAAAAACCATCATCATCCACTAATCGAACATTGTTTTTCCCCACGTTTTTTTATCTCACCAATTTGTCCACCACTTAAATTTTTTCATACCTAATTAGACTAAAACAAATTTTATTATTAATTTTGCCGACGTTCGCAAATTATTTTGTTTGCAGTGTTGAGCAAATATTTAGAAAACAACTTCGAGTTAAATTAGGAAAATTCTATTTTTGAGACGTAACGAGATAATATCATATATTTACTATGCCTTGAAAATTAATTAAAATTTTTGATTATTGATCCCACTGCGAAAACTAAAAATGTTGTTTTTGATTTATCACCTTTTTTGTTGGTATTATTTTTCGCTGACAATGCAAAATTGTTTGATATCCATTTCAACGTGTATCGTCGAAAGTTCAAAAAAAGCAATCGACGTAGTCGATTGACATTCATGCATTAATAATATCGCGAAACAAACAATTTGTTGTTTTATTTGCTCCTTTTAATATCGCAGTAGCAAATTCGATTGCTGTATTTTCAAATGCCCTTTGTGCTGGAAATTCAAAAGGATTTTGATGAGATGTTCTCTTATTAACGCCCACAGGCTTCTCGGCACAAACACGAAAATGAACCAAAAATACAAAATATCCGATTTAATTTACTCCTTCGTGAACAGCAAATTTCGGTGAAAAATAAAATTTTAACTCCACCAAACTTTAAAGACGTAGGGTAAAATTTAGCGCCGATTTAAATCGAAATGAAGGTGAATATTTTTCACTTCTCAGGTTTTCATTTCAAATGATGAAATTTTCAGTTTTCTAACTCCAACCCCATCCCGATTATGTCTTAAAGCCTAAGTCACATTCAAAGTTTTTTAATTAAACCGAAAACAATTTTACTACATTTTTATGGCGCTATTTACTCGGATAGTAAACTAATAAACATAATAATAAGTTATTTCATAATAATCAAAACAAAACCCGAAATGTTGTATTTTTGATCGTTTATCTTCTAAATAAATAGTAGAAATTCGTTTTTAATTTAACATAATAATGAACGAACTAAAAAGTTAAAATTTTAAGGCACTATAAGAAAATTATTATCTTGAGAAAATAGTTTTTGGGATATTTCGCAAGTTTATTGGTTGAATACTCCATCATAACGTCGATCGCGTTCGCATGTTGCCTCGTAAGCACTTTGGATATTCGAGCAACTAGTCTTTATAAACTCAGGATATTTGTGAACTCTTAAAAGGATGCCTCAGGTCCTTTCCGTTCAGTTAACTTCGAAAAATTGTGGTTGTATAGCCGAAAGCCAGATGACTAAAATAAAACAAAGAAAGAGGAAGCTATTTTATTTTGACACCAAGAATAGAATTAAGATTCTTAATCATAGAAACTTCATCAAAATGAATCACATAATAATAATCTCTTAAGTAAATTTCCTAGATGAAATGCAAATTGTATAACTCTAAAGTTCGTTCAATTTAAAAAAAATCGCTTTTGAAAAGTTTTATACTATGTTAAAATTACGCCCACGGATGTATTAACGAGATTCCCACAAGTCTACTAATTTACTGCAGTAAAAATATATTAACGACATTTTCAACCTTGTTTTGGTTGTTCCAATTCAACTGTTTCTACATAATATTATTATCTGTTGTGACAATTAAGTTTTCAAAATCGATTTTCTCGGAATTGACTGAGCGATAAAATCTGGGATTTCCTGTGACAATTATTGCATTTCAACTCACCTAACCAACTAGACGAAAAGACAAGAGTTTGAATTCCTTCCTGTATATTCATGTATTCTTGAACGCAGTCTAAGAATGCAACCAGGGGGCGTAACTACTGGAATTCTAATTGTTTGGTGGAACCTACATTCTATACACTAGAAAAACTAGGGGAGGGGACGACTAACGAAGTTTAGCCCACCCTAAAAAATGGAAAAAGTATTTTGAAAATATAATAAAATTAAGTAAATCATGTAGGGTATTGATTTCCCATTAAAGTTTTTCCTGGAACCGGGGTTTAGGGGAGGTATGGAATACCGAATAAATACTCCCACCTGTAATCAAAATTTCGTTGTTGTCAATTTTGAAGAGTTTTCTTGTTGCTTTTTTACTACTGGAAGGGGGGTAGATTTAATGAAACATTTAAAAAATGTGATCGATTTAATTTTTGTTGCTATTCTTGTTACAAAATTTCGTCCAGGAACCGGGAGGCTGGAGTATTGGATACCCCCACAATTATAACAATAAACAAGATGCTATTTCTAGAATCAAATTTGTGTTGCCATAATTTTTGAAATGGTACTGGAGGGTATTCCATACCCCCAGACCCCCCGGTCTCCAATGAATTTCTTCACCTATTCCACAAAGTACACAAAATACAGAACTGTATCGGCCTTTAGCTCTAACTAACCGAAGTTACCAAAATTCCTGATATTTATACCACAGAAACTGTTCTTTATTAAGGAAGTTATTAAAGAGTAATTCACTTTTAAATTTTGAACCAGAGCCCTAAACCTTCTAGTTACGCCACTGCATAAAAATGTAAACGTATTCGTATTGAGACACAAAACTGCCCTCTGTGACGCAACTCCTAATGAGAGAATAAAAAGTAATTACTTCGAGCTCTGGTAACTTTACAAACTTATTGGTGACAAACGCTCCTTTCCAATTGAATGGTGACGTGCGGCTTTGAAGGTGATGAATGGTAAACTTGTTCCAAATTAACAGGCGACACTTGACCGCTGTTACACAAACACAACGAACACTGTTCCTGATACTACCACAGGATCAGTGAGAGAGCTGTTGTTTGTGATGTGAAGCAAAACTGGACCATCCAAAAAAATGGAAAATTTCCTCAAATGATCTGTATTACCAACGGAGAATAAAGTTTATAGGTTAAATTCTGGTTGTCAAAACAACAATACCAAAAACTGCTAATGATGAAGGATCGACAATAATCGTTAGACTACACAAACCTGCATAGACCTCGATCATAAAAGAGTCTCCCTGTATTTGTTCCCCAGATGTTCCACAATAACACCAAACAACAGCTGGACTAATTGTCTTACACGACTTGGCTCGAAAAATGGTGACGTTGGGACCAAAAAATATTCGCCAACGCAAAACTACCGGCAGTTAAGGCATTATCAACATTTAAACGAAATGGATGCATAAAATTCAAATAAAAATGCAGGGACGGATCGAGGAATATTGTGAAATTGCAATATAAGGAGGAACTAAATGACAAATACAAAAATTTGTTACGGTATAGAATGTGAAAGGCTTCGAGAAATCACACACTAATTTGTGCCACTCAAATGCAATTCTCTATTTTTATATGGCCTTCGATAGAAATTATACCAAGACTTTTATTTTAGTCAGGGAGCTAAAGTATGTACGCTAAAATAACATTTTTTATAAAATTATTTGACATTTACTATCCTTTCTCGATATTTACGCTAATGTAAATTTTATGCTAACGTACGCCCATGTAGCACACAATGTTGGCGCAATATTGGCCCAATATTGCGCCAATATAGAATCTTGGCGCAATATTGCAAGATTCAGCCAATATTGGTCCAATATTGTTTTCCGACATTGGGGCAATATAGATAATCAATATTGCACCAATATTGGCTTTAGCTTGGCGCAATATTGCACCAATATTGGCAACCAATATTGTCTGCCAATATTTAGCCAATATTGGTCCAATATTGTTTTCCGATATTGGGTCAATATAGGAAATCAATATAGCACCAATATTGGCTGCAGCTTGGCGCTATATTGCACCAATATTGGAAACCAATATTGTCTGCCAATATTTAGCCAATATTGGTCCAATATTGTTTTCCGATATTGGGTCAATATAGGAAATCAATATAGCACCAATATTGGCTGCAGCTTGGCGCTATATTGCACCAATATTGGAAACCAATATTGTCTGCCAATATTTAGCCAATATTGGTCCAATATTGTTTTCCGATATTGGGTCAATATAGGAAATCAATATAGCACCAATATTGGCTGCAGCTTGGCGCTATATTGCACCAATATTGGAAACCAATATTGTCTGCCAATATTTAGCCAATATTGGTTCAATATTGTTTACCGATATTGGATCAATATAGGAAATCAATATAGCACCAATATTGGCTGCAGCTTGGCGCTATATTGCACCAATATTGGAAACCAATATTGTCTGCCAATATTTAGCCAATATTGGTCCAATATTGTTTTCCGATATTGGGTCAATATAGGAAATCAATATAGCACCAATATTGGCTGCAGCTTGGCGCTATATTGCACCAATATTGGAAACCAATATTGTCTGCCAATATTTAGCCAATATTGGTCCAATAGTGTTTTCCGATATAGGGGCAATGTAAGAAATCAAATATTTGGTCTGTTATATTACTCCGAACTACTCCCAATAAGTTCATGTAAAAAATTGCGAGAATTGATTGGTGTAATAATGGGGTTGGTGATTTCAAGTTACTTAAAATACAGTGTATTTAACCCCATAATCGAAACAAATTTTAATCTCATCAAATAGAAGATTATCGTACGGAACTTGCTCGGAGGACTCGAAAAATTTAAATACCCGTAACTTTGTTAACGAAAATAAGACTTGCGCAAACCTGCACAAACGAAACACAAACGTCATAGACTTCACCCCTATTCTGTAACTTTTTCGTTATCGTTAAGGTTATCGTTAAGATTGGCTTCGCTATGAACTTTCAACCGAATTTCGCTATGACTGGTATTCTCTAACTTCATTCGGTACGGCGATCGCTCGCATCACGTTTTTAACGAAAAAACCCAGGTTTCTTGTACGAATAATTACGAAGTTGTTTTCGTATCATGCATTCATCTTCGGTTTTTGAAATTTAAATTTAATTATTTTATTTATTAAGTGTATGGCGGCATAATTATAAATCTACAAGGCTTTAACAAATTTTATTTTTTCTTGCGAATTCTTCATTTCGTGATTTATAAATTTTAGGATTAGATAGAATTTAAGAAAATGAACATTATTATAAAAATAATGGTTAACACCCCTATTTTGTAACTTTTTTTAAGAGACACTTGACACTACTTGTCTATGCCATAATAAGAATGAATAGGAACTAATAAATTTTTCAATTTTATTATGTTATTGTACTATTTATTCCTAGGAACTGGTGCTTCTCCCTGTAGATACCTGTTTTTAGGGTCTACTAAAGTATCGGTTTATGCTCATTTTTAGTTTGGATTTTGAAGCCCTATAAGAATTTTTACATAATTATTCTTTGCGTAATTTTATGTAGATAGTTTCTTAGAATGTAGTTATCTGATTCAAATTTCGTTTTTCACTCAGAATTTTTTGAAAATACAGAAAAACGCTATTCTTTTCAAGCTGTAGTTTATCGCTAACATAATTCGCATCCATTTTGTACTTTTTAGTAAAATATTAAACAAAAACCAACAGAAATACTACTAATTTGAACAAAATACGCAAGTGTCACAGCCACAATGTATTCGTTATGCTCTTAACGCGACACTTGGAGCATTCGTCCATTATGTCGATCTTACCGAATGCGGTACCGAATATGCTTACGAATTTTAAGTTACGGAATACGAACTTAACAACTTAAAGAATTTTGCGGTTCAACGATAACGAAAAAGTTACAGAATAGGGGTGGTAGACTATTTTAAATCCGAAATTTAAAAAAAGCATGTCTCCATCCCCCCCCAGCGAAATTTTGAAATTTCTCAAAAACTATTTGGGTATAGGTTATTTTATTCATAGTGGTTGGCGCGTGACTTTGGCTTGCGCGGCAAATGTGGAGGGACAGTGGCGGATTTCCGAACAGGCGCAAGAGGCGCGCGCCTCGGGCCTCATAAATCCAGGGGGGCTCAAATTTCAGCTCTCACAATAAAATAAAATAATTTTATTTTTATGATAAAAATAATTAATATTATCACAGCGTACTTCATAATTTCATAGATGTTGCTCTTATATAACTTGATGATTAATCTGATGAACAGGTTGCCAAATCGGGCCAGAACAATGGTGGGGTGTTTTGTGATGCCAGAAAGGGTAGCAACCGTTTCTTGATGCATTCATTTAAATAAATTTCTGTATTTATAGACCCCATTGTTACAAATTCTACCGATTTTAATCTGCAGGTAGGTACAAATTGCTTGCCAAATAAGCTACTTTTTGGGAAATTTTGAAATTTTTTTTGTTTTGTACCTTTCTTCTACCTGGCCTAGACCTACTGTTATTTGTGATGTACTCATATCAGAATTATCACGAAGAAGCGCCATTTAGAGTGAAGTTTTAAAAGATTTTGGATTATTTTTTGATTTTAAAATGCCTGACGTCCAATTTAATGATTGTGTGGAAAACTTATGTACAAAATATCAAAATGATATTGATATTAAAAACTTTAAAGATGAACTTGTTCATTTTATTGCCTACGTAAGAGAAGAAAATGTCACCAATTCTGTGGAGATGTATAAATTGTTAATTGCAGGTTTGCAATCGACATTTCCTAATGTAGAGACAATTTTAAAAATATTTTTGACAATTCCAATTTGTAATGCAAGTGGAGAACGTTCTTTTTCAGTTCTTAAAAGAGTTAAAAATTATTTAAGAAATTCCTTATCTTAACTTCATTTAAGTCATTTGTCTATGATGTTTATAGAAAATGATATAGTTATGTTAATTGATTATGAAAGTCTAATTGATAAATTTGCTAAAGCTAAAGCGAGAAAAGTTCCGATTTAGTTTGTTGTTAGTATTGCGAAAAAAGATTTGTTATTTTTATTATTATACCTACTTATATTTAATGTTTAATAAACAGTGATAATGATACCCATTTGATAATTTCATTATTTTTTTTTTGTTAAAGATCCCAATTTTGAAACAAACCGTATACAGGTGGTCCAAAAAGTGTGACATAGGTGTGAAAATATTTAGAGGGGGCCTCAAAATTGAATTGCGCCTCGGGTCTCTGAAGTGCTAAATCCGCCACTGTGGAGGGAGCACCCTTGACACCCAAATTTCACCAATTAACACAAACAGCACCGAAATGACGAATATTCGTTTATGCACATTAGCCACTCCCAACCACTATAAATAAAATTACCTCTAGAAACTAAAATAATTTTTGTACAAACAGGTACAAACCACGATACGTACAAACGATACACAGACGATTTAGACTATTTTGGATTCAAAATTCTAAATGGGGGGGGGGCGACATGCACCGCCGCTGTATATAGGGTGTAATAAACCCAAATAGTTTTTGAAATAGTTAAAGAACATCGACGACATTGATGCGCATGATTGATTTATTTTCCGAAGGTCATGATTAGAGACAGGATAGTTAGGTAAAATAAAACACCCTATTTATTATAATCCCTAATATAACTAAATATGTTTATTCCATAATATAAATTTGTTTTACTAAATATGTTTATTCCATAATATATTTAATTCAAAATTTTATGGTACCAACCCGTCGCTGTACGTATTTTTAGAAGTGCATGTCGCTGCCCCCCGCAAATCGAATTTTGGAGTGCAATTGGTGTCAATCGTTAGAGCCTAAATGAGATTCCATTTGTTTCGTTTAAGTCTCAACCATCGCGAAGATATTCGCGAAAAATGGGGGGGGGGGCTGTAGACACGTTGGCCCCCCACAAGTCGAATTTTGGGATGAAAATGGTGTCAAACGTTAGAGCTTCGTTAGAGTCTAAATGAGCTTCCATTTTTTTCGTTTGAGCCTCAACCGTCCCGGAGTTATTCGCGAAACAGTTGGGGGGGGGGCAGGCTGTAGACTGTTTTTCTATTTTTGCAATTTTTGTGAATTTTTAGGTAAAATGGTATCAAACGTTAGGGCTTCGTCAGAGCCTAAATGAGCTTCCACTTCCAACATCTTAATTTCAGTTTCTAAAAAGTTACGGGCATTTCAAATTTTCGATTCCTCCGAGCAAGTTGTGTCCGATAATTTATTTGTTGTTCTTTCTTCTATGTTGAATTTTTATAAATAAATTAATTAATTTTTTTTTTCATTTACTACATTAAATTTTTATTGATAAATCTATAAAATGCTGCATTTATTTTTGGTCATTTGTAATCTTTCAAGGGATTTTCAAGTTTGTTAATCCCCATTGTGCAACTTCTAATACTTCATAAGGAAGGTACTCGGCCCGCATCGGTGGAATTGTCCACTGTTCAAACGTAACCATTTTAGCGTCGAGGATTTAAAATTGACCATCGCCATCGGTGGAAATGTCTCTAGTCTTAATAATATAATTTTTAATCGGTTTCGATAACGGGTTAATAATTTCATCATGTTAAGGTGGCCGATTTCTATGGGGATTATCAACTTAACTAAAATTACTACAGTTACGAAAATTTTACAGGTTGTTGCTCAAGGCTTCACGTATAACATATTGAAATATGAGACAATAAATTATTATGTGTATTAGTTTTCGCATGCGCAATACACGTCATCGCTTTATATATTTAATTATTATCAATTTAATAATTGTCTTCTACGCCTCATATTTCAATATGTTACACAAGAAGCTTTGAGCAATAATTTGTAAAATTTTCGTAATTGTAGCAATCGTGTAGCGCTACAACCCTAATGGGTCTTGGCTGACCATTATAATATTAACTTTTTAATATCAAATGGCATTCACAGCATTTAATTTTTTACCTACGACGGGGAGCCAGCCCGACGATGAACCCCCAACCTGGAGGACAAGAGAGACGGTTAGAATAAAGTTCTTACTTCACTCGGATTCGAACGGGGTATTTAGCATTCAGCATTCATAGTCAACTCGCATGACCACTATGTTCCGACCGTCTCTCTTTGTAGCAATAGTATTATTTAATTGCAATCGTTGTTAAATAAATTTTAAAAATAAAAATAAAGTAGATAATCCCCATAGAAATCGACCACCTTAATGAACAATTTTACTTTCATTCTTTCCAACCAATGAAAGACGTCATCAAATACTTTAGTATTTGACGTCATCTATGTAAATCTAAATAGTTTTTACCATGTTTTACCAACATAATTTGAAAAAACCGACCTGCGCCAGAGGCATTTTAAAACAAGTGCAAATTTTACGGAAAATTTTCAAAATAAATTTTCTTATAATTTAATTTTGGTAAATTTATATCTACTCTATATATATAAAAAGATAAGACAAAATATGCAACGTTTTTATGCAACGTTTTTGTGCAACGTTTTATGCAACGTTTTTATGCAACGCTGAGAACAGCTATTGGACGACACCAAATCAACATTATAATCACATCAACGGATGAATCAAAGCAAAGCAAAAGCAAAAGCAAAAGCAAAAGCAAACGCAAAAGCAAAAGCAATAGCAAAAGCAAAAGCAATAGCAAAAGCAAATGCAAAAGCAAAAGCAAATGCAAAAGCAAATGCAAAAAAGCAAAAAGTAAAAGCAAAAGCAAATGCAAAAAAGCAAAAAGTAAACGCAAAGCAAGGCAACAAAACCATGCGACGCAAAAACACAAAGATTGAAAGATTTATGTAAATGCAAAAATCCGTTTGGTGGCAAATTTGTTATTTTAGTTGGTGACTTTCGTCAAGTTTTACCTGTTATAAAATACGCTTCACCTGTGGAGATAGTCAATTCGTTTGAATTTCCCTGGCTTTCCGGTACACAAATTAAAACTCAAAATAGGATCTGTTGTTATGCTAGCAGAGCTTTAACAAAGTTGGTTTGCTGTCGTGTAATTTTTGGAATAAGGAAATGGTTTGCTTGAGTTTTTGTAAATAATTTGAATTTTGTGTTTCGTGGTTTCGGGGAAGCCGAGAGAGCGCGAGCAGTGAAGAAGAAGACTTGCGTACGCCGTCCAAGTCGTGGACAGTCGACATTTTGATTTCTGACAATTTTTAGTTGTAAAAATTTGATTTATTTGAGAATAAAAGACAAGTAAAGTTTGAAGCAGTGTTATTTCTTTTAAATTGAGAATTTAGAAGAGAAAATTTTGTGAATTATACTAAATAATGCAAGTGGAATTATTTCGGAAAAGGTATACAAGGTCGCTTGATAGTGGGCGATACTGAAAGATAACCGATTGAGCCAGCCGGGTAAGAAGGTGATTTCTCCGCCCGAATTGGAATTTTACGAAGAAGATTTGAAAATTCGATATTTAATATTTAAGGGTGGAAAATAACACTTCAACTTGGCTACCCGAACGTGCGGCATTTGGTGAACATTTTTTTGAATTCAATTTGGGATGATTAGTTTATGGTTGTAAATGTTCACCGCAGAACCGGCTGTCAGCCTGAGATTTTTAGTAAGAAAGGTTTGACCATGGCTACAGGCTGGGATAAAATCGATCAAATTCAGTGGAGGCTTCAACAGCTGATAGAGCAAATGGCTGAAGACAGAAGAGAGAGGAGAACGAATAGAATAGAAGATAAAAGAGAGAGGGAAAAGAATAGGATCGAGGACAAAAAAGAATGGGTAAAATATTGTGAAGAGTTGAGCAGAACAATCAGCAGTGCCAATTATGAAAAAAATGAAAATGAGGAAAAACTAGAAGATAAGAAGGAAGAAATAAGTTTAATAAAAGGAGAAACTTTAGCAGAAAAAGTGGAACTATCGGAAGAGATTGAGAAAAATGAAAATAAAGAAGACTTGAGAAATGAAAACATGGAAGGAGAAGTAAATAAAGAAACGGGTCATATCGGCGGCATTAATAAAAAAGCCCGGATATTCACCAGAACACAGATGCGACGAATGAAATGGCGAAAGATGAAACATGGACGAAAAAGTAATTTTGAAAGAAGGTATAACAATAATTATTGTAAAAAGAAAAAAAATAAAATTAATACGAACATGATTACTTCATCCGAGATGGTTTCCGATGGAAATGATGTTCCCCGTTCAGCAATTTGGAAGGATGAAATAAAGGATGAAGAGGATATGCCGTCCAACAAAGTAATTTGGTATTTTGAAAAAGAAGAGTTGGGCTACAAGAAGAAGAAAATAAAGAAAAAGTGGTTTGGTGAAAAGAAACATATTTTTAAAAAGGAAGACGTCATGGAAAACAAAATGAAGGTCATTTTGGAAAAGTAGCAGTATCGGCGATCAAGATGGAGGGTGGCTAATCTAATCAAATATGAAAAGTAACCACGGACGAATAAAGAAGATTGAACAAATTTAAGGATAACCGCGATTTAAATGGAAAATGAATGGAACTAAATGTGTTTTGATAAAATTAAAAAAAAGTTTGTAAATATTAAAATTTAAAGAAGGAACTACACATCATGATAAAACTGAAAATCATAATTAAATAAAAGGCAATATAAATTCGAACAAGTTAATAATAACTTAATAACCAATATAACAAGTGAAAAGGACAATCTTCGAAAGATAAGCAGACGAAAAGTTTATAAATTGTATAACAAAATTTGAGAAAGTAAAAGTGTTTCCAAAAATTGAAAATTTGAAAAATGGATTAATTAATTGCTGCATTTTATAATAGTAAATTTGAAATTAGCGTTTATGGCAATCAAATGGAAAAATTTAATTTGAAAATTGATGGTTATTGAAGGAATTTGTCACTACGAAAATTGAAATTGGATGATTAGTAAAGAAATAGGTAAAAGAGTTTTAAATGATGTGTATTGCATATTTAAAAAAATTTGTATGACGCTACAACTTTAAAATGTAGCAAAATTGATGAAATTATTTAAGGAGATGAAATTGTTAGTTGGAAATTTTAAAAATTAAGTAGTAGTGAAGGATTTTATTAAGGCACTAAAACACTGTGCGCGAGCGGTATGAGGGTGTATTTTTAATAATTTTTTTCGAGCCAACGATGCAGTGGCGTAACTACCGGGGTGCGCGGTGTGCGAATGCACACGGCCCGTCAGTCTGAGGGGCCCAAAGGGCCCGAAGCTACCGAAAAAAATTATAAGTAAAAAATAATATTTGGAGAAATTCAAAATTACGAACTTTAAAAATTTGTAATTTAAAAAATAATAAATTGAACAAATTAAAGATTACGAACTTTAAAAATTTAAAACCATATTATAGTTGGGTTTTATAACGTAGCTCCCTGCTCCCTTTGTTAATTGTTAACAGGTAGGTACTTTGTGAATAACATTAATCTATGCAGAAGGTTTAACAAGTTTATTCTTTATTATGTAAAATGTACAGTTATTTAAATATACCTACCCTTGCTTATTTCGACCGCATTTTAAAATTTTGTAAAGCTTTCGAGGATTAGGGATTAATTTTTGAAAATGATTTAACGCACGTGTACTAATTTTTTAAAAATTTAAAAAAAAAATAGTAACAACCCATTGATTTAATGATTTTTAATCATTGAACAAACGATTGAACAATGAGCTTAAAAATTTTTTTTAAATTAGTACACGTGTCCCCCCCCCACCGATCCCTATAGGTATTGGGTGTTTGCGTTTGGTTCAAAAAATTTATGGTAAATCTAGAATCTAGCTTTACAGTATACATTTTTGAAATTTTCTCCCAGAAAGTAGATTATCCTATCACTTTCCAACTTAAATCAAATCTAAAGTTGGTAATGTGGATTGTAATGTGGGAGAAGGAAAAAAAGAAGAGACGGTCGGAACATAGTGGTCATGCGAGTTGACTACGAACGTTAAATACCCGGTTCGAATCCGAGTGAAGTAAGAACTTTATTCTGACCGTCTCTCTGGTCCTTTAGCAGGGTCGTAGATAAGGGGGGGTTGGGGGGTTCAAACCCCCCCCCCATGGGAGAGCGAGATATTAAAAAAAAGGGTCTAAAATTTTTTTTTAGCGTGACCACCCCCATGGCATAGAAAAAACTTTTTTTTCGGAGACCCCCCCCCATAACCAATGTCTAGCTACGGCCCTGTCCTCTAGGTTGGGGGTTCTTCGTCGGGCTGGCTCCACGTCATAGGTAAAAAATGCAATGCTGTGAATACCATTTGATATTAAAAGTTAATAATAATGGTCAGCCAAGACCCATCAGGGTTGTAGCGCTACACGATAGATAGAGAAGGAAAACAAGTTAAATAAAAGCTTTTAAAAAGAAATGTTTGGTAGCGTAAGTAGCTTCTGCCCGAACGCAGGGTATATCTCTAATATCTTATATCAAAGAATGGAGTAAAAAAAGAAATAAATCGCAAATAAATTAATATATTCGATAAAGTTGATCGTAACACTTTTATGGCAGAGCATGACAATAAGATTAAAATTTCATTGTTGATATAGGAATATCGGCTTAATTGCTCGTGCTAATTAATTAGCATCGTGCTTAATTAGCACGAGCAATTAAGCCGATATTCCTATATCAACAATGAAATTTTAATAAATTAATAGTTCTGGTGAGTTGCTTCGTAAACAGAAATTTGAAGAGGAACAAAAGTAAAGCAAAGTTCTAAAAATCACCAGTTTCTTTACATTAAATTCTGGCATAAATGATAACATTGAATCCGCTCATTCATATTCGAGTTCATCGGGTATTGCTGAAGTATAAGATAGAGTAACAGCAAGCAATCAGTGTAATTCAAATTTAAAATTTTTTGTCTGCGGCGCTTAGAAGGATTCCACAAACCCGCCTCGCACCCATGGCGCTAAGATTTGCCCGGCCATACAAACTGTTTGCCCTACCTTTATTTTCAGTCTGGCAACGCTACGGGCCTAACGGGACTACGTCGCGGTCGTCGTGAGCTTTAAGTGGAACGCACCATTAATAATGCTTCATTTTGTATTTATATGCCTTTTATTTATTTTTGAATTAAATAAAGTTAAAATAAAATTTAATGTGACAGTTTTTATAAATTTTTTTTCGTTAAATAATATTTCTAAGTAAAAAATTCTGAATATGGGGGGAGGGGGGCCCGCTCCACAATTTGGCACACAAGAAAATGTCACGTTGTTACGCCACTGCAACGATGAATGGTTTTTTATTTATAGATACTAATATTCATTATAGTATACATATAGAAGACACTACACCAATTATTTGATTTTAATCTTTAGAATAGTTTACGGTGTACAACGCTTCCAAATGACACTCTGCTGCTTAGTGGTTGACAGCAATTAAGCCATACAGTTCATCCGAAAAATACCAAAAAATTATTTATATAAACTAGACATATAGGTTTATAGCCTCACGTAGCGGAACTTCGATATCTAGAAAACAAAAAAATTGGCGGACCAGCGAATTTTATTTCCCATTTTTACAGAAAATTTTCATCTTTTATGAAAAAAAAGAAATAGAAGGGGGCTCTTTATCAAAAAATCCCTACGTGGTGCAATAGAGACTTGATTTGCGAACATTTCATTTTTTGGTACATGCAAATCGGATGAATAGTTTGCTGTTTTGTTTTGCAAAAGTTTTGCTGCAGGATAATTCAACATACAAACTAATCACTTAAAATAAATAGCATTTCACATAAAATGCTGTATCTCCGTCAATTTTATGAATTTCTTTACAAAATTTGGTGAGAGCATTCTTAACAAATGCATCTTTAAAAAAATGAAAAAGAAACAAATAAAATTTATTTTTATTTTTACAGTGTTTTAGTGCCTTATTGAATAAAATTTGGAAGGATAAAAAATTTGCAGTTATTTCGAAGAAAGTTTTGGATCGAGTTATCTAAGAAATTGTTATTATTGCAAAGAAGTTTGGATGTCATTTATGAATTGTTTAGTGATCATTCGTCAAGATAGGTAGTTCGGGATGTTGATTAATTAATTAATTTAGGTGTGTAAATTAGATTGCCGCATTAATTAATTATTATTTACTTTTGAATATTGTTATTTATTTTTGAAGATGTTGATTTAGAGAATTTGCTACTTATTCTAAAAGCACGACGTTATGTGTCTTTCTTGAAATCCCTCCTGGATTTCTGCATAAGCCAGGAATGATTGCTGTCGTGTAATTTTTGGAATAAGGAAATGGTTTGCTTGAGTTTTTGTAAATAATTTGAATTTTGTATGTTTCGCGGTTTCGGGGAAGCCGAGAGAGCGCGAGCAGTGAAGAAGAAGACTTGCGTACGCCGTCCAAGTCGTGGACGGTCGACATTTTGATTTCTGACGATTTTTAGTTGTAAAAATTTGATTTATTTGAGAATAAAAGACAAGTAAAGTTTGAAGCAGTGTTATTTCTTTTAGATTGAGAATTTAGAAGAGAAAATTTTGTGGATTATACTAAATGCAAGTGGAATTATTTCGGAAAAGGTATACAAGATCGCTTGATAGTGGGCGATACTGAAAGATAACCGATTGAGCCAGCCGGGTAAGAAGGTGATTTCTCCACCGATTCGATATTTAATATTTAAGGGTGAAAATAACACTTCAATATACATCGATAGGCCTTTGTTTAGTCATGGACAGTTATATGTAGCATTATCAAGATGTCGAGCGAAGGATGGAATACAAATTCAAAGTGAAAGCGACATAAAAAATGTTGTATGTAAATAAGTTTTATAACTTGAAGTTATTAGGGCCGCAAAGCGGCCCTGGGGGGTTGGGCCGCGCCAGCGGCCAGGGGGGCGGAGCCCCCCTAGTAATAATATAATTAAATATAAATTAATTGTAAAAACAATAAACATGTCGAAATCTAGATCTACGAAAAGTATGTCCATACGTTTTTTCTAAAACAAAAAAAATAGTAAAATTTAGATTAAAAAAATATTATGTAATATTTGAATTTTTCAAAACGATATAAAAACATCTTATTAAATCACCGACAAACTCCGAAAATAAGTATGTTCCCCTATAGGTTAGTGGTTAGAGTAGACGGCTCTAGTACAATTCGAAAGATCTATCGTAGGTTCGAATCCCGGTGGGATCTAAGGTAAGAAAAAAAATCTTCAAATTTAATTTTCAGATTCACAGAAATGATTGGCGCTGCAACATATCCATGGACACTAGTAGAAAAATTGATTTAAAAAGATTTTCTTCAGGTACACTAACTTCATTTAGGAGCCTTTAATATAAATACAATATGGTAGATTAAATAAAAATGAACCAATAATAATAATACTAAAATAAAAAATAATTAATTTTTTTGCAAATAAATATTGGCAACCAATATTGCACCAATATTGGAAACCAATATTGTACCAATATTGGAAAATGTTCACATCTCGATATTGGCGCAATATTGGAAATAAATATTGCACCAATATTGGAAACCAATATTGCACCAATATTGAAAAATGTTCACATCTCGATATTGGCGCAATATTGGAAATAAATATTGCGCCAATATTGAAAGCCAATATTGTACCAATATTGGAAAATGTTCACATCTCAATATTGGCGCAATATTGGAAATAAATATTGCGCCAATATTGGAAGCCAATATTGTACCAATATTGGAAAATGTTCACATCTCGATATTGGCCCAATATATATTTTCAATATTGGACCAATATTGAGCCAACATTGTGTGCTACATGGGACATGGAATGGAACAACTTTATAAGAATCAAATTTTCGTTTTTGTCAATTTTCAAGTATTCTTGTAGCATTCTTACCTATGGGGGGGGGGGGATCGTACATTGCAGGAACCATTTAAGAAATGTGTTCAAGTTGTTCAAGAACTGAGAGGTCTGGGGATATGGAATATGCCCTACCAATAAGCAACAAGACGATATTCCAAAAATTAAATTAGACTGTTAGCCACGGACCTCTTCAAATTAAATGGACTGCTATTCAATGTAAAGAAAGTGTGGCCACCTAGGGTGCGTTCCACTTAAAGCCCACGACGACCGCAGCGTGATCCCGTGGTTCCTTGAGTGGACTAAAGATCGAACGCGGTTATTTGATTGGACTGACAATCGATCGTGGTCGTGGTGAGCTTTAAGTGGAACGCACCCCTAGGAAGCCTCCATTTGTGATGCAACTGTTATTATAGCCAAGAGTAATTTAGAATTTTCGAGGGCAATTGAAATTTAACACTAATTTTTGGTAGTATCATAAACTAATTTGAAATTTCCTAGAACTACAGCAAAAATAGCAGCGGCCATATGGGCTTCACTGTTTTGGATTCACAGTCGTAAGGAATAGCAGTCCATCTTTGTTTAAGAGGTCCGTGGGATTACCATGCTAACATAAACTAATAAATATTTGAAATTTCCTAGAACTGCAGCAAAAATGGCAGCGCCCATATAGGTTGCGTTCCACTTAAAGCCCACGACCACCGCGGCGTGGTCCGGTGGTTCTTTGATTGGACTAAAGATCGAACGAGGTTATTTGATTGGACTGACCATCGACCGTGGTCGTCGTAGGATTTAAGTGGAACGCACCCATAAGCTTCACTGTTATGAATTCACAGCCGTAAGGAATAGCAGTCCATCTTTGTTTAAGAGGTCCGTGGGGTTACCATGGTAACTGGGCTCACGATTTAAAAAATTTTAATTGAAATTGTGATAGTTGGGACTGCAAATTACAAAATTCAGGTTAAAATCCCACTAATTAACGATATGCAATTAAAAAATAAAATTTTTATGTTTTATGTTTTATGTCATTTGCGGTAGACCCGCCCCTTAATACACCTTGCTTTAATCATTTACACCAAACGCACGTACCATCAACAGAATATTACAACTATGCGGTTCTTACATTCTTACGGTTCGAAACTTTACAATCAATTATTTGCCTAAATTAATCGATATTTGGCGTTCATCTTCACCTTAAACGCCTTATTTTATTGTTATCTATCATTATCCCGTTGAGTTTTAGTGAATAACTATAAAATCTTCTGGGTTCGGTTAAGGTTCTCCACTCCAACCCAAATTTGTGTTCCCATTAATGTGGAATAGTACTGGGGGACGCTTTTGTCAAACGCCTAAATTCCGCGGTCACAACCAAATTCTAATAATCAAGAAAGAACGAGAGCTTAGATCAGCTGTTAAACAAATTTTTGTCCAGGAACCGGGGGGTCTGGGGGGTATGGAATACCCCCCAGCCATAAGTAAATAACAAGACGATATCTCAAGAATCAAATTTGTGTTGCTATCAATTTTGACATAGTACTAGGGGAGGATTTTTTCGAATGCCTAAATTCCGAGGTTACAACCAAATTTTGATAATCTCTAAGGAAAACGAGCGTAGTTAGCTGTTAAAAATTTTCTGGCTAGGAACCGGGGGGTCTGGGGGGTATGGAATACCCTCCAGTCATAAGTAAGCAACAAAACGATATCTTTAGAATCAAATTTGTGTTGCTATCAATTTTGAAATCGTACTGGGGGGTATACCCCCAGACCCCCCGGTTTCCATCCATTTCTTCACATATTCTACAAGGTAGTACACAAAATAAAAGAATGTAGAAAACTTGGAAAAATCATACACTAATTTATACGATATAAATGTGCCCTAAATAGCAGTAGAAATTGTACAAAGAGTCAGGGAGCTACCAATACTCAATACAAAAATATAGCTTATCCATTTTGCGTCATGAAGCAGCCTGTATAATGTTTTCTCTTTATTTAAAAAATAAATTACACTTGGAGTGAAAATTGACGGATAACTAAATATTTTTCTACTTATTTCGTCCCTACGATTTTCTACTCCTGGTGGTGGTGTTTATTGAAATTGAGTATTCGTTTATTAATCAATAAGCATACACAGATGTTTTTTGTGGTTTACATTACTCATTGAATTACTTCCGCACAAACTATTTTACATTTCGATATGAACTTCGACATAGAATTACTACATAGCTTTTATCCTGGAATCCAAACCACATCCCAAAAAAATTAATCGAACTGGCCGGTTCCAAGGCCATTTTTCCATCATATTTTATTATTCTTTTTGTACTGTTTTATAATTATTTTTAATTTTTGAGCCTTTTTCTCCTTTTGCGGTTCATGATTTTATTAATATTTTTTAAATTTAAAAAGCTTCTCTTTCTTTTAGCATCCTTATCGTTACCATGACTACGGTGACCGTACATTAGCGATCACTGCAACACACAAAAAGGTTTAATTAACAAAATTGTTAACAGATTTTGTACGAACGATGAAATCAATGTCCCGGTCGTCAAGGAAACGGTGAGACCAACAAAAATGTCCTTTTCGTTCTTAAACTTTGTTATTACCTTTGTTTGAGAAGTAAAGTTTGGTTATAAAGCAAATGTGAATTATAACGGGGAACGTAAGGGCTTCCCCAGATATTTTGTAAACGAAATTTTGCAGAAAAATATCAGAAGAACAATAAACCAGCGTACAGGTTAACCACAATAACCGCATTTTTTCGGTCGAGGATTATAGAACAAAGAACATGTGAATAGTGCATGTGGAACACAAGCAAATGTAACTTTCTGAAGCCAAAACTTGACAAACAAATCAAGAAACAAGGAATCACGTCTGCAGCTTTCAAAACTTAAAACTACAAAACTTGTACCAACTTACTCTATTCAACCGTTCCAAAAAGTACAAAAGTTACAAATTCACATAAGAATATAGTCGACTTAGTAGTTACTACCCATTTGCTGTTTTGTTCTCCAAGTGCTCTTCAGCCAACTTAAGGTTAATTTAGGCACAACGCTTTAAACGCCCAAATGAATAACTAATTCGATTTGTAGTTGAAAAGCACAAAATTAGTGCAAAATTGTAAACTTTTATAACGTAAAAAAAAGTACGTCAACCAACTTGAATTTCCATTGGTTGCGGTAGTATAACTGTCCGTATTTGTGAATTCATTTACTATTTACTACTGTATTAACTTTTAAGATTATAAACCGCAAAGCGAAATAGTTTGTGTTTACAAATCGATTATCTGTTCAAGTGCTGACCTTATCTAACTTGCTGTAATTTTGATGAGTATCCAAAAAAGCTTGCGTGAGTTGTCGTATTTTAACTGTACGATGCAGGACTTGAAGATGCTAATTAGGTAGGGTTAGTTAATCGTACCTGTTGTTTCCTATTAGTCGAGATTCGTTGGGTAAATTTTCAGTATTTGTCTCCTTTATTGCTAACGTAAACGCAGGGGAATGGTGTGACGTGTGTGGGGTCTCTGCAGTTACGGCGAACGTGACCGTCTCACTTCCGCCACTCTGATTGGTTTACAACCAAAAATCTGGTCAAAATTTACTACTTTCATTAAAAAAAGTAGTTGGAAAAACTTGGTTAAAATAAATTACAAAGTTTGTGAATGCGAATCAACGGTGATGCACATGACGTGTTATAAAACCGTTAAAACGACGTTACCAGAAAGGAAAATGTAATAGTGGAACGCAATACTTTATTTTATTTAAATTACATAGAACATTTTAACATTTCCTTCGTAGTAAAATACATTTTTCATTGAAATAGGGTAACAATAGCCATTAACTTGACCAGTTTTTACAAAACAGCTTCATTTTATATGCGCAGATAAGAAAATTTTATAACGAGGAAAATTTAATTTATATTTTGCGTGCCGTCGTTAATTTTCGTTTAATTTGTCAAAATAACGTGGTTTTCAGAAAAACTGTCTTCATTAAATTTGTTAACCTTCAAATTTCTAGTTTTTTTTTGTGAGGTAATTTTCAATTTTGTTTCTCTCTTTTCCGGTTTTCGTTTTCTAACAAGAAAACGTGAAAATGCTAGTCATGGTCAGATTTTATCACGTTGATCTACGCATAACAACACCAATATTTTCGATGATAAAATTACGGTGCCATTTTGAATAAATAAAAAGTTAGGTGTTACTTTTGTAAAAAATTGTCCTCCGACATGCAATGGAAATACTAACACAAACATACAATTTGGAAGCCTTATCACGAATATCTAATTTTCCAGGAAGTACAAGTGGGTTTTGAGTGGTCCGGTCCTGTATAACCCAATTTACCTGCTCGAAACTATGTATCTGATGAAACATCGGAGCATTAATCTGAAAATGAAAATATCGTTAGTGGGTAATACGATGTGGTTATTAAATTACCGAGTTTCCAACTGAAGTGTGTTTTGTTTCAAACTGACAATAATTCAATCAACATCGTAATGGATTTGCTTGCAAACGACAGTAATTCATATAAATAACCAAATAGATGAAATGGAATCGGGGGTGGTTTATGTTGTAATAATAAATAGGGTTAATTTAGGAAAATACCCCCGGTGAGACTATTTTACAAGTTCTTGTTCAATTTTACCGTTAATTTGTTTCCAAAAATGAAAGGTTGTTTGTCGAATGCAGCCTAATCCGGAAATTGGATTTTCTTTCGGAGCGCTAATGGGATTTGATTAATTGAATTTAAAATTTATTTATATAACACGCAAATACGCCTTGATTCGAAAATAATCCGCGGTAGGTAATTTAAAAATGATCGTTCTGTTTGATTTCGTAGCCACAACGACTGTAAGGGGATACCGGCGCAGTGGCAGCCAGAACCGCTGATGAAGTTACATTAAGGAGGCGCTTATTGAAGTGAAGCGTTTTAATTAACGCTTACGCTGTAAATCTAATTTCGCTTTAATAAACATCACAGGCCTTGACGATTATTCCAAAATTTTGTTAATTTATAACTAAAAGCTGATTAGTGACGTGTAAAGCTGCAAAAAACTGCCTACTATCTAAAATGAATAGTGCCATATAAAGACGTTACTGTGGGGGATGCCATGTTGTTTTTAGTTTAATCCGCTGCGCTCCAATAACCCAGTGTAATTACAAAAGTTTGCTGCTTGGTGCGCTTGGGACAAATACAAGAAAGTTTATGGCAATAAAGACACGCTTACACAGTTGGCCTACAACGTCTTTCTCACAATAACTTATAAAGATATAAATTTAATAACAAAATTACCGAAAATTAATTTAAAAGTATGCGATAAGAATTTGACACCCCTAAACACACATTTTTGTTTTCAGTTACCTGCAACGGCCATCAAGATGCAGTGCATATCACCGCCATATTGGGTGAGTCTGTGGTTTTCAACTGCCACGTGGAATTTCCGGGAGATCAACCTGTGCCGTATGTTTTACAATGGGAGAAGAAGGTAGGCGACACGGTAGGATTTTACCCTCTGCTCTCTTATTGTGGTGGCCATCGGAAGGGCTTAGGCCCTAGGTTTGGGTTCCTGATGAGTTCCAATCGCCTTGCGAATTAACCAACCGGGCGATCAACTCTCAGGACGCATTTGCTACTTCCGATTGTACTTTTATGACAAAATTTAACTCCAAAACTTTTACCACAACAACAACATAAACATACAATTGGATGTATCGCTCGCTCGCTACAAATAACTTAGAATTGTTCAGAGGAATGAATTTTGGCGCCAAAGTGCATACCACAGCGCGTCATTTTGCGAATTTACTTTTATTACGTGATTGTTTGTGATTGACCACAGTGATGTGATCCACAAAAAAGAGATAAGAGAGAGCAGATAAAACATTTTCTTCACTTCATCACCCACTCATCAAATTCATATTTAGAAAAAAATTCAAGTGCAACATAACCTAACTCTTGTGCACTTTTTCAAATTCACTAACTTATTTTTAGTCACACACAAAACTAACAGTCACGAAATTACTGCTTAACCTACTTTTTCTTTTCTAGATAGGTAATTCGAAATTAATTTCACCAAAATTAATATCGAATAATTTTTTGGTTTTAGAACTGCGTATGAGTGTCTCTCTCTTTATCTCTGCATGTTCTGAACATTTTATTATCGATTCTTGCATGCTAACTAACTAAACTCGTATAATTAGTAGACATGAACATTTACTCAAGTGATTCTCAAATTTAGAAATGATTATTATATTTCCAAACGAACATTCAATCCCAATCAGGGGCGGACTTGCTCCACAACTTTATTACCTCTAAAATAAGGGTCTTTATTATTTTATTTTCTTGACCGAGTTTTTGTCACGAAACTTGTAACCAACAGAAGCAGCGGCCTGAAGTGAAATATTACGGATATCTGCTAATGATGTGTGAATTAATGCACACGATTGTTGTACTTACAAAAAGGAACTGCTAGAAAATATACACATACATTTTAGTAATAATAGTAGTGATTACGATTAGGTAAGCAAGGCTAACTATTTATAACACTTATTAAGGGCGTCACAGTTTGTAACATATTTATATAACGCTGAAAATTCCGACTCACTTAAAAAAATCAATGATTGCTTTCCAATACATCAATCAACGAGTTTCAACTGCTTACTTCGTAGTAATCAAAGCATTACCAGCATAAAATTGTATCTAATATTTAAAAAAAATGCTGTTAAAAATTATGTAGTAATCCATAATATTAAGGCATAACAAAAGTTTCATAATAATATTAAAAATAAAATTGCTAGTTTGTTTATTCGTTAACGGAGGTTAACAAAACAAAGGCCGAGTCGTATGGCAACCGCTAGTTGACCAGAAGTAGTTGAAAGAAGGCGATGAACGCCATCTGTCGTAGAAATAAGTGAACTTGATGCAATGCAACGACAGATGGTGAGGCCGAAGGCCAATTGCCTCCCTAGGGAATATCTTCAAAACTATAATATTCAAACTCACTCAAACTTTAACTTGGGCATTAAAAGAAATGTTTTTTTAGCTCAATTAATTATTATATATCTAAGGAAATGTTCAGAAGAATAATTAAAATCGGAAAACTTTTGTAAAAGTTATTATTATCGGAGTAATTTCAATTGTTTTAGGACCTCCTCGTTCTCAAGATTAGCACCCCATGAACTTCAAAGTTGTAGTTTCTTAATAACAAATAAGACCTCTGTAACTTAAGAAAAATATTTTTGATGATTTCTAACAATAAAAAGCTTGCAAAACTGAAAATATTCCCATCCTTATTTTTTATGAGTAACAAACTTTGACTAGAATATTTTTTTGCGATTTAGGGGTTATTTTATGCGCATATTATTTTCGATTATAATAACCTCACTTATTATCTTTGATGCAAGTCATATAACCTCAATATTATATAATATTAACCTTTTCTATAATAAAAGGAATCAGCGCTAACCAGACGCAACAATTAAGCCGCAACGGAAGAGTTTAAATTACAGCTTTGTTAAATTAATAATATTTTAAATTCATCACTTTGGCGCCCTGTTTACACTAAATACTTTTCGGAACTGTTTGCGCCCTAAAACTGTCCTTATTAGTAACGGGCAGAAAACTAAAACTGTCCTTAGCGACAGGTCGAAAAAGTAATTCGTATAGTAGGTAAATAACTTGAATTATTACTTATTAGTAAAAAGCTAATTACTTCTCCTCCCGTTGCGTTGCTAAGGGCGGTTGTACTGTTCCGCCCGTTGCTAAGGGTAGTTTTCTTTTCCACTGTAAAAATGGAGATGGAAAGTGTTATTTTCTATGCGATTCGAAGAAATTCACTAATGATTTTGTACCTACCAAGGGAGAGCCAACACATTGAAATCGCAGGTTTTATTATCTCTGTTATAATTTAGATCATGAGTAATCAGGAGGCCCGGACTGGTAGGTCGGCGATCTCTGAGAGCCCCGGACCCAAGGGGGCGCCAAAGAAGCCTCAAAAAAAGTGGTTTATACTTGGGGTAAAAGTGGACTTTTTCCAATGATTCAAAATAGCGAAAAATGTGTTTTTCAAACATCTCCCCACTTGGTAAAGAGGTCCCTCCTCACTGTCTAGCTGAGAGCTTGGAGGGTGGGAGGTGCAGCTACTTATTGTAAGGCGCCAGGTCGTGTACAAAATATACAGAAATGGGAGTCAAACCGGGGGGTCTGGGGGGTATGGAATACCCCCCAGGACAGGTGGAAAACAACCTTCTGAAATATATGGCCCAGGCTGTACGGCCTGAAGACCGCACTGACACAATGTTTGCATTGATAATAAACGGTCAAATCAATCATGATTGAATCACTCACTCAAAAAAGTGGTTTATACTTACGCTAAAAGTAGTTTGTATTTTTTATTATTCAGGTAGTACTATTTCCAAGTGTTAAAAATAGTGGAAAATGTAATTTTCAAAAATCTCCCCTCTTGGTAAGAGGGCTCCTCCTCAAAAGTTAGTTTTCCTGTGTTTATTACAACAGAATTAATATTTTTACAAAGTTTCAGAATATTTGAACAAAATTAAAGTTTTGTCGAAAAATGTAAATCAAAAATTGTTCTGAAATCAAAAAACTGCAAATCTAATGCATCTTAGGGCTTAGAATTTTTTCGTTATTTTTCCTGTGTTTATTGCAACAGAATTAATGTTTTTAAAAATTTTTAGAATATTTGAACAAAATTAAAGTTTTGTCGAAAAATTTTAATCAAAAATTGCCCTGAAATCAAAATAACTGCAAATTTAATGCATCTTAGGGCTTAGAATTTGTTCGTTATTTTTCCTGTGTTTTTTTACAACAAAATTAATACTTTTATAAACTTTCAGATTATTTGAACAAAATTTAATTTTTATCAAAAAGTTTAAATCAAAATTTGCATTGAAATCAAAATTAATGCGAAACTGATGCATCCTAGAGTTTAGAATTTTTTCGATATTTTTCCTTGGTTTATTACAACAGAGATAATATTTTCATAAGATTTCAGAATATTTGAACAAAATTAAATTTTTATCAAAAAATTTAAATCAAAAATTGCCCTCAAATCAAAATAACTTGAAATCTAAAGCAGCTTATGGCTTAGAATTTTTTCGTTATTTTTCCTGTGTTTATAACAACATAATTAATATTTTTCTAAATTTTCAAAGTATTTGAACAAAATTCAATTTTTATCAAAAAATTTAAATCAAAAATGTTGCATTGAAATCAAAATAACTACAAAGCTTAGGAATCTTGAGGCTTAGAATTTTTTCATTATTTTTCCTGTGTTTATTACAACGGAAATAATATTTTCATAAAGTTTCAGAATATTTGAACAAAATTCAATTTTTATCAAAAAATTTAAATCAAAAATTGCCCTCAAATCAAAATAACTTGAAATCTAAAGCAGCTTATGGCTTAGAATTTTTTCGTTATTTTTCCTGTGTTTATAACAACATAATTAATATTTTTCTAAATTTTCAAAGTATTTGAACAAAATTCAATTTTTATCAAAAAATTTAAATCAAAAATGTTGCATTGAAATCAAAATAACTACAAAGCTTAGGAATCTTGAGGCTTAGAATTTTTTCATTATTTTTCCTGTGTTTATTACAACGGAAATAATATTTTCATAAAGTTTCAGAATATTTGAACAAAATTCAATTTTTATCAAAAAATTTAAATCAAAAATGTTGCATTGAAATCAAAATAACTGCAAAGCTTAGGAATCTTGAGGCTTAGAATTTTTTCATTATTTTTCCTGTGTTTATTACAACAGAAATAATATTTTCATAAAGTTTCAGAATATTTGAACAAAATTAAATTTTTATCACAAAATTTAAATCAAAAATGTTGCATTCAAATCAAAATAACTACAAAGCTTATGAATCTTGAAGCTTAGAATTTTTTCATTATTTTTTCTGTATTTATTACAACAGAAATAATATTTTCATAAAGTTTCAGAATATTTTAACAAAATTAAATTTTTATCAAAAAATTTAAATCAAAAATGTTGCATTAAAATCAAAATAACTACAAAGCTTATGAATCTTGAGGCTTAGAATTTTTTCATTATTTTTTCTGTATTTATTACAACAGAAATAATATTTTCATAAAGTTTCAGAATATTTTAACAAAATTAAATTTTTATCAAAAAATTTAAATCAAAAATGTTGCATTCAAATCAAAATAACTACAAAGCTTATGAATCTTGAGGCTTAGAATTTTTTCGTTATTTTTCGTGTGTTTATTACAACAGAATTGATAGTTTCATAAACTTTCAGAATATTTGAACAAAATTAAATTTTTATATCAAAAATTGCCCTAAAATCAAAATAACTGCAAATTTAATGCATCTTAGGGCTTAGAATTTGTTCGTTATTTTTCCTGTGTTTTTTTACAATAAAATTAATACTTTTATAAACTTTCAGATTATTTGAACAAAATTTAATTTTTATCAACATAATATTTAAATCAAAAATGTAGTTGCACTGAAATCAAAATAATTACAAAGCTTAGGAATCTTGAGGCTTAGAATTTTTTCATTATTTTTTCTGTATTTATTACAACAGAAATAATATTTTCATAAAGTTTCAGAATATTTGAACAAAATTAAATTTTTATCAAAAAATTTAAATCAAAAATTGCACTCAAATCAAAATAACTGGAAATCTAAAGCATCTTGAGCTTAGAATTTTTTCGTTAATTTACCTGTGTTTATTACCACAGAATTAATAGTTTTATATATTTTCAGAATATTTGAACAAAATTAAATTTTTATCAAGAAATTTAAATCAAAACTTGCACTGAATTCAAAATAACTGCAAATCTAATGCATCTGAGAGCTCAGAATTTTTTCGTTATATTTCGTGTGTTTGTTACAACAGAATTAATTTTTTTATATAATTTCCAAATTCATTGCACCCGAGAACTAGTCACAAATCTACTTACGTCCATAATAATGAAATCTGATCAAATTTTCAACAATATTATTTTAACTAGAAATTCCTCATGTAATTTTGAAGGTCGCTTTAAAAAACAATAATTTGTAACTCATGAAAGTTGATATAATTATTGTACCAAGAAGTTTCAAGTTTCATAATTAACACAAACTTAACATCAGTAAATCTTTAAATATAACCAAGCAGTTGTTATTTTATATTGGTCAATTCCCAATTTTATTTCCCTATGTCTCACTCTTTAATAATTAAATAAAATAATTTTACTTATTTTGAGTCTCCTTAATTTACGAGGTCTCTTGCGCCTGTTCGGAAATCCGCCACTGCTTTGTTGTAACAATAACAAAACTCCTCGACATCGACCTCCACATAGGAAATCTTCGACAACAAACAAACTCTTGGAAAACAAAATTTTTGTAATTGCATCTTTCCAAATAATACAAGCAGAAATCTTTTTACTTGATTTTAATTATGTACATGAAAGATGAGACAAAAAAATGCAATCCTTGAAGAAAAACAAATAGATCCCGGTTAAATTGTCAGTTTTTATATGATTTGGATACAGCAGGTGAAAGAATTAGGGTTGGCAATCCGCCTCTGCTGATTGTCCTTCAAAAGCAGGAAAATCGAATGCGGTCGAGAAATGAGTAACTTTTTGTATCGCTTGAGTAAATTAGAGTGTAAATAACGCATGTTGCTTGCTTTCCCGCTATAATATCTACGTTTTCGTGAGTTTGAAGTGAAAAATTAATAATGGATTGACGTGTGCATGTACTGTTCATTTTCTGTCACTTAACGTGTAATTTAAATTTGATAGATTTTTGTGTTATCAAGGGTCAAGAAATTCCAATCTATATTTGGTATGAAAGTTACCCAACTCATAGCGGCGAAGGGTACGAGGGACGCGTGTCACGGGTGTCGCCGGATTCTCCCTACGGAGCAGCATCTCTCAACTTGACGAATATTCGAGAGTCGGATCAGGGCTGGTAAGGAAGAAAGTTTGTCGCAATTGAATGAATATAAACTACACGTTATGTACACAGGTATGAATGCAAAGTGGTATTCCTTAACCGCTCACCGAACTCGAACAAAAATGGAACGTGGTTTCATTTGGATGTTCACGCACCCCCTCGTTTTAGTGTCACTCCTGAAGATGTTATATACGTCAATTTGGGTGATGCTATTATCCTTAACTGCCAGGCAGAAGGTACACCCACTCCCGAAATTCTCTGGTATAAAGATGCTAATCCAGTAGAACCAAGCGCGACTATAGGTAATTTATTCTTTGATTAAAATTTTCTTAACGAGTCAAAATAAAATTTTTGAATGAGACGTTTACGTGCTCGTAAAAAACTCGATGTAAAATATGATAAACTTGTAAATAAATCAGCTAGGTTAACGAGAAATTCAACACTTTAGGAATATTTAATGAAGGAACCGAGCTCCGTATTTCAAATATTCGACACGAAGATATAGGAGACTACACTTGTATAGCAAGAAATGGAGAAGGCCAAATTTCTCACACGGCTAGGGTAATAATTGCAGGAGGTGCCGTAATTATGGTGCCTCCTACTAACCAAACTAAACTTGAAGGAGAGAAAGTACAATTTAATTGCGAAGCTAAGGCTTTACCAGGAAACGTAACCGTGAAGTGGTTTCGGGAAGGAGCCCCAGTAAGAGAAGTTACATCTCTAGAAACCAGGATTACTATACGACGAGATGGTTCTTTGGTTGTAAATCCCGTAAGTGCGGACGACTCGGGACAGTACCTTTGCGAAGTGAGTAATGGCATAGGGGAACCGCAGTCCGCATCAGCGTATCTCAACGTCGAATGTAAGTTCATTTCTTGATTCACTTGCTTATTAGTATACCAAACACGACTTTCATGTTAATTAAAGTTAATCAACTTATGTACTTTGCATGTTACCTTAAGAAATTTGATTTTATCTCACCGACCGACGGAAAACCATACGGAACCTATACCTACTTGCACTCAAAGCGTATAATACAAGTGCCATTCCAATAAATCGATGTGTTGCGTGACGTCACACGTTTAGATTTTGAAAATTAATTTTATACCGTGCTAAATGCCATAAGTCATTTTTAATTCCGTTCATAAAATTATAATATCGTGTTTTGTATTCATATCCGAGCTGATTATGAAAATTTATGATAATTTTTTGGCTTTCTTACTTTATTGCTCTATGTTCGACGTTAATAAAAAAAGTTTTGGGAAAATATTAAATTGAACTGACGTTTTACCTTTTCGTTGAATAAAAAAATTTAAATGGAAAGAACTTTTGCGTAGGAATTGAAGGATAACATGCAAAGCTATTCGAATAACTAAAATTGTTTTTGAATTGTAACAACGGGTAAAGGCAAATAACGTTTGGGGCTTAATGTTGCGTTGTAAATTATTTGCAGATCCAGCCAAAGTGACATTTACGCCAACGATACAGTACTTACCCTTTCGGTTAGCGGGTGTAGTGCAGTGTTATATAAAAGCCAACCCTCCTCTTCAGTACGTTACGTGGACCAAAGATAAACGCCTACTGGAGCCTTATCAGACTAAAGATATCGTTATCATGAATAATGGTTCTCTACTGTTTACTAGAGTTAATCAAAACCATCAAGGGCGTTATACGTGTACGCCTTACAATGCTCAGGGAACGCAAGGCTCCTCCGGTCCTATGGAAGTTTTAGTAAGAAAACCTCCAAGTTTTACTATAGAACCCGAGGCGATGTATCAACGCAAAGTTGGCGAGACGGTGGAGATGCATTGTGACGCTCTAGAAGCGGACGGAACTCAAAAACCGACCATCCAATGGCAACGCAGGGACGGAACGCCGTTACAAAAAAATCGTGTACGGATATCGGGCGGTAACATCACAATCGAAGGACTGAGAAGATCGGATTTTGGTTTTTACCAATGCGTCGCTTCTAATGAAGTCGCAACAATCGTTACGACAACGCAATTAGTAGTCGAAGGGACCCAACCTCACGCCCCTTACAATTTAACAGCAAACGCTTCCGAATTTGCAGTAACACTTAGTTGGCTACCGGGTTACAGTGGAGGACCGGATTATAAACAAGATTATACGATTGGGTATCGAGAAGCTGGTGTATCCGATTGGTCCACTATACCCGTAACTCCTTCAGGAAGCACGCAAGTTACGATAAATCGTTTAGGTCCGGGAACGACTTACGAGTTCCAAGTTGTTGGAAAAAATGCTTTAGGAGAAGGCATGATGAGTCACGTTATAACCGTACGGACATTAGGTAAGTCCATTTTCCTTAATTCGCTTAACAAAATTCTAATCGTTACACATTTATCATAACCTAACCGGAAAGCAGATGTCGGTTTGATGCACAAAGTTCAAGTAAATCCAACTCCTTTCTTTTCTCCTTCTGACGATTCGGGTAAGAAGCTTAGGAGTATTTAACTGTACTAGCATGGAAAGTTTGCGTGCTTCCGCATATTGATTATTCTGTTTATATACTTACTTCTTTTATATTTGGATTTAGGTCATGGTTTTGCATGTACACTTGATTTATCCACTCCAAATTCACGTTTCCATAATAATTCCTTTCAACCTGCATGCATTTCGTAATCTAATTAAGCTCTAAAGTTGAAAAATTAATTATCCCTTCCGAAAAATCGCCTACGTCGCGCTTGTAAACGTAGACCCTGCTAAGATCCCAAAATATCGAAACAAAGTTTTAACGAAGTAAACTGAGCCTTCACATATTAAAATTCTGCACCAGGACGTAAAAGAAAAACTTTTTCTGTAGTTTTCTCAAAGTTGGCGACTAACAATATTAATAGACAACATTAAACTAATATTATTCTTCTTGTTAAATGTGGCTGACAGTTAAAGTGATAAATGTTAAAAGTTTTATGTCTTTGCAAGTCATCTTAAATACACATTTTAAAGTTATAATACACTTAAAGTTTTAATGCAACCAGAACCTTAATTACAAGATGCACGATTTTTCTTTTTTTTTTTTTTTTATTTCAGATATTGTAAATTATAGTAGTTTCATTTTTGCCACCAATGCTAGCGGTGCTGATTTTTTACCGCCAATCCTAAAACCCAAAGGTACTTTTGCTTTATGTTGCACGATTGCTTTTTGACCGCTTTCTTTTTTCTCATCGGAACTTGTTTTCCTAGGTCCAAAACCAAGTCCTCCGAGAAACCTAACAGTAACGGAAATCAGCAACGGATTTTTGATTACCTGGCAACCACCGCTCGAACGCAACAATTTAGTGCAATATTACACAATTAAGTATAAAACTGATGGGCCTTACAGAAATTTAAACAAAGGTCAAATTAGACCAGAAGAAACTTCATATTTAGGTGAGTTAAGAAAATTGTTCGGGGCCGTTTTCGACGGCATTGGTAATTCTTCAGGCGTTTACTTGTTTGTTAGTCGAAATCGGTCGCAACAAAGTTTCGAATCTAATTTCCTTGTTTTCTAAAATGTTAAATTGAAAGGAAAACGAGTAAATTTTCTCGCCTCGATTGAAACATGAAAGAAAATTTATGTTCGCTGTCTGTGGTATCATTAATTTTTTTTTCTTGGTTACATAGTGAAAAATTTAGTGGGAGGTCGAACCTACTATTTTAGAGTGTTAGCATATACCGTCAAAAGTTACGAAAGTAGTGATGAAATAAAATATGTTGTCCCTGCTCGAGTAAAGCATAAAGCCATCACCGCCGGCGTAGTTGGAGGAATTCTGTTTTTCATTGTAGCCATAATTCTTTCGGTATGTGCGGTCAAAATATGTAATAAAAGAAAACGTCGGAAACAGGAAAAAGGTAATAAGAAACTAATGCGTCGACAGAGTCATTTTAAGAAATTTTATTTCAGCTTATAACATGGTTGCTTGTCGAGTTACGGAGTCAAGAAATGGAGGAAGTGCAGGGGACAGCCAAGTGCCTTTGAAAAAGTAAGTTATTTGTTTTTTCTTTTGCTGTTTAATTGTTTTAATTGAAAAATTATAACAATTTGTTTTTTGTCTCTTTCTGTATTTGATGAATAATTGTATAAGATTTAAGGTTGTTTTAAACGCTTCCAGTGGCTGAATAAGCAAATTTCAAAATGATTAAGCAATGAGTTATTGAAGCCTTGCCAAAAAATTATGCCAGCGAATAAGCATTAATCCTGATTTATTTCCAAAGAATTATTTACATATTTCAATTCAATTAAAATTCAAGCTTCACTTGAAACTATGCTATCAGTCAGACTTGGGTGTGGATTATGGAATGGAACATACCAGGTTATCGTTTTCAATTTCTTACTTCAAGTAGGCTAAACTGTCCAATGCTAGACATTGAGAGTTAATAGACCAATGCTCATATCAATATTTATCTTCCCATTTACATTCTTAATTCGCAACCCAATAGAGCTTTTTGCATTTGTAGTTTACTCATGGTCTTTATTTTATAATTCCCCCTCCCCTGCCCGTTCTTTCTAACTACGTGTTAGTAGGGGACAGCAACATTGGGAATTTCAAGTTTATAACTCCAAGATCTCAATCACATAATTACAAGTGCGAAGCTAGAAACTCGATAGTAGCATTTTTTTGGCGGTGGAAGAGGGAAAATCTTCAAAACGGCATCAGGATCCTTTCGCTATCCTGTTAGTGTGGAATTATTAACAACTTATACCTCCTCCCATGCTTAGGTACTTGCCTCTAAAATCCGCTAAAGCCAAATTTTACTTACTTACTTATAGTTTACTCTATAAGTTTAATGAGCCTCATTTCGGAATGTTGCTCTCCTTTTGTGATTTTGGGTCGGTAGCACCAACTCTCCATCCAATGATCGTCGAGGCCGCACATATCGCAATTGAACTACTATTAAACTTATCCATTCGCCACTCTTGTCTGAATAATCCTAAATCCAGCGATTTAAATCGCTTCTTTATCTTCATAATCTTTAACAATTCTCTGTTTGATAACTCCTAGCACCTCAATTTAAATTAACCCCTAGCTCATCATCACTGCCAGTGCAGGGTCCTTCCATTGTCTCTTAAAACACTTCTTTTCATGAGCACCTTTGTCATACGGTTCAGGTTCAGTCTTCTTCTCCTTGGAACCATTTGAAAGAAAGCTTCCTCCATTGTGTGGGTCCTAACTTTCTCGTCTACTTTCCCGTCCCGTCGGAGTCTCTGCATTTTTGAATAGTTTGAATACCCTGTCTTGACTAAGGTTGCCTACCTCTCAACATCTCTGTTTGACCGGTTACCCATCCTTCTGTTAAAGGACTGAATTGCCCGAACTTCTTCGTTTAGGGAATTTTTATCTTTTGATAACTGAAGACCAGTCAACTTCGAGTCATCTTCGAGTCATTCAATCTTTGATTGGTAGTCTGTCATGGCTTCCAAAGCCAAAACAGCTTTCTTGTTTCTATCAGTTCACTGTTGGTCTCTATGTTTCTCTTGGCGCTTAATATCGTCTGAAGACAGCCAGGGAAGGTAGCAATCTTATCCAGGAACTCGGCAAATGTTTGCATATTTAGACCTCGACCTTCTCTTCCATCTTTTCTTAAGTTTCGCTTTGGAAGCCGTTATGGGTCCCTTGCAAAAGTGGCTTTCTGATAGAAATAACATATTGAATCCCGAGCAGTTCACGCGTTTACTTTAATAAAGCTCTTATTTCGTATGGGACGTTCGTATGACCTTGGCATTTGCAGTAAAAGCGTCTTGATAAAATTAGCTACGTTAAAGTCAAGTTTGGTGTTACCTTATCCTAATCTAGTCAATGACGGTGCTTTATGTGTAATAACGTAACACCAAAGTTCCGTGACAAAGACTATAGGTTTAAAAACTACACCGGTATATCGGGTTCCACACTTCTGTGATGTGAAAGTCAAGATACATTTTTTAACTACATGGGAAGCAACAGGAAACCACCCCATTAATTGCATTTCCCACTGGCTAGGTTGACAGTCAAACTTTTCTGAACGGATTCAACACTTAAAGGAAATAAATGGTCCATTAATCAGTGCATCCAGTACCTACAGTTCACATGTAAAACTTCATTACTGATTAGGCTTTCTTGACCAAGAATGGAATCAAAAAAAGCTTCGTTTCTTTTAGATGTTGAGGTAGAGGGTGCGAGATGATCGTGCAGGATTACGAAAAATCAGTCCAGATATCGAATGGAACAACTTGATAGGCAGGTGGTCGCCAGCTCAGTCGATGTTGTTGCCAAGAGATGACGCAACTTCGTGCAATAACACAAAAAGTACGTCAAGGGAGTAATGAAAGTCCTAAATAAAGACACCAAAATGATGGACAGGAAAACCCTAAACGGAATCAAAGTTAAAATTCTTTACTTATCAAAAACAATTCAACTACCTCAGGTGGTAGAGGGTTCCAATCTTAGCTTGTTAAAGCTCGTGCAGCCACTATCCGATCAAATGGTCAAAAACCTGGGAAGCTTTAAATCCTTCAAAAAATGAAGATATGATTCTCCCTGAAAAATTACTTCAATAACGAAGCCGGTAGGGTAACCAGGAGCGATCCAAACTGCAGTGGTTGAAATAAATACCAAAAAATATGGAAAGGACGAAAAATGTCCAAAAAAAAATTCCAAATCCACTGGCCGTCCACAAAAAGTGTTGCAAAATCGTAAAAATGAGGATCAAACCGAAATGACGCAACAAACTTTTAACTTTTCAACAACAACTGTAATCTTATCAACATTCACACACGCGGTTTTCCAAAAATATGTAAAATGCAAAACTTGCAATGCCATATAACGGAAATCCACCAAAGTAATTGAAAGATTTCTACAAATATTTGAAACCAAATTCAAAACCAAAGAAATTTATCGTTATCTATTTTAAATCGTAACTTTTCTGTTACTGTTCTCATCAGATCACGGGAGCAATGCCGTAACTTCAAATTTTAGGCCCGGGAGCTAGAGCATTGACGGGCCCCTCGATTGAGAGGTGTGCGTTTTAAAACAAAATTTTGTCACAAAATAATGCAGTTTAAGGGGGTCCATAGCATTGGGACCGTTATTTACGCCCCTCTCCATACCTCCCCAGACCCTAGGTTGTACACTAATTTCTTCACATTTTAGGGTGTTTAGCGGCGCTTATCCACCCTAGAAAATAGAAAAAACAGTTCAAAATGAGATCAAATTAAGTATTATCAATGCTATATTATGTAGTTTATGTCCCTAAAAAATATTTCCCTAAAGAATTGAAAAATCGGGTGCTATAGATATATGTCCCCCCCCCCGCCGTACCTTAATAACCAAAATATGTTTTCTCAAGAATTAAATTTGCGTCTTGATCAATTTTGAAACGTTATATTGTTACTTCCTTGTACTGGAGGGTATTCCATACCCCCCAGACCCCTCGGTTTTACACCCATTTCAGGGGAATACATATATTTTAGTTTAACAATGTTTTTAATTGTATCAATAAATATTTAAATTAAACGTACCCGTGGTAAGCGGTTTAATTTGCACTACACCCGGCCCCGTTCAAATAAAAGATTATTTTTAATAAAAATTCAATTAAAACATTGTTTGTTAAACCAAAATAAATTTATTCTCCTGAAATGGGCGTGAAACCGGGGGGTCTGGGGGGTATGGAATACCCTCCAGTACAAGGAAGTAACAATATAACGTTTCAAAATTGATCAAAACGCAAATTTAATTCTTGAAAAAGCATATTTGTTTATTACAGTTCGGCGGGGGGGGTATACCCCCCAGCACAAGGAAGGGTACACAACAACTCGGCACCGGCCTACTCGACATCGCACCATTCGACTCCGCCTGACTTAGCACCGGCAGATCTATCTTTTAACAGTCCCATCATTTAAAAAAATCGTTTCCTAACACTAACCTAAGCTCGACCGATGGATTCCCGCATCCAGTGCCGAGTTTCCGGCTTGTACGGGCGCTTTTTACCCTTGCTTAAGAATTTTTTACCTCGGGCCCCTAAAATTTCAAGGGCCGTGTATTCATTCGCACACCGCGCACACTGGTAGTTACGCCACTGCACGGGAGTTAAGCAAAGTTGCTAGCTGTTGCTAGCAAATCCAACATGATTTAAAAACATCGGGGTTGTTGCTCCCCTATCAATCTTTTAACCAACATGGTACGGTTATTTCTAAAATGCAGAGTAACAAAATAGTAAAATTCGCGAATCATTAAATTAGCGCAGTGAAATTTCGTCCGTTTCATACAAACTATTTTTTTCTACTATGAACTTTTTTGCAAAAAATTTTGATCATTTTTCTTGAATTAGGGAAACGAACATTTCTGAGACCTAACCTTCGAAGAAAAATGGGCAGATTCCACAAGATAAGTTACGATTTTAGTTACTTTCATTGTCATCCTCTCGATTCATGCTTTATCATTAAAGATTTAGTTACAACTAACCAAATTCGTTTTTGGAGAGCCAGTAGTTGCTTAACAAATTAATTTTTGCTTACATTCACTGGTATGCGTTAATAAATCCATAACCAAAACAAGTTTCATTAACTTGGTGTTTCTTTAAGTACGATCAAGCAAACAATTTTGTTATAATGTTTTAAGATAGCTTTAAGCAAGGTTCATAATAGAAGTTTTTGTTGAGGTAACGGTCGAAGCAGTTAGGCCAGATTAACTCCAACTTTTGTTATGGATATTTAATTAAAAAAAAAAAAAAAAAAAAAAACTGAGTAGTATATTAGGGTGTGATAACATTAAGAGGCGTACATGGGTTGTTCCTCTTGTAGGACAGTTGAATCAGAGTCCTATCGAGATTACGAGAGCGTGTTTATAATTCCTGGGACAAGCGTTGACACAAACCGTAAGCGTCAGTGAAGGCAATTCTACCGTAAAATGCAATAATTGTTCATTTATCAGTAAATGACATTAATACGGTGGAATCGCCTCTTTAGATTAACTGTAGAGTTCAAATATACTGTGCAATTTATTCATGTGAAAGAGAACGCAGCATAATTGAACTTATGTGTGCTTCATTTGTTCCTGGAATGGCGACTGATTCCCTAGGGACAGTTTCTATGTGTAGGTGCATTAGCCATAGAATTTATTACTTTTAACCGTCTTTGGTTTTCAATTAACCGAATGCGGTTCTTGCATTAAATAGTTTTTGATTGTATACGTGTGTTACTTGCCGCTCGCTGGATCATCGCAGGAGGAAAAAAGGTGAAGAGTTGCGCGGCTATTGAGACATCATCTGTTCACACTTTCACATGTATTAGCTCTATTTCTATTGCCTGTTACTCACATCTTGCACTGCATTTTGCTTTTCGTTTGTTGATATTGTTTTTGCGATCAAATTAATGCACGTATTTTTTTTGTAACGCATTAGATTCATTTTCCTTAAGACCAAGATATGCTCTTCGGCGTGGTGTAGGGAGTCTAGCGTCGAATTGCATGTGCGCAAGTCAACTGCGCCGGTTTTGTAACTCCAAACCACGCTCCAAGGAGCAGTTGTTCAACAGTTTCATATTTTTTTGTTCATGGGTCATTCCTGATCGAAGCATGATTGATGGTACGGTAACTCTTCAAAAGTGAAGCCTGAGCACTCTTAAGTTTTGACTGGATCACTTTCAAAGATTTACTTGAACTAAATGTTGCATGTAGCTTGTAAATGGTAAAATCACTTTTCGACTGGCAATTAAATAATAATTTTCCTACAGACTTAGAAAAAGCCGAATACCAGGTTTAACGGTGCTTACCTTCATTGCGAACTGGGTGTGGCCACGAGATCGCTGCCGGTCGGGCAGCAGTTTAAGCTGGCATCCGGATTACATCCAATCGGGATCACCGTCAAAATCTCTGGCCCGGATTTCAAGAGCAGCCGACGGTCGTTTCGTTCTCGTAGACTCCGCTTTCAGTTCGCGTGGAAACAGCCCCTCCAACTTCAGTAGCAGTGACGATGGAGGCTTCCTCAACCGAAAAGATTTAAGAAATCGTGCTTCGTGGAGAAAACCCTTAATTGGATACCCAAGTCAATTAAGTTTACGATCGGACGCTTCCGGTCAAAGCGCAAGACCTACAGTACCAATATTTCCAGGCACATTTGGAGGCCCTCGTTTTCACTATCCCGTTAGACCCATTCCAACGATATACAGTCCAGTTGCTCCTTTTTTTCAATCAAGCTCACCAACAGATTCAACTGCTTTTTTGCTAACCTCTCCTTGGTCTCCTATGTATTTTAGCGATCTTAGTTCAGTTCGATATCCCAGCTCAGCAGAGCGATCGTTTCCAACGCCACCAGGATTCATGCAATTACGTTCTGTACACGAAAGATACTCACAAGAATTACCTTCTTTGAGCGCTATTCACGAAGAGTCCAGAAGTTTCATTCCCGTACATCCAATCCAAGATAGTCCCGTTTCTCGTATACACTTTCCACCGCCATATCCCGCCCACCACGGACCAAGATCAAGAGCAAGACTCTTACCTCGACATGCGAGAATAACGAGAAGTGCTCCCGAATTGGGATCACCAGATCATTTCGATCGATCGCCGGAAAGTCGGTCGAGTTCAAGTGGTTTTGGTAGCAAGAACACGTCGCAACAGAATCAGAGCTCTCAAAGCGGGAGCATTTTCACGGAATGGAAACTTCCCCCTTATAGACCACCACCTCCACCACCATCAGCTTTACCTCCACCGCCACCTTTAGTAGGACATTGGCTTGAACTTGCTTCTTCATCCCCATCCACATCCGAACAACTACATAAAGCCGTCGACGTTGGCAGCGTGGACGGCCATTATGAATTTGATCACACGACTCCCACACCGACTCCTTCGACGCCTACAGAACGAAGAGACGGTGATTTAGATTCGGCACCGATAAGAAAAAGTTACGGAACTTTAAGGAGCACGCGTTACGACAACATCGAAGCGAGAGTTCAGGCCATGAAGGAAGAGTTTAACGAGTTCCGTAAACGCCAAGCCAAACGGAAACAGAGCCACGAATTGGAAAGTGCCTGCTAACTCAAATTTCGCGCGTAAACCGGTAGAGTATTGTTAGTGTGCTCGTTCTCGCATCGACTCGATTTTGTGTGATATATTATGCAAACACGTTCTAAATTAAAAGAACCAAAACTCCAAAGACACTAAATTAAATTTAAGTATAAGGAAACAGAAACGATTATTAAAATTAAATTTATTAAATAAATTAAGTACACTAATTGTACACTTACTATACCTTTAAAATGATTGATCGTACTTTTAATGTAGGATAAACGTGAGCGCTCAATACGTTTTTATAACGTAAAGTAAATAAATAAGATTATGTACATTAAAGAGGCTAAAGGGCGGCGGCGCTAACGGAATCCGGCTCTGCCCCGCTAGATCCGAAAGTGCCGCCACTGCCTACTAATAATTCTAACGCTTTAGCGCGGCCATGGCCGCGAAAAATAAACATTTTACATAACAGGCTGTTGCGATATTTGTAATATTAAGTGTTTAGACTAAAAAAAAATGTACTACGTACCTTCTTGCTCGTTGGAGCAACAAACGGACCGACACGTCCGTCGCCATATTTTAAATCGTTATTTATTTATTTTGTTTGTTTCAAATTGTAAAGTAAAATTTTTCTATTTTTTTGTTTTATTATTAGATTTTTGATATTAGTAATGTTTAGGGCCGATCTTAGGCGAGAAAATTGAAAGCGACACGCTGTTGCAGGAACTGAAGGTCGGTTTCGCGCCGAAACGGCCGCGCCTAATCGTACTGCCCACCCCCAACACCGTTGATTTCTGCAAAAGCGTCCAAGTTACACCGTGCATCAGGCGGCATTAAACCTCGGGCCGGCCCTGGTGATATTAGTTTCCTAAATTTGCATTTTGAGTACAAGTTAAGTTTAGTCGTTTTTTTATTAATTCATGCGCTTGAGCGAATGAAAACGGAGTGATGTGTTGTCTGTTTATGAACAATAAAGTATTTCTAATCACGATTATAATAAATACACGAGATTCTAAGATTTTTACATTTCATCCTATGACCTTAAATTATGAAGCCAAATGTCTTGCCTTTATTTATTAAAATTATTTTTTAAGGACGGAACACGTTTTGAATACAATTTGCATGTTTAGGCACACCACTTTTTCTAAAAAAAAATTGACCTTAATATTTTACTGACTGTATATTTAAAAAAAAAATAATATCATTTCACAGCACATTGAAAATTAGTCATAGAATTTTTAGTTTTAAGTGTTAAGTAGAGAAAAGCAGTTGTTACTGTGTAACTACGCTGTATAAAGCATCACATCTGAAATAAAACAATAATGTTGCCAGATCTCATAAATTGTTAACGATTATTTACCTTTCCCTTCTAATTTACTTACAGATCATTTATTTTCTATGAGAAATCAGCAGAAGTAGGACGTACTAGGGTACGACTGGCCGTAGTTTTATATCCCACCAATAACAACGCAGTAATCTAACAACGTCCCTGGTGGGGATTAAATTTTGACCCTTCGGCACCGCAACCCACATAGCTAACGGTTTTTAAAGTAACAATTTAGATAACATTGATTGTTGCTGGCTGTGAAAATGGAAATGCTTCAACCTGATTGGACGGATAGAGATCTGCAAATACTTTCTTCCAAATTATACAATATGCAATAAAATACAAAGCCAAAAAAATCAACCTTGAAAAAATTTTTTCCCCCTGTGACATACAAAAATAAGTGGCAGAATGAAAATATAACCGATTTGTGAAAGCTTGGCAGAGTATCGAAGTTGTTACATATCTGACTACCTACTGACTTTACACCAAGAATTTATTATAGCAATTTAGTTACTGGTAATTTATTCATTGTTTATGATAGCAAATTTACTAACATTTCTAATAAACTTAAAACAATAACAATTAATGTGAATGATGAAATACATTAAATTCTGTCAGAGAAGATTTTAGAATCTAAATTGCGTGATCGTTAATAAGGAATCGTATCCTTTGAGACCGCTAACGCATTAAGAAATTATGACCGTATTTAATTTATTATTCTCTTTGAGAATATTTTATTGTTAGTAACAGTCTAAGTTAAGATCGACCATAAAATAAATTATTGTAAGCCCCGACCCTTTTACTCTATGACTTTGATGTATGTAACTTCATCTAATAATCTGAATTTACGCATATAACAAAATTAATTTAAAAAATTTCAACTCTTGCCTAATTTTGAATTTTTTTGCATTTCATCTGCTCGTAAAACAGTCAAGACTCACCTATAAGGTAAGGTTCCCTAAAATTTCGTCTAGTAGTCCACGAGCACTCGGTAAACAATGCAGTCGATTGTTTTATTGACTTGTTTAAGCCTTTTTTACACCAAATTTTTTATAGCAATGCATTTCGTCCTGTGAACTTAGTTGGAGTTTTCACAAATGAATGGCATCTTTTTGGATGCCTGAAATCATACATTAGAATTAGGCGTTCTTTCCCATAAGAAATACATGTGGTTGAAAATGGGTATAATATTTTATGATGACATGACGTCGCAATATAAAAGCCAGTTCACACTCTATGATTTCTCATATGAGAAATAATTTTAGGTTCAGACTATATGATTTTTGATATTATAGAAGTTATGGCTTTTATGATTGGCTGTTATGATGGTATGACTTTAGCCATGATTTTTCTTATGACTAAGTCATATGAGAAATCATATAGTGTGAACTGGCTTTAAGAGCCCTTATTGTAGTTACATTTTTGACATGATCGGGACTATGAGAAAACTATAGAGACTAATCCCCATAAGAAAGTAAATAGGGGTGATAAAAAAGTACATTTTACGATTACGTTACAACATAAGAGGCTTTTGGAGTGATATTTTTTAAGGATATTAAGTCTATCATGGACTACTAAAGCCATTTGCCTTGTGAAGTCATCACAAAAATATAGGTTTTTCACCTCATGTACTTTCCTATGGAGAAATGACCTAGAACCAGTATAGTTTATCTACTGAAAGTTTCCATCTTCTGATGGTTTCTTGAGAGTAAATCTGCAGTAATAGTATAAAAGTATAAAATAAAAAAAATAGAAGAAGATTCGAAGAAGTTTCGTTTTACCCCTACCCCAGATGCATTTTCCTATACTTGGAGGATATTCCATACCCCCCAAACCCCCCGGTCGCAGAGGCTAATAATTTTACTGTTGGTACTTTCATTGACGTTTTTAATAGTTCCAAATTGATACATCAACATGTAGTATTATCACAGGTGAATGGGAGGGGGGGAATACCATAGTGATTCGGTACTCAAGAGAATTGTAACAAATCAGGTGAATGCATTTGTTTCGTAAATTTCTCTTGTTTATAGACTTTTTAGTTGGTAATAAAGGAACAAACCAAGTTAAAATTGTCGATATTCTTTACAGTTTTGATTATTGTAAAAATATTATTCCATTATATTTATACAAGCGCCTATGAGCCATAAAAATTTATAATTTACGACTTTCCCAATGGACACATTAAGATCGTCAATAAACTAGTTTTTATAAAGCGTAGCAAGACGTTTCCATTGCATCTCAAAAAATACACATCGACCGATTAATACGGGCGCAACGATCCTTTAAATTTCTATCACTATTTTTGCCTAAAACAAAAACAATTTCAAGAGACAACAATGTTAAAACAAAAATTTTTTGAATTGAATGCATTTTTGAAAAGAGATTCGTAATCTACGAAAAATCAAGTCCCTGTTATTGAGGTAATGTCCGATTATGTTTCGCAAACTTTGGATTATATTTTCTTACGCCAATATTACCAGCAAACCGATCACTCGTTAAGATTAATAATTCAATTTTGATTAAATTGACCTACAAGCCAATATGGAAATCCTTCAATGGAAGCCAAAGTAAGAACTTTTTTGACCATCTTCCCCTAGTACGCAATAGTAAACCACCAAGGTATATCGGTTTGCTTAGTAAACTCTTTTAAAAATTAAATGTGTTAACCATACGATCATTTAGAGCAGTGCAAAACATTTTTAATGGTATATTTTAAATAATTTTACCAGCTAAATAAATTAAATTGTAATATAATATTTTTATTAAGCTTTCAAGCACTTGTATGCTCTTCGTCAGAATAATACATAATGTGTATTATTATTATGAATTATATTGTTATTTATTATAAATTATATTATTTATTATATATTATTTTTGGTTATTATTTTATTATTATAAATTATAATATATTTTTATTAAGCTTTCAAGCACTTGTATGCTATTCGTCAGAATAATACATAATGTGTATTATTATTATGAATTCTGACGAAGTGCTTGAAAGCAGTGAGAAGTGCTTGAAAGCTTCTATTGTCTATTTAAGGGTTACGACAACATTTTACACAAAATGGGAGATCAGGAATGGAAATAGTTTGCAGAACACTGATTTAGAGCATTACAGTCCCAGCCCAGTGCAGTAGGTTATAGCATTTCAAATGCTATTATTATATTTTGGCTGAAATCTATGCATCACCCTGTGTGTATTTCAAAAGCGTTTTGAATTTTCAAAATTTGTCAAACGTGATTCTTTCGCTTATCTTCATGAAAGGTAGAAGTTTCATTTTTCGTTGTGTGTAATTTTATGTTTTAAAAGCCACAAATTGTTCGTTTATTGAAGTGGTCATTTATTTTACCTTCTGCGTTACATTTGTGGCTTTTTTTTCGTATACCACGTCCATTTTTCTGGGACGTTGATTTTTGGTTTCCAGTTTTAATTTTGGTTTTCGAGACGGTGCACAGGTGTGCAGTAGCCAATTGTCCATCTGGTTGTTTTATCCATCGACCCATATGGTTATTTTTATGGATATGGGGCAGCAGTTTGATTATCTTGTTTCCACCTGTGATAACCTTCATTCCTACGTCGAACCATCTGTGGCAGCCAATTTTACCGATGTTGGAAATTCGTTTTTGGGTTCACCATTCCCGTATGAGATCAATGGAGAGGGCAGGACTGATCAACATTCATTTATCTCCAGCTTCACCGCAGTTTTGCGTCCTTGATTAAGAAGTGGTGTGATAAGTTTGTCACTTTGGCCGTCTCCCTTGACGATTTAACCGTACCTTTTGGGAAGACATGCGAGCTCCATTCCAACATCGAGGTATTTTTGTCGCAGCGGTAGCGTGAGCCTACACCACTATTCCATCTTTAGTGGTTAGGACAGCACCAACGGCGTAGGATGGCTGGAAAACCATTAATTAGTTTTTCCTGCATGCGCGGATTATTTTTGTGAGTTGTTTTCATATGGCAACTCATCCGTTTTTATTTTTTTATTTGATTTTCCCAGGGTATCCCTTCAGGTTATCCTGGATTTCACTTGATTTGTTATATGTTTTGTGTTTCCTATTGGAGTTTTGGAATCAAATATTGTCAACCCCATCTATTATCTCAACTTTGTTTTTTAAATAAAACCAACTCTTCTTTACTTCCGTGTTTTATTTAGAAGACTGGCGCCCGGAAGGTTTTTTTCTTAGTTAGTTGCCAATTGATCGCCTGAGCCACGACGGAAGAAGGCTGGCCTGTCTAACAGTCTACCAAGTGGCCCAAATGAGAGCAATTTGCCCAACAAGGTTCCGCCACAGAAAATATGAGACTTCCATTAACTTATTTTATTCTATCACCAAATTATCAGATTTAAAGATTTCAAAATGAGAATTTAGTAACCCATAACGAGGGTTGAGAGCGCCTGTGACAAGCGATTTAATTTGCGCTACCTCCCCCCCCCCAAGCGTGAACCAAAGATTTTTGAAAACGTTAAATATTTATTTACACAAATAAAAATATCGTTAAAAACAAATTTCAATTTACAAATGAAAATTAAAAATTATTATTTAAAATTAAATATTATATTTAGTTACATGAAAAAACCTAATTTTTTCTCCTTTCCCAACAATGACTGATTTTTATACCCCCCAGTTTGACCCGTTTCTTGACTGTTTATTTTTAAAAGTAGCCTCTAGGTCAGGGAAAGCCCTTTTCAAGAACATAAATTGCACAATACAATTTTATCTCAATATTAACTGCTTCATTTTGTGGTCTAAAGTGGGTTAATCCCTCTAAACCCATTAAAATGTGACGAAACAGGCATGAAACCGGGGGGTCTGGGGGGTATGGAATACCCCTCAGAATCAGAAAGTAGTGAGGTAACTTTTCAAAGTTGATAAAGACGCAAATTTAATTCTTGTGAAAAGATCATATTCTTGTTTATGGCTGGGGGGGTATGGAATACAGACCCCCCGGTTTTTCGACTTTTTACTTTTAAATGTAAACCCAGGTCAAGGAAAGATATTTTTGAGGAACCTAAACTACATAATACTTAATTTTATCTAAAACAAAAACAAATTTCACATCTTTTGTTTTTCTACCCCATCGACGCAGGGATATTGAATAATAAATGACTTTTTATACCCCCCAGACTGCTCGGCTTTTCGATTGTTTGCTTTTAAAAGTACCCTCTAGGCTAGAGGAAGCATTCAAGAACATAATCTGCAAAATACACATTTATTTCAATATTAAGTGTTTTTTTTTCTGATCCACGGTGGTCAATCCCTCTAGACCTCTTAAAATATGAACAAACGGGTGTGAAACCGGGGGGGGTCTGGGGGTATGGAATACCCCTCAGTATCATATAAAGTAGCGAGGTAACTTTTCAAAGTTGATAAAGACGCAAATTTAATTCTTGAAAACACATCATATACTTACTTACGGCTGGGGGATATTCCATACCCCCAGACCCACCGGGTTTTCGATTGTTTACTTTTAAAAGTACTTTGTAGGGCAGGGGAAGCTTTTATAAAGAACATAAACTACAAAATACACTTTTATCTCAATATTAAGTGTTTTTTTGGGGTCACACTTGGTTAACCCCTCTAGACCCATTAAAATGTGAAGAAACGGTGTGAAACCGGGGGGTCTGGGGGGTATGGAATACCCCTCAGTATCAGAAAGGAGTGAGGAAACTTTTCAAATTTGATAAAAACGCAAATTTAATTCTTGAAAACACATCATATTCTTGCTTATGGCTGGTATTCCATACTCCCCAGACCCCCCGGTTTTTCGACTTTTTACTTCTAAAAGTAAACTCAGGTCAGGGAAGTTATTTTTCTGGAATATAAACTACATTCTACTTAATTTTATCAATTTTTAAGTTTTTTATTTTCTATGGTGGCTAACCTCCCTGGTTTATCTTGCGCCACCACCTAGCTACGTTGCTGTACCTATTCGCTTGATTGCAATATACTATAAAATTTAAGATTAATCAGTGGGGGAGCAATATCCCCCCCCCAACCTAAACTTCATAAAAACATCATAATATACATTTAAATTTATTATTTTAGTATCCAAATTGCTGCCATTTGTCTGGGTCTTCCACGGGATACAATTTTAGATTACATATAATTCTTTTGTAAAACAGTGGTGGTTAACCCTTAAAATGTGAAAAAACGGGGATGAAATTGGGGAGTCTGGGGATATAAAATACCCCTCAGTATCAGAAAGTAGCGAGGTAACTTTTCAAAGTTGATAAAGACGAAAATTTTATTCTTGAGAAAACATCATTTTCTTATTCCATACATGGTATGGAATACCCCGAAACCCCCCGGTTGTTTACTTTCAAAAGTAAACCTAGGTCGGGGAATTTCTGCAAATTTAATTTTTCTGCACGGTTGAGGGATTGAGTGACGTAAAATTTAAATGTTGCAGTTTTATAAAATTAAAAAAAATAACTGCTTATTTAATTATTCGTCGCTCACCACCGCACCTACCACAGTGGAGGAGCCTAAAATGCCTAGGTATAAGCCAATTAAACTGCACGAGATTGAATCGGTGTATAAGCATACGGTCATTAATACTGATTCAATTTTGTGTAGTTGGGTGGCCTATATCTCTAGGCGTTTTTTCGTCACACAATGGAGTCAATTGTGGGCGCCCAAACTGCTAAGCGGCTTACTAACAATTGCTGCTGCGCTGCTCCTTTTAGTATGTCTGCAGATCCATGACGGCAAAAAGTACACCCTAAGCTTTTTGACATAATATATTTATTAGACGCTTGACTCCCATCGTTATGAAGTAGCCGAAGGGTTATTTGTCCATTTGTCCATTTGTCGTGAATAATTTCAACATCCAAATTTATTATAATTATTTCCAAATTAAAATAAGATTATGTTGTATTACTGGGTTGCAATTATTCACACGAGACATTGAACTCCAGGTTGGTTGAACTTTCAACGGTTTCCGTTAGGAAGTTCAACTAACCAAAGTGCAGTTTATAAAAATGCAATAATGCAATTAAGGTAAATAACTTATGGCGTGACAGGATACACGCCAACAAACTGTACCCGGGTTCACCGATCAGGCGATTGGAAAATCAGGTGGGAGTCAATTACATAAATATGGCAAATCAATCAATGAGGGGTAGTTGTTGGTTGTCAGTGAGTCTTCGATAGTTAGAGTGCTAGCGAGTTGCCGGTATCGAGGTATCGAGGGTCGGTTTGCCAGCAAGCTAACCAGTGGTCGCTACCCTTCATTGAAGTTGCCGCCCATAGTCAAAATCTAAAGATGACCATCTTAAATATTCTTATGTAAGTTGTTTTTAAATAATATTTGTTAAAGTTAAAAGTATTTGGGACAGTTAGTTAATAAATGTATTAAATGAATAAACCTGGTATTATTTTACTGAATGAGAACGCTACCCCCTATGGAACCAACGCTACCCCATATGGAACATTTTGGTAATTATTAGTACCAAGTATTAAGGCCCTAGCAGCAAAAAATGGCCTTATACGACAATATCCGTCTCTTGCGCTAGGCCTTTACCTGTTCCTTTTTCGATTTTGACGACATATAGACATTTAACCTGTTGTTATGTAGCAGCCTTAAGGCTCCTTGTACCTGTCTTTAGCGTTTGGCCACACGGCAGTAAGCTGCTACGTAGATTAATAACTATCACTGTTTTGCTGCTCCAGATAGTCTGGTCTGTCAAACTCTGACGACAAAATATGTCTAAGATTATGACGGCAAAATAGACATTTCGAACTCATTGCAATGGAACAGCCTTTTTGAATCCATTCCTGGCGTTTGGTCTTTCTACAGTAAGCTACGATTCTATTCTACGATTGCTAACTATCGCTGCTTTGCAGCTCTTCTTAGGATATATGCCGAGCTATGGCAGCAAAATATGTGGTTCCAGGATTATGTCGGTTGTTTTTTGGAGCAGGCATATTACACTGTAATATAAGATCGATGGAGCAGGCCGTTTCTCAGGCTCAGCCTGCCAGTAGCAAGCAGCTACCGCTCTAAATCGAATACCTTCCTTCATTTTTTTTTTTTTTTTTTTTTACTAAATATAACTTTTTTAAGTTTTCCAAAACGTAAGTTTTAAATTTGCATATAGACCAATCGTTTGAGCAAGTCCTGCCACTTGATATTATCATCTCCAAACATCAATTAAACAATTTAATTATCGCAATCCACAATTAACAGGCCGTTCACACTGAAAAGAAAAAACAACACGTGTCCAAAAATGTCCAAACCGTGTATTCTTCTAAAATGTGATTTAGAATGGACGGTAATATTTAACCTAAAAAAAAAACCACAGAATTAGCTTTATTAACCTAGATTGTAATTTAAATTAAAGCAATTACTAATTAGTTTACGTGAATAATACTCTTACTTCCTACATACTACATTTTCAAGTCAAAGACATTGTTTATTTTAAAATACCAAAATTGGAATATTTCTTCCAAAACTATTCCCAATTTAGAAATATTTCCAAAATAGTTTTCGCCAAATTCGCAAATAGTAAACAAAAACATCATGTTCAAGTTATTGATTACAGCATTTTTTAAATGACCTTGCATTTGCATTCTTATGCAAACTTATCAGGGGTAACCGGGGCAGAGGATAAAATGTGAAATTACAAGATGTGGTTATAGCTTAATCCGCACCGTAGGCGACCTTATAGTAACTGAAGAGCTCTTGATGCTTGTGGGTGGAAATAATAGTAGTAATTGAAATAGAACACTCACAAATTATTTTTTCCTCTATGACAGGCAGTATTAAGTAGCCAACTTGCACGATTGCATCAAATAGAAAACAAACTCTTTCAAATTGCATCGCCAAAATATTTTTAATTAAATTTATTAACGAAAAAGTAAAAAATTACAAATTTAGTTGAAGAGTGTCGTGTTAATGTGGTAATAGGGTACTTACGTTAATTTTTTATTGCTGCTCCCTCCATCTAATGTTATCTCTTTCTAAACCCATAATTCGTTTAATCTTCGCATCAAAGTAATGTTAGTGCGATTTAAAAATAGTTACGTCAAATTTGCATAACAATGTTAAATTTGGGCGTTTTGGTGTTATATTTGTATCAAATTTCAACTATTTCTTCCTATATTTACGAAGAAGAAAATATTCCAACTTTTTTAACTGCTTCCGTGGGTGAATATGTGGTTTTAAACTGTGACATTCAATATCCTCAAGATATTCCAATTCCCTACGTTTTGAAATGGAAGAAAGACGTAAGTACCAATTTTGAATGTTTCCAACGTTACGTAACGCTTGATAATCGCTAGGAAAAAACCATCTTCTCATGGGATGCTGGGATTACGACAGCATCGGACCCTTTCATCGGACGGATGCAATTAATAAACGAAAACATTCCAGAATTTGGAAAAGCGTCCGTTAACATGACTTCCATCCGGGAATCGGACGCTGGATGGTACGAATGCAAAACAGTCTATCCATATCGAACCCCAACGACTTCAGGAAATGGTACCTGGTTTTATCTATCAGTCAACGGTACTAAAATTTTACACCACATTTTTGATACATACAATAAATCTGATTGTTTTCAGGCGGAAATCTCCTTCTTATTCCACCAATCAACCAAACCGTAATGGAAGGTGACGACGTTCACTTCGCCTGCATCACCAAAGAGTTGGATGTCAAAATCAGATGGTTCAAAGACGGAATCCTACTCTCAGAATTAGATAACGTGTTTCAAAGATCCAGGATAGACATGGAAGGGTCCCTAACCATCCATTCAAGCGAAATGGGAGACACGGGAGAGTACCTCTGCGAGGCCGTAAATTACATGAAAGAATCTCAAAGCGCAAGGGCTTATCTTAACGTTCAATGTAAGCAATAATTTTTTTGCAAGACCGACTCCTAATTTCGTTTCATTTTTTAGTTAAAGCGAAAGTTGTTTACACGCCTCGAGAAATATTTCTTCCGTTCGGTCAGCCTGCTATTTTGGACTGTAACTTCAAAGCAAACCCTCCGTTAAAAAGTCTGCGTTGGGAAAAGGATGGTTTTCTCTTTGATCCTTACAATGTTCCAGGAGTTTTTTACAAACAAAACGGAAGTTTGTACTTCACCAAAGTTGACGAGTCACACAACGGATTTTATTCTTGTACGCCGTACAACGAATTGGGAACGGACGGACCTTCGCCCAACATTCACGTGATGGTCTTACGACCTCCAAATTTTGTTACAACTCCTCACCACTTATATTTAAGACGAGTTGGAGAACAAATCGAATTGATGTGTGACGCAAGGGACGGTGAAAGTGGACATAGGCCAAACATAGTATGGTACAAAGTAAGTTTCCCCTATCCAAACTTAGTTTTCAATTTAAAAAAAAAACTTTTTTTAGAAGGACGGCACATCCCTACCGGATGGTCGGTTCACGATAACAGATGGCATTTTGACTATCACGAACATTCAGGAAGAAGATAGGGGCGTGTATCAATGTTCGGCAACAAACGAAGCAGCTACAATAACGGCCGAAACGGAACTTTTGATCGAAAACGCAACCCCGCGTGCTCCTCACAATTTAACCGCTAAACCGTTGACAAATTCGGTTAAGTTGCATTGGATAGCTGGAAGAAAGCGGCCCCGTATAAAATACAGTGTTTGGTATAGGGAAGTGGAAGCTTTGGAATGGAGGAATGTGGAGATCGCTCAAACGTCTACGTTAGAAGCTACGATTTATAACCTCCAATCAAGTTGAACCGCCAACTTAATTATTTCGTACTAATCCCAATGATTAATTTTTAGGTCGGGAATATGAGTTTATGATTTTGAGTGAAGATCCCCATGGGGAGGCTTTGTTTAGTAAACCAATTAAGGTTTGGACGTTGAATACTAACGGAATCCCAGCCGAAGTTGTTCAGTCGTCCACTTCTCCGATTAGCGAACCTTTAAACGTTGACGTGAAGTTGAATAACGACGGTTGCTTGGTGACGTGGGAACCACCCGAACATGGTGCAAATTATCTGAAGCATTATATTCTTAAATGGTACCAAACGGATACCGACATTGTATTTGGAACCGTAGAAACGACAAACACTTCTTATTTGGGTACGTAAAATTTTTTGAGCCGGTCCTGGTTTACAACATTTTTGACGTAACTAATCCAAAGTGAGTTTTTAAATTAGTAAAGTAAATTATACTAATTGATAAATTTACCAAACATAAATGACGAAGTTCCAAGGTGATATTCATAATTGAGGAAACTTTATTAGATTTTAGTATATTTTTTGTTAAAAATTACCTTTTTTGTAGTTACGAATTTGGAAGAGGGTGAGAGTTACGATTTTCAAGTGTGGGCCGCCACAACTGACAATTACGAATGTGCAAGTATAAAAGTTACCATCAACATACCAGCCTACAAAAAAATTAAGTTTATGTCTTTGAGTGTTACCCTGGCAATAGGGATAATCGTGGGGGTGGGGGTTATAATTTACTATTTCAAAAGCAAATGTTGTCGCAATAAAAAGGAAGCAGATTAGTAGTTTGAGGTTTTTGAATTTGCCATATCATAGATTTTAGTTTCAAAAATTTTATTTATATTTTTTTAATTTAGAATTTGTCTTTAGCTGTAAGGTAAAAATTAATTTTTAAATAAAATTTTGAAAATATTTCAACTGTTTTTTGGAGTCCGGTTTTCCACAAAAAGGTTTGTTTTTCAAAAAATATCTTGTCAAGTTCGGTGTGTCATGCATATTTATTATTTTGATCTTTATGTGCACTGAAATGACATAGTTATATGTTTGAAATTTACATCGAATTATGTTAAATTGACCATTATTTATGAGTGGTTAAATTTACATAATTTTATAATCTCATTTCGTTCCGAAATTCTGACTCATGCAACACTAACTGCTTAAACCCAGAAGGAGTGACCTTAATGGTGATCTAATCCTGATTGTCCAGGATCATAATGCACGGATGGTGGAAGAAAAGGGGAACGAAGCCATAGCCATCATCCTCCACCGGATCATGGTTTCTGGAAGAAGAAGAAGAAGAAGAAGAAGAAGAGGACCGCCAATATCCATTAATTTGGACAGTACCCAAATCCGACTTGGAATTGGTAAAAATGTGAAACACCTAAACTTTGCCGAGCATATCCAGGACACGGCGACCAAAGCGGAGGCCTCGGTGGCAACCATCGCTTGCTTAATGCCCAACGTCAGCGAAAAGAAAATATTTCGGAGTCACGATGATGAAATAGCGGTGACGTTGCTACGCTGATGGCTTGAGAATTGAATGTACGTCACTAATATAATCTATTCAATCCTATCAACAAGGAAATCTCTGGAGAGGGTCCAGGAAGCTGCTGCACGTGGGCATAGGGCCGAAGTTGTGAAAGCAGGTATCATCGGATCGTAGGTTTGACTTCCACGACTCCGAAAAACAAAATAAACAGCCTTAGCCGCGAAAGTAATATCTAACGTCAGTTCCATAAGATTGAGGGTGGTAAGGAGGAAGTTTTGGTCAATGGAGTCTGACACTACCGCCACAAATTGTAGCGGTGTCTCGGATTTGCTCCCCCTTGCGTGATATTAAAATGAAGGTCCTTATAACCTACATCCACATCGAACCCGATATTGTCCTTGCCAGGAAATTTTGGTGTTATATTCGCACACCTCATCGTACATAAGCAGTGTCGTTGATTAGACAACCACAACATCGTCTGTGTTTGGTTGGTTTAGGATGATGAACATCCGCGTTCCCTAAAAAGAACTGCATTCTCTCATCAGTGGTCGAAAAAATTATGGGGAGAAAATGAAAAAAAGGAAGAAGTAATTCAAAAAGAAAAAGAAAGTCTTCCAAGGAAAACATCATAAATTTAATTTCTTTGTACGCATCATGGGTTGCATATATGATGGTACACATCATTACAAAAAAGTTGGGAGTTTGGTATTTGGTTTGATCTCGAAATAAGCAAAATTTTAGTAAAAAATGTTCCTGCCTTTTCAAAGTCAAATCAATCACTTCACGAGGATCTCCTTTGGTAGAGGGAATAAACCTTAATATTAACATCCATGCATTTACCATGTAGTACCCAATTCTGGTTCTGGTTCTGGTTATACCAAATTTTGTTACTTTTATTTTATATCTACCATATTTTTAACCATTTATTGATTTCTATTCGTAAATAGTAAAACTTGTAAATTTTAAACGGATTGTTACTTCCTGATTTCCTTGATCTTTCTTCTTTTCTAACTAACTTTAAAATATTGTATTTATCAGGTAAATGCCGCTTGATGGATCATTAATTGCAGTGTTATTTATTTTCCTTATTGTTGTATTAATCATAACAAACCTCGAACGTCACAAAATGAATATAAATTTATAAAGAGATATTTGAAACTTTTTATCATTTCTGCACGCGTTTGTTTTTAATCGTAAATCAAATTAATGCAGGACCTTGAACAAATACATAAATAAATTTGTCCAACTAAAAGCAATGCATAGGTTGGAATATGCTGAGATTAATCACTTGCTTATCAGTTAAAAACCCAAAACGTTAAATAAACTTTTGATTTGAAATCTTCATTAGATTTTATTCTTTTCTCAATGGCCTAGTTTCTATGATGTTGGGCACTCTATGGCTATCCAATGTCTGTCTTCACAAAGCCGGGGACAATCAGCTGGGTTTTGAAATCACCAAGTGATCCTTCCTCTTTCAAAGCTTCATCTAGTTTGAACAACTGGACCTACAGATTAATCCAGAATGTCAATAAATTGAAAAATCCTTGTTATTTACCACATAGGGGAGAGTGGTGCAAAGCGGAACGAAATTTTATGTTAGTAATTTGTCCTGCCATCTGTGCGTGATTCTTCTCAGTTAAAACTTCAAAATTAGTGGTAGTTTCACATGCACCAAGTATCTGACATCTGACGTGCACCTGACGTAAATGATGTTGCTTTTGTGTGTGTTTCGTGAAAATTGGATTCAAAACTGTAAGTTTCCCCTTAAATATATTTTGTAATACTTATCAGACTTTGCTGCCCATATAGTAAGTACAGTATGCGCGATAAATTATGTTCCATAGTAAGATCCCTAAATTTAAGATGTGACTTTGAAAACTATGTGTTATAGGTTACTATTTAATATTCATGGATTGTAGGAAATACACAAACCTGCGGACGTTTGTTTCAAAAATTTAATAATCAAAAAATAAAATTTTACCATTATGGCCAAATTGACCATAAATCGGATGGTTTTGCCAGGTCATACCAGTGCTAATTCTATATCACAAAACTACCTAAACACAATCTAGCGGTTCACTAGTCATCTGCCGACTTGGCCTACGTTTCTACATCTGCTTTCAAGCTGCGAACCACGAACTGACATGGTTTAAACTTTGATTACAAATATGAATCCATTTTATCTATCAAAAACTGTAACAAACAAAAACTTTAGTCTTCATACAGTGACAAAGCCCCGGACTGGTTCTTTTGGGGGCCCTCGGCTAGAGACTGAGGAGGGACCCCCGTACCAAGTGGGGATATTTTTGAAGATAACAGTTTCCGCTATTTTGACTACTTTTGAATAATAACAAATCACTTTTTCCCTAAGTTAAACAATTTTTTTGAGGCCCCTTGACCTAGCCAGTCCGGGCCTGCAGTGACAAAACAAAATATCTCAAATATCGAGACAAAAACGAGAGTGCCAGATACGAAATTTTACATTTTACATTTTTTTTTGTAAAATTGCAAAACCAAGGTGAAACTACCGATTGGATCAATTTATTATAGTATAAAAAGTTGTTTTGTACAAATTAATGTAAATTTCCCAATTCATTATATTATGCACATTTTCAAATTAAAATTTACTTTACATATTTTTGTTAGCAAACCTTAGATTTAAATTAGTATTTCGTACAAAAAAGTACATTAAATTTAAAATTTTAAATTAAATTAAATAAGTTTGTCAAAAGAACTATAAATAATGCATTACATTGAATAATATTTGTATTTTATTATATAATATTTTAACTACTTTGAGATATTATAAATTTTATTTTCGCCACTCATTTTTACAAAAAGATTTTTTCACATTTTAAGGGTTAACCACCACTGTTTTACAAAAGAATTATATGTAATCTAAAATTGTATCCCGTGGAAGGCAGACAATTGGCAGAAATTTGGATACTAAAATAATCAAAATAATAAATTTAAAAGTATATGAATGTTTTTCAGAAGTTAAGGTGGAGGTGTTGCCCCCCCCCCCCCCACTGATTAACTTAAGTTTCACAGTATATTGCAATCAGGCAAAACAAAAAACCAGGTAAGTCAGCTACCACAGAAAATGAAAAAACCTTATGGAATTAGATAAAATTAAGTATTAGGTAGTTTATGTACCTAAAAAATATCTTTCCCTGACCTGGGTTTACTTTTAAAAGTAAAGAGTCGAAAAACCGGGGGTCTGGGGGTATGGGATACACCCCAGCCGTAAGTAAGTATGTAATGTGCTTTCAAGAATTAAATTTACGTATTTATCAACTTTGAAAAGTTACCTCACTACTTTGTGATGCTGAGGGGTATTCCATACCCCCCAGACCCCCCGGTGTCATGCCCGTTTCTTCACATTTTAAGGGGTCTAGAAGGGTTAACCATCTTTGACCAAAAGAAAAACACTTTATATTGAGATAAAAGTGTATTGTGTAGTTTATGTTCTTTATAAAAGCTTCCCCTGCCCTAAAGAGTACTTTCAAAAGTAAACAATCGAAAAACTGGTCGATCTGGGGGTATAAAATACCCCCAGTCGGAAGTAAGAATATGATGTATTCTCAAGAATAAAATTGCGTCTTCACAATTTCTGCTATTTTGACTAGTTTTGAATAATAATAAATACAAATCACTTTTGCCCCTTTTTGGGGCCTCCAGGGGGGGGGGCTCGGCGATCGCCGACTAGCCGACCTGGCCAGTCCGGACCTGCATGACAAAACAAAATATACATAAATAACTCAAATGTCGAAACAAAAACGAGGGTGCCAGATACGAAATTTTACATTTTACATTATTTTGTAAAATTACAAACCAAGGTGAAACTTTCGATTGAATCAATTATAGTAAAAAGTTGTTTTGTACAAATGTAAATTCACCAGTTCATTATATATGGACATTTTCAAATTAAAATTTACTTTACATATTTTTGATAGCAAACCTTAGATTTAATTTAGTATTTCGTGACAAAAAGTACATTAAATTCGAAATTTTAAATTAAATTGCATAATTAAGTTTGTCAAAAGAACTATACATAATGTAATCCCTAATTTTGCATTTTATTATATAATATTTTAACTACTTTGAGATATTATAAATTTTATTTGCGCCACTCATTTTTACAAAAAGATTTTATGTAATCTAAAATTGTATCCCGTGGAAGACCCAGACAATTGTCAGAAATTTGAGATACTAAAATGATAAATTTAAAAGTATATGAATGTTTTTCTGAAGTTTAGGTTGGGGTGGGTTGCCCCCCCCCCACTGATTCATCTTAAATTTTACAGTATATTGCAATCAGGAGAACAGGTTCAGCAACGTAACTAGGGCGTTGCAAGATAACCCAGGGAGGTCACTTTTCAGAATCCATACCTCAGCCTTCGCAAAAATCGAGAGCTAGCCTATTAACATCGTTACTAAACAAACTGAAAAGGTACTCTCCTGATTGCGATAGACTTTGGTCTCTCTTTGGGTCAACCCTCTCATTAGGGGTTGCTGCTCAGAGGGTACTTTTCGTTGAAATGCTCTAAATCAGTAGTCCGTAAACTGTTTATGTTTTGTTTAAGTTGCAACTACAAAAAATTGGTAATTTAGGAACAATTAAGAAAAATGCAGGTAAAATTATATAAATCAACATCCTGAGTTATTTAGATAGTCTGGTCGATATTAGACTTTGATTTCAAAAAAATTTTAAAAAGTATTTACTAATTACCAGGAAAATAAAAATATACATTGAAAAGATTAACTACTTGCGAAAATAATCAACGATAAGATTGTAAAAAGAATCACAAAAGCTGACAGATTAAAATCAAACAAAATTCGATTACTTTGGAGTGTGGAAGCTCATGTTTTATTTACTCAGGTGCATTTCAAATAATGAAATAAAAAATTGGGCGGCAGATAATTTAATAAAACGAGGAATAATTGAAAAAGTTGCTTCAAATCTACAAAATGCCGTGTAGCATTTTGTTAAACTAAGACGACTGGACCCGGAGGTAGTCTAGTCAAATGACAATGATAACCTTTAAATTTCTTCAATTAAAACCATAATTTTTAGGGAAGGAGAAAGAAAGATAAGAAGTATAGCAATTATTTTGATACCGATCAAAATTTCAACGAGCTGACTAAAAAATATTTTCTATTCTTGAGGCTGTTAGATCGTGGAACAGTGATACATAAAATATCAATTTAGTAACTTCCTTCCGTACTGTTCATGTGATATTAATTAACAACTATCTTCAAATATCTTATTTCCTGGAAATTTTGATTACACCCCGACTTCCAGATATTAGATTCGTTCCAAAAAGGTACAAGAATTTAGTATTCCATTCCTAATCCAATTTCGTTTTGATTGCTGATTGTAAGATTTCTGGCTAAAGAGTTTTCTTTTTTGGCAGCAGGTATAATAGGTCAAATTTTCATCTAAAAAGTTTAATTTATTTTTTTCCTATCAGTTTATTTTTGTTTTTATCCAACCTCTTCAAGTAACAAATCTATGGCACGCCGTTTTACTTTTTATTACAAAATTTAAATTGCCTAAAGTTTTATTTCTAAGGTTCTAATTCAAATCAAATCGACATTACTTCAAAATTTTTTTCGCAATTTAAGCAGTTGTTTAAAAATATATGTTCATTTAATACAATTGTTGAATTATTTTGTTTTTAAAATTTTTCATTTTTAAAATTATAAATTTTATTTTCTATCCTTTAAATGACAAACGCTCTAATTCTAATCATTTAAACGTTTGTTCAAATTGTTTATTCTAATTTAATCAATTGTTAAAAGAAATATTTGAATTTATGCAATTGTCGAATTTTTACAATACAATTTAAACAAATGACAAAAATTTTTATTTAATGATATCGATTTAAAGCAATACACAGAAAATTTTTGCCTAACGTTTTATTTGGCTCTGCCCATCGGTGGAGAAATTTTGAACTTCGCTTTAATTTTTTTGGCAACTATGTTCAAAATTCAAATCCTTAAGGCAGGTAGTGAGAGGCGTGGGTTGCCTATGTAATGCGTAATTTTTACTTATTTATGTTTAAATTAGACAAGAGAATCAAAATTTCTTTTTTATTATTATTATTACCTGTTTTTATTAAGATATTATTGAATGGTCCAATTCCCAAAAAAATTAATTAATAAACGTAAAAATAGGAATTTTACATGGAGAAATAAAGTAATGTGCTTTACAGCATATAGGGAAACTTTGTAGATTTGGGTACGAATGAAAACAAAAGTTGCATAATATACGAATACGAAGCCTCTTGAAATAAGGTAATAAGCCCTCCTAACATAAACTATTTTTTGTCAAAAATCTATGTTTATTATATGCAGTGGGCTTTATTTATTTCGGATTCAAAATAGTCTCAATCGATAGCACTTCGTTAGTGCCTGTTTGTGCAAACATTTTTTTTGTTTGTACCCAAATAGTTTTTGAAATATTCGAGATTTTCGGTAACATCGCACATGGTAACATATAGAGTTATTTATAATTTCGGATTCAAAATAATCTCAAACGCACCTGTATGAATGGATTAACGAGATTCTGGGAAAAACTTACAGCATGAAGACCAAAATAGTCTCAATCGTTTGTGCTTCGTTTGTACCTGTTTGTGCAAGTTTTACTTTCGTTTGTACCCAAATAGATTTCGAGATAATTCAATTTTAAGTTTGGGGGGGGGGCTGGAGAAATGCTGTTTTGAATTTCGAATTTCGGATTCAAAATAGTCTCAATCGATTGTACTTCGTTTGTGCCTGCTTGTGCAAGTTTTATTTTCGTTTGTACCCAAATAGTTTTCGAGATAATTCAATTTTAAATTAGGGGGGGGGGCTGGAGACATGCTTTTTTGACATTCGAATTATTTTTGAACATATTATTTTTAACAGACTGGGGATTTTGCTAATTGCTTTCATAAGAAAATTATCAAGATTTGTTTATTAGAAAAATGGATAATAATAAAAAAATTACTCGATTTTAACAATATTTATTAATAAAATTAATACAAAAATTATATGTGTAAAAATTATTTTCGTTTTTACCTAAATAGTATTCGAGATAATCATAAAAAAGAATGTTGAAAAGACAAAGAAAATGGAAGGGAAACAACCGAAAATTTTACATTTTACAAAAGGTTTTTTACAAGTGCCCCCCCCCCCCGAAATGAAATCCTGGCTACGGGCTGACCGACGTGTAAGATTTTGATACCGAAATTTACAACAAAATTAAAAAATTTAAATTAATTTATTTTAATTATAAAAATAAAATTAAAAACATAAAAGCATAGACAAGATTACATTTACATTGGTGATTATAACGAAATATCAGGAATCCACGATTTCTTCATATATGATTGGTTGCGTCGAACCGCAAATTGATCTGGCATGCTTACCGAGGTGCCTAGCCCCTCTGGAAGAAACGCCACGAAGCCATTATCATATTGATGCTGCTCACAGAGTACACCACGGAGAACAAATTCCACGGGGAAGCGAAAATCTTTTAATTAATCCATGTGATATTTTTGGAGTGGTGAAGACATTGGGAGCAGGGGTAGAAAAAGTTTTCACGAATTGGGGGGTGTGTCTGCACTGACTGAGAGTTTGTAAAGTGTTTATAAAGATATTGCTCTAGGCCGTTCGCGAATTCAATAGATCGGACCGCACTAGACCCCCCCCCCCAACTTAAAATTGAATTATCTCGAAAACTATTTGGGTACAAACGAAAATAAAACTTGCACAAACAGGTACAAACAAAGTACAAACGATTGAGACTATTTACGTCATTTTCCTGTAAGTTTTTCCCAGAATCTCGTTAATCCAATCATGCGCGTCAACGTCCTTGAAAATCTCAAAAACTGTTTGGGTACAAACGAAAAAAATTTTTGCACAAACGCACAAACTAAGTGCAATCGATTGAGACTATTTTGAATCCGAAATTCTAAAATAACAGTTTATGTTACCACGTGCGATGTTACCAAAATTCTCGAATATTTCAAAAACTATTTGGGTACAAACGAAACAAATGTTTGCACAAACGTGTCAAACGTTAGAGCCTCGTTAAAGCCTAAAGGCGCTTCCATCTTTTCGTTTGAGCCTCAACTGTTACGGGGTTATTCGTGAAATCTTTGGAGGGGGGGGTCGACTTGTTTTATATTTTAGCCCTTATTTTGAATTTTGGGGTAACTTTGGTGTCAAACTTAGAGCCTCGTTAGAGCTTAATGACTTTTCATTGAGCCTCAATCATCGCGGAGTTATTCACGAAATCTTCAGGGGGGAGGTCTGTAGACATATTTGACAAAATGAATTAGGTCACGATTTGAAAAAAATTTTATTTAGAAAGATACTAAAGCAGTGAAGTTTTCCAAATTTTTAAATAGTGATAATTTTTCAATAGAATTGCAAATTATTTAAATAATTAAAGTAAAATGTTATACATTTTTTTTGTTTATCTCAAAATATAATTACATGACTTAGGTCCTTTTAAAAGTAAAGGATTCATTTATGCTAAACATAAAATGGTTAAAGATTTAGTTATTTTTAAAATCTTTAGAATATCTTAATAATTATTGATTTATAATATATAGTTGCTGTTATACATTTCACTTTCAGCGCATCTTTTATCTCTTGTCTAATCTGAACATAAATAAATAAAAATTACGTATTACATAGGCAACCCACGCCACTCACTACCTGCCTTAAGGATTTGAATTTTGAACATAGTTGCCAAAAAAATTAAAGCGAAGTTCAAAATTTCTCCACCGATGGGCAGAGCCAAATAAAACGTTAGGCAAAAATTTTCTGTGTATTGCTTTAAATCGATATCATTAAATAAAAATTTTTGTGAATTGTTTAAATTGTATTGCTAAAATTAGACAATTGCATAAATTCAAATATTTCTTTTAACAATTGATTAAATTAGAATAAACAATTTGAACAAACGTTTAAATGATTAGAATTAGAGCGTTTGTCATTTAAAGGATAGAAAATAAAATTTATAATTTTAAAAATGAAAAATTTTAAAAACAAAATAATTCAACAATTGTATTAAATGAACATATATTTTTAAACAACTGCTTAAATTGCGAAAAAAATTTTGAAGTAACGTCGATTTGATTTGAATTAGAACCTTAGAAATAAAACTTTAGGCAATTTAAATTTTGTAATAAAAAGTAAAACGGCGTGCCATACAAATCAGACTTTGGATCGAAAATAAAAAGTAGAATACAAAAAAAATAATTTGATCATAGTTTTTTTGCCCATGCGTTATCAGTTATCACAAACTGACAATTTTAATGAACACACACCACAGTATTTTGCGATAAAAACTATTTTAATTGCTCGAAAGCGGACTCGAGATAATTTTTTATTTTTATGACGAACCCTAACCCAAAAACAATTATTACAACATATTCCTTAGTATTGAAGAGCTGGCCATCTTCTTGATGAGTCGGTTTTTTGTGATTTGGTGGTACGACCGATGATTACAATTACAATATTTCTGGGGTTGTACGAAAATAAGGGCCTTGACATGGTTGAAGGGTGCACCCTAGTTCAGAAGGGTTGTACTGTGATGGTGAAAAGAGACAGTAATACGTTTTTGGGTGATAAAAAGAGATAAGGAGCTCGAAGTTGGATATCCTCGTAGAACCCTCGTCGAATGGTTGCACTGAGTGAACATAAAGGCGAGTTTAGATTAGAATGTAACGGAATTTGAACCTTTCGTTCTAATGGATCGTTAAGTACACGCGAACTGGTTGTTTTTAGGTTCGATTTTGTTTGACTTCTCTCAGTACATGTTCAGACGTTGCGGATTGTAGCGAGTGCACATGTATCCAAATCATTAACATACAATTCATTCTCGCACATTAGTGCATCCATGACCTAACTGCTGACGATAATTATTTAGAGAGGAGGAATATAATTTGCTAACCACGATATACCTCTGATGATGACTATGTCTATGTTCAGTTCGTTGAAGGTTTTATAGCGGCGTGTGTGTTCATAGTTACCACGATCACTTACGTTCAACCTTCTTTGTTATTTTTTAAATGTGATATTAATTTTTTGTGTACCAAAGAAAATTTATAACATTGTAAGTAAACATATTAAATGATAATTTTCAAAAATCATCCATAGGTTGCTTCAAAACATGCAGTTTAGTTTCATTGTTTGGGTTTCCGCACACAAATAGCCTTTTCATCGAATGACTCATTCATTCATTCTCATGTATCGATTTTAATTTTTTAAATTATTCACTGCAGTTCTTTGTACGGGGAACGACCGACGATTAAAATGAATAATTCCATTTTACGCACAATTGCAGCAGCAGCACGTGCATGTACCGTTTTCGGGACAAAGAACTTGAAAATTTTCTCAACGCAGAGACCATGACATCAAAAGTGAACGCACTCATTTTCTATGTCATCATCATACGGAACATATTTATCCCAGAAAACAGAATTTTCTTTGAAAATAAACGATGCGTCGTAAAAAATAAAAATAGAAAAATCTAACCACATCTGCAAGTCTGTTTACCTCTGGTTCATTTCCGTATCTCGTTACATTTTTTAACACATTAAATTTTCATCCAATTCTCTTACCTTTTGTCCTCGCTTTTTCTTCCTTTCTATTTTTATAGCCTTAACATTTCCTGCCCTAACGACTTTCACCAATATGGTTGAAAGAAATCCCTTCATATTTTTGATTATCTTTTTTGGAAACATTTGAAGCCTTTCTTCCGTTTTTGCTAATCTTTTATCTTGTCTTCCATTATGGGATGATCATGAAACTCTACTCGAGTTGTGTTTTCATTTTATGTTACTTCTGAAACTTTTATCGGGTTAAATTGACTTCCCGATGGAAAATTAATTGTGAAAATCCTGTTTAAGGATTAATATTTAGGATCAGGACTGTGGAAGCATTGCCAAATCAATTTTTCTGTTGCAAAAATGCAGGGTTACACAAAAGTTTTTCATCGAAGAAAAACGATGGTAAATTATCACCTGGTATCACAAAATTTAATGAATTTTTCTGTTAATTTTCTCCCAAATCTTGAACGAGTTTTCGTAGTGTTAATTATGGAGCATTTCTGGGGAAAATTGTTTAGGGTGGCATTACCCAGCAAAAATCACTTAAGGAAAACATTTTAGAAGAAATTAAAGACAAGATCCCTGTTTTTTGTAATAAAGTAAAAGATCATAAGGCTGTAATTCTAGTATGTGTCGAATGTAGTTGCGCTCGGCCTTTAGCCTCACGCTAAAATTATCGTTGTATTTTTGGCCTTATAAAGGTGCGAAATTAACAGTATAGTTCGGTTTTCACCTTCAAAACAATTTGAGGGTGGTAAAATTAACATGTAAATAGCAAGGGGGGAATGTGTGGAAATGTAGAGCAGACTTGGCGTATCAGCCCTTGCTTATTCATAGTCGCTTACGATTCACTCCATGCCACTCTGCTGCTAATCTAATATTAATCAGAATTAATAATTTCTTCTCTTTTCGGGCTGGAGGGTATTCCATACTAAGGCTGGGAATTTTTAACATTTTTGTATTCGAATATTCGTTCAAGAAATCGCAAGAATATTCAAATTATTCGAATATTCGAATGATTATTTGAATATTCAAATTACTTGAATATTCGAATAATCATATTATGAATAATTAGAATATTCGAATAATTTGAATATTCGAATAATTTAAATAGTACCGTTGGGAAAATATTCATATTCGAATACTCGATTAGTTGATTATATTCGATTTTTTGCTCCAAAAAACATTTTTAGACCCTTTTTCTTAATCTCTTGCTCTCCCATGAGGGGGATTTGAAGGTTTGAACCCCAAAAACCAACCCCGTATATAGTAAGGCTGGGAATTTTTAACATTTTTGTATTTGAATATTTGTTAAAAAAATGACAAGAATATTCAAATTACTCGAATATAATCAACTAATCATTCGAATATTCAAATTACTCGAATCAGGCCCGTAGCCAGGGGGGGCACGTGCCCCCCCCCACGAAATGTTGAAAAGACAAAGAAAATAGAAGGGGAACAACCGAAAATTTTACATTTTACAAAAGGTTTTTTATAAGTGCCCTCCCCGAAATGAAATCCTGGCTACGGGCCTGACTCGAATATTCGAATAATCATTCGAATAATTTGAATATTCGAATAATTTGAATAGTGCCGTTGAGAAAATATTCATATTCGAATAATCTATTAGTTGATTATATTCGATTGTGATTCACAGCCTTATTCCATACCCCCCAGACCCCCCGGTGAACAGCACATTTATTTTATTTTTGAGTTTCTTACTCGAATCTGTTTGAAGGTCCTATTCCTGATCCCTGTATGAGGATAATTATTATTTTTAATACCCATGAATATATTTTGATCATATATTATTAGGCTAAATTCTAACACCCACGCCAAGACAGCTTTCGGTCACTTTGGTAAGTTTGTTATACAAATTTGCGTACTTTTACATTTTCTGGAAGAAATTATGCTTGATTATTTTTCGAATTTTTGATCAAAGTCGCGTTTTCCACGAAATAAGCACACGTTTCGGCTATATTTAGACATCGGGCTTCACATCGACTGCGAAACATCTTCAGTATATTTGAACCATTATGGCATCTTCTAAACCAGCGATTCTCAACCTGGGGGTCGCGGATCTATTTTAGGGGGTCGCAGAAAATTTAGCGATTTCTTTCCAAAATTAGTTTTGAATTTGAATTGGAAATTAGTAACCTGAATTTCCACGACCTATTTATGCGAGGCAGGATTTTCAACTTTATGCATAAAGCATAATAAAAACAAGGCAAAAAATCGACTTGAAGTAGAACCTGTACTTACGATTTCCCTTGCTCGAACAATTGAATATAGCAGCGGTCGGCAACCGGTGGTCTGTGGCGTAATTTTAGTGGTCCGTGAAAAAATTCTGATATTATTTCAATTTGCTGAGTTCATTTAATAAAATTTAAAAAAAATAAATAAATTGTTGTTAAGCTGTCTCCAGTGGCGGATTTTCGAAGAGGCCTAGGGAAATAACATTTGAAAATTAACCAATATAAAATTACAACTGCTTGGTTATATTTAAAGATTTGCTGATGTTCAGTTTATATTAATAATTATGAAAATTGAAACTCATTGGTGCAAGATTGTCAAGGTTAAAAACCAAAAAGAACTGAGCTTAAAAAAGTAGGAATTTGTAGTTAAATTACCTAATTTTATGAAATGTTATAATATAATATTCCTACATAAAATAGATAATATTTTCACAAAAATGTCGCCTGCGGCGCTAATAAGCGGAGCCTCCCCCCCCCCATATGCCCAAGCTTGAAAATCATTGCTGTAGGTTTCAAGGGTAGTGAAAATATTTATGAAAAGGGCTCAAAAGTTCTAAAACAGCCACTGGCTATTTGTAAAAATAGGCTCCTCGCATGTTGCTCGGAGCAAATGTTTGCGTGGGATTCTATAAGTATGTTTAATTATGACATAGGGTTAAAAAAAGGTTATTCAAAAAAAATTTTGCGATCAAAGTGAATAATTAAAAACTTAGTGGTCCGCGAAATTTAAATTGCCAATTTAGTGTTCCGCAATACCTAAAAGGTTGCCGACCGCTGTTCTAAACCTTTTTATAAAATGGAACCATAAGCTTTTCCATTGAATGGTTTTTGCTCGTTTAATACACAATTCCTTATTTTCTTCCTGTAACCTTCGAAACGAGGCTCTCAAATACAAAAATAGGAAAACGAAATTCAAGTTTAAGTTTTACACCAAAAAACAATGTTTATTACCAAAAATCAAAGAAACTGGCAACTTGACTCGTATATTTTTAAGTTACACAATTTCTGGTGTCTTGCCAACTTTGAATTCCCAGTCCAAGGATTTTGCAACAAGAGCTACATCGCCACACGTGACTAGAGCCAGTACCTCTTTAATTTCTAACAAATTGAATTTTTCAAAAGTCACCTGTTGAAATTCGCAATACGAACATTGACCATCAGCAAACGTCATGCGACAAAATGTTATGTAAATAAGTTTGTTTATTTATTCGCACTTGGATAAATACTTTTTAGTAAACGGTGCGAATGATTATGTACTTTGTTATCGACATTGAGTGCTAAGATAAGAAAATGTATAAAATGTAGTTGCTAACACCCACGCATTTGTTTTCTATTATACTAAAACTTTGTTTGTGCAAAATAATTTTTTTGGACTTTGAAACTTTTGTGGGTCACTGGGAAAAAGTCATATGAGTCAGGCAAAAACTTGACCAGAGACTTTTCGATTGAACTTCCTCCACGCTCAAAAGTGATGACAAATTTCCTTTTAAATTGCTATTCTGTTGTATTTTTTGTTATTAGACAGTGACTAATTTTAGTCCCAAGACATATCGTGAATATAACAATTATTATGATTTGCTTTCGGCAATTACCCTATCATTTATGTCAAATAGAGATTGTCATTAATTATTATTATCAAATTGGTAAGTTGACGTAGAAAATTATACTTGGAAATGTATAATTTTCTTTATTATTTACGCACTCGATATCTGCATAAAAAAAACATTTGATATTCAAACCACACACTCTCCAATTGTATGCTGCAAAGGGGGGGGGGGTCACCAAATGTGAGATTTGGTGTAGAGTTACGAAATTTTGTGTCCCTTCAAAACAAAAAAAACCTTTCGCAGGAAAGGAAGGATAATTATTCATGTTTTCCACGGCTTTCAATTTGTAAAGTGCTGAATAAATATTTGAACGCTTATTCGCTCAAATATTGTCAAGAAACTTGAACATTAATTTCATTTTAGTGTACTTTATTACGCATCACAGTTTTTGCATATTGTTGATCTTGAAATTAAAAAATTTGTTTTCGAAAAACAAATGTACCTGCGTTAGTGGGGCGCTCTTGTTGGTTTATAAGTGAAAAAACACTTACAGTCAGGGGCGGACTAGCGTTAACATTTTTTAAGCATTTCCTTCTAGGCAATTTCGGAAAAGTCTTTTAGTTGAGTAAGTTAGAGAGTCGTTGAACATTTTTGTTAGTAGCTACTATTCATTTTTCGTGAAGGGGGCGAAAATTAACCCCTAAAGTCAGGCCCAGACTGACCAGGTCGGCTAGTCGGTGATCGCCGAGGGCCCCCAACCCAAGGGTGCCCCGGGGATGCCTCAAAAAAGTGGTTTATACTTGGGGTAAAAGTGATTTTCTAAAATCTCCTCTCTTATTAAGGGGCCCCTTCCTCAGTCTCTAGCCGAGGGCCCCCGAAGGAGCCAGTCCGGACCTGCCTAAAGTAGTAAAATAAGTAATGCAATTTGCACTTTGTAGTAACCAAGTTGTCCTAAATAGTCCTAGCAGATTAGGAAAACTGTGTTAATACTTTAAACATAACCTATTTTATTTTTAAACTATATTAATGGCGGAGATTATAAAGGGCCGATCTAAATTTATCTACTAGACTAATTATAATTAATCTCCTAGATAAATTTGTAGTTTGTGAGCACGGTTTGTGAATGGTGCTTTACAATAAGCAATGGCATTTAATTTCCAAACGCCATCTGTCATTAATTAGTTTAGTTTAGTAAGGAGATTAATTAATTTAGTAGATAAATTTAGATGGGCTCTTTATAATCTCCGCCATTAAAATATTAAAAATTGATTCTCTCTTCAACAAAATGAAAAGTTATTTTGGTGAACTTTTATGAAGTTCTATTGTTGACTGGCGAGAAATCTTTCACGTGTTGCATTTGTAAACTTTTGAATTTTGTTGTAAATTATGAAATTAATGTTCTTGGTAATATTAGGTAAAGAAGGGGATCGTTACATAACCGTAACTGCGAAATCAAAAATTTTCACTATACAGAATGATAGAAGACGGTCCAAAAAGCAATAATAAATCAAAATATTTGCGCATAATTGCAAATAGGGCTTATATTGTATGAAAAAACCAAAATTTTACATTATGTGGCATTCAACAACATTTAATTGGCTCCCGCTAGTTAGAAAGCCCCGCCCTAGGCACAGCTACGCATAAGTTTATAAATATAAGCTCTGCACTTAGCAAAATTTATTCAGTACTTCATTTTCAATCGTCGAAGACGTAAACCTGTTCTGTTGTAAAAAGGTCCTTTTTAGGACCAAAATTAATCCCGAAAGGGTTAAAATTGTTTTAACGCACGGTTCTCGCTTTTAAGAGCTTTCTAATAACAAAAAGGCGGTTCCTAACACTAATCGAAGATCGACCATGGGATCTATCTTCTTTTTCGCTAAATTTAAACCTATAAAAATACTTGGAAAGTAATTGAATAAAAGTAAATGACGGTCATTGCCTTGCAGCTAACGCAGTTGGATGCGAATATGGGGTACCGGGTTCAAACCTGGGGAGAGTCAAACTTTCTTATGACTAGTCTCCGTGCTTCGGAAGGCACGTTAAGCCGGTGGTCCCCTGGGTTAGTGAATTGCTACCATTAACATAAAAACCAGGATACAGGCACATCTGAAGGCAAGTCTAGCAAGCTACCTGATGGATGTAAAATATTTATATGCTTAACACTGCCAAGGAAACGACGCATGTGTTGGAAAATAACAGGCCTTGGCCTACTAGAAGAAAATTCTCTAGAGAATTACTTCTAGAAAGAAGAAGAAGGAAAGGGTTGAAATTGATTGAACGCACGGTTCTCTTTTTTAACAGTTTTCTAATTAAAAAAAAACTAGCGGTTCCTAACACTAACCTAAGCTCGACAAGTGGATCTCTTTTTTCGGTAAATTTAATCCAGAAATACCCATAAACAGTGATTTTAACTCGATGTTAACGCAACCATGGTGCAAGTACTACTGCTGCTCTCGCGATCGTTCGCCACGGCCAGCCTGGTAGCCCAACTGAATACATACGGACGGGTAATAGAATGCGGTCGATACTGTCATTTTTCGTGCAGAAATTGGAAACTTTAAAATCGATTATTAGTTAATCCTATCGATATTGGTGATTCCTTCGCTATTTAATCGCTTAATTAAAAAAAAATATATGCAAATGACGAGGCAAAAAAGACAAGGAAAAATACCAGAACTTAGAACAAAACAGTCCTTGACCGGGGGGTCTGGGGGGTCTCATCTCAAAATTAGATTGAAAAAAACATCCTATTTTTGTACTTAAATATCAATTCGCGTACTCATTCATGACAAGTTCATGTTCATGACTTAAATAAAAAAGGATGTAATATTTTCTTTTAACAGTGAAGTGTAATTTCTTAACAAATTGCGCCGTAGTCGATTTGTTGAAAATTTGGAATAGTTTTAATGTAGATTGGATAGTTTAAGGTTAATATCATTGAAGTGATTAAATTCCTTGTTAAAATAGGGCTGATAAATCGTGATAAATGTTATAAAAATAAAAATTAAATGAAAAAGACTTACGGTAAACATTTCAGTCTTTTTGAGTCGAGGAGCTTCCATCGAGAGAAGCTTTGCAGCTCATCAACTCCAGAAGTCTCGAAAATTTACTCGAACATTAATTTCATTTTAGTTTTCATCATACTAATAAAATCATAGATCTCTGCGCCGGTTTGTTTTTTATTTGTCTGTCTGTTCGTACCAGTTTAATGTTTCTAACGGTTATTACTTTCCAAAAAGTAAACAATTTTTATAAAATATAGGTCAGGCTTACCTTATTTTGTAGTGTTCCTAGTTTAGTACTTTACAGAATTTAACTCTAAAAACATCAGATCGGAGGGTCTCCTTAGGTTTTCTTTGACAGTGATTGTAATTTCTCAAAAAAATTGAGCCGTGGTCGATTTTTTGAAAATTTGGAATAGTTATTTATAATGTAGATTGGAAAGTTTAAGGTTAATATCAATGAAGTGATTAAATACCCCGGTAAAATAGGGTTGATAAATTGCGATAAATGTTATACAAATAAAAATGAAATGACAAAGACCTACGGTAAACATTTCAAGACTTTTTGAGTCGAGGAGCTTCCATCGAGGAATAAGCTTCAGAAGCCTCGAAAATTTACTTTAGCATTTTTTAAATTTTATTTTTCATCATACTAATAAAATTCTAGATCTGTGTGCCTGTTTGTTTTTATATTTGTCTGTCTGTAATTTTTTCAATTTTGAATTGTTTTGGTAACGTACTCCATTTTTTCGGACGAATTTGTATTTACTTCTACGTTTAGTTTATCTTTTACTTGATTTATAATTTGTTTTTTCATTTTTTGTGTTATTTTAAAATATTCATATTTAATCTATTAGAAGATCTTGCATTTAAAATTTATTCTGATGGTTACCTTCTAATTTATGATTAATTACGATTGACTATCACTAACAATTTGATTAATTTTATTAATTAAAATAATTAAAAATTATTATATAATTGATTTTTATTTTAACAATTTCCAGACATAACTGACTTGTTAAAATAACAATTTGTTATTGATATTACATAATGAAAGACAATGCTATTGTAATTATTGTTTTTTGTTATTAAATTTGATATTTAATGAATTTAATGTTTTCCTCGATTCTTTATGCAGTTTTCAAAATTCTCAAGTGCCATCCTCGATTTTCTTAGGAAAAGATGAAGATGAAAGTAGTCAATATGAAAATGATTAAACTTTTGTTTATTATTTTACTTTATTTAGCTACTCACAGTGAATAATTATTATGGCTTGAGTAAATTAGCCTGGGAGGGTGAATCTGGTGGTAAACCACCTCTTGAAACTTTCCTATTATATTAGTTGTGACTTAATGTTATAATAATTGCGGTTAATGAACATAATAATAGAACATAAATTTCTGAACAATTTAACCAGGGGAATTTATTTGGTCAATCTTTCCCTAAGGTCAGAGAATATGAGCCTCTCAAATCTGCGTACTTCATTGTAACCACCGTAGCTGATGAGTTTTCTGCTCATGTATTTGATGAACCTATCATTTTTAACTGTGGACACATTTTCTAGGGTACTTATTAATTTATATCTATACCAAAAAACGTAAAGGGGCAACGCAGATTCCCGTTAGCTTTTGAGCCAAAATTCGAATTTGATCCAAAAAAATTTTGAATTTGCATTTTTCACATAAATTAAGTAGAATAAAATTTAAAAATTAACAAGCTAGAAGCACTAAAATATTTAAAATACATTTCTGAAGCAGGCAATACCCGATTGCTAACAGCTTATGAGATTAATTGACAATTGGCCAGTCCGACCCTGCTTTCGGTAAATGTTGATCCTTTTATATTCTAATTTAAAATCTCCGAACGAATTTTTTCGGTAAATTTCGTCTTGGTGCTTATAAATAACTATTACTTAAAAATACTTCACCGAAGTATGTAAATATATTGGCAAATCAACAATACAGAAAACTTTTAGACACTGCGTTCATTCATAGTGGCCCAGTTTATTCATATTTTTGTCCGATCACACAAAAATAGGCAACCACGTGCAAATCACGTTATCTTAAATAGTTTTAAGTTATTGTCTAATGTAGTGGATCTCGCACTTTGATTAAATTATAGTCCTGTTTCAGACAATCACGTGTCGTCATGTCCAAAGCATCTAAGGTCGTCGCCAGTGTGATTTAATAATAATCAAAATTGTGTGAGTTTTTAATTTTTGAAAATGAGTGAACGCAATGACGACAGTGTGGCCATTTCCATGTATCACGAGAGGGATGCAGGAAAATATTCTGAAGGAAGCGCAAGTTACAGGAACAGCATCGTACGTTCACCTCCGCCAAAAGAACTCGAGTCGCTCAATAATGCCTTAAGGTAAGTTATTTTCCCACGAGGAAACTTTTCTACTTTATCGATTTGTGTCGCTTTTTACAATTTTATTAAAAAATTGATAAGGGAAGTTGTTGTTGATAAATTCATAACCTTTCACTTTAATGAGTCCAATATCCAACTAAGAATTTATTTATAAGTTTTTTACTGGTCTGTAAGCAACTTTGAGAGCGTGAAAATTAGGTGAACTTGGTAAAAAGAAATTTATAATTAAACAAACCGTAGTGGGTTATCTTGTTTTGTGTGTAGCTCAAGGTCATGGTGATAAGGGAGGAAAAAAATTTAAACACGGGAAACCTGGAAAACCCGAACCAAAAAAGGCTAGAATGAAAACTTGGGGTTTATGCACGCCAAACAAAACGAAACCGATTAAGAAATAGAACAATGGTTGATTCAAGTGCTTATGAAAACTTCAAAGTAGAACTCGAGATAATAATGGAAAATAATTTAGGGCAACAGAAAATTTAGGGCTTGAATTTATGAAGCATTCAAATGGTAATCAGCAGGAAACCATTACTTCTAATAATAAAGTACACATTTCCGGTAACCACCAACAAGAAGATCAAATTTTTCTCACCTTGAAAAGAAGAAATTTCCCACGTTTCAATAATTAGTAATTTGCTGGATTGTTTACAAGTTCTCCAAAACCACTTTGATAAGGAAGATAACAGCTCTTAATTGGCTTACATTGTCTAATTTTTGCCCAAGTACCACTTGATTATTTTTCAGTAAGTTGAACAACCTACTTTGTATGATGACAATGAATTTTGACTCTTCTATTAAAAAGTTAATCAATTTTAATTTTTGTTAATTTGCGATCTCTTGGTGAATTGATGTAACCTTACAGAAATTTTGTTGAGAAATCCGATCGTTAAACCACTAAAACTTTTTTTATTGTTATCGTGGTTATAAAGTTTTAGGTGTTATTGTGCAAAATTCTGCTTATTGTTAGCCGTTTATAATTTGTTGTAAATGAAGCGTCATTAATTTATTGTGTTACCATTGTTGGCAATTTTTATTGGAATTACTTTGTTCTATTTCAACTGCAAAACTGTTTGATAATAAATAATGGTTATGTACAATAATTGGGTTCAAAGTACCGCTGTTCTACTTGACCTTTGCACTAATTGTAACACGACAATGGAATGGTGACTGTCATGAACTTTCCTGTATAGAAAATGAACTTTTGCAAATTTTTGCATCGTAAAGAATGGCCGTTTACTCTTCCCACTATGGGTCCCCGAAATAAAACTGCAATAATCTTTCCGGCATAAATAAATAGGCCCTTGAAACGTGACAAGGTCAAGGTTTTCAAAATTTTACTTCCTTGATTTAAATTTAAAGCTAAGAGGATGTATACGAAGGACCAGGACTTTTCTGGGCTTCCTGATGGTCAGAGTTATAACTACGTTGCAACAACGTACCTTCGATTGGTTTGTTAATTTATTACTAATCGAGGACCAATCAGAGGTGAGCTATTGTAACGTAGTGAGAGCTCTGCCCACCAGGAGGCGCCGAAAGCCAAATTTTAAAATTAAGTATGCTGTTTTTCCTCTGCGCCTTCCTTTCATAATAAATTTACTATCACAGATAATAATAATAGTAGTAATCCTTAATCTGTGATTATTTATTAAACCAGAGGCTAACAAAGGTGATTTTTTGTATTGTTTTTCAACGGGGAAAAATATGTGTGAGTGAAAACATGGATAATTCAATTTAAAAGTGTAAATTATAAAAAATAAGTAATAGAAATTGCTAATTCAAATTAAATTATTATCATAGTTATGTATGCGTACTTTGTCATATGAAATTACCTCATCATATACATAACACGTGTTTTTTTTATCTACATTTAACCTCAGATTTAACATAACTCGACACTTCTTAATATTCATTTTTTTATTTTTGTTTTTAGTTCGTTGAATTATTTTGTTTACTCCATGTATTTAAATTGGATATTTTGTCCTTTTTTTATTGGCTCACCTGCTGATAGGGAAATTCGAACCAACAACGCCACAACTACCACTTAACCTTTAGTTAGTGACGTGAGCGCCTCTGAGGCAAAGTTCCCATTTGAAATGTATGTAAGAACGATTCACGTCGCTAATTAAAGGTTAAATATTCGTAGTCGCTTACATTTCACTCCATGCAACTCTGCTGGATTACATGGTTTTTGCAACTATCATTGTTCGAATCCAAAGATTAGGGCAGAATTAGAACTTTTATATTATTAAAAAGAACAATTAAGAGGCAAACTCGGCCTGTTTAACGGTTCGGGAAATGTTTAAGAAAATAATCGAATAATGATCAAAGCTATTACATCACAAAAAGTAAGTGATCTGAATATCTAAAACTGGATTAGATTATTTTGTAAAAATGTCGGAATAAATTATTGTGTAGGGCAGACAGCAATTTAATAATTCAAATACTTAACAGAAATTTAATAACCAGAATTCTAAAAATAGAGGATTTATGTAAATAATAAAGAAATCGAACAAAATAGGTTCCTTGTTTATGAACAGTGCTATAATATATTCCTGCTGAAAGTTTTTGTAGCTCCCTAACTAAAACTATTAAATGTACACCCTATGTTTTTTTAACCTTCATTTCAATACAATGTTTACTTGATTCAATTCAGTTTAATTTATTGCATAATTTGTTATCAGTATTTTAATTTATTATCTTTTCTGTAATTAATTTTTCTGTATGTTTTCGTTTGTAGATAATTACTCTGGGCTTAGGTAGGGGGAAGGGATCGAAGTCTATGTATCGAACACCTGTAATGCATATTGAAGTGTTTTTTTCAAACCTACGATGCTTAGGTGCCAGGTGGAAACTACGAAGTAGGCGAACCGGGACAAACTAATTTAAATTGTAGTAATAAAATATCGATTACTATTAATTCATTGCATCTGTTTTGCTATAACCATAAAACAAATTTTGAGGTTGTAAATGCAGCATCACTGCACTAACGCAGGATATTGCCTAACCCTGCATATTTGGGAGACGCATGTACATAATAATATAAGACTATAAAAGAGCGCTGAATATGGTGATGATCATAAATGCATCGTAAAACTTCTTTTACTCCCACCACTACACCAATCTGCTACTATAAGATTCTTCAAAAGATAAACCAAACACATTTGAAATCGTTTACTTACCAAATTTACTTATCGTCTAGTGATACCTCGTAAATTATTAATCAAGTGACGCTAAGCGGAAAGCTGACATTTGGAATGTCACGCTGCAACCTACTGAATATTTTTATAGTTCCAATGCAACTTTGAGAGAGAGAGAGAGAGAGAAATTGTACTTCCCAATTTATTTAAGAGCATCCTGTAGGCTGTAGGTAGCATTTCGGCTTTGCTTTGATGAGTTGGATGTACTATAATTTGGGGGCAATTGCTGATCGATAAGGAAAAAGTTAGATATCGAACGGCATGTGCGTAATTAAACAAATTTTCCTAATAATTTTAATTGGTTAACGCATTTTAAGAACAATTTATTGGATTTAAGTTAATTGCTTTGGATTATCAGTACTTGGAATATAATTTTGGACTACGTCTATTTTGATTTTGTTTATTAAAATTAGTAAGGATATTTTAATAATTTACGAATTAAGGAAATTAAATTAAAATTGTATATTTTTAGCTTTCAAATGCATGATGAGAAAACTTTCATCAGAAAGAATTATTTGTAAATTATTAAAATATCCTTACTAATTTATTTTCACGAATTAAAAACTAACCAATCAAAATATAATTATGATATAATTATAAAATTAGCATAATTTTAGCATGTTTATGACTAAATTTTCACATTATTTACTTTAAAAGGTTATCTTTTAACTATGTACAATACAGAGGCGCATTTATAATTTTAATTTAATTATATCCAGAATAATTAGTAGGTTTAAATTACGAAATTACAATAAAAAAATATAGAATTAAAAATTATTACTTGATTACAATATTGTTTCAACCTTACTCGCGATTTAAAAAATAAGTACCCACATTTTTTACCAAAAAAATTACTAAAATTGGTAGATTGTTTTCATTTTTTCCAATGAAGCCTGAAGAAGCTAAAAATCTTTAATCTAACTCGAAATGTTTTTTGGAAACCCGGCGTAATAGGTAAAACAATTTAATCGCTATCGGGGTGGAGGGGGCAAAGATAAATTAATGATGTTTAAAAATTTCGAAGCTTTTATAAATGATTATTGATTGATTTTACAACCGAGGGGTGGGTTTTCGTAAACGAGAAGCGAAGCCGAGGCGACCGAACGCACCCGACGGTGTAAAATCAGTTTACGGTCGAGTTGGTGTAAACCGTAAAAAGGCATTTTTCGTACCTCAAATGAGGCCGTAAACCACTTTCTTTACGGCCGGAATAACGAAAAAATATTAATTCTAAAAACCGGCAAAATAGGGAAAAAGATTTAATGACTACGGGGGAGAGGGTGGAATTAGATCAAATTTAAAGAAATTTTGTTTAAATATTTTGAAACTTTTAAAAATTTGGTTTTGGTAAATGTATGAATATAAAATTTGTGAGTAGTACTTTAAAAATTATGAACTCAGGCAAAATAGGGAAAAAGTTTCAATCTTTACAGGAAGTATAAAGGGAAGGGGCAGTTTAAGTCAAATAGTAATAAATTTGAATATGAAATCTGTGAGAACTCCAAAATTTATAAATGTCAAAAACCGGCAAGGTTAGGGATAATTATTTCGGGGGGGGGGGGGTAAATAAAATAGCAGTCATTTTAATTTAAAGTTTTCGAAGTCATTATAAATTTGTTATTTGCATGAATATGAAATCAGTGAGTACCACTCAAAAAATTTTTAATTCTAAAAACCGGCACAAGAAGTAAAAAAAAATTAATCCCTACAAGAAGAAGGGGGAGGGAGTTAAGTCAAATAGAAATAAATTTTGTTTACTTTAAATATCTTAAAACTTTTAAAATTTTGGTAAATGTGTGAAATCTATGAATATTCCAAAAAATTGCATAGTGGCATGAAACCGGTAAAATAGGGAAAATATTTTAATTATTACGAAGGGAGGAGTTAAGGAAAATAAAAATTCATTTTGATTATTAAAATTTTAGAACAAAAATTTGGGAAATGTGTGAAGTGGGAATATTTCGACTTTTATTTATTGTTGGTTCAACATTGAATAATAATAAATGTAATAATTTTGAATTTCAAAAACTGGCAAAATAAGGAAAATAATTTAATCACTACGGAGGGTGGGGTTAAGGCAAATAGAATGTAATTTGGTTTAAAAATGTTTAACCTTAGAAATTTGGTATTATACGGAGGATTATGACATCTGTGAGTACTCCAAGAAATTAAAATTCCAAAAATTGGGAAAAATTAGGAATCATCGTTGGGAGGGGGGGGGGTCAAACAAAATAAATGTATGACCATTAAATCTGCCAGTACCTACTCTAAAAATTAAGCCTTTAAAATAGGGAAAAAGTTTAATAAAAAGTTTTTAATAATAATGGGGGGAGGGTAAGTCATATAAGAATCATTATGTTTTATAAATTCTGAATCTTTTATAAATTTGGTAAATGTATAAATTCGAAATCTTTTCAGGATAGCAGCAATTTTAAATTCTAAAAACCGGCAAACTAAGGAAAACGTTTAATCTAAAACTAAGGGGGAGGAGTCAGGAAGATATTAAAATTTGGAAAATGTAAGAATATACTTTTGAATTCCAAAAACCGGCAAAATAAGATAAATACGGAGGGTGGGGTTAAGTCAAATCGAATTAAATTTGGTTTAAAAATTAGGTTTAAAAATCCAAAACTTGGTAATTTGCTATTATACGAATGATTATGACATTTTTAAGTACTCCAAGAATTTAAAATTCCAAAAACTGGCAAAATAAGGAATAATCGTTAGAGGGAGGGGGTCAAACAAATAAGCATATTTTAATTTAAAGATTTTGTAGCTATTATTAATAAATAATAACCAACTGGTAAATGTATGAATATTAAATCTGCGAGTACTCTGAAAATTACGACTTCATAATGCCTTCAAAATAGGGAAAAAGTTTTAATTACTACGGGAATAAAGGGGGGGGGGGTTAAGTCATATAAGAATACATTTTGGTTTAAAATTTGGAAGCTTTTAAAAATTTGGTAAATGTAAGAACACGAAATATTTTTAGTATTGCAGCAATTTTGAATTCTAAAAACCGGCAAACTAAGGAAAAACGTTTAATCTAAAACTACGGGGGAGGGGTCAGGCAAATAGAAATAAATTTCGTTTAAATATTTTGAATATATTAAATTTTGGAAAATGTATGAATATGAAATATGTGAATATTTTGAGTTTTGTATAATTTTTGATTCAATATTGAAAATAATAAACTTAATAATTTTTAATTCCAAAAACTGGCAAAATAAGGAATAACCATTTAGGGTTGAGGGGGGGGTCAGACAAATAGACATAATTTAATTTAAAGATTGTGAAGCTATTAATAACTGGTAAATGTACGAATATGAAATCTGTAAAAATTATGAACTCGTAAAAGCTTCAAAATAGGGAAGAAGTTTTAATCACTACTGGAGTAAAATGGGGGGGGGGTATTAAGTCATATAAAAATAAATTTTGTTCAAAAATTTTAAAAGCTTTTAAAAATTTGGTACTAAATGTAATAAGAAATCTTTTTAGCAACAATTTTGAATTCTAAAAACCGTCAAACTAAGGAATTAAGTTTAATTTAAAACAATGGGGGAGGGGTCGGGCAAATAGAAATAAATTTTGTTTAATGATTTTGATGCTTTTAAATATTTGCCAAATGTATGAATAAGAAATCTGTGAGTAGGTTCTTCCACAATTATGAATTCCAAAGACTGGCTAAATGGGGAAAACTTTTTGATTACGCCGGGGGGAGGGGGGGGGGAAATAGGTACCTAAATTAGGCAAATTGATTGAAATTTTTTTTTAATTTGGTAAATGTGGGAATATGAAATCTGTAAGTACTATTCTAACAATGATGAATACCAAAAACCGAGTAATTATGGAAAAATATTTAATAACTAAATTAAGGGGGGGGGGGTTACGGCAATGGAAATGAATTTTGTTTAAAATATTTGAAATTTTGCAAATGTATGCATATAAAATCTGAGAGCACTCCAAAAATTATGAAAAAATTTTCATTACTACAGGGTGGTTCTTAAAGAAGTAAAATATAAAAATTTTAATTTTTTGTAATTATATATAAAAAAAATTGCACCTAATAGTAAAATATTACGATGGTTAAAATTAAAACTGTACAAGTTAGTGTGCCAAAAATATTCATACTAAAATTAGTTTCATTTCAACAAATATCAATTAATTCGCCTATTAAACTATAAATATCACTTTGTTTTAAAAAAAGTACACTAATCGTCAAATGCACAGATGTGACTCATACTAATCATAATAATAATTATGTATCTATACTTAGAAAAATTATAGAAGTCTAAAAATAATAAAAATAAATAATTTTTTTGTTATCTTTAGTCTTGACCCAGCTATATGAATTCGGTCGAAACCACTGTGGAGGAAGCATTTCAAGAGTTCGGGAATAAGGTTGAAACAACGTTGTAATCTAATGTAGGATCTTTAATTTTATATAATTTTCTTGCTAGGTTCTGAATTTATAGTAATCCCGGCTATGGATCTGACTAATCATTTTAGTTTTTGTGTCGATGTTTTGTTTTAAACAAAAACTTGTCTACAACTTTTTTTACCCTTAAATCTGTTAACTTTTTCTTTCACGTATTCTTTTTTACATTTTATCATGGTAATTGTTATTGCTAATTCGTACCTTTTTTCATTTTCGAATATTTATATACTTCCTTTTGTTTGTTTATTTCGTACAGCTATTTTACGATAATGTGTTAATTAAATTAATGAGTAGGAGCGGAGGAACAAATTTTGATAGAGATTTATCTGTTCAAAAAATAATTGGGTTATACGTAACTATAATTATGTGGGTGAATGACAAAATTTTAACTGTTGATAACGCGTGTAGGTGTTGCGTAGAAGTCGGTCACCTTAGAATAGTTTACCTTCGCACTTTTTTGTTCAAGGACAATGAATATATAATTATTATTTCCTTTTTTTTAGAGAATTTATAATACTTTAAAAAACATTATTTCAAATTAAAATTTTCAAATTTTCCGTGATAGGAAGTAATTTACGTCATGTAGGTTTATCTGCTACTTCCTTTCGATTTTGCATTATTTATAACCTGTTATCATTTTGGAATTTTAACAACAAATTTAAATAATTGAAATTCTAATGTTGTTTTACATATTATTATGGATGTCACTAACATCTAACTCGTTCATCTTTTTTCCCAAAATCGGTTGCTTTATATTCACAACGGTCGAGTTTTGATTTAGGCGAGGAAAATTTAAATTGTAAATCTTTTTGTTTTTTCGCATCATAAGCGCCTGAAGAATTTTTTCTATGGAGGGGCAGATCCTTTCAATCTAAAAACTGTGAAGGACAATTTTCTCTTCTTATCGATCTGATGATAGCAACCTCCTCAAAATGGGGCTAAAGAATAATCCAACAAAAGATTAATTTTGGGATCGAAAAAAGTTATTCTGAATCTGTAAGCTAAAAGTTTTCAACAAACTTTTAAATTATGAAACTCATAAACCACGAGCACGTGTTTTGATAACTTCAATTTTATCGTGGTGGTTATAATTTGGTATTAATTATAGTACAGTTTTAACTACTTCGATAACGACAAAATTGGATCATGACAATATTTATTATTTTTTTTTGTTTTAAAGAGCGCAAAGTTGTTTTTCCACACGTCTCCCTTAGTTAGTCCTCTAAGGACATTCAAACAATGTTATTGATTCACCTACTTTAGGAAGCAGAACAGATTTAAAGTAAAAGAAAGTAAAACCAATTCAATATATCATCGTGAACATTCACACAATATTTTTTATAACTTGATTGAATGAGCTAAAGGAATTTTATTGTGTATTGGTTATAACAAAAATCAATAACAGCCTGAAAAATTAAATTAATTTCCAATCAATTCAGGTGGTTTAATTTTTATTTATCTAATCAATACGTTTAAATTTTTCAAAACTTATCAACAATTGGCAGCAATAAATTTTTGAGTCACGTTTATGTATTTCTTTAAGTGAATTATTGATTGGTTATGTTATAGTAAATTATTTAACCTTGTAAGGTCTAACAAGTAAATTGGCTTTATTCAATTCGTTCCTTTGCCACTTTGTATTTGATTATAGTCTGAATTAATCTCATTCTCACCACAACGAATGCTTTATTAGATATTATTTTGGAAGAACCCTATTTTATACTTGGAGACAACTTCAAGTTCGCTAAAATCGGCTTTGCCGCACTTTAAAATGTTTGTGCTTCTAATTAACAGAGTTACAAATAAATTAAAAATTATTGTTATGTCATACTAAATTAAGCGAGGTTTTAATTAAAAAAGCAAATTGTAAAATTAATTTTTTAATGGGTAACTGGCTCGTTTATACAACGAAGCTTTTTGCAATTATATTTTTAAACTACAACATTCCTAGTTTAATTTTATCGCTTGCCTAATTTTAACAAAAAGGTTTATCTCCAAGTACGAATTTTTGATTTTGGTAATCTAATCGCAAAGAAAATCATGATTATGTAATCCATTCAAGCAAAGTACTACTGGATTTCTTAATTTCAAAGTAGTTGATTAATGTTTAACAAACATTGATTTTTCGACCCAGATTCGAGCCGAATAGTTTTTTTCCTGTTGTTATTCTGTTATTCAAACACTAATAAAAAAAATCTTATGTGAAACACGTAGAAAAGGTGCTAGATTTCATTTTGAGAAGAATAATCAGAAGAACTCTCTGGAAGATAATTTGACAGGATATTTTGAATCTATAGGTAAAGAAGAAACTGGAAAATAAAAAATCGAAAGTAATAAAAAAATGCTTTTAAGAAAATCAAAATTCAATTCTATAACAATTGATCCTTTAATCGAAATGTACCGGTTTATTTAAAAAAAGGTCTCTGAAAACTAATTGTCTAGTTACAGCATTAGAGCAAAAGTAATTGTCTCCTTGGTTTTATTTTTAAATGAGGTCACGAACTGACCGTATAAAAAAATTCCAATCACGTTCGATTGTCAATTAAAATTCAAAACAATAAGCAAAATTACAACCAGACGATGGTGTAATATTTCACACCTTAATCGCATTCCAATAAAATTTATTTTTTTGTTTTAGTGGATCTCAAAGTAATCTCTGCAATGGTTCCACCGTATCCATCAACGGGACCGGATTAAAAAAAGTACAAAACTCGAGCCCAAATGGAATAATCAAAAGACCAATGATTTCCTTAACTCATTTACCAAAACGGCTCCCCGTAGATATAGAATTCCAAGATATGTCTTACTCCGTTTCGGAGGGCCGAAGAAAAGGCTACAAAACCATTCTGAAGTCAGTTACTGGAAAGTTCAAATCTGGAGAATTGACAGCGATTATGGGACCTTCAGGAGCTGGAAAAAGTACTCTCATGAATATTTTAGCAGGCTACAAGTAAGTTTTTTGTTTACCTACCCTGCGTTTGGGGAGAAGCTACTTTCGCTACCAAACATTTCTTTTTTTCCTTCTTTCGAGCTTCCAGTCGCATCCAAACGCTTTGGCTCCACTCCTTTCTGTTGCTACAAATATTTTGGTGGTGAGCCAAAGCGTTTGGAAGCGACTGGAAGCTCGAAAGAAGGAACAAAAGAAATGTTTGGTAGCGAAAGTAGCTTCTCCACGAACGCAGGGTTAGTATCTCCTATTCAATTTTATCACTTTGCACTACTTTAGGACGTCTAATTTGGAAGGATCGATTTTAATAAATGGAAAGCCTAGAAATCTCAGACGGTTTCGAAAAATGTCGTGCTATATCATGCAGGATGATTGCTTAACACCTAACTTGAGTGTCAGTGAGGCGCTACTGGTATCAGCTAATCTGAAATTGGGCAAAGATCTGAATATGGAAGCAAAGAAAGCTCTCATAGAAGAAGTGATAGATGTCCTGAGTTTGACTGACTGTAAGTCCACTTTGACTTGTAATATTTCTGGTGGACAGAGGAAACGATTGTCAATTGCGTTAGAGTTAGTGAATAACCCTCCTGTGATGTTTTTTGACGAACCCACAAGTGGATTGGACAGTTCGTCTTGTTTCCAATGCATTTCTTTGTTGAAGTCGTTGGCGCGTGGGGGACGAACGGTTATTTGCACGATCCATCAACCTTCCGCTAGGATCTTCGAAATGTTCGACTACCTCTACATGCTCACCGAAGGACAGTGCATGTACAAGGGGGTCGTGATGGGCCTAATTCCGTTTTTGTCAACCTTAGGTCTCGTCTGCCCGAGTTACCACAATCCTGCGGATTATGGTAAAAACAAGGTCTCAATTTTTTTCGTCCGTTTTAATAGTTTCTTTTAGTGATGGAAGTTGCTTGTGGAGAACATGGAGATTACACCGAAAAATTGGTGCTAGCAGTTAATTCGGGGACTTGTAGCAATTATACTCTCAGGACGCCGGAAGGCGGGTTGGGAAAAATTACGAATGATATTTCCAAAGAGACAACTTCGCTGGTGGCACCCGGCCTTAATAAGTCACCTCTACCAAATGGTATTAACAAGCCAAATGCAAGCTCATCAGTAACGACTGCACTCTTAGACTCGTCCGAAAATTTACCCGAATCTTGTAAGGCTGGTTTAAGCAGATTTCCAATTTCTGGTTGGAAACAGTTTTGGATTTTACTCAAACGTGTCGCGATTACAACTCTCAGAGATCAACAGTTGACTAGGATGAGACTGGTGGCCTATTTTACCATAGGTTGCCTTTTAGGGTTGGTATACTACGACGTAGGGAATGATGCATCGAAAGTAATCAGCAACATTGGCTGTGTATTCTTCACCATAATGTTCATCACCTTTTCTGCCATGATGCCGACAATTTTGACGTGTAAGTTGATCTCCTGGTTTCCAAATTAACTTTTACTGTATTTTTACGTTTTTTTTTTAGTTCCTCTCGAAATGTCCGTGTTTATTAGGGAACATTTGAATTATTGGTATTCAATCAAGGCTTATTACTTCGCGAAAACAGTTGCTGACATTCCGTTTCAGGTAAGTTCAATTTTAACTATCAACTCGTCAAGAAATACAGTAATTCCTCAATCTATGAGCCTGCAGGCTAAAACTCTTCATTTTCTATGAAATGATGATGCTTAAAATTACACTGTACGGTGAATTTGTTGTTAAAATCGCAGAACTTCGTCATCATGGTCTTCCTGTCTCGTTACGTGTTTTTTTATTCAAATAACCCGCGTCCTATTGCGGCAATTCACTGTACCTTGTAGTATCTGCTCAAACAGATCGCGCAGTGAATGTTCGGCGATCTGTGGATGCAACATTATATTTTTCTTTTAGTTTCGTGCACTTGGTTACTAAAAGGGGGTAATACAATATTTAAATAAATTTCCATCGTTACCGCGTAATTCAAACCGCGCAGATCAAGGGATTACTGTTCAACCAATACTTATGTGAAATAACCATCACTTCTACCATTTCAGCTTATATTGACAATATGCTACATGACGGGTGTATATTACATAACGTCGCAACCAATGGAACTGACACGATTTTGTATGGTAACTTTGATAGCGGTGCTGACAGCGTTAGTGTCCCAAAGCTTAGGAATTCTCGTCGGCGCTGCATTTAACATTGAAGGTGGAACATTTATCGGTCCAATATCTTCAATTCCTATGGTGCTATTATCGGGATTTTTTGTTAACCTAAATGACATACCTGTCTATATACAATGGCTACCCTACGTTAGTTTTATTCGTTATAGTTTCGAGGGAATGCTCATATCAATATATGGGTTAGACAGACCAATTTTAGATTGTCAGGACGTTTTTTGTTACTACAAATATCCCAAAAAAATTCTAAAAATGCTGTCTATGAACGACGGCCTAGATACTTACTTCATTGATGTTGCAGTTTTAGTAGGTATTTTTATATTGTTAAGGGTATGCGCTTACTTTGTGTTAAGATTAAAAATTATTGTAAATCGTTAAATTTAATTGAGATTAATCGATAAAATAGTGATTAAGTAGTTTTAGCTACATGTGATATAACTTTTTTTAGTTACCTTTTAAAAAATTAATTTTTTTTTGTATTGTGCCAAGTCTCAATTTGGTTCTATCAAAAGATGAAGAAAGTCATTTTTGGTTCTTGACTAAAATTGGGTTTTCCAAATTAAAGGTCGCCAAAAATGTGTTTCTCCAAAGGTTATATTATTAAAAAAAGTCACGTTCAAACTAAATTTTGTACAAGTTGAAACATATGTGGTGCTGACTACCCCGACGCGTTTCACTTGTCTTTTGCATTTTAGTTAAACCAAATTGGTATGTTTAAGAAAATGAGATTATTATGATAAATTTACTCTTCAAACTAAGTATTTTTATTATTTTACGATAAAAATAATTCAGAACACTCAACGTGCGACATTCCTCGCGTATAGAAACCACCCTTGAAAAAAAAACTTGCTGATCTTATTGGAGTGGTGGTTTTTGTATGCCTACCGTGTAAAAAGATGTTTAGTATAATTTTTAGCCACACTAGCAAATGTAGGTAGATTTTTAAGGCAATTTATTTATTGTACTGCATTGTTTTTTATATCATTGATAACGAATTCTTAACGAAATTTGAAATATAAACTCAAATTCTGACATTGTTTTATTTTTATATAAGCAAAAGTTAATATTTAGAGAGGTAAGTAAAAGTACTTAAGACAGCTTCCAATAGCAGCTAACTAGCGACTAACTGTCAGAAAGTTATAATAGCAGTAAGCTGTTAAGCGGCATTCACAATGAAGTAGGTTATTGTCTTGCTTCCATAAGAAAGCTGGCAAGCGCCAATTAGATTAGAACTGTTTTCTTCTATCCCTTTATATGATTAAAAAATTGTTCATTTTGATTGGCTCTTGCTAGCTTTCTACCGAAGCAAGGCAAGACCCTACTTCATTGTGAACGCCGCTTAAGAACCTTCTGGTAGCTTGCTGACAGCTTAACAGCAGCTAACTTTATTAACCATCTGAGCTACACGCAAAAATGGCGATTCATTTTCGAAAAATAACTGGGGTTTTCTTCTCATTTTTCTCAGCTTAGCGTCAATACAATCACAAAGAAAGCATTCCACCAAAAGAACAATAATTAGTAGTGTAGGGTAAGGTAAGGTAATTCCGTGACATAGGCAATGTCGTGATAGTTTTTAAAATACTCGTAGCTTCATTGCCTATCAACAGATTTTGAACATCGAGGAGTCCTAAAGATACCATTCTTTATTACCTAACTAGATGTAAGATTCTTAAGGGTAGGTTCGAACTTCAAAGGTCAGTATAAGGAAAGTAAGCAAATGATACATGTTAGTGAATAATATTTTTCTATGTAATCTTTGTTTGTGTCACTTTTAGCTGTAATTAAGGTAATTTTAAACTAAAATTAATTTTTAAGATTGCATTTTAAAGCTTATGTTTCGTAGATTTTTTCGTATTCTGAAAATTTTCTAGAATTTTCAATGCCTTAGGCTTGAATGCCTTAGATAAAGTAGCATAATTCTTAGGTTTAATCTAATTTATTACACCTGTTTAATTAATTATTGCAAAAATAATTTTTATTACCTTTAATTTGTTAAAGCAGTACAATTTTATGTTATATTAAGCTACTTTGAACTGTGAAAAATCATATTTTTAAAATTTCGGTGCTTAAATTACTGTTTATTTTTATCACGACATTACCTATCCATATTTAAATGAAGGTGATAGCACCCAGTAAGCAATGGTAATTTGCTGATTCTTCATCTTACTTCTAGTTCGTGTTTTAATTTTGAAAAAATATGAATCCTAAGAAAAGGGTAGTCCAGAAAGGTACAGAACGGCAATACGATCATGACAGTCTTCTGCAAGCAGCACAACTTGTATGGAGTGATAATTTTAATTTATATCGAGTAGCTAAAAAAACTGGGCTACCTTGGTCGACGCTGAAAAACTTTCTTGTAAGAAATGAAGATATTGAACACGCTAAGTTGTCAAAATTAGGACGCCCATACGCTCTTCCTCCGGAAATAGAATTCGAATGCCTTTCAAAAGGCAGGAGCCTACCCATTCAATCGTGATGCCTTTCGAGTAGAAGCATTAAAACCGTCTGTTTTAATTGAGAAGAAAATTGGACCTGTGGAAAGTGCAATTTAAAATTTTCTGTTCATGTGCAGAAAAAAAACTGGTGCTAATTGGGTGCAATGTTCATTTTGTTTAACTCCATACCATACTACATGTCAAAATGACTTTGAAGACATCGAAGATGTTTACATGTGTAATATTTGTGAAATCGTATAACAAAATATTCCTAAGCAATAATTTTTTTACGTTTTCTTTTAGTTTTTATTTTTTAATTTGTTTTTATATCAATATTTCATATTAATTTAATGAAAAAAAAGTAGTGTAGTGTAAATAAATTCTCTTTCTTACAAATGGTTTTAATTGTATAAATTATTGTTTATGATTTTACAACTTTTTATTGCTATCACGGGATTACCTTACCCCTATCACGACATTAGATGTCCTATCACGACATTACCTTAAATTTCTGCCGGAACAAAAATTACAACAAAATAATTGTGTTTCGTTCAATTTACTTAATTTTTTACAAAAAGGTTGCTTAATTGTAATATTATTACCTCCTGATTTCAAAAACAGAAAAAATTATATTTCAAGCCCAGTAGTAACAGTTTTACTAAAATATCACGACATTACCTTACCTTACCCTACCTGTAAATTTCGTTCCGCAAAAAATCAAAAATACAAACTACGAAAAATAATTTATTACAATTAAATAATAATTACAAGTTTATACAGCAATTTCAACTCATTTTAAAATTGAACTTACGAAGCTCCCTCAGAAGTCCTATCAATTAGGCTCATTAATGCATCATCAACCTCAAATTTCGAACAGGAACTTTCGGGATATTCCAAAATACTTTCTTCCGCAGAAAAAAGTTCAGTTACATCAAAGCCCTTTCTAATATTCGCAGGGGTAAAAGCTTTAGGAAACGCTATTCCAATTAGTTCAGCCACATCATTTATGGTGATAGTTCGACCCGGGTTCGTGACCTTCCATTCACAGCAAGCACTGCCATAGTAAGACTTCATCCATTCAAATACGCCATTATCTAAAGGTTGTTTACTCTCAACTGCACGAGGATCGAAAGTCAGCAACTTAACCCCATTTTCCTTGCAAAATCGAATTGCTTCGATGCTAATATGACCGTCGTAATTATCCAATGTTAGTATAACAGGATCTTCTTTGGTGGACGTAACATAATTCACAAAGTGTGCTAAAAACCGTAAAAATAGACCGGCGTTTGATAATCCCGATGGATTTGCACCTCCAATCGAACCAACAGGACAACCTTTTAGCAAGTTAACCCTAAAATTCGCCCTGGGGAAAATCAGCATTGGTGGGATGCAGTTTCCAGCCGCACTTACAGCCGCAATCATGGTGGTATTTTGGTTATGCTCATCAGCACTTACAACGCACATTTCGTCGCAGTTCCATATTTTTTCTGGTGGGAAATGACCGGAAACAAGAACGTCTTTAAAATTGTCTAAAAACGTAGTTTCAGGTGTTTCCATTTTTAGCAGTAAGTCTGGGTGCCGTTTTAAAAAGTGCCTCAGCCATTCTTTTCCTGCGATTTTGTCCGTAATCCAGGATTCTGGGTATTTTTGTGAATTAGCAAACGCAAATTGATATGCAAGTCTTCGAGCCTCCGTTTTGGAGAGGCCGTAGTGAAGACGTGTTGCTGTAATCAGGTACTTTTTTAATGATTCTTCTTCTTCTTGCGAAAAGACTTGCTTGGTGTTATTATTTGCAGTGTATTTAAATTCAGCGGCTCCTGATTTTCTAAACGCGCTGATGTGCCTGGTTAGTGTCGTTTTTGCTATTTTGTATCGATTAGCCGCTTGGCACATGGAAATCTCCCCACTGATACATCTTCTTGCTGCGATTATCAAATTTTCCGTGTTAACCGGAGCTCTTTTTTGTCCAGATTTACTCCTTGGCATGCTGAAGATTTTCTGAAAAGTGATTTTAAGTACACTGTAAACTACAAGAAAAAGAGTCAAATGTTTTAGGATAATTTTTATGTACATTGCTAACCGCAGTCCCCTATCTCTGTAATTGGAGTAAATCAATTTAATTGGACGCTATCATACGTGGTGGAGACTGCAGCACCGCAACCCACACAGTTAATGGTTTCTAACACTAAATGATGTTAGGCAAAAACAAGATAGTGGATTCCAAATGGGGTGATTATCGGAAAGGTTAAGAATTGGAATGATGAGCGGTGGTAAGATAAACACTTTAACGATATAGATGATGAATTGTTAATGATTCAATGTGATATTCGATAATTAATTATTTAGATGATATAAATACAAGTGCTACCAACGCCCTCTGAAGACGAATTGCGTAACACATTTGGGAAGTACAATATTATTATTTTATAGCTTAAACTTACATAATAATTACATTTAAGTATACATATAAAAAAAATTAAATCACTTACCGGTTACAGTAATTGCAATGTCAAATGGTTTATAATAAAAACTTTTAAAATTCTATTATACTGACACAAAATTAGGTTATAAATAATTTACGCACGCTTTGTCACCGTTAGTCTGAACCAACCGGATTACAATTCCGAACTGACCCGAGGTACAGCCCGGTTCAAGGTACAGTTCTCTCCCTACTTCTATATTGTATTGAAATGTAGAATCAAGATCGAAATTACGATAAGTATGCTTGAGCTACTTATTCCCACGATCTCATTATTCCTAAACGAAAGGTTAAAAATTAAACTGGTATAGTAGGGGATATCCTTGTACTTTGGGACAACTGCTAGTACTTCTGTTTACGCATTTAATTGCGTAAAAAGTATTGATGTACAAAAATATGTTTGTCTCGAGGTACAAGAATCTCCCCTATCATAATTAATTATAATAAGTGTAAAAAATATTTTTGGTGAAATACAAAAAATTTATTCTAAAATATTTTCGGCGCTCCAAAATCGCATATATTTTAGCTAAATCGAAAGAAAACCAAACGGAACAAACTAATAAATTTGATTTTGAATTTTACTAGTACATGAAAATTCCAGTGGGAATGATTTAATATAGAGGAAAATATGCAAAGTAAATGACAGGTAGGAAAGTTAGGTACAGAACAGAAATGCAAAAATGTAATAGTATTATTAAAAATCGGAGAATTTCTTAACTTTTAATGAATATTTAGTATACCTACCTAAATATAACATATAAAAATAAATTTTATTTAATATTGTGGTACCTAATTTTTTTATTGATCAATTTCAGGAAATCTGCACTTAAACCAGGGTCACAAGCAAGGCTGGGCAAAATACATTAATAATCATAATAATAATAATAAATTGTTGTTCCCGTTTAAGGGTGCACTTTTAAGGACTTTTCAAAACTTCGTTAACAGCCCAAAAGAGGATAATTTTGCGAAGGTCATGATATAATTTTTAATTGGGTTTGATAACGGTTTAACATTTTGATTATGTTAATTAGCGATTTTATATCAAAAATGCACAATTAATTAAAATTTAAAATATGTAATGACATCGTTAAAATAGCAATCTTTAATATTCAAACGCAATGTTTAAATTTCTAGTATTGTAAGTGCTGGAAATGAAGTTTCGCTTCAATCATTATTTGAATGATTTCACCACCAACCAATGAAATTTTTCTTTCATTCTTTCCAACCAATTCAACCAAATTTTAAAAACAAAATACAAACATTATTGTATTTAAAATATAATATTATAAAAAGTTTTATATTATATATAAACCCATAGAAAACACAAAATACAAATTAAATTTGCATTTCAAATACATATTTTAAATACACGTAGTTGAGATCCTGTCCTGTCCTGCCGGGCGGGGGGGGGGGAGGGTAACGTAATATCCTCAGGCAGGGTGAGAAAGTTAACAGTTATAGATTGATGATTGATATTGATGATTAATAAATTAATGAACCAAATTAGAGACGCGTCTATAAATGACACGAGGGCGGATGAGCTTTCTAGCAAATTACTATATTGGATTTGAATTTTAAAGTCAAGTTTTGGGGAAGCTAATTTAGCAATAAAACATATATTTGATTACAAGATCTATATTTCTCACCTCGTAAACGGGGGTACTAATTCAGATTATACATGTGTATTGGAGGGTATTCCATACCCCCCAAACCCCCCGGTTACGAAGATCAACATAGTAAAAATTCTTTAATTGATTTTAGTACGTCACGTCAGTCCAAATGCATAAATTTAATCAAGGTGTCGTGGTATTATGACCGGGGGGTCTGGGGGGTATGGAATACCCCTCAGTACTAGTTTTTTACACTGCGGTCTCACTTGGGGTTAGGGGGATTCTGATAGGTATACTTCTCACATCATAACAGGGGGTACTAATTCAGTTTAAACGTGTGTATTGGAGGGTATTCCATACCCCCCAAACCCCCCGGTTGAGAAGACCAACATAGTAAACATTCTTTAATTGATTTTAGTACGTCGCGTCGGCGTCGGTCCAAGTGCATATATCAAAGTGTCTTGGTATTATGACCGGGGGGTCTGGGGGGTATGGAATACCCCCCAGCACTAGTTGTTTACACTGCGGTCTCACTTGGAGGTTGGGTGATTCTGATAGGTGTTTACTTCGTAGGTCATATACTTGATTTAGGTTAGTAAACTTTTTCTTTGGAAATAAATGAACAAACCTTAAACCAGCGCACTTCCCAAGCTTTCGTTTTTCGCTTTCCACTTTTTTAACTCGAATAATTCTGCCCACCCCCGTAGGAACAGGGGGAATTCATTATTGAATCACAATTAATTTTTCATAGCATTTCACATAAAAAGTAATAGAAATGCATAAAATATCAAAGTATCGTGGTATTATAATGACCGGGAGGGTCTGGGGTATATGGAATGCCCTGCAGGGGGCACAGTGAGAAAAATAAACCTTTTCCAAAAATTTTAATAATTCTTGAATATTCTACTAATTTTGTAATATTCTAGAAATTTCTTCTTTTTTAAATCCTGTTGGAAGGAAAATAAAACGCACTTGTCTCACAAATTTTCTTTAATTTATTTCTCACGAGGCACAAATGAAAACTTCATAAAATTGTTGCAACTCTTTCATTCCACTCATCGTTTACGAGTCCCCCTTTACTCTTTCTGCCCCCTCTCCACTTCATCGAAACCAAGAAGTGCCGCCAAAATTGTAACTTTACAAATATTCAAATTTACAAAATAATAAATTTTTAATTAATTTCCAAACAAAAACTTCTTCATCCCAAAGATTATACAACATCAAGCCTTTCTAGGTTTCGACAAATCCAAAAGTGATTTGGGAAAAGCTACTCGACGTCGTATCTTTGGAATGAAGAACCAATTTGAACAAAATCAAAATTTTCATTAAAATCAAATCCAAGCCAATAATTAGGTCAATCAAATCTACAAAAGCCATTCCTTTAATATTACGCAGACCATCTACAATCTGAAATCAACGAATTTATTCGTGACACGTTTGATGTGAAGCATATTGAATACAATTTAAACGAAATTTTCGGCAAAATTATTATTTGCCGAATATTTTGTTTAAATTGTATCTACAATCTACATAAATGAATGCCATCATCACCAATCTGTTACCCAATTAATCTAATAATTCAAACACTTTTTCCAAAATGTTGGCCAAAATTCAATTTTCCATCGTAATGCCGTCTTTATCATCCAAATTTTAGACTGACCTTTATTCACTGTTTAAATTCTTCTCTAAATTGCTTAATTTTTATCTTCATCAACATAATTTCAGTTAATTAAACACTACTCTGCACTAAAGCAGTAGCAAAATCTCATAATTTTAACACGTAGACCGCCACGCTTAAAAATTGCATAGTGTTTTTAATGTTAGTGTACAAATCATCGTATCGTCAGCGAAAAAAAGAAGTTAGAAAGAAATTTGGAGAGCTGCTTCAATGACGCCCATGTTTATAAAAAAGAAAACCGAGTGAGTGCAATTTATCCGTTTATAATTCTAAGAAAAGATACATTAGAGGATTGTTCCAACCAGCCAAGAAACCGTACAATGTACGGCCATGCTTTTCCTTTTAATTTATTACGCAGGAGAGTGACCGTACATTGCACGGTTTCTCGGCTGGTTGGAACAAACCTATTATTTTTCGCAACTCCATCCTCAACATCTTGGTTCTCTTCATTACTAAAAGAAATAAAATGTGAATCTACCTTTTCTTTTCCTTATTCCAGGTCATTATTTTAGAACAACTTTTACCTAATTACTAGAACAACTTCCACCCAAAATATTTATCTTCTTATACGAAGAGGCAGGATCAAAAATTCTGTTACAACCATTTTCTTGTTTTTTATTCGTAGATGTTTGCACAATAAGAAACTTATCTTGACGCAAGTGGCTGGGTCCAAAGTTAGTTTATCTAATAAAAATGTTGAAAGTTATTAAAGACAAGTTCACATTTACAATAAGTGGGTCATATGTTTTCAGTTTCTTTATGTTTATCGAAGTGTAACTACCTGCATATAAAATATTTCATGTTGGAAGGCATTCGCTGCCACAATGGATAAAATTTTTGTTTTTAACAACAATAAGTAAGTGAACCAATTTTTTTTCTCTTCAGTGTGATTGATTTGTGTTTGAGTAGCGTTGTGAGTTAATTGAGAAAGCGAAAGCTAATGAGAATATTTAATGTTCAATTAAAAAATTAAAATTAATTTTTAGCAGTTTTACGCAAACAAAATTATACTTTCAATTATTCTTGTTTGTGAGGTCGATGCAATCTCTCGTTCCGGCCCATATTTTTCGATTTAATTTGCTTTATTTGTTGCGAATTTAGAAAAAAATACTAATGTTTATAATAATAACGGATTAAAATTGATCTTGCTTTTATCATTCCGGATAAGTTGAACGATAAACTTTTAACATTGTTAACTGTTAAATTTAGTAAGCAACTTTCTCTGATAATAAATTTGAATATGATTTGCTAATCACTAAATAATTAAATTACGGAAGAGATTAGAAAAATGATTTACCAAGTTATCTAATCTACCAAAATTAGCGGAATTATAGAAATCCCCCCCCCCGGCAGTGATTTTTGAAAAAAAACAAACTAATATTGACTTTTTATTACCCTCTGAATTAAAGATTTCATAGTTCAAAACATTTAGAAATCAATTAAATATTTGAAGGACTCAAATTATCACTTCCATTGAGCCTTGAAATGTTGTAAACTGCAATCAAAATAAATTAATGTTAGAACTACACGAACCCAGCTTCGTGCCTACCTAAATGTATGATAAATATTCCACTACAGCCAATTCGAAGTACAGCTCCAAAAACAAATTTGATCACACATTTTAAAGAGTTATAGATGACGCTATGACCAAGAGGAATCGCGCAGATCAACAATTCTGACACTAAATTAAGACATTGGGACTTTATGCGATCCTCGAAGATACAAAATAAAGCATGAATCTTCAATCTGTTGTAGCTGAAGAAGCACATGGGTATAAACCCATTCCTGGATCTACTTAATTCTTCTACCACAAAACCATTTAAAAATTGATTAATTAAATTGAAGTCACGTAAAACTTTCAAAATTCGTTTCTTGAGGAATTAAATGTTAACGACTTACAGAAGAAACCTTGAAAGTGAAATAAATCAAAAAGACTCAATTAAAACTGTCTGTGGCTTTGAATGAAACAAATGGAATGGAATAACGACGTTTACAAATTACGTAGGGTTCGAGGACAATTTGGTGTGCAACTTATGGGGGATATTGGATGAGGTGGTGTTGGACACCATCGGGTGCTTCCAGAGTGAAGGCCGATTTACCAGGTCATCTCCCGTCCATGTTAATTAATGTAATCGAGGACAAACGAAGCTGGCAACCGGACAGATTTGTCGGACAGGGTATAGGCCTCTTTTGGAATGGATAAAGTCCGAGGGGTAAATCACTACAAAAATCTGTTGTACACCAAGGCAAAATCCAGATTATAATCTATAAAATCTTCACTAAAAATCGCATAGATTTTACAATCCAGTAGAAATCTTACCAATCCTTATTTCAATCTATAAAATCTCTACAATCTTTATAAAAGCTGTAGAATCCCGAACAATCTTCATAATCTTAATAAAAATCTGTAAAATCTTAGAAAAATTTTTAAAATCTTCGAAACAATCCCAAAAATCTTAGCATTGTTGTCAGGCAAAATCCAGATTACAATCTATAAAATCTTCACTAAAAATCGCATAGATTTTACAATTCAGTAGAAATCGTACCAATCCTTGTTTCAATCTATAAAATCTCTACAATCTTTATAAAAGCAGTGAAATCCCGAACAATTTTCATAATCTTCATAAAAATCTGTAAAATCTCAGAAAAATTTTTAAAATCTTCGAAACAATCCCAAAAATCTTAGCATTGTTGTCAGGCAAAATCCAGATTATAATCTGTAAAATCTTGTTAAATCTTTTGACAATCTCAAAAATCTTTTAAAATCTCTGTGCAATCTTTAGGGACTGCAATCCATTGTACGGTTTAGACCTTAGTGAATTACCCCTCGATAAAGTCTTATGAAGTAGTCATGGCGAGAGTATGGAATCATGATGGAGGACTATATGAGGAACCCCTTCATCATGGTTTTGAAGGTGGGATTGTCGACGTTTGATCCTGTGGGGGGTTTGACATCAGAAGTTCTGTTTGCGGTGGTCCTGTGCGGTTTTTGGATTGTTTCTTGTCGAGGCTCTCGATTCATCAAAGCCGGAAGAGAATTTCCTCTTGCCATCCTCGCCACTTTTGGTGTTGAAAGTTTCTTGTCATTGTCCGTAGAATTGGTGGAGTTGACCAGCGAAAGTGCAGTGGTTGCGGTTTGAGTGTCAGCTTGGCTGACAGAGAAGGTCAGAAAAGTCGTATGTGGGTACCTGGGGACATGTAGAGGTCCTTGGAGGCACTTCAACGGCTTAAATCGATTCGTGATCAATTACAGGCTTTGGGGATTTTATCAATATCTGATGATTCATCTTTAGTTCGAGTGTCGATCTCTATTGTTTTGGGGACCCTCTTATTTTTGTCAAATTTGGCTTTTGAGGTCTTGTTATTGTTATCTGCAGGGCGATCCATCTCGTCCAAATTTGAAAGGTAGATGAAGAATCCAGATGCAGTATTCTGTCAGCTCTAGATGCTGACTTAGGTATTAGGTTAATTGATGTGAGATTGAATTGCAATTTTTTAAGGGTAACATTTTTCATATTACACAGTCATAGTTCTATTTCACCCAAATTATGATATTTACGAAAAAGTAAGTGGTATTTTGACGCTGTTTCCGATTTACAACTGGATGAAATGGAAATACAGTAGAAAGAATCGCAATGGTTTACTTTTACGTGGTGATGTCCACGATTATGATGCCAGATAGAGAAGACTTCTCGATGCCCGTTGGCAGAGAGAAGGAAAGCTGCAAGCAGGAATTGCAAAAAAAAATTAACATGTAGAAATTTATTATAACACAAAAAATTATTCACGAAGAAGAACGTGACTATGAATCATTACGACACTCGAGGGAAATGCTTTCCAATTTTAGAGATACGCCTTGTATCAACAGTCCCACCGTTTCCTGTCGCCAGTATTGATTAAATTTGTATGGAGTATTGCATACCATTCAGTATAACAATTCTAAATTTTATAATTTTCATGGTCAGGTTTGAATCATTAAAATTCATTCCAAACCGCTTACAACTTTTGCATTAATTTCGTCGAATACTCGAATATCGACCTTTTAATCTTATCATTTATAAATAAAATGGTTTATTGATTCATTTTGCACACAAAATCGATACTGACCTTCGGTTTTTCTTATATATTTTTGTCCCGTTTTTTTATGTTGAAGCCTTGATGACAAAAAATTTTGCGGTAAAGAATCTTCAAACACATAAACAAGTGTTTTTAGATATCAAAGTCCTATTTATCTATTAAACAGGGCAAAAATTGATAGTTATCTTCAAAAGTATTTTACTGTTGACTAATTTGGTCAAAAGTCAAATAAATAATCTTATCGGTTATGAGTACAATTGATTGATCCAGGTAACAATAGAAAATATGTTCCACTTCTATTGCTTACCAAACAAGGAATTTTCGATTCAAAAATATTGCAAAAAAATGAAAAACTGGAAGAAATTTGTAAAGTTAGGTTAGCTTTTCCTTTTATCCTTTTTTCAAGGAAATAAGGTGAAAGAATGCGCCATCTTTTCGAATTCTGCTCTAAAGATGAAATAGGAACTATTACTGTGTTATTTTTGGGCAAAACTCCACGTTTCTTTGTGATTTTCCAATACTTGGATTGGATAATTGTGATATTCAAGAGTAGGGGATAACTTTAATTGAAAGTTGCATTTCTTCCCAAAACGTTTGAGTACCACCCAAAAAATTTGGGCATCGCTGCTTTAATAATCGGTTTATAAAACATTCAACTTGGGTTCGTTCAAATGAACGAAGTTCTCACTCGTTGATCGTGCGTACAAAGTGCACGAGAACAGAGTAGGAGTGACTTTATCAGAGAGAAAAACAAAATATCTACAGCTGATGGTTGGATGTGTGATGCGCTATTGTGTTGTTGATAGTTGGAACGAGCATTCGCTAATTTTTTACACAAAGACTTGAATTTTTTAGTTTTATTTTTAATTTGTGAATGTTTCGTGTGTAAATTATTATAAAAAATGAAGATCGATAAGAGCGATCAATCGGCTACAGTTTCTAACAGTATATTATTACAAAACAGGAATCCATCTCCTGTCAAAGTGCAAATTGTACCATGTCAACCCAAAACGTTAACTCATCTGCCGCAGAGGCCCAAAGTGGATTTGACTTTTTCAAATTTGACCTACACAGTACGGCAAAACAAAGGTAAGTTATCGTGTTCGTAAATTGTCTTTGTTACATCACGAATGTTTTTTTTTTAATTTTTTCAAAAACATAATTTACGCACTTGAATTGCATTTATTCAGTGCAAAAGTAGTAAATGCGCACTTTTTATCTAGTAATCAGCCAATACAATCAGCAATTCAAGATTATTCAACTTGTAACTTTTACGTAGTATTGAATTTTATAATACACTAGAAAATTTTATTTTCAAGTTTATTTGCGATTGCACCCAATCATGACACGCACTTGACTTGCAAAAATTTTCTAATATTATTAAATGAAGCAAATTATGGTAGGATATTATCGAAAAAGTAGTTCAAAGTAACGGAATATATTATGATTATAACGTATAATTATATAAATGAGAATATAAACTTAAAATAATTTGAGTTCAAATTTGACGAATCACTCACCTGTGTAGTCGTGCGGACTTTCTTTTCATTTTCAGTTTGAGTCCAAAATTGTGGGGTTTAGAAAATGATAGAGATGAAGTTCTCAAGAAAACAGGGAAAAAAAAGGAATGAATAATATATCATGGAAAACATTTTTTGAATAGCTGTCTGTGTGTGGGGGGGGGAAGGCTTATGTTTTTAAGTTTTTCCCACCTTAATTTTGGTAATTTTTACACAAATACCTGCAGTCAAAATCGTAAGAAATACCAAGGAATTATACACGCACAGATAATTTTGACTATTTCATTTTCTATAAAAAAGTCCGAGACAGCATAATAGGAATTTAGTTTAGACGTGGAAAGCATTTAGAATTGTTCCGGCTATGCTTGAATTGTCAGTATTTAGTTTAAAAGGTTAAAAAGGATTTTAACAGTTTATATTTTTCGCCACCCCTATGATTCAGCTCCTGAATTACAAGAAATAAAACAATTAAAATTAAATCTCGTTAATCCGTTCATGCGCGTCACCCTCACTGTCAAATCTCCGTGGACCGATTTTAATCAAAATCTAATTAGATCTAAAAGTATTACTAAATATGAAATATAGTTTTGAAATTTTTATTGGTTTGAGAGCTAAAGACCGCACACAAATTCAGTGACACACAGACACACACACAGACATACATACCCAAGCGGCACACTGTCGGCGACGTCATGGGTCGAATAACTGACGTACATTATGACGTGACTTTCAAGGCGAGAAAAATTGACGTCGTTAAGAGACGTTGCTTTGACGTCAAAATGACGTCATTTAGTACGTCATTTTCGACGTCACTACAAGCCCAATAACTGACGACATTATGGCGCCAGTGTACCGCTTGGGTGCATTTCTTAATATTTGATTTCTTTGAAATGCAAGTTCGTCTGAGACTGAGAAAAATTACAGATGGAAAACAATTTTAATTGTAAATAAGTAAAAATACCCTAAAATAGAATTTCTAAAAAGTTAATTATGTTCTGTTTTTTCGTTCTTCTATTGTATTATTGTTAATTTTTGTATTTATAATAGTTTCTTGGAAAAATTCCGTTCATAAATAAAAAAAGTGAGTGAATGGCCGAAGGAATAGTTTGTTAACTTCACTAAATCTCCTATTTATACATCATAATGCAAACGATTTTACTCCCTGGTTTGTATTTAAGCTTTAATTAGTGACGTGAGCGCCTTGGAGGCAAAGTTCCTATTTGAAATGTATGTAGAAAATATTCACGTCACTAATTAAAGGTTAAAAGTAGTACGCCAGTCATTGTAGCAAAAAAGGTATGAAAATTCCGAAAGTTTTCAAATTTTGAGACAACATTGAAGGAGGTAGGAAAAAAATAATACATCCGATTTTGCACTCATTTCCGCCCCCAGGAACATTGTTAAATTAACAAAATACATAAATTTGCAATAACTTTTTGAAAAAATTTCCGAAATTTAGTATTGTAATAGTAGTGAAATAAAAAAAAACCCAAAAGCTGTGTAAACGGTAAAAAAGCGAAAATATAATACTATAGGTTGAATTCCCGTACCCCTTTTAACACGTAGACCGCCAAGCTTAAAAATTGCCTATTGTTTTTAATGTTAGTGTGAGTTAAATTTAATGCACGTGGCGGCTAACGTATTCAAAAAGTCATGGTAACTTTTGACCACCTCACAATTGTTTCTTTAAACTAAAAAAATATACTAGAAAATCTATAGCATAACTGCACAGGCAGATATTAGACTTCCCTGGCCGTAATCGAAATATTTTTTGATTGTAATAGTGAAAGACGACCAATCCGACAGACTGAGTTTTCTACGAGATTCCTATGTTTATTATTAAAATTTGTTATAAAATTAACAAAGATTGGAAATTACCCCCCTCCCCTCCCAAAAGAACAAATAAATTTGGTTCATTTTTCTACTGCCAATTATTAATTTACATTTGTACAATCCTACAATTAAGCTGCAGATTTTCGAGAGAAAAAGTAGCACAATTTATGTAGTTTTTTTTAAAACTAAAGAGGGGGAGATTTCCCATCTAAAGAATTTCTAATTTATACAAAACAAAAACAGATTAAATTTTCTATGAGATTTTTAATATGTTAATTATTAAAATTTGGTATAAAATTGACAAAGATTTACCCCCCCTTCCCAAAAACCCAAATAAATTTGGTTCATTTTCCCATTGTAAAGTAATAGTTTTTTTGAAAAATAAGGAGGGGGAGATTTCTAATCTATAGAATATCTAATCTATACAAAACTATGAATTGTCTACGAGATTCTTATGCTTATTATTAAAATTTGTTATAAAAATAACAAAAATTGGAAATCCCCCCCCCCCGGCTTTACTAAAAAACCAAATAAATTTGTTTCAGTTTTCTATTGAGAAAAAATTTATTAATTTACAATCAATATACAATCTTTGTTAATTTTATAACAAATTTTAATACAAACAATCCTACAGTTAACCTGCAGATTTTCGAGAGAAAAAACTTGCACAATTTATGTAGTTTTTTGAAAAATAAAGAGAGGGAGATTTCAAATCTATAAAATTTGTAATCTATACAAAACAAGACAGATTGAATTTTCTACGAGATCCTTATGCTGATTATTAAACTTTCTTATAAAATTAACAAAGATTGGAAATCCCTCCCCCCCCCCCGAATTTTAAAAAACCCAAATAAATTTGGTTCATTTTTCTATAGAATTTCTAATCCATACAAAACACACACAGATTAAATTTTCTACTAGATTCTTATGTTTATTATTAAAATTTGTTTTAAAATTAATAAAGATTGAAAATCCCCCCCCCCCCCGATTTTCAATAGAACCAAATAAATTTGGTTCATTTTTCTATTGCAAATTATTCCTACAGTTAAGCTGCCGATTTTCGAGAGAAAAAATGTGCACAATTTATGCAGTTTTTTTGAAAAATAAAGAGGGGGTGATTTTCAATCTCTAAAATTTCTAATCTGTTTGAAGCAACACTTTTGAGAATTAGAAAAACATAACGATGAATTTTAGTTTTACGTAGAATTAGAAGGGTGGAAACAGATCCCCCGGGGGGGGGGCGTGATTTAGCCTTATTTTGGAAATATATAATCAGATGCATTTAGGTTAAAAAATATTTTTTGAAGAAGAAAAATGGGGGCGATTTCCAATAAATTTTGTTTTATTTTGTAATTTTTTGAAAATTGTCTTCCCTCAATGGGGCAAATTATAAACTACAGTATGGACAATTTTTGTTATAATATCAAAGAACTAAATATATTTCACCGAGGTTAACTAAATTTGATTATACATTAGTTTTACCACGCCGAAGCTTCGTGATTTAGATTTTATTAGCTTTAGTAACTGTTTTTCCATTCCAAATTGCATATTACATTTATTTCTATTTCTGCTGTTTTTAAACCAACACATTATATTATAATTTGTTTCAATTATTTCCTGTATAGTTGGAAATTAAATTGATTAGTATTATTATTATTATAAAAAGTTTTACTGTACATTTTTCGACTTCAATAAATCTTGAAGATTTTATTAGTATGATTGTAATGCAGCTTTAAATACCTACTTTGTAATTTTTTACAAATGAAGAAAAAATTCGATATTATGTACAATAGTCTAATCCGCTTATAATGAACTTCCAAGAGATTAATAACATAGAAGTGTTTCCTCTTCATGTCCTGCTCTAAAATACTTTAATAATTTATTTGTTACGTGCATTTTTGACTGCTAACGCGGAGTACCTCGTTCGATTCCTGACAAAGTAAGAACTTTATTTTGACCGCCTCCTTTTGAAATGTTGCTGAGGTGTAATGTGCTTTTAAAATTAAATATATTACACTTCCCATGGTTTAAATCCCACATTAAACAGTAGGTCCCCTAATATAGAAGAGCTCCAAGTTTTTGCTACAAACAAAAATAAAACATATTTTTTCTGGTTTTATTGAAAAGAATGGAATAAATTAACACTTACGGAATTTGGAAACAGTAGTTTCAAAATATTGACACAGCAAACGTCTTATGATGTTATGTGTACAAATTATATCGTCAAGTGTACTTGTAAATGTAAGCTAAGTCTAAAAATACGAAATAAATAAGGAAGTGAAATTTATACAATGAAAGTACAAATTATTACAATACTTTTTTAAAATTTATTTCTTGACAATCGTTTTGTCTTTTTCATACAGGCTAATGACCTCACGGCTCTAACAAATTATTTATTACTTCTGCCTATCAACCGCAAAACTCCTCTCTGGGTGTGAGGAGGAAGTAAAATTAAATGTTTTTTTAATAGTTTGAATAATGAAAAAGATTAATCCCTCACGTGGCTAATAGTAGCTCCCCACAAATAATGTAAAATTCGAGCACGAAACCAAATCTCCTTGAATTTTAAACAAACTAAATAGTAATAATTTAATCAATACAATTCGGTGACTTGATACAACGTGATGGTTTCCTAATCCTACGTTTTTCACAATTAATTCAATTTGCCTAATTGAATTTTCTTATAAATGAAATTTTTGACCTTTCACCTATATGTTTTTAATTAACATCAATTATTATTACTTAGCAATGCAGTATTATTTGTGGAGGGAGCATTTTGAACTTTAAATTGTATGTTGAGGATGCTTGGTATGGTGATAAGATAAAGGCAACAATTATTGTGATTAGAATTCTACTTAATAATTATTTTTTGTTGTGCAATTATTTTTTACTATATAAATGCGTACCTACTCGATTCAAAGGTAATTATCGAATGACCTTCTATATTAATAATACAAAAAGCATGCGAAAGATTATAATCAAATTTTCCCATGTACCTTGTCCATATTTCGGTGTTCAGGTGCCCACAATAATTAGTATCCAACGATTTATGCTATCAATTTTATCATTTTTTAACGACCATAAAATCGCAACTTTTTGATGATTTCTCAATATCGGATTCAATATTATCACTTACATAATAATTCAATGTTTGAAACTTTTCCTCTGTAAGTGACCAACTCGGTCATACGTGACTTCATAAAAACCCAGTATTTCTAACAGACGGATTGAATTGTGATTTTATATGATAGAAACAGTGAAGGACTAAATTTTGTTATTCATTTTTTATTGTCCAATAAAATTTTTGGATTATTGTAGATGTTTGACGTCTTTCATTTCTGTTAATTATTTTTAACACCTTAGTACGTCCTTCTGAAAAAAAGGTGTTGAATTTATATAAAAAAAATGTATGATTTTCCTTCAGGCTTTATTTTTTTATCGGGTCCACAGAGTCATATTTTTGTAAAGACAATACGACAATATTGTATAATTTTTCAAAATACTTGCTGCTACTTTAGATGAAGATACAGGAAGTGGAAAGTGATATCGGAAGTTGTTTAAAAACTAGTAATCCTTCAACATGCAAATTTTTGTATTTAATATTTTCATTTTGTTGTTATATTCAGAAAACCAGAACTTCTTCGTCATCACAAACTGTAGTTCCCTACTGTAAAAATTATGGTTTTTATTAAACTTCATTTTGTTTTAGATAAATTTTACTTAATTTTATAATTAAGAATCAAAATCCATGAAGGACGACAACTTATTTGAAAATATTAATAAAAACGTTAATTGCAGTCCAATGATCATGAACTTGCATTTCATTAATTTTCCTTACCATCTTTTATTATTTGAAAAGTCTCGCATATAACGAAAATGAACTTTTCTAAGATTGAAAAATTATGCAAGTATTTACGATTACAAAACTTTGTATTATTTATTGCCATTATTAATAATTGTTCAAGTGGCGTTTTAATTGTAAAGAAAATTATAATTATTAACCTAACAAATTTCATTGTATTAAGTATAAGAAAAATTGTTATTTCGAAGGACAACAAGGTAAACTAGCAGCAAATTACATGATGTGTAGTTCAAGAAAGTTTTATGTTGAGCTCTGAGTTGCTTGCTTGGCATTGATACTTAATGATTGTCAATTAGTTAAATCAAGACGAATTAAATGAAATCTTAAATTGGTGCCAAAATTGAATGTATGACTGGAAATGCAAAATTATTCTGTTGAAAATTCACTTGTCCAGTGCTCCTTGGAAGAAGTCTGACCTAATATTTTTCGAAAAATGCTCACCATTATTCCCCATAATTTTTCTTTTGATTTTGAATGAAAATGGAAAGACCTGATTTAGCTTCATTCACAACATTTAAATTAGCAATTTAATAATTTTCTATACCAAAAACTGAATTTGTTGATATCAAGGTTGTGAATGAGGATGTATGCCTTCATTGAAACTCCACTCTACTGCAACAAACAAATGAAAAAAGTCTAGGAACTTCCAGACCATGGAAAGATCCTGGAGTGGAATCTACAGTGCGGATGGTTTGAGGAGTAACAGAAGTGAATTTTTATTGAAATTCCACTCTACTTTGCAACAGACAGATGCAAACATTTCTAATTTAATCTTTAAACTTAAAAATATTTACAAACCTTATTTTGCATTAATTTATTTGTAAATAGTTTATTTTTAACTAAGTTCTGAAGATAAAATTTGTTTAGAAAGGTAAAGTTCTTTGTAGTCTGAATATGGGGAATTCCAACCTCAAACTAAATTATTACTTTATTATTAAAAAAAAAAACTCTGCAGGAAAATCCCAACGAATCTGCTTCAGAAGTCTGACCTCTACTCCATGGATGATTAAAAAAATATTATCATCTATTCCCGAAAGCCCAGTCGTCGTCTTGCCTCTTTTCATCCCACAGCCTCTCACCAGTGCTAAAACTGAGTATGGGGGACCTACAGTTTGAAATCATGATTTATCAATTCTTGCCATCTTTTTAATTTAATTTAAAAATCGTGTCAAATTTAAAGATAATCAACTTTAGGGGACGGAAGCGGAAGCTCTCTCATTATTTTTTAGTGCCTACTAAAATTATTAATTATGCACAAACTTTATGACAGACATTAACCTCAATTTTAGCATTTAAGTATTTAAATGAAACTTTAATTGCCGATTTTGTACTCTTAGGGTGAGGATCACCAAAGTCAGTTAGTTTATCCTCCTGCTAAATAGTTGGATATATAATTGTTATCGTGTACGTGGGACTTTGAATAAATTTGACGTTTAATTTCCAAACGCCATCTGTCATCTGTAGAACTGAAAGTTAGCGTAGGATCTTGTGTAAATTAGAAAATAATTTACTTTGAGCTTACTGTTTTAACTGTTTTTACTGTTTTGTGAGTGATTTATATTAAATTCGAAACAGATGACAGATGGCGTTTGGAAATTAAACGTCAAATTTATTCAAAATCCCACTTACACGATAACAATTATATCCAACTAATATTTAGCAGGAGGATAAACTAACTGACTTTGGTGATCCTCGCCCTTAAAGGCACTTTTGCAGTGAAATGGAGAAAATATAATCAGACTTTTGATTTATCATCTCGTTTATAATTTAAACTGGAATTTAGTTTCAACTTTATATGTTCGAGATTTTATAGATCTACCGCAATAAAGCCTAAAGTGAACTCGACGCTGTAAATCAGCGGATTTTCAATTTAAAAAAATTAGATCTAACCTAACCAATAACAAGCGCTGCATTTGTTTCATTTCCAATACAATTTTATATTTACTAACCATGATGGTATTTGAAAATTTGACCTAACGTAGTATTAGCTGCGTGGGTTGCGGTGTTGAAGCTTCATAATATTCACGGATCATTTTTTAAAGTTTAAGGGCCGACTTCACCTAAATAATTTAAAAACATTTACAGCTAAATCAAAAAATGTCACCTAACGGATCGAGTTCAAATTTGGAATTACGTTGAAGACATAATTTGCAAAGGATCGTTTGTTTCACTTGCGTCATCTCACATGCAACCTTTGGATCCATAAATCATTTGTGAATATTAGTTTTTCATTTACGTAGTCGAGCATTGTAATGAACTCAAAAAACTTTCTCGAGTTAGCATTTTTCCCATACTCTGTGCCCTTGTAACGAATCAGCGTCCGCGTGTGTATGCACCGATTGCACAATTTAGTTGAAAACCTTGAAGTCGTACCAAATTTGCAGTGACGTGCATTAATAGATTAACGAGAATCTCTCCCTTCAAGCTGTCCAAATGCATATCGGTAAGCCTTAGCGATGTTGTTCTCAGAGCGGTCACCCAACCAAATGCAAACCGCAAGTTGCAAAAAGTTTGCAGAGATTTAACGTGTACTTGCTTTATGCCGTTACTCACATCAGCTAAGAGAGAGAGAGTTTGATTACGAATTTCGTTTAAGTAAAACATGCAATCATATCTCAACCAGAACTGTTTTAATTTTCTGGTGTACTTTGATCTTCGAACTACAAAGCCTCATAACGATTCTAATTTCTAGATGTACACATGACAAACCTTTAATCAAAAATGATTCACACGGTTTAAAATACCATTCAATAATACTGGAAACTTTTGAACCAAATGGGTCTTCATGATAGGTTAGGTATCCCTCGGTCATTTATATCGTTGGAAGTCATTTACAAGTTAATTTTCTCTTTCTGAAGCTCTGTGGACTTCGTAACACTAATATATTATTTTAACAAAAAATAATTTTACATACAATTTGTCTTTGTTCTCACAAATAATTTGTTCAAATTTTGATTTCACTTTTATTTATTTATTGTTGGTAGTACAAAGTTTTATATCTTGAAATGTTTGTAAATATACGCTCAAGCAAGTCTGTGATTAATGTTTTTCTTAACTTCCTTTTTTATCAAAAAATACACTGTCCCAATTTTGGACGAGGATGGATTTGCCCTTCAGTTTTTATTTTCCCTTGGTATAAATTATGCTAATTTTTCGCTACAATAAGCAGCTGCAGATAATAATCGTTACAAATTTTATTTCCAATTAGAAACTAAATTACTTAATTGTGTAGTCTTCATCGAAAAGTTGGCCAAAAATAATGTACCTACAAATTAAATGGCGCATTTGAAGTGCGTTGATACTAAGCAGCGTAATTTTAGAAAGTTGAAATTAAATTAATCCATTTAGAACATTTTTACAGTTATATCTTTCTATCAATAATTGTAATTTATAACAAATTATTTTCTGCTGTTTATTTGTTTATCTGTTGAATCACATTTACAAGACAATGCCCGAGTAGACGTGACTACCATGTTTAATTTTGTCACGCTCCTCTTTGTGTTTACAATATTTTTGGTTTCACTTTTATTTGCATTTAATTATTTTACTGTGCTTCTTAATAAAAACCAACAGAAGTCGCACTATTAACATTTAACTTTAATGGAGTCATAGCATTTATCCATGGCCCCCATATATTATAAAAAAAAAAAATCTATAAAAGTCTGCATACATTTTGCTCCAAGCATCTATTTGTTTATAATATTCAACCTATTCGATTTGAAATTGAAATTAGTCTTGACATGAGAGTCGCATCACCATAATTTATTATGTATTAGTATGGAAAAATTAAAAATATTAAAATATGCTGATCGACTTAATAACGTCCATCATTACAAAAGTTAGTTTTAAAAATTCTCAACAATGCTAATTTTTGTTCTTTTGCAGCTTCCAAAGTTATCTTGAAGTCTGTGAGTGGAAAAATCAGATCGGGAGAGTTGACTGCCATCATGGGACCTTCTGGTGCTGGAAAATCGACGCTGTTGAATATTTTGACGGGATATATGTAAGTTTACATTTTCTCATTCATTTAAACTAACACCGGGGAAAGGGGGGATATATATTCAAGTATGGTTAACGCATTGTTATTCATATAATTTCCTTCCTTTTGAATCTGGTCTCCATTGTATTGAATTTATTTTCCTCCTGTTCGCAGCGCCATTTATCATAGCAATGGTAATCAAAAACAGTCCCGTCCCGTTAGAGAATGTTTGCATGAAAATTTTTAGTCCTAATACCACAACATTTCCTATATTTTGTCTTCTTGTTGAATGAAATGTAAGAATTCTTCGGGAGCGTCGAGTGAGGGAACTGAATAAAAGAGATAAAAAGAGAAAGTGATTCATATATCTAATGTTCTTTCGAGACTAAAATTGATGTAACTGCAAAAAATTTAAATAGTAAAAAAAAATTTTAATAATTATGGGGTGAACTTGACCTGGCACATAATAAACCTTTCCACTTTAATTTACCACATCTCTAATGGCGATCACTCTCCAAACAATCAATACGAACTTCCAAAAAACTGGAATATTCGACCAAATAAAAGAAGGATTATTATTATGGTTTGCGATCATTTTAATTACTCAACGATAGTTTCTAATTGCAAGGCTAATCAGCCATTACATCATCGGAATTTTGTTTCCTTTAATTCATGAGGCGTAAATTTTTATAGTTAATTGAGCTGAAGTCCATTGTGATGTACCAACGAACACGGCAACATATTTCGTATAATTACTATCCTTCAGTTTTATGCAATCGCGAACAGAGTCGCATCACACGTTTAAAAAAGGGACCCCACATATAATTCTAACAAATTTTCTGATCTTCTAGGACTACTGGTATGGATGGAAGTATAATGATGAACGGTAATGAACGTAATTTAAGTCAATTCAGAAAACTATCAGCTTACATTATGCAAGACAATCAGTTGCATGGAAACTTAACAGTTGACGAAGCTATGGAAGTGGCTGCAAAGTTGAAAGTTGGCAGTAAAAGCAAAAAGGAGAGAGGAGAAATTGTACGTTTTTGTCCCCCGTTATTAGGCAGTTTTAACCAAACTTTTATTTAGATAAACGAAATTTTGGACACTCTAGGATTAATCGACCACAGAAAAACCAGAACCAGTGGTCTGTCAGGTGGTCAGAAGAAGCGGCTCTCGATAGCGTTAGAACTTGTGAGCAATCCACCGATAATGTTTTTTGACGAACCGACAAGTGGCCTTGACAGTTCTTCCTGTTTTCAATGCATTTCTTTGTTGAAAACTTTAGCCTTAGGAGGACGCACTATTATTTGTACGATTCATCAACCCTCTGCCCGACTTTTCGAGATGTTTGATCAACTTTACACCCTCGCCGACGGCCAGTGCGTTTATCAGGGTTCCACAAGCCAATTGGTCCCATTTTTAGCAACTTTGAGTTTACAGTGCCCGTCGTACCACAACCCAGCTTCTTTCATCATCGAAGTTGCTTGTGGAGAATATGGAGATAACATCAACAAATTGGTGAACGCCATCTCAAATGGTCAAAATGATATCAGAGAGGAAGTAACGCAGCCGGCGTTGGGTTGGACCGCTGATGGTGAATCTCGTAACAATTCCTTTAATCCTAACAAAACTGTTTCCAATGGAGCAAAAAGCAATGGAGATAATATAAACACGAATAACTATAGTTACGATAAATTATCCAAGGAATATTCCAAAAATTTAATCGACAAAGATAATTCGTTACAAAAAGTTGTTCAAAATATAGCCAAAGGAAATAACGACAGTGAGTAATTTTTACGTCGTGATTGTTCTTTTATTGAAACGAAAACTTTTAGCGGTGGCAATTCCTGTGGAGACAGAAAAGGTCCCAAATGTAGAAACCGCGCTGTTGGAAGATGCGTTACCAGTTAACCAACCGCGTTATGGCAACTCACAGCTAAACCAATTTTTTATAGTACTAAACCGCGCACTTTTATTTAGCCGAAGGGATTGGGTAAGTTTCGACCACTGATGTTTACTCTTTTTTTTTATAATTGTTTGTTTTATTTCAGACCCTTATGTATTTGCGATTGTTTGCTCACATTTTGGTTGGAATTTTAATTGGTGGACTTTACTATGATATTGGAAACGATGGAGCTAAAGTGCTGAGTAATTTGGGCTTTCTGTTTTTCAATATGTTGTTTTTGATGTACACCGCCATGACAATAACAATTTTATCGTTTCCGCTCGAGATGCCCGTGTTACTGAAAGAAAATTTCAATAGGTGGTACTCTCTGAAATCGTATTACATGGCGATCACTATTTCAGACTTACCGTTTCAGGTTTGTAATATTTGTTTGAACTTTGTGACAAAAAAATGATTTATTTTGGTTTTTAGACCGTTTTTTGTATAATTTACGTGTCCATTGTTTACTTTATGACTTCGCAACCATTGGACTTTTCAAGATATGGAATGTTTTTGGTTTCTTGCCTTTTGGTGGCTTTTGTAGCCCAAAGTGTTGGATTGGTGGTCGGTGCTGCAATGGACGTCCAAGTAATTTTACAGTTACATTTTGGAAAGAAATGATCTAATTTCTTGTTTTTCAGAACGGCGTATTTTTGGCTCCTGTGATGTCAGTGCCTTTCTTGCTATTTTCAGGATTTTTCGTGTCGTTTGATGCCATTCCAATTTACTTGAGATGGATTACTTACTTGTCATACATCAGATATGGTTTTGAAGGCACCGTTTTGGCGACGTATTCCTTCAACAGAACAAAACTTACTTGCTCAACAGAACATTGCCATTTCAAAATGCCCAGTACCACACTGGAAGCATTGGATATGGTAAACTCAGATTTCAACGTCGACGTTGGTGCACTCCTAGCGATTTTCATAATTTTGAGAATTTCGGCGTATTTGTTCCTCCGTTGGAAGCTAAAATCCAATAGATAGATATATTTTTATACATGAAGATAAATTTACATTTTATATTTATACTGTAATAGGTAGGCATATAGGATAGTTTATTTTTATACAGTGTTGATTTTTCCGGCGGTTCATTATTTCTTTTCTAAAAATTTTGAGAACAATTTGATTGAATGCAAGTAGAGTAGTTGCGGGCTGTGATGACTGATGCAATTAATTTTTAAGTAAATAAATACGATTCTGAGTTTGAAAACAGAGATTGACTTATTTTAATAAACTTGCCTCCATCGCATTTTTTGATGGTTCATTTACGTGTTAATTGTTATATTAAGGTCTGGTAATTTTATTGTAACTTTTTGATTTGGGTCCAAATGTGTTGACTTTCTATATTATTATTAATAAATAATTTTCTATTTTTATTTCTTTTTATTTAAATTGAAAGTGATATCTGCCCTCCTATAGGTGAGCAAAAATGAATTCTTAGAATTTATGAAGATCATGGATTAATGGAGTAATTAAAATTCTATAAAAACCGTAAATCGGTAATTCAAAAGGAGGGGGAAGTAGTCAATTTTATACAAAAATATAGCAAATGAAAGTAACAAAATAAGCACATCAGGCAATTCTGTTGGATGGTATACCGTCAATTCGTCGCGGTCAATTCTTGGCTTTCGACAGTAAACCATTTTAAAACCTAAACAAAAAATTATAACTCAATGTCAACATTATAAAATATTCGTATTAGTCAAACATAAAGAAGAAAAAATTAGTCAGGATTTTTTACCCCTCTTCCTTTGATTTATAGGTCTATTGGTCACAATTTTTGGTACCCCGCCCCCAAAGAACGCCCAGAGTTTGCCCAAGTTTTTACCTGGAAATGAAGTATCGCAGAAAAGGGTTTACACTTTACAGAGACACTGCTAGACGAATTCAAGTTATTCGCTGGGTGCGTGACATCTGGCCACCGTTTTTGCACAATTTGTCCGCAGCGGACGCTGGCGTCGTTTTTAATACCCCCATTATGCACTTCGCATCTAGCGAATGGGTGCGTGACATCTGGCCACCTTTCTTGCACAATTTGTCCGCAGCGGACGCTGGCGTCGTTTTTAATACCCCCACTATGCATTTCGCGCCCAGCGAATAGTTGAAGCTTATGCTAATAGAACAATTTTAGATTTTCTTTGAGGTATACCTCATAATTTTAAGTTATAAATATAAAATTAAAAGATTGTTTTTTTCTTCTCTTTATTATCAAAAAAGAAATAAATCTGGAAGTGTCGCACGCGATAATTTATTTTACGCGATGAAATGTCGCCCAGCCAACTTTTTTTTTTGGGGGGGGGGGGTTGCCAACTCTTTGTAATTGTCTATTTTTCCTATTATAGGTTTAGCGAGTTTTGGCAACTTGACCAAATTTTGAGTAATTTTGCCAACTTGTTTCCAATTTCCTAAATTATTGAGGGGAGGGCTCTCCCACCCATTCCCCCGTAGGCACGTCCCTGATTGTCGCAGGCGATTAATTATTGTCATGCGACAAATTAACCGCGATGAATTTACGTAGATTCCTTTTGGAATTGATATGTATAGTCTAATCAGATGCATTTTAAGGAGGAAGAAGCTTCCCTCAATAGCTTCATTACTTAAAGATCACTCAAAAATTGGTAATTTTTATTACATATAGTTTTGCTAAAAAAAGCATTGAAGAATTTCATATTTGGAGCGGACCCCAGAGCTGGAGCAGTTCAACAATGGGCTTTAGCTTGGAAGAGGAACAGGAACACTGCACATTTTACTTATCCAGATGATTTTTTTTATTACAATATTTTACGTAAATTTTTTTTAAATGTTTTTGTACTTCCCTCTTCCAAATGAGAATTAAAAATTTTACCCGTAGTGTGGAGCACAGTGGCGTAACTACCAGGTGCACGGTGTGTGAATGAACACGGCCCGTAAAATCGTTAAGCGCCCGAGGCAACGTAAAGTAAAAAATAATGGCAAAATTAAAATCCACCGGTCGAGCTTAGGTTAGTGTCAGGAAATGATTTTTTAAATAGCGGGGGGGACACTGAAGAGTAATTTGCCGGTGCCGAGTTATTGCGTACCCTTCATTGTGCTGGTTGGTATTCCATACCCCCCAGACCCCCCGGTTTCACACTCATTTCAAGCGATTAAATTTATTTTGATTTAACAATGTTTTATCTAATTAAGTTTTGATATGAAAAAAAATATTGTATTTAAACGGGCCGGGGGTGGTGTAGTGCAAATTAAATCGCTTGCACGGGTACATTATATTAAAATATTTATTTATACAATTAAAAACATTGTTAAACTAAATCAAATTTATTCCCCTCAAATGGGCATAAAACCGGGGGGTCTGGGGGGTATGGAATACCCCCCAGGTATTCGTAAGCAACAACCCGACTTTTTAAAATTGATAAAGACGCAAATTTAATTCTTGCGAATACATTTTTTTCAATTGATAACTTATAATAAATTGTAAAGGAAAGGGAAAGATTTTTTCATCCCTCCGGACGAGAAACTGATGAAAAGTGCATTTCCTCAACTCGGCAGGTAAAACGCCGCTACATCCTCGGGAGCGGTCGAATACCTTTTTACATTGCTCACATGCACATATTAAACCAGCGGCGTAAATAGGAGATTTGGGGCCATGATGGTCAGCGGCGGCTCTAGCAAGATTTTTAAGTAGTGCGAGATCTCATTTTGGTGCCCCCCCCCCCCCGGAGTAAAACGTAAAAAGAAACAATATTTGTTTGAAAAGTGGTTTATTGAAACAAATTAAGAAAGAAAAATTAACTACAAAGCCGTTTTCCTCGCTTTTGCGCTTGCAAATTTCAAAAAAATAATAGAACCGCCGCACAGTGGTTTAAAATGCCAAAAACCTGGCCATAATATGAAGGCGTTCTTCAATTTGAATGAAATTTGGTATACTAAGGTTTTAGAGGTCGCTGATTACGAATAAAAAGTCAAAATTACAAAAAACAAAATGGCGGATTCAATATGGCGGACGTATGTATATAAAAATTATCAGATATAGCCAAAATTTGGTGACTGGGTGTTTTTGAGGTCGCTGATAACGAATTCAAGATCAAAATGACAAATAACAAAATGGCGGATCCAATATGGCGGACTTTGTATTTCTAAATTATCAGATATAGCCAAAATTTGTTAACTGGGTGTTTTTGAGGTCGCTGATAACGAATTCAAGATCATAGTGACAAATAACAAAATGGCGGATCCAATATGGCGGACATATGTATTTCAAAATTATCAGATATAGCCAAAATTTGGTAACTGAGTGTTTTTGAGGTCGCTGATAACGAATTCAAGATCATAGTGACAAATAACAAAATGGTGGATCCAATATGGCGCACATATGTATTTCAAAATTATCAGATATAGCCAAAATTTCGTAACTGGTTCTAAATTGAGAAAACTTGAAGAGGCGTATATCCAAAAATGGATGTAAATAAAAAAAAACGCTAATGAAGAAGAAGAAGGTAGGAATATTTTAATAATTTACGAATTTAATTTCTTATGAAGCTTAAAAATATCATTTTTATTCAATTAATTCGTAACTTATTAAAATATTCCTACTAATTTTGCCATTATAAATTAAAATTTTTAATTTTGTTCAAAATTAATTCACTTTATTCAAAAATCGTAAATTCTGCAAAACATTTCGTACTTAACTATATAATATCTGCACTCGATAATATTAAAAATATTTCCATGCGCACAATATTAATTATCCGGAATGTGCAAGGGCCCGTAAGTCTTTTGGGACCTGGTTCTACCGAGCCATTATCGAACATTTTGAATCAAACCAATAGTGGCGGATTTCCGAATAGGCGCACTGAGGCGCGTGCTGGGGCCTCATAAATCAAGGGGGCCTCAAAATTCAGCTCTTTTGAATCACCAACTTTTACAGTTTACCTAGCTACGGAATTTTTTACTAGGATATTCTTAAATAAAATGTTAGTGAAAACGGGCATTTAACTCGTTATTTTGTTGCCATGGTGATGAGTTTATTCACATTTGGGTCTATTTATTTTTATTACAGTCTTAGGTGTGAGGACGAACTTTTCACCGAAGATATTTTACAGTTCTAATAGATAACTTTAAAATGAAGCGTTTAAGTTATAGATGATAGTTTAAGTTATTAAAGTTTTGGTTTTTCACATAAGAACGGACTAATTGCTTCATCCTGTTAACTGTACGTGCACTCTTGACGTAAAGATCCCGGTTTTCTATAGTTCTTCATGGGGTTCAGGCAAATCTTTTTTAAGTGAGCGATTTGAAGTTCTTGGTTTTTTTCAAACCAATTTTTTTTCAATTGAGCGAGCTTAAAGATCTCGGTTATCAAATTTTGTGAGCTTAAGGCAAAGATTCCGGCTTTCCACCCTATAATCCACCCATCGCACAGCTATAAGTAATTACGTAACCGTCCATTCCTTTAGGGTTTAGGGGACCTTAGCAAAATCAGTTTTTTTAGGTATCGATTTGTTAAATGATTTGTACGTATTTTTCCACAACTACTAATAGCCCAAAATTTCTATAGTTACGGCACGAACTGACTAGCAAATCAGAACTCGAGTTTTGAATCATCTTCAGTCAGAAGCGCGCACTGGTCTTCTGGGAGGTTTCCGGCAGGCTCTCCACAAATCGATCAAACAAGGACCCTCGATTCTGTTTAGTTCGATTCTTTACCTTGGTTATGATTTTATCTTGATGAATCATGGTGGGCCAACACCAAACTGCTTAGTCAATTCTTTTAATTTGATAATTGCTGTACCTAATTACCATTTCACCTAACTACTCAATAGAGCAATTGATTGCAAAGATAATTACATAATTAAAAGCGTATTAAAGTTTCCGAATTAATGCAATAAAGTTAATATTATAATGTATTTTTAGGCTTTCAAGTGCGATACGTTCTTCATTAGAAATTACATCATAATGTAATTAATTTTATTCCATTAATTCGCAAATTATTAAAATATTCCTAACTAATTTTTTATCATGAATTAAAAACAAACCAATTTAAAGATTAAAGTTTCCTAATAAATTATTTATCACGGTGGGCGACTTGAAGAAATAATTATTATTATAATGCGTTATAATAACAAAATTTTAATTTTCTATTTATTTACCAAATAATTACGCTGAGACTTTCGCAATTCTCAAACTGGGATTCTCAAAATTCCTCATATTAAAATATTTGAAAATGGAAATCCCTATTAAACTTAATATTCTTTAAAATTCATGTAGGCGATCGTTAAAATATGATTTTCCAGATTTAGGATGTCGCTGCAGTTATACGATGGTTCAAAAAGCAATCTTGCATTTTTTGTATCAATAGTTTAAATATTTTGTGGCTCCCTGGCAGAAACTACATGATCAAATTCCCCCCCGGACGTTCTGCAACGTTTTAAAAATGGACTTGTCCGGAGAAACCAGGATGCGTTGCAAAAAACATTTATTTCAATATTTCCTTTATTCTTAAAATTAGCTTAATAAAATATAGGTAACTTGGTGTATCAGAAAAAAACAGAATTATTTGTTGCAAATTTATTATTGTTCTATGCACTGAGATTTTTATCTTATTTTTTTTTCATTTCATTTATTTTTAAACCTGTGAGGCGGAATCAGAGGTTACCGGATAGTGACAATTAAAATAATCTGAATTTTGAGAGATATGAAAATATTAAGAGGAAATCACCTTTAAGTCTGGATTATTAACCAAATTGCATAATTTTAGGTTTTTAGAAGTATAGCAAAAAATGTTGCAACCTTGTGTGATGTCAGTATAATTCAAAAATAATAATAGCAATAATAATAAAAATTATTATAACTTTAGAAATCTAATTTTATGTTTCCGATCCAATATTGGGCAAAAATGTACAAAAAATATACTAAATTAGTGATTTTCTTATGCACAGTAACCACACATTAATTAGAAAACCACTAAAATTTATAATTATTACGTTAAGTAATAATAAGATTTAACCTAATTTAAGTAAAAAATTATAATTTATTTCATAAGTAATAGACATCATTAACAGATTTTTTAAACAATGCAAATGAATGATTAATGGTTACCTTTACAATGATGATGTGTTAAGTAATATTTACATTGAGATCAGTAGTTCTTATATTGTACTGTAAAGTTGAAGGTTTCTGGAATCCATCAAATTATCTCTTTTTCTGTACCTAATTTAATTTAATTGCTATCTTGCAAGATTCAACCTTACTATTCATTATAACGAATCTTATAGGGGTAACTCGAAGGTTTCTGCTGGTAAGGGCGGTAAGAGCGCGTGAATTCGTGGATTCTTTAACTTATTTTGTCGATAAATGTGAAAATATAACGGCAATTCAATAAAACTCAGAATAAAGCAAGAAGTTGCAGATGTCTTCGAATTAGAGTATATCGGGTGGTGCAAAACATATATTTTGTTTACAACAAAGTTTTGAATATTTACTTCTGGTATTGGCAGACCCTGAGGAAACTTTTCCGGTTTTTTTCAAAGTACTTTTTATCTCTAAAAGTGCAGCTCTGCTGAGCTGTGATTATAACAGATCAAAAATAACTGGGAAACCTTGAATAAATGGAACATTTCAATGAAATACACTGTGTTCTATTCTTTTTAAAATTAATATAGCACAGTGCATAAGCTTCGAAAGTTAATTAAAAGAAGAATTAAGGCGCATTAAGCTTTCGAGTAATTTATAATTATCCTTGAAAATAATTCAATTAAAAACATGGAGAACATTAATTAACATTAACTAAAAATGCCAACCAATGCGGCGACATTGTCACGAATTGGTTTTAAAATTAAGTATTAGCCATTTGTTTAATATATTCAATAATTCAAATTAAACAATACTCTTTAGAAAATTACAATAGTAATGTCTGGTAAAGGTTAGTATACACTAAAACACCTTTAATATTCCCTAAAATTAAAAATATCCCGATTATAAAATATCATCTGTGTGGGTTGCGGTGCCAAAGAGTAATTTGAATATTTTCAAGCTAGCGAAATTAGCTTCTACCCGAACGCGGGGCTAAGTTGGTTCTCCCCCGGCTCCTGATGAAAGTTACCAAAAAAAAATTAGTGAAAAGTTCACAAGCCTTTTTGAGAGGAATTAACATAATAATTTGCATTAAATATTTTCCCTTAGAATTTTGATTTCAAAAAGCTGAAGCCCTGCAACTGGTTAGAGCGAAGCTTAAGAAGTGAAAATATTCCGAGTGTTCTGGTCGGATTCGTTCGAGTTTTAAATTGAAACCTTTTTTTTTTGTTCAACTTATTTTAATTGTTGTAATCGAGTGCGTGCGGTTTTCATTTTCTACGTGTGTTTCTCTGCTCGACTCGCTCGGTGTAATTTAAAATTTGGAGTAATAACAGTTTGTTTATATTTAGTAGCAGTGGAAGGGGGGTATGAATAATCTTCCTACAGTTATGTCGGTTATGTTTAGCACAGTTGTGTGTTTCTAACGCTTTAATAAACAAAGCATTGAAATCGTGACCAATAATTTTTTAAATTATTAATGAGAAATGCGCATGTAGTGTAAAAAATCTGGTTCAAATCATGGAAGAGCTTCAAAATGGAGAAGAAAGTAAAAAAATATTGTCTCACTTCCCCAAGAGATTTCCGGTAAATTTGGAGTTTCAGGATTTGACTTACACTGTTCCACAGGGCAGGAAAGGTTAGTACTCTCAATTGGATAATTATTAGTACAGTTTTTAGAAATTCCAAATTTTCTATTGGTATCTGCAACCAAGCAATTATTAGAACGTGAAAAAGCGCACTAAATTTAATTCACGTTGGTTCAATTATTTTCTAATTTTCCAAAAAGTAATTTTGGTAATTTAATGAAAATTTCTTTTCTAATGGTTGCACTTTAGATCACTTGAATGTCACAACTTGTGAAATGAATTTTTTTCGTGCGATATCAAACAATTTTTAGAAAAAAGTCATTTTAATTTAGGGATTTATGCCACGCACGTGCGTTTTGCCAATTCTTCAGTCGTTGACCTGTAGTATTACTTTGTTCACCTCCAGGTATACGTAAGTCTGCAGTTCACGAAGAAAGGAATATGATTAATTTATTGTCGAGTATGACATCCACATATTGATAAAATAGCATAAATGACACAGAAACAAATTATCCACCTGCGAATTACGAAGTGATGGTTTGACCAACTTGCAGCTCCCAACGAAATTTATGTTTCATACTTTTTATCGTATGACCTCCCATCTCGTAGCGGTTGATGTCACATAAATTGATCATCAAAGTCAATTTAACAATTATGTATGGTCACATAATATTATATTATAAAATTTAGAGTTAAAGTTAACCGTATAAGACGAAGAAACTGCTGTTGTGTGCAGAATCTGCATTTTGAAGGGTTTCTGCAGATTTGTGAAGCAGGATTACTCCCCACTGACGTTATCACTCCCCCTTTTGATAACATTACCTTGAGTGCTTTTGTTGAACCCAACGAAAAATTGGTAGGTACATCTTAGAGAAACTTTACCCGACCACCCATTTATATACCCTGTAAAAAATTTTAAAAATTACTCAGATGATCTGTAAACCTGATAATTCAATCAGTAAGTTTGTTAGTAAATTTTTTTTATGGTTTATAAATAAATTAAAAAAAAAGTAGTTGTGGGTTTGAATTCCCCAGTCGCCTGATACGTTAATAAAAAAAAAAGAATAAAATACCCAATTCAAACAACAAAATATTTAGACCAATCAAAAATAGTCACCAAAATTTAAAAACAAAAGAAAATTATTAATAATAATTATACATTCCTTCAAAGGTGCTAATAAGTAATAACAAATTAATTAGTTCAGGCATATTAAATGTAGATTAAAAGGAATTAATTAATAGAATTAAATTATAATATATTTTTAAGTTTTCAAGTGCCCACGCACTCTTCATCAGAATAACAATAATAATAAAAAAAATTAATTATAATTTCGTGCCCCGGTTCACCTTCGCTTGGTTCAAATATCTTAGAATTTTGTATCTTATCGGTTAGCAGAGTTATTAACTTGATTTTAATCAAATAATTTTATTCAAATGAAATTGCAATTTTATCTATGAATAACTCTGATCGATATTTATAAAAGTAAACAATATTTTATATTTTATTTACTTACGATACTAAACATTTTTTTGTTATTATTCAAGATGAAATTAAAATTTTACATAAAATTGTTTCTATTATTAAACTTGGTAAAAAACGAGTTCAATTTTCTCATCAACATCTACCTGCCGATTGTTTTTATTCGTTCTAAACAACATTGGATTGGTTTTTGTTATGTTACATTTACGCAGGTAAATTTAATCATACTTTATAATTTTGATAATGTTTATAACCCTTTGAAATTTCAATAAAATTATTTTAAAATTGACGTTATTCGCATATCATAAATTTTTTTTATCAGGCTCTGCATTGCGAACAGAAATTTATAGGGACTTTCCACTATCAATAAAAATCTTTTATTTTCTGAATCATTGATTGGATTGAAAATGTTAGTAATATTAAAAACTAGATAAATGCATTTTTACTTCTTGTTATTGGAGATGAACTTCATTCATTTCAAATTTACTAAAATGGAGATATAGTACAATTTTCTGGTTTCACCGACGATATTATTATATAATAATAAAATTTAAAAAAGACATACATTCAAGGTGATGTATAATATAAACACATATTATAATAAATAAAATTGTATTATAACAAAAATTTTCCAAAATTATTATCTAGAAATTGGGTTTTACAATAAATTTACACAATCTTCTTCATTCTAAATTTTTTATTCATACCTAGAATTATTAATTTTTTTTCTTTACACAAGTCATAAAGAACGAGTTCCATTTTGTATGCATAAATTATAATAATTGTTATAATTATAATAATAGTACCTTTTACTTTATGGTGTATTGTTTACGTGTGTGTAGCAATAAAGAAGATTTCTATGCTTTAAGGAAGCTAAAAAATGTGTTTCATTTTGCTTTTGCTGCAAAAAAACATAAATAAAAACTAAAATTCGGGGTGAAATTGGCCACAAAAGAGAGTGGCAGTTGTTAAATTATTCCTAAACCTTCGCACCTATTCTTAATTATGCATTTTCATGCTCGGGTACCTAAATCGTTTATACTTTTTTTTCCTTTTCAAAATCATGTAGCATATTATGATATTTGCAACAATGCTAATTAAACTGTTTTTCTGATTAGCGATTTTTTAGACCACTCTTATCACGCAAGAAGGCATAATTCAATAAATATTGTTACATAAACGCACAAGAATCATTGCTTTCTTGCCAAGAGTTTGCAAAATTAGAAAATCGCTAGAAACCAAATCTAAATAAAATAATGCAATTAAGATTAGATAATTACTAATTTTGCAACTAATTTGAAGCGTTCATGGGTGAGATGGGAAACTATAATTTGATCATTTTCTTCTGAAGTGGTCATCCTGATTTTTTTCGGGTGTAACGATCGTTAAGCGTTGCAGACGACAGTTGTCAAGATATCTTCCTGGGTCCTGGTTGGTTAACAAGTACAATCTTTGAGGAGGAGGGAGCGTTGCAAATTTTGGTCTAGAAGAAAGAAGGTTAGTAAGGTTTTTAAACATGAAGAGATACTTAGGGCGCGTTCCACTTAAAGTCCACGACGACCACGGTCTATCATCAGTCCAATCAAATAACCGTGTTTGATCTTTAGTCCAATCAAAGAACCACGGGACCACGCCGCGGTCGTCGTGCACTTTAAGTGGAACGCACCCTTAGGGGGGTCGCAGCTCGCAACCTCTTAATGTTCGGGAAATTTTGAACGTCGTAGTGCCGAGTTGTCGAATGAGTGGGTTTTCTGCGTCACTGCAGCGGAGATAGAACTTTTCGGTGACCTTCAGATTATCTTCTGAAGTATTATTATCTTGTGCTTTTGCAGCATCTTACTACGGCGACCAATCAGGGGCACAAGTCAATGTGCTTGACCCAGGTGAGCGATTGGTCGAGAGTTACTGTTAGATATAGACGAAATTGGTCCAGGGGATAATCTTGCTTAACATCGTGACTTCTACGAAAGGCTGTCTTCGTCTTGAAAACTTGATCACAGTACTCTTGCTCTCGAGTTGATGTCGATGCGTCAAGTGCGGTACCATGGTTCCATGAGGTTGAGAGCCTCATCAGTCCGATTGCTCGTTTTTAGTTCGCAGATCTCTCGAGAACGGCCACCTCGTCTGCGCATAGGACTAGAATGGTCTTGGAAAGTAGGGACTCCATGCTCTGATTGTTCTGATGGAGGAGCGGACACAGTTTAGTTTGATTCTGAATTTTTTGTCTTTGAGGTAGAACGCTAGAAGATGGACGAGTTCGGGTTTGATGCTGGCCTGAAACAGTTTAAAAATTAATCCAAAATCGATCGTTCATTTGCGAATGTCCAATGGGGATTGTGGTGGCGTTAACGTTTATCTATTGGTTGTATTGTAGTGGATTGGGTGTGGGATTGAAGAATGGGGATTGGTGAGGGAATTTGTTAGACGGTTGGGGAGAGAATACGATCTTCTCAGGCTCGGAGGTGCTTGGGAGGTTACGAACGTCATAGTTCCCTAGGTTGCGGATCAGTGGGTTTCCTGAGTCCACGCTCCTGAGGCATATATAGCCTTTTTTTCGTCTCTTTATCAGAGGTAGATAGGGTTTTTATGGCAGTTCTTTTTTGGATTTGTTTATTCGTGACAAACCACGGGGCATTAACGATCTGCCTGACACTCTTGTTTCGGGCTCTTTCATGCCTATTCATTTGAGTGGTTGATGCGAAAGCCCACTCAGGGGCGGCGTATGCCAATATATATCGGATAATCGCATTGTATTGTGGCGAAACGAATTACAATACGAGGAGTACACAAATAATTTATGGTTTAAAAAAGGGTGAAATTGTCCACCATTTATAATGAGCATAATTTTGTAAATTAAGGGTCAAAAAATTGCTACCATCATTGACACAAATTACACTATCAGTGATGAACATTCTTGAAAAGCAGTGTTTTGAAATTGTTTTGTGTCATCGAATCTGTAAAAGAGAAGAAATTTAATTGTGTATAGCAAGATTTTGAAGATTTTGGATTTTGAGTAGTGGTACGTTGAAGTTTTCGGAGCTTCTTGGTAGAAAGCCAAGCGGGGCACCACGAAATATTTCGGTCGCCCGCCATAAACTGTGATTTTTTTAATTTTTTTCTGGCAATCAACGGTTTTGATTGTGGGATATTTGAGCAGAGTGCATCAAACAATACGGGAAATTGTTTGTTCATATTAAAATATTCGAAATTACAAAGTTTTTGAGCGTTTTCTGGGAATTTGTTGACATTTGAAAAATTTGTACAATCCAAGTGTTTTCTGCATTATTGGAAAATCATTGGGGTGTGAAATCGATTGTTTATTGTCGATGCACCGAGTGGCGACCTGTGGAAGTCGAAGATTTGGTTGAAACCGGCAAAGTTTTGCATAAGCGGACTGTTTGAGGTTGACTCACTTTCATTTTATGTGTGGTTTCAAAGGGGTGGAGGTTTCACGATCACCGAACAGCGTATTTTGATGATTTGGTTGATTTTGGAGAGATTTGAATGACACATTGGTGATTCATTAATTTGTAAGGAAACTACAGCTGTTTTTGACAAGTGTTCAGGTAACAGGTGGATCGAGCGGCAAAGTTTGGAACCTAAAAGACCAGTGCTTCCAAAACGGCTACCAGAGGTGATCATCAGCGGGTAAATACCCCACAGTTTTGCATTATTGCGAATTGCCAACGGTTTGTAGTAAATTTAATTTTGGTGGTTCATGCTAAGGCTGGACTCACACGTAAGGAGTTAAAGGACCTGAATTCACGCTCGAGTTGAGTTTCTATATGCTTCCGGCAACAAAGCTTGACGCAAGCCTTGATTTTTCTTATCAGCTTTTCTTGGCGTAAAGGAGAAACGCATTTAAGGGAAAATAACATTATAGTCTATTCGTAATTTGTTGTTGGGGGACATTTTACTGCAATGATTAATCAGCGGTTTGAGGAAGCCTTGAAGATGTCGTGCTTGACTTGAGTGAGAGATGTTAAGATTGAGCCTGATCCCACTGAGAAAATGAGATAAAGATATATAAAGGGAGCAAGTACTCTGTAATATCATTCATGCTCAGCTGAGCTTTTTTTGATGCTCATTACTGCTTATATTATTCTCGTATCTACTGCTAACCTTCCCAATAATTGCATTACTTTAATAATTCGTAAAATTTTAAGATTATAAAGTTAACAATTAAAAATTAAAAATTTTTAATTAAACTAATTAATAATAATTATAGTAATAAATACATAAGAAGGATGTGAAGCTTTGATATTTCCTCGTTGAGGCGCGTAAGGATACTGATGCGCTCAATGAGTTTGGCTAAGGAAGGAATGAATGAAATCGGTCTTCAACTGCAATTCCCGAGTTTAGGTATGACGATGACGTCAGCCATCTTCTATCTATCCGGGAAGTGCTTATGTCGAAGGGAAGTATTGATGATCCTGGTTAAGGCGGTGACGGCCTTTTTAGGGAGATTTTTGAGGGCGATGTTGGGGCTGGAGTCGTGTCTTGGAGCCTTTCTAGTATGGAGCTTCTTAATAGCCTCCTGTACTTCGGGTGTCCAATGGTCGCGTATCCTGGTTGGAATACAAACTGCTCGACTATTCACAGAAAGATTACCGGTGAGTTTCAAATGGAGCTCCACCTATTGGCGACTCTCGGATGAGGATTTTTCTGTAGTTAAAATTATTTCGGTATTTACAAGACCTAAAATTAAAAGATGTTGTACTAAAGTGAAAATATTGTTATTATCATCGGGGGGGGGGCAGTTGACTTTTCTTGAATTTGAGTTAAATTTAAAAAATGTAAAAATTTAATTTTAGTACTAATAATAAACATTAAAATTTTTAGTGTAATTCAATCATTAATATTAAAAATAATACATAGTTAACCTAGGTTAGGGTACTAATTAAACAATCCTTGATGCTTAAGATCAAGGATTTTTAAATTACATACCCACTAATGTTTTATAATAATTACAAAAGAAAAAGATTTATTTCGCCCTAAAAAATGTATTCACTTATGTGCGCCTATGACGCATATAGGTAATCAAAATTCTGAATTGCTTCTAAAATTAATGCAAATTATGCGTTTAAACATTCTCTAGTAATTTTTGCGTGAACAGAATTCCTTAAACAAATTAAGCCTATAATTTTCTTCCGTTAATTTAATACAAAAAATATAATTGGCAAACTTGATTCGACTGCGCCAATTACCTAATTTTCAAGACAAAAATGGATCTTTTCATTTATCCTGATTCTAAAAAAATATTCCAATTTTTATGTTTTTTTTTTCGGGTTTAAAGTCCAAATATTGACCTTGTATAAATTGAATATTTGAATCTAGTTGCATCAGTAATCACTAATCACAAGGTAGACTTGATTCATTTTAAATGCTTGGTAATTAACGCATTATTTATAATTATAATTAATATGGAATATTAGATGAACAACGTACATCAATAATGTTGTTTTACATTAATGAGTAATTGGTGATCAATTAATTATTGTTTAGATTCCTTTCGTGACAAATTCCATTTAGGGGGAGGGGGTCTTTAGTAACTAAAATTGTAAATTACTGCATGCATATTATTTAATATGTTTTGCTGTTTTTGAGTGAAATTTGTTAATTTAACATTAAGCTTAATTTATTTAAAATAATTCATATTATGATATAATTTTCACAAGTTGAAAACATAAAATATTTTGTTTTTTATTCTAATAATAATAATTATTATTAAAACTGCAATCTTAACGATGTGATTATTTGCAATGATTAGTACTAATAATTTTTAAGTTTTTATTTATTTCACCTTTGAAAATTGTGCACAATTATATAATGACTTGCTCAAAACGCAATTTTAAATTTCTAGTGTAATTGCAGAACTCAAACGCAACAAAATTTCGATACGAAGGTCTTCGACCTTTCGTCGATCATTTCTTTCTGGTTTCCTTTTCCACTACTAAATTATTAGTTGTTTTTCTATTTAATCAGGGCAAGGGTCTTTTGGTGATAATTCTTCACGTACCATGCAGCGATTAAGCAATCTTTTTTCCCATAGCGGTACAGTGTTTGAAAGCTTATCAGTTATCACACATATAGGGGACCTACTGTTGACCCACTAAACAAATTATACTTTCACGATTTAGACATGATTCCCTGAGGACAGACGTCCGACTAAAGTTTTTACCCGAAGTACTCAGCATTTATTTACCATATTTAAGCACTCATAAAACCTGAATTAGCACCGCACTCGCGAGATGCGGAAATGTAGATTGGATACCCAGTTTTTTGCCTATAATATCAATGCAAATCAAATCATTGCCAAAGCAAACAAGTTTTATTTCAATTTTTTTCGGATTGACAGTGGCCTTGTCCTAGAAAGGTTATTTTTAGTTCTTTTTGATAATGAATTTATTTTTTCTAGGTTCCAAGTTGATCTTGCGGAGCATCAGCGGTCAATTTCGTTCTGGACAACTTAGCGCGATTTTGGGACCTTCGGGAGCAGGAAAGAGTACTCTTTTAAATGTCCTTGCTGGATATAAGTAAGTACAACAATGTATTTGTGTTAAAGACGTACATAAATACAATGAAAGTTGCTTATCGTAGTCGTAATAGTTGTAGGATTTTTAATCTTGAAAGGAACGCCTTTCTTTTGTTTTTAATTTATGTCAACGACTGTCATAGATAAAGATTGAGAAAGTCTTTACAATATAAAAGCAATTTGGTTATACAAATTTTTTTTAGTTTAAATGTTCGCATTAGAAATGCAGGTTCAGTACTTGGATGGGTTACCCTTCAGAGAAGCCCTGTACTTTAGAGTTTAGATGGTTTGTTACTGTAGAGCCTTTTGAACCATTTCTCCTCCTTACCCAAGTGGTAAACTATTTTTTTTTTTTGGTCAGGTTATAATGAAATTAACATTAATCGCACAGACAATAATGACCAACTGCATTAATTGTGAGATTAAACTAAACAAATACCATAAAAATATTTTTCAATCAACTTGAACTTATAAACCGAATTTAAATTAACTTTTCAAAGCCAAGTTCTCAATTACTTTTAAAGTTGCATAATGGGATAGCAAAATATTTTTCGTCAGGTGACCATGAAAATATAAAAACCGTCGTCGCTCAGATCATTATAAGTCCATATTTGAATAGGTAAACTCTCCGAGAACATCGCTTTTATGTAACAGTGTATTTAGCTACCTCAGTTTCAGTTAACTAGCTGTCTGTTTTTAAATTTTATTACTTTAGCACCATTATTCAAATTCGATTGGTTTCGATTAGTCAATAATCGTCAAACTAATTAGCTACTAGCTACCGAGTTCTGAAAATTGTATCTTTCTATCAAATCCTGATTTGTGTAGTGCTGGAAAGCCCATTTTTGTGTCAGTAAATTTTATAGCCACTTATCGACTAAACATAGGTAAACAGTCTCTTTAATAACTCAGAATAGGTTGTCATGACTAGCTCCCAGGTTGCTGTCAGTAAATTTTCTAGTCAATTAAACACTAAATAACCATTGGCTTAACACATGAAATTAGCTGTCACTACCATCTCCCAGTTTGTTTTCGCAGCAAGAAACTTAGCAATGAAAGCTAAATTTGTTATCATAATTGTAGCTCCCAGTTAGCTAATATAATAAAATAAGTTTTGTAGCTTTCAATAACAGATGCATGTAATAAATCTGCAAGCATACGCAATTTGATTATTAACCGCTGGGTTAAACATAATAATAGCTGCCACTACTAGCTCCTAGTTTTCTTTTGTAGCAAGAAAAGTTAAATTTGTTATTATGATTATAGCTTCCAGTTTGTTATTGTAATAATAACATAATTAATTTGATTACTAACCATTGGTTTAAAATATGAAATTAGCTGTCACTACTAGCTCCCAGTTTGTTTCTTCACCAAGAAACTTATGTAAAACCAAAGCTAAATTACTCATCTTGATTATAGCTCCCAGTTTGTTGTTGTAGTAAATGCTGTAGCGTTGCTTAATAGTGAAATGTAACAAATTTGCAAATATAGGCAGTTTGATCATGTACCATTGGTTTAAAATATGGAACTAGCTGTTACTACTACCTCCCAGTTTGTTTCTTCACCAAGAAACTTATGTAAAACAAAAGATAAATTACTCATCTTGATTATAGCTCCCAGTTTGTTGTTGTAGTAAATGCTGTAGCATTGCTTAATATAGTGAAATGTAACAAATTTGCAAATATAGGCGGTTTGATCATGCACCATTGGTTTAAAATATTAAACTAGCTGTTACTACTAGCTTCCAGTTTGTTTCTTCACCAAGAAACTTATGTAAAACAAAAGCTAAGTTACTCATTTTGATTATAGCTCCCAGTTTGTTGTTGTAGTAAATGCTGTAGCGTTGCTTAATAGTGAAATGTAACAAATTAGCAAATATAGACAGTTTGATCATGCACCATTGGTTTAAAATAAGAAACTAGCTGTTACTACTAGCTCCCAGTTTGTTTCTTCACCAAGAAACTTATGTAAAACAAAAGCTAACTTACTCATCTTGATTATAGCTCCCAGTTTGTTATTGTAGTAAATGCTGTAGCGTTGCTTAATAGTGAAATTTAACAAATTTGCAAATATAGGCAGTTTGATCATGCACCATTGGTTTAAATTTTAAAATATTAAATTAGCTGTTACTACTAGCTCCCAGTTTGTTTGTTCAACAAGAAACTTAATTCAACCAAAGGCTAAATTGGTTATCAATTATCATGATTAATAGCCTCCCAATTTGCTGTTGTAGTAAATATTATATCCACTTGCCTTTCTAATCAACTTTTTTTGGAAACTTTCGGTGATTTAGCTATCCTGCACTATATCGATCGAAATATAATGCGATGTTATGACGAGATTGAACTCACTTTTGGGTTAAGAGAGCAACTTTTGTTTTCTTCGTCAAAATTATAAAAAAATGTACTTATTACGTATTTGCTATAAGAAAAAGTTAATTATGTACCTACTTATCGTAAAATTTGTGCTCATTTGCAGTTTTAAAATTTTTACGCATTCTTGTTACACCAGTAGGCTAATGTGGATCAACAACCTTTCTCTTTATAAATCTTTTATCTCGTATAATTCATTTTATAACACTTAGGTAACAAATAAATTATAATAACATACTCAGTTTTTGTATTATCATATTATTAATTCTATTTTGTACAACTTTTTGCTGCAGTTTTTGTGCACCGAAATGCTTTTTTAATCTATTATGTCAGAGGTGATAGTCGGTTACAAGCAGTCCAAAAATAATCTATATTTGTTAATTTTTTTGTATATAATTTGCATTTGTTTACAAACCTGGTATCAAAAGTTGTTTTTCAAGTTACAAAAATTGTTTTATGTTATTATAAAATTAAGTTTCTTTTTAGAGAAAACCATTGAGTTTGCAGTAATTATAAAACAATTATCAAAAATTTCCGTTTTTGCGCTCATTAGTAGCCGTGACCACATCATTATCTATCCGAGATCTATGGTTATGTTACGATTTTTTAAAATTATTTTCTGAAATTGCTATTTCCAGTCGCAAATTTTAAAGAGTAGAAAGTTATATTAAAATTTGATCGTAAAAATTAGTTATAAATTAAATTGTGCTCCACTTGCACTTTACCCATCAAGCAATTGTGGTTATTATGTCCTGAAGTTAGACAAATTTAGCACATTAATTATTAAGCTAATCTATTCCGATGAAAGAAAACACTTTTTCTCAGATATTATTAATTTATATACCTATTTTGTTATTCTCATTCTCTCGTTCTGTTATTCTTGTTCGATAACAACTTTTTTTAATTGTTATTATATTTTTTGTCAATTTCCTACCATTTTTCCAAACTTAAAATAAATAAACTTAAAATAAAAATAAAAATTATAACTTTTGTTTTGAAAATACTTATATCTTTCATATGTTGCCAACTGCGTTTAAACGATTGAAGACATTCTACAAATTACTTTCATTCCCTGTATTAATTCGGTACCATCTGCACGTTGTAATAAAACTCTCACATTAGAATTGTCCATTCACATTTTCACAAGCATCCCTCATAGTCATCATCATGTCTTAATTCTTCTATTCTACGATTTTCTCTCTCTTCCAAAGCTTTCGTTTTTCATACTTTCACACATTTTCGCAGAAGTCATGGTGATACCAATATTCATACTTCCTCTACAGATACATTAAGAAGGGTTTCATTTTCACGAGAAGTCTCCAACGCGACTCGCAATCGATGGGCTTTAGCATTAGCCTACTGTTGTGCGAGACACAATTATGCATAGAGTTGCTCTTTTAGAATCAAATCTGAACCTACGGGGGGGGGGCTGTCGTTCCCAAAGCAAGTTCGAAAGGTTTACCAGTGGTCGAGCCGAGCCAAGCCAATAAAGACAAGTCTGTCATGTCGTTAATTTAAATAATATTAATTACATTACTGTTACTTTTTTAAATTCGATCTTCGGCCTCACGAAGGCCATGTTTTTCCGTCCTTTATTTCACAGGGTGAGGATCATTACCACACCTTAAGGTCATATTATTAACTGTACCATTAATCTAATTCTTTGGAATAATCACTGCTTGTTCAAATTTCGAATAGTAGAAAGTTCTATTACGATGGGATCGTAAACCAAATTAAAAATCAAATTTTTATATTCGTAATTATACCTAAACACATGCAATTAGTATGTCTCGAAGTTAGACGAATTTGGCACAATTGAAGTTGTAATTCATCCACAGTGTCGTGAACTGACTGTAAATCTTAAAAAAATTATAATATACAAACGTGCAAGATGACCTAAAGAACTTAATTACCTCGAGTATAATTTTCGTGCATATTTGCAGTTCTAATCACTATAATTATTGTATAATTAATATTCTGTTCATTATCTCATTAAGTAGGCTATAATTATATAAAAACAAAAGTGCCCTATATGAATGAATTCAAGGTAAACGAGATCCAATTTTGAAAACTTGGCTTTTTTAATTCTTACTCCGCTGTATTTATTTTTATGTAAATATTACTATACTCGTGATACTACTTCGTTTTTTTTCCTCTCAAGTTCTAGACTTATTTGGCGAATTGATGAAGAGCTTCGTTCCATGGATACCTGATGATTATTTTACAAAGTACACGCTTCCGAAATTAACATTTCAAATGCCCGCTACAAAGCATAATAAATTATATCTGAGTTTTTATTGAAATGGATCGTTACTTCATCCGGTATTATAGAACCCAAAAAAATCGATGACTTGTTCATTTTTAACTGTTCCTACTCTTTTCTATGTACATGACGTAACCTAATGGGTACATCCAAGTCTACCTGAATAATTAAAAAATTAATCAATTTTAAGTTAAAACGTTGTTATGTCCGCAATTTGTTAATCTGTTACATAATTAACATAACACATGCAATTCTTGGTCTTGCAATATGACATTGCTGACGTCACAAATTATACAACATTTTTTTTTCAGAACAATAGGGGCGGCTGGTTCACTGATGATGAATGGCCAACCATTAGATTTGAAACAATTTCGAAAATTGTCCAGATATATCATGCAGCAAGATTTATTACAACCAATGCTAACCGTCCAAGAAGCGATGATGTTTGCAGCTGATCTCAAACTTAACAGAGAACTTAGTAAAGAGGATAAATTAATTGCGGTAATTATCTCTTTGTAACATACACTATCTCATTACATCCGCCCAAAACTTAAATTGTATTCGCAGTTGGGTATGCAACTTGTTTTCCTTTCGAACACTCATCGTATCAATTTTCTGTGAAATTTTTCTTGATCCTTCCAAGATATGGAATGCTGACTTACGTTTGCTCATAAGGTCCCTCCTCCTAGGAGTGAATTTCAAATTTCAAGACTCTTTCAAATCCAATAATCAACCAAATAATAGAACCTGCACTATTATGAGCATTGCACCTTGCACAAAGGCCTAGTATTTATCAGTACCTTATACAAAATAGCTACCCCACAACTTTTCTTTCGTTTCAGATATCTGAGATATTAGAAATGCTTAGACTAACCGCGACCAAAGACACTCGAAGTGATAAAATATCAGGAGGTGAACGAAAGCGGGTTTCGATTGCACTAGAACTGATCAACAATCCTCCTGTTATATTCCTAGACGAACCTACCAGGTAAGCATTTCCCTACTTTGATTTTCTCTAACGGTCTCGATCATTTTTGCAGTGGTTTGGACGACTTATCGAGTTCCCAGTGCATTTCATTACTGAAGAGTTTAGCAGAAGGTGGACGAACGGTGATTTGTTCGATACACACACCCAGTGCCCGAATTTTCGAAAAGTTTGACCATGTTTACATTATTTCAGAAGGCCTGTGCGTTTATCAAGGATACGGAAAAAATATGATCCCCTTCATGTCAAGTCTTGGGTTAACTTGTCCGAAACATTACAATCCAGCTGATTTCGGTGAGTAATTTTACCCCCCGTAATATTTCTCCCTTCATAACATAATTCTTGCAGTGATTGAAGTGTCTAGTGGTGAGTATGGAAGCGAGTACGTGGAAAAAATGTCTACGGTGGTAGAAAATGGACGAAATGCAAGTTTTGCTAAAGAGAGCGGTCCAAAATTTGAGATTATGGAATTAGATAACGAAACTTACTGTTCTAACGGAAAAGCTCCCCAAAGGAAGTGTTCGGTCGGAATGAATCCGTACAGATACGATTGCTCCTTTTTCTATCAATTTAAAATCTTATTTTTACGGTGCTGTTTGCAAAATTATGTACGAAATAAGGTGAGTTGTTCTAAAAAAGTATTCAAAGCGGGATTGAATATTTAATTATTTTTCTAGCGCCATTTAATACTCAAAATTATGGTCCACATCATGCTGGGACTAACAGCAGGGGCGTTTTACTTAAATATGGGGCAAGATGCTTCAAAAGCTTTATTTAATTTTGGATTTTGCTACACCTGCATGATTGCTTTCATGTACTTACCTTTGATGCCGGTTCTGTTACATTGTATGTAAAAAGATGTTATTTTTTGGCAGGCCAGACAATTTTTTCGTTGTAGTTCCAACTGAGATCCAGCTTATTAAGAGGGAGCATTTTAATCGGTGGTATGGGTTAGCTCCGTACTATTTGGCTATGAGTGCGGCCACCCTCCCTGTGCATGCACTTTTGACGTCAGTATACATTGGAATAGCGTATGTACTTTCAGCCCAACCTATGGAATTGGATCGTTTCCTGTTATTTATTGTATCTTGTTCATTAATCTCGATCGTTTCTGATAGTTTCGGAATGATGGTTGCTTCATTTGCCAGTATTGTGGTTAGTAGGAAATGCAAACATGTTGGGTCAGAAATATCTGTTTTCTTTCAGAATGGAATGTTCGTGGGACCAGTCACAGTCGCTCCATTAATGTTATTAGCAGTTTATGGAATTGGTCATGGTTCTCAGATTCCAATATTAGTGAGAATAGCCATGTATTTTAGTTACTTGCGTTACGGAATGGAAAGTTTGATAACAGTGATATATGGCAACAATAGAGCATTTATGGATTGCCCAGAAGAAGAGCTTATTTGCCCTTTTAGGGATCCTAGAGTGCTTCTCTCTTTCATGGGAATGGAAAATATCATCCTTTGGGTTGATTTTCTTGCACTGATAATTTGGTTTATCATGTTTAGATTCATTAGTTTTTATTTATTACGACAACGGTTACAGCCAAATAAAACCTTTGCTTATTTGCAAGTTATTGGTCGCCTTATAAAATCGCACTTAGGTATGACACGTTAGGATTAAGGAATTAATGTTTTGTAAATATATGCAATATGCATATTATATATTTTGTCAAATTTTTATAATAAATAAATTATTTATCTATTTTCCAATAAACCTGTGGATATCATTTACAAAAGGAAATTCTTCATCAGTGTATAAAATGTAGGTATACTCCATTTATGGAGAACATCTTCCATTATACTTTTGTAATCCAATAATGACTAATCTATCAAAAGTCTTTTGAAATAGAGATTACTTACTTAAACATCCTAGCCAATGTAAGATGAGCCTGTGGAAGCATTTCCAACCTTGTCTTCAAAGAATTTCCCAGGAAATCCGTCACCATCATCACCGACATTTTCCAAGGCTTTAAAAATGCAAATATCATCCTCATCTGGGTACAATAGTCACCTTCCACAGAACTACCGCCCGATCAGCTTCCTTCCATTAATAGTCAGACTCGCAAAAACGGTAATCCTAAATTCGCTAAGACCGCATTATTCACAATGTTATCCAAGATGAACAATTTGGTTCCCGTGCGGGGTTAAAACAAGAAGGAATACACCGCTATTCTACAAGATGCCAATTTCCAAGATCCGTCAGCCACTTGTCTTACTCACAAATTCCTTTCTGTCTAACCGATAGTTCAGCATCATACTTGAGGAGTCTGCCCAAACATAAGCAACACCGCTGCCGGTGCCAAAATGCCTAAACCGACCTACCCTCTTATCCTTCTACGCCGACGAAGCTGAACTTTTTACCTCTTCTTAGTGCCCAAATTTACCACTGTCTCTTAACAAGAATCTTATTCTAATCAGATGGAAACCTGGTTCTCCACCTTGCGTATTGGAGTCAATTCGCATAATAACTCAGCAGTCCTATTTTCTAAATGGAGAAAAACATCCAATGCAAACATTTGGATGCAAGAAGAGGAAATTCCTTGGAAACCGAGAGCAAAATACCTTGGAGTTAGACTTCAAGTTTAAATGGGGTACATACGTCACCGATATTACGAATAAACCCAAAAGCTTCGTGGAGAACCTCTACCCCTTCATCAGCAACAACAAGCTCAGAATTCCAAAAAGTTCAACTGTCGCAAATAAAAAATATCCTAACATTCCATTTTCCGGAAAATTATATAAATAAGTATTTTTCGTTTCTCTAGAATTATTAAAAACCGTAATAAATTATGATATTAGCAGGGAAGTATTAAAAATCGATTAAAAAGCATTTAAAACTAGTGAATTACAAAATGGTGGAGGTGTGGTGGTTATTCGTGGGATTAACGATTTCCTGTTCAATAATTTAGAAGGCTACATAATTATGGATTTTTGTCCTTACTCACATCATTTTCATACTGCAGTTAAAGTAAACATTTAAAAAAGTTGTTTAATTTTAGCTAGAAGGTCTACAAATGATTACAAATTGATGTAATTTTAATATTGAGTATATAATTTCAAAATTAATTATTATCTAAAGAAAAGTAATCAGTAAATAGTTATATTATACGATTATGTACTTCTATGGTTCCATCAAAATTTGTTAATATATGGAACACTTTCGTAATTCACTCATATCTTTGCTTATTACTAAAAAAAATTTCACGAAAGTATAGGTATATTTTTTAAAAAGGACACTTGGACGCAGTTCATATTATTTTTTTTCCACAAAATTTGAATTTAAAAAAATTAAAAACAACACGACTTGCGTCTAAGTGTCCTCTTTTAAACAATATATACTTTTGTGCAATTTTCTTGAGTAATAAGCAAGATATCTTGATATTATAAGATCGCTTGGGGGGGAGGCAGCTCAAACTTTGTAACTTAGAGAGCTGGGTATGCTGAATCCGTCCCTGGTAGGTCTTCTTCTTTTTCAAGAAACAATTCTCTAGAGAATGCTCTTCTAGTTTAAGCCTTAAGCCCTGTTATTTCCCAGCATCTGCGTCGTTTCCTTGGCAGTGTTAGTACTATGAGCATATAAATATTTTATATCTATTAGGTAGAATGCTAGGCTGGCCTTTAGATGTGCCCGTACCCTGGTTTTTTATTTATGTTAATGATGGCAATTCACCAACCCAGGGGACTACCGGCTTTACGTCCCTTCCGAAGGCCATAAAAAAGTCTGACTCTTCCAGGGTTTGAACCCGGTACCCTGCATTCGCAGCTCATCGTATTAGCTGCAAGGCAATGACCATCTTTATGTAGTATTAGTAGGTATTAAAACTATATACGTCCTGTGTACATTTTAAAATACATTATTATATCGAGTTAAAATTTATAAATAATTTTTATAATTTTATTAAGCTTGCAAATAGGGATATGTCAGATAATGCATAATAATTAAGTATTGACATTTTTAAAAATTTTATGAGAAGCTATATACATAAATAAGCTATTATTATAAGTTTATTATCAGATAATTCCATCAAGGCTTGCACAAACCAATATATTCGTCTTCTAAGGATAAGCGACGTTTATTGTATCAAGCGTGCAATGGGTGAAATTGTGCAAATCGGAGGACCTTTACATTTTCAAAAACAACCACCGGTAAATTTGGAATTCAAGGATTTGACTTACACCATTCCACAATGGAGAAAAGGTTAGTGAAATATTAAATTACTAAAATCTCAAGCAACGCTCCAATAAAAAAAATTTGAAGTTGAAATAATAATGGGTTCGATGCTTCGATGCCAATATAACCTAAAATGCCTAAAGTGGATCCTATTTGGGTTATATTTTTACACGTTTTTAAGTATCAAAATTTAGTTTGAAATTTTATCTTGTTCAATAATTTGTGCATAATATTATCTAAACAAACATAACATTTTTGAAAATTAAATTGAAAAAATATTTGTTGCAAAATATTATTCGGGTCTGTTGGTTAAAAATAATCGATAATATAGGGTGTTTTTTTAGCTGCATGAGAACTTTCAATAGGGATAACAATTGAATCAAGATTGCTATGGAAACAGTTTTTTGACATTTGTGTTTAGCAAGGTTTGGCATTTGATAATGCATAGATTGACCATTAAACAACGCTACCAAATTATAGAAATATATTTTAAAAATCAAAGCTCTGTTCGCCAAACATATAGAGCCCTTCGCCCATTTTATGTTAGACATTTTCGACCTTCTGAGCAAGCTATTCGTGCGGTGGCAGACAAATTTCGTACCACTTCTTCGTTGCGTGATATAAAAACACCAGCAAGACGAAATTATGTGCGTACCGAAGAAGCTATCAGTTCTGTGAGTGAAAGTGTGCAACAGGACCCAAACATTTCAATTCGCCATCGTGCTCAACAACTTGGACTTTGTCCGGCCACTACATGGAAAATTTTACGGAAAGATCTTCATTTACTACCTTATAAAATCCAGTTGGTTCAAGAACTGAAGCCTGATGATCATCGATTGCGTCGTGAGTTCGCAGATTGGGCTCACAACCAATTGGAAGTGGATCCATTTTTTTACCGTAAAATGTTGTTCAGTGACGAGGCACATTTCTGGTTAAATGGGTACGTGAACAAAAAAAATTGCCGTATATGGAGTGAGACCAATCCGGGACATTATCTTGAGACTCCATTGCATTCATTAAAATTGACTGTTTGGTGTGGAATACACGCCAACGGCATCATTGGTCCATATGTCTTTCGAAATGCGGAAGGAGCTACCGTTACAGTGAATGGTGTGAGATATCGACACATGCTCAATACATTTTTGTTTCCAAAACTTCAAGAGCTAAACATTGACAACTTATGGTTCCAACAGGATGGTGCTACGTGCCACACAGCCAACGAAACCATCAATTTATTGAAAGGACAATTTGGTGACAACATTATTTCAAAACGTGGTCCTATCAATTGGCCTCCAATATCGTGTGATTTGACACCTCCAGATTATTTTCTGTGGGGGTATGTTAAATCTGCATAAATTGCTCAACTTTTTTTTTTTTTTTTTTATTGTATGTAAATTAAAATTTATGAATTACTAGTCAAATTTAATAACCTTGAAATTTACCTGTATAATAAATTATAGAAATGCAAGTTTACATTCCAAAATTAAACGGTCGAGGGGACGTCTAAAGGATAAACTTTATTGTTTTAACTAAAAAATGTACAACAATGTTCATATTAAATCTACATTATTAATTATCTGAGGAGCTTCAACAAGAACGAAGCCATGTGTATTTTCAAAGTTTCCATTACGTAAATATTAGTTAAATTTACTTAAAAAAATAGTTGGGGGGTATTCCATATACCAGATTCTTCGACCTACTTAATACGCAAGAGGATTTTGAGCAAAAGAAAAAGTTTTCGAAAAGTTTATTTGTAGACCATGCTGATCCTCTAGTTCCTGAATGCACTTCATACGGAGTATTCCCCAAGATAAGGGGGGGGGCACTAAATAGTCTGTCGGACTATAGACTGTCAATTTTGAACTTAACAAATCCGTTTGTTGAGGTGGAATAATCTTCATTATCTTTAATAACTAATTACATTTTCAGAACCTAAAGTAATTTTACGAAATATCAGTGGTCAGTTTCGTTCGGAACAGCTGAATGCAGTTATGGGTCCTTCTGGATCGGGAAAAACCACCCTTTTAAATTTACTGGCTGGTTTTAAGTAAGTATTTCTTAAGAATTATCTTAACTTGAAGTTTGCACGCCATCATAAACATACAAAGTTGCCTATCAACTTGGGTCAAATAGCAACCTCCATTCCGAATATGAGCTGAAACGCTTCCATTATGCTCTTCCATTTTATAATCTTTCATCAGAATTCTTCTAGTAGGTTTATATTTTCTACGTATCCAACACCCTGACTGGAAGAAGTACTCGTAAACTTCTTGTTCCTCCTTGAACTCCATAACAAAACGAAAGGGTGTAGATTGCATAGTTCCCTCTTTAGCGGAGTCCTCTGCGTCATTCCAGATAGTAAAAAATGGAGCAAGAACAAAAACAGAGAAGGTGAGGTTCAAGGAATAGATGAGAAATTTGAGAAGACTACTCTTTTTTTACTATTGTTCTCAATTCCTCTTTCTTAGATTTTCTTTTAACCTTCTTCTGTCCTATTTTTGATGCAATTTTCCGAATTTAATTGGACATTTCTATCATTAATTAACTCAGTATCGCCCTTACACCTTCTTTCGTCTTCTTTATGATCATCTAGTGTGAAGTATCAAAATCATGATAGGGGGTGGACTCGTCAAACCAAACTTGAATAATTTTATCATTTTTTTAGAACAACCAATACAAGTGGTTCCGTAATGATGAATGGTCAGCCAATATGTTTGAAAGACTTTTACAAGTACTCCAGGTACATCATGCAAGACAACTTACTACAACCATTTTTAACAATAGAAGAATCCATGATCTATGCCGCTGATTTCAAACTTGACAGAAAATTTAGTAAAGAACGTAAATTAAGTTTGGTAATGCGTTATCCTAGGTTAAATTTTAACCTAAACATTTCGGTAACAAAATTTTGTTTCTAGATAACCGAGATATTAGAGACGTTAGGATTAATGAAGGCTAAAGACACTTTCAGCAATGAGTTATCGGGAGGTGAAAGGAAACGATTATCCATCGCATTAGAATTAATAAACAATCCTTCGATTTTATTTCTGGATGAACCAACCAGGTTATAATCACCACATAATTTAATCATAAACCAAGAGCTCCGAATAAAAATCTCTTTTTGCAGTGGTTTGGACGATGTGTCGAGTTCCCATTGTATTTCGTTACTAAAAGCTTTAGCCAAAGCTGGAAGAACGATTGTCTGTGCAATACACACACCAAGTGCAAAAAATTTTGAAAATTTTGACAACGTTTACGTTTTATCCGAAGGGTTCTGTGTGTATCAAGGATATGGACCAAATTTGATAACATTCTGCTCCACTCTTGATTTACCATGCCCAACGCATTACAATCCAGCAGATTTCAGTAAGAATTTTTTTGTACTAACGATTTTCTTGATAAAAAAAAACTTTTCCGCAGTTATTGAAATTGCAAGCGGGGAGTATGGGTTAGAATATAGGAAAAAATCATCAGAAATAATGGAAAACGGAAAAAATAATAATTATTGTAAAGACAGTGGTAGGGAAAGCTTGGAATTGGATGGTTTTGAGGTACAATTAGTTACGTTTGAACAGAAATCTTCAATTTTCCATCAATTTAAAATTCTTACCCGCCGATATTTTTTGCAAACAAACAGAAATACGGTATATATATTTTCTAATGTTGATTTTATATAAAAGGAATTGATTTTTTAATATCTTCTAGCACTCAGTCGGATTTAGAGCTATGATACATACCGTAATAGGTATCTTAATTGGACTAGCTTATAGCGCTACAGTAAATGATGCTTATAAATCGCAATTTAATTTTGGATATTCTTATGTATGCTTAATTATATGCATGTACTTAACCGTACTACCTGTTTTCTTAACTTGTAAGGAATTACGCTTTTACAGCTCAGACTAAGCTTATAAAAATGAACTGAGCGCGACTGGGGCATCACCTTGCTTCAATAATATTGTGATAACTGAAACGGACACCAAATTATTATTATTATTTGTAAATATGTATTCAAAAATTACTATTAGCGTCATCTCAATTTAGTTTCCTCCATTAGTGATGACGTCAAGACTCCTAGAAAATAGGCAAACCAAACTACACGAAATTAAAACAGTGTACATATAAGCATATGGTCATTATTAACACTGATTCATTTTCGTGTAGTATGGGTAGCCTAAATTGTAAGCTTAGTCGAACTTCACATTTTTAACATATTACATTTCGCTGTGTATGAAGTATGATTATGGTTTTAGTTCCGAAAGAAGTTCTACTAATTGAAAGAGAACATTTTAATAAATGGTATGGATTGACTGCATATTACTTGGCAATGAGTGCAGTAACATTGCCCCTTCATATAGTCCTGACACCTATGTCTATGGGGCTCGCCTACATAATTTCAAACCAACCGATGGAAGTGAATCGCTTTATTCCATTTCTACTCGTTTGCATAATGCTATCGGCCACTTCTGAAAGTTTGGCATTGCTGGTTTCTTCAAAATTTGGCATTGTGGTTGGTATAGTGTAAAAATTATATCTGATATTTTTGGCTAATAATAATTTTAACATTTAGAACTCGATGTTCTTAGGATCGGCTTTAGCTAATCCAATTTTGCTGTTAGCCGCTCATGGACTACAAGGATACCCAATACCAGTTTTCTTCGATTGGGCTATGCGCCTCGATTACATGCGATACGGAATGGAGTTGTTGACAATATTTATATATGGTTTCGACAGACCTAGATTGTTTTGCCCAGAACGTCATCTCATATGCATGTTCCGAGAACCTAAACAGGTTATGCAGCTTGCGGGAATAGGCAATGTTTCAATATGGTTTAATTTGTTAATGATAGTAATGTGGTTTTTTATATTTCGGGTAGCCAGTTTCTTTATTGTGCGATATCGGTTAAGAACAGACAAACAGACGATTCCTATTTTAAGCGCATTTTCATTGTGGTGAAAATTTATTTAAACATTAAAATATATTTTTATTAAATTCTATTAATAACTTATTATTATTATTTGAGTGAACAGTAAATTCACACTTCGAAAGTGTCATCTCTGGTCAACCAAAAGCTTTCCCTGACCAGTCAGACTACCCTCTGCCAGCAGTTAGCCTATCATAGCCTTAAAAATGCTTGCACTTCTCGACAATGTTAACTCAGTTCCGAGAAAATGATATCGTAAATTCTCTGGATGCTAATCTGCAAAAAACAAAGCTACAAATGAAAATCGATTACACATTAACCGGGACACTTATCTACATACTTAATGATCCTTAACAAGACCATTATTGAAATTTTTTATTATTATCCTGGAATATTTATATTGGGTGGTCCATCTTACAGCTGAGCATTGGAGTTTAATATTGTAAATTAAGTTTTTCCTATTCCTGCTTCCAATTATGACTGATAAAAATAACAATGGCATTGATCGCAAGAAAGTTTCTTTCCTTGTCTGAGGATCCCCAATACTTTATATTTGCTAATTAAATAATTATTATTAAAAATGAAAAACTAAAATTTTTTAGTTCACAGTCCAAAGCAAGATTGATGTTAAAAATGTCGCTTATTTTAGTTTTGAATGTTTAGGAATAATTCTTAAATACCAATACCCACCTGATAATAATCTTTCACCCGATCAAGCTTCCTCGCTGGTATTTTACAATCCCAGTAACATTTCTAACCTGTTAATTGCCTGTAAAATTAAATTTTCCCTGAGAAGTCAATTAAATCTGAATTAATATCAATTTAAAATTTTTATGTTTCGATAGGTATAATCTGTATAATTATAATCACATAATGTTATTAAAATTCTTTCTAACCACAATTAGTAACATTAAACGTCACCAATAATCGCAATTTTTACAACTAACCTTGATGATTTCGCTTGTTCAAGTTCGACTATCATCAATTTCTAGGAAATTGGGTTTGACTTCCTATGAAATTTTAGGGTATGCCTGTATCGTGGGTATGCCCTTTCCCATTATTGTTTATTTGTATTAAAACGAAAACTACCTTCTGAAGCGCAACCCCTAATGGGAGGGTTGACCCAAACAGAGACCAAAGTTTGTTACAATCCAGAGATGATCTATCCAATTCGATTAGCCACGATGTTAATATGATTAACATTGATTAACAATGATTCTTTGATTATGCGAAGGGCATATCCAGAAAAATAACGAAAACATTATAAGCTCTAAGATGCATTAGATTTGTGCAGGTATTTTGATTTCAGTGCAATTTTTGAGTTAAATTTCTTGATAAAAATTTAATTTTGTTCAAATATTCTGAAATTTTATGAAAATATTAATTATGTTGTAGTAAACACAGGAAAAATAAAGAAAAAATTCTAAACCCTAAGATGCCTTAGATTTGTAGATATTTTGATTTTAGTGCAATATAATTTTTTTGATTTAAAATTTTTAAAATTTAATTTTGTTCAAATTTTCTGACATGTTATGAAAATATTAATTCAGTTGCAGTAAACATAGCAAAAATAAGCCCAAATATGCCTTAGATTTGCAGTTATTTTGATTTCAGTGTAATTTTTTATTTAAATTTCTTTATTAAAAATTTAATTTTGTTCAAATATTCTGAAATTTTGTGAAAATATTAATTCTATTGTAATAAAGACAAGAAAAATAACGAAAAAATTCTAAGCCCTATGATGCATTAGATTTGCAGTTATTTTGCTTTTAGAGCAATTTTTGATTAAAATTTTTTGATAAAAATTTAATTTTGTTCAAATATTTTGAAAACTTACAAAAATATTAATTCTGTTGTAGTAAATAAAGGAAAAATAATGAAAAAATTCTAAGCCCTAAGATACCTTAGATTTGGAGTGATTTTGATTCTAATGCAATATTTTTTTTGATTTAAATTTTTTGATAAAAATGTAATTTTGTTCAAATATTCTGAAAACTTATGAAAATGTTAATTATATTGTACTAAACACAGGAAAAATAGTGAAAAAATTCTAACCTTAGATTTGCAGTTATTTTGAGTGTAGTGCAATTTTTGATTTAACGTTTTTGATAAAAATTTAATTTTGTTCAAATATTCTGAAAACTTATGAAAATGTTAATTCTGTTGTAGTAAACACAGGAAAAATAAGGAAAAAATTCTAAGCACTAAGATACCTTAGATTTGCAGTTATTTTAATTTTAGTGCAATTTTTGATTTACATTTTTTGATAAAAATTTAATTTTGTTCAAATACTCTGAAATTTTGTGAAAATATTAATTCTGTTGTAATAAGGACAGGAAAAATAACGAAAAAATTCTAAGCCCTAGCATCCATTAGATTTGCAGTTATTTTGATTCTAGTGCAATTTTTGATTTAAATTTTTTGATAAAAATTTAATTTTGTTCAAATATTTTGAAAACTTACAAAAATATTAATTCTGGTGTAGTAAATACAGGAAAAATAATGAAAAAATTCCAAGCCCCAAGATACCTTAGATTTGCTGTTATTTTGATTGGAACGTAATTTTTGATTTAAATTTTGTGATAAAAATATAATTTTGTTAAAATATTCTGAAAACTTATGAAAATGTTAATTCTATTGTACTAAACACAGGAAAAATAATGAAAAAATTCTAAGCCCTAAGATACCTTAGATTTGCAGTTATTTTGCTTTCCATTTAATTTTTGATTTAAATTTTTTGATAAAAGTTTAATTTTGTTCAAATATTCTGAAATTTTAGGAAAATATTAATTCTGGTGTAATAACGACAGGAGAAATAAAGAAAAAATTCTAAGCTCAAAAATGCATTAGATTTGCAGTTATTTTGATATCATTTCAATTTACAAAATTGTATACCCTTAAGATGGCTTATATTTGCAATCATTTTGATTTCAGTGCAAATTTTAGTAAAAACAAGTATTAAATAGAAATTTAAAAGAAAGAATTTAAATAAATTGCTTTGCCGAAAATTATTAGAGGTGGGCCTCAAAATTAATTTGCGCCTGGCTCCTCATAAGTTACAAAACCACCACTGATATAGAGTCTCTCTTATCACTTTTGCAAGACTTCCAGATGTTATAAAGGATCTCTAGACACTACACGACGGATGGACTACTTGTTTGAAAGGATTGGCACTACAAATACAGTGATATTGGACCAAAAAACTATTTTTCCAAGTAAACTATCGGCAATAATTAGCAAAGTCGCTCTGAAATTATGTACGTCCAATATCGTCGAGCTTGGAAGACCCCAGGTATTCATCCCTCAAACGTTCAAGTTATCAACAATCTGACTGCAAAATACTTCGAATTCAAAGATTGCATTTAAATAAAATGCATGGGCCGTACTTTTGGAAACATTGACATGAATTGGTAAAGCAGTACCACGTAACAAATTGCAAAAATTCATTACAGTATGTTTTGTGTAAAAAGCACACTAAGTAGTAAGTCCGAAACTAAAGAGCGAACAAAGAAATAAAAGTATTAACAACCTAAGTCTTTAATTATTACTAAATTATTCATCTAATTAACAAATACAGTCCACTAATCGAAGAAACTACTCATGGTCCTTCGAGCCGGATCTACTAAAAATCAGTGAAAAGTAAAATTTGGAAATCAATTATTATTCATAACTACAATCAACAATAACCATTCGAATCGATTCTATGATCAATTACACAAAGTGTGGGTGTTTTCAACATTATTCATATCACATTTCCTTTGTTTCACTTGAGCATACAATTTACAGTGAATTTTTAAATTTTAGTATTTTAAATAAACAAAGAAAAAAATCTATACGTATATAAAAAATATTAAATTAAATAATTCAATACATACATGTGTTATTTTATGTCGTAATAAATTAATTAATACAAAGTAATTAAAGATACAAAATTTAATACCCATTAAGCAAATATTATCATATTTATACATAATTTTCTTCAAAATCTCGATATTTCTCATGAATCATGAAATATGGTGAAAGGTTAGAGGTGAGAGGTGATTAGAGGTTAGAGGTGGAAAAAGGTATAGAGGAAGAAAATTTAATTATTAATAGTAACACCAATGCTGCTCAATAGCTAAATGTTTGGAATGTTCTTTTCGAAACCTATAATATTATAATGTAATATGAACCTTTAAAATCAGCTATGAAATTGTCTAAATTAAAAGAAACAATAAAAAAGTTCCAATGCCTAAAGTCGTCATTAGTTGGAAAAGCCAAATTAGCCCTTCAGGCAATGGAAGCTTCTGACGAAAATTATCAGTTGGCTTGGACGATTTTAACGGAAAAATTTTTAAAGTCGACATTTCGCGAATATTTATTAAACACTTTATCAAGACAATAAGTAATTAAAAATAAGTAATAATAATAAGCAATTGTAAATATTAATTTATATTAAAATGTGATAACAGCGCTTAAGTGATAAAGAATCGCGAAACGTCGACTTAAAATCATAATAGATTTAATTGAATTGTCCAAAATCCCACACATAAAAAACCTAAATTAATTAATTTATATAATGGACGATAACAATTAGTTAATAATTTAAATATTTCTTTAAAATTACTTTAATTTCCGTAATTAATTTACTCGAGCGATTTTTGTTTTTTTTTTAATAACGTAACCTACTTCTGTAATAATTTTATTATATCAATCCATTTTCTCTTCTCCTTCGCTGCGAAAATCAAGGAAAATGTTAAGGAAAATAGATTTTTTCTTAACAAAATATTTTGGTAAATAAAATAAGCTCTCTCTTTACCGGGTTACCCGAGAGAAAGTGTCCTTTCCAATCAGTCTTTTAAAGTCTGCGAATTGGATCATGAATTCCATTTAATTTGTATATTGTGAGTAACATAGGCTGCATAATGTAACGTAAAAAAGTATTTTCGTTCTACAAATTTGACTGAATATGCATTTTAATTTTCACTTGATGAATTGTTGGTCTTCCCCTCATAAGCGTGCGTACACAGTGAAAGCTGGTTTCCGATTAGGTTTAACAGTTTGGATCTTTGAATTGAGATATCTGTCCGGTTGCCTCTACTTCGTTCGTCTTCAGTTACATTAATATTTAATATAATTAACATTAGAGTTGTCATCACTGCGATCTATTGAAATATCTGTCTGATTTGAATCTTTATACGGGCTGAAGCAGTCTGCAGGGTACTATGGTTTGGACCTCAAAATTGCGCTTGGGGTATCTCAAGTGCTAAATCCGCCACTGTCTGAATTCAACTCCTAATCTAAATTTTATCAATTTTAGTTCAATATTAACTTAATTATAAATGTCAGGGTCAATAAGTCGGGGTCAATTTTACTAATATCTCCGTTACTAACTTTAATTATCTCTGACCCACGTGATGTGTAGTTAATTAACTATTATTCAATTTATTATCAATCAACAATATTATGCTATTAAAATAATTACTATTATTAATCTAAATTATAATTTTTTTAATTTTTGTTTTGTTTTTGGTTCTCACGCTTATGTTTTATATGTTTTCATTAGTTTTGATTGTTTTTTTGAATATAAAATAATAAATCAAGTCATTGATACTGTATTTTTTTTCAGCTGTAGTTCTTTGAAATATTACATTTCTAGCCTGATAATTGCTTGTAAAATTAGATATTCTCTGACAAGTTGATTTATTATAAATATAAATTATTTATATTTCGTTATATTATGTCATAAGCCATATTGCAAAATTACATAAGAAAATAAGTACCTACTATGGGTAATTTCTTTTGGAAAATTTTGATTTTCAAAAAAGGATTTTCTGAACAATTATGCATTTGTTTTAATTAATTTTGCTTCTGTTGCGAAGGAGGTACCAGTAACACCTCCATTTTTTATAAGGATTTGAATACCCAACAGCCGTAATGAGGGGAAAATTTTCCAATTTCAAACCGTTGGTGAAGTGAAAATTGGTAGAAGAACCGAAATGAGGATAAGCCCATTATCCCCAAGGATGTTGGATAGACATCCATCTTATGTTTTATCTGGCATTTTCCCCAAGTGTTCAGATTTGGACTCCAAAGGGAAAAATTTGTGGATTTCGAAGAGATACATAGTTGTGATTCGGAATACCTACTATGACCGGTATGACCGTGGTGTGAACTGGATTCTTTGTGGTTGTGCGGTGCTCTCCTTAGGGGTTGCCAACCTAATAGGTGCTGGCGCCAAATAATTTGAATTTGAATTATGGGTCGCCACAACTTTAATAAATGGTATGGTTTAACGCGTCATTTCTGGATTGCCCAGAAGAAGAAATCTTGTGTCCATTTAGAGATACCTGTATCTTACCAATTTAATTACACTGTGATAACTCCTTTACTTCTGTTACTATAGGTTGAATTAAAAATTATGAAAACAGTGTTAGTGATTAGTTTGTTATTAGGTTATTACTAATTGAGATTTAACATGAAACTCAATTTTATTGTAACTGCGTGATAGCTTATCCGGTATTAATGTAGTTAACCTTGTTGACTAGGATTAGATAGACGTGAGAGCAGTGCAGAGTTATAATCATATATGTTATTAAAATTTTTTTCTACCAAAATCATCAGTAACATGAACGTCACCAATAATCGCAATTTTTAAAAGCATTTTTACTACCAACCTTGATGGTTTCGTGGTTAAAGTACAGTATTCCAGATCAGACTCAGAGAGGTACATTACGATAGTCTGAAAAGAAGTTATAAAAGACATAAATCTTACAAGAAATAGATTCTTCCTATAAATTTTTGCTTATTCGACAAAATTGAAGTGGTAAATTTTTGTACACACGCGATGTTTTAATATTTTGATAAATAAAGTGCACGATTTCAAAAGTGATGTTCGCAGGTTCAAGCAACTCTCATCCTAATACTTACGATAATTAACATACTAACGAAGCGAAAATAAATAAACAAATTAAAATATGGAAAACCCAAACCAAAGTAAACAACCAAATATATCCCATTTTCAAAAACTAGCTCCCGTAAATTTAGAATTTCAAGATCTGTCTTGTATAATTCAACAAGGACGAAAAGGTAAGTAAATAGGTTAAGATATTCTGACTTTAATTATTAATTAATTTTTAGATTCTAAAGTAATTTTGAAAAGCTTAAGTGGTCATTTTCGTTCGGGACAACTTACTGCAATAATGGGCTCTTCTGGATCAGGAAAAACCACCCTTTTAAATGTACTTTCAGGTTACAAGTGCGCCAAATAACGTTTTAAAATACAATTTTACTCATTTTACATGGCCTTAGAACAGTCGATGTGGATGGTACTTTAACGGTAAATGGTCGTCCAGTCGTTTTAAAAGAATTTCTTGAACTGTCGAGGTATATCATGCAGGAGCATTTACTTCAATCGTTTCTTACCGTACAGGAATCCATGATTATTGCAGCCGATTTGAAACTAAATAAAGAAATCAGCCAAGAAGATAAATCAGTCTTGGTGAGAATCAGTTTGCAATTTGTTTCTTTACTCCCTGATTTTTCTTCAGATATCCGAAATATTAGATGCCCTAAGGCTCATTAGTGCGAAAGACACACTCAGCAATAAATTATCGGGAGGTGAACGAAGACGATTATCGATTGCGTTAGAATTAATAAACAACCCACCTGTATTATTTCTGGATGAACCCACCACGTAAATATTCCATCCCATTCAAAATTTTGGCACATAAACTTTGTTTTAGAGGTTTAGACGATTTGTCAAGTTCGCAGTGCATTTCGTTACTGAAATCTTTAGCTGAAGGAGGAAGGACGGTAATTTGTTCTATACATGCACCAAGTGCCCGAATGTTTGAAAAATTTGATAATGTTTACGTGATGTCACAAGGATTATGCGTTTATCAAGGTTACGGAACAAACGTGATAAGTTTCCTGTCTCAATTTGGTTTGTCGTGCCCGAAACATTACAACCCTGCTGATTTCGGTAATTAACAAATTGGTGACTCACCGATATCATTACATCACATCCTTTTCTAGTTATCGAAGTAACTTGTGGTCAATATGGAGACGAGTATGTGGACCAAATGTCAACAGCTATTGAAAATGGAAGAAATGGAAGTTACTGCAAGGATAATAGCCAAGACAGCTTGGAAAATTCCAATGAAACAAATTCACTACTCCTGAAACATCCTAACGAATGTTTTCATCAATTTAAGATTTTATTATACCGGCGCTTTTTGCAAATGTGGAGAAATAAGGTAAGTTGGGGGAGAAATACCATCTCGTGTTTAAATCTCTTTTAATTTTTAGCAACATTTACTACTAAAAGTCGCAACATCAATCATGATGGGCATTTTTTTAGGAAGTTTTTATTTCAATATGGGGCAAGATGCATCCAAATCCCTGTATAATATTACGTACCCTTGCGTACTTCTACTGGCGTTTATATATTTAACAATAATGCCAATTTGTTTATATTGTAAGTACTTCGTTTTAACAGCGATCCCAGCTCCATCTTGGTGTCGGTGAAATAATCACTATGATTTTAGTACCTCCCGAAATTAAGCTCCTCCAAAGCGAACATTTTAATAGATGGTATGGTTTACCTGCTTACTATCTGGCGATGTCCGTGGCAACTGTACCTATGCATTTAATTATGCTACTTTTATGCTTTGGCATTTCATATGCTATGAGCGCTCAACCAATGGAATTTGATCGTTTCATTTTAGTTATTTTAATAGGTTCATTGGCTACATTAGTTACTGATAGTCACGCTGTGATGATATGTTCAGTTTTTAATATTACGGTAAGTCAAATTCATCTTTAGTTTAGTTATCACTTATCAGTAATTCACAGCTTTGTTAAATTTTACTTTTTAGAATGGATTGTTTGCCGTTCCTGTCACTCTTTTACCATTAATAATGATGTGTTTGTATGGAATGGGGGAAGGTTCAAATATGTCGTTATTATTCAGAATAGCTATGTATTTCAGTTATGTGAGATTAGGGTTCGAAAGTATGTTATTGGCAATATATGGTAATGGACGATCAGTTTTGGAGTGTCCAGAGGAAGAAACCATTTGTGTGCTTCGAGATCCCAAAAAAGTTATAAGTTTTGCAGGATTTCAAAATACGATTATTTGGATTAATATTATTGTATTAGTAATATGGTACTTTATATTTCGAATAGTGGGTTTCTATTTGATACGGCTTCGGTTACAATCAAACAATCCCATTAGATTTGTCAAATCACTGTTCCAAAAGTATTATTCATAAAATATTTAATTGTGTTATATTTTAGATTATATAGCTGACTGTTATTGTTTTATTTAAATTGAATATTTAAACAATAAACCTGTTGTATTTGTTGTGGATGGTAAGCTCATATTTACTTAAGCCTCTAAATCAGGCCCATTGCACTACCACCAATTTTCAGCCCCATACCGACCCTGGCATTCCATAAGCCAGCCCAGTTGCAAGATCCCTAGAATTTATGCGTGTTAATTCTTTTGTAACGGTCTATTAATCATAAGCATATCGCGGATCTCTCTATCGCACTGTATCTCCCATGCTTTCTAGAATAACGATATGACAAGTGAGGCAGACTGACATATTAATACATACCGCATTTATAACTTCAAGTTTTAAGCAGATCCATTTGTTTTCACGATAGGGATATGTTTTACGACACATCAAAACCGGGAATGGGCCCTTCTCTCCTTAGATCAGTGGCCGGCCAGCTAAGCAGTGGAGATAGGGTGGTTCAATAATCAGGGACACTGAAGTAAGGGAGGAATGAGAAACAAAATTGAGAATAAGTCAAAAATCGAGAAGGCGCCACCATCAAAATGTCTTTCACCTAAATCCGATAGTATCGGCTGGAAGATACAAGCCGGAGACTTCTACATACTAATAGAAAATCCGAGAAAATCAAATTAAAACTTAATATAGGAAAGCAAAATTTGATGCAAGAAAGCAGAACAAATTTAGAAAAATATAATCATACAAGATAAAAGTATTTAAATTGGTTAGTTGTTTATTCGTGATAATTAAATTACTTGGAATATTTTAAATAATTTTTATTTAAATATATTATAATCATGTGTTATTTTAAATAATTTTACGAGTTAATAAAATAAATTATACTATTATATTGTTATCAAGTTTTCAAGTATTTCTATGATATAATATTCATTATGTATTATTCTGATAAAAGCATCCATTTTTAATTTATACATAATTTAATTTATTAACTCGTAAATTATTAAAATATGAAGATTAATAATCCAATAGAAACTAAAAAACGGTTTATGCAAGCATACAATGGAGTGTGGCGCTGTTTGGGTGTGAGACGTGGACCATTGGAAAGGCGGACAGGAGGAGATTGGAGGCGTTTGAGATGTGGTGCTACAGAAGAGCCCTAAAGATCAGCTGGGTGGAAATGACAACGAACGATGAGGTTCTGAGAAAGATGGGAGAGGGAAGAAAAATGTGCAACAGGAGAGATCAGTTAGTTGGGCACATATTAAGAAGAGATGAATTGCTAAAGACCATAGTGGATAATAAACTCGAAGGCACGAACCCCAGAGGAAGGCCCCGCCTAAGATACATAACACAGATACAGAAAGACGCTGGAACTGATAGTTATGAGAAAATGAAGAGATTGGCTTCCAAACGAGAAGAATGGAGAGCTGCTACAAACCAGTCACCCTACTGAAGACTTCGAAAGAGATCAATTGAAACAATTTTATTTTCCGCATCTAAAGACACCCAACACTTGATGTTTTGTTCTTTAATAATGTTAAAAATGTAGAATTAAAATAAGCGAATTTTTAAAAAGCAAACCTGCTTTGCATGGTTGAACTGTCAAAACTTGCGTTCAAAACTAGTTTTCAAAAAAAAACAACAATTGCTATGAATTTGAACAAGGCATCTAATTTAAAAGTGCTATTTTATCATTTTATTTTGAGTTTTTAACAATGATCAAAAAAGAACAAACCATCAAGTGCTGGGTGTCTTTAGACGCGGAAAATAAACCTCTTTAAGTTGATACTCTTTTTATTCTAATCTGTTATAATGGGAAGCAGGAATTTTTATTGTAACAATAATTTCATAAATATTTATTAAAATGCTAACGAACACTAAAGATCAATGACTTCAACCACAAGCCGAAAGACTTGCTCCTCCAAGGCTATCTAAACAGGTAAATTATTTAACATGCACCCACTGGAGGAATTGAACAAATTCCGAAACCAAAATTAATTAAGAAAAATTAATTTGTAATTTTCTAACACGAACTCTTTCTATATACATCCGTCTATATACACACTATATACAATAGTTCATACATATTTCATATATTTCTATTATTTCAATACAAAGTACAATTAAAAATGCATAGTTTAATAATTACAATATAATAAGGATTAAAACATTTTAGTAGCAACTTATTATCAACGTACGAAGGACATAACAATAAATATTCGAGTTAAAAGCATGGCAAACAGAAACCAAAGTCAACGTGGAAGTATGTCGTATTTTAAGAAACTACCCCCCGTAACTTTAGAATTTCAAGATTTGACGTATACAATTCAAAATGGATCAAATGGTTAGGGCGGTGGGTTATTGTAACTTTAACTGTAATTAAACTTTTAGATTCTAAATTACTGTTGAAAAGTATAAGTGGCAATTTTCGTTCGGGACAACTTAATGCAATATTGGGTCCTTCTGGAGCAGGAAAGTCAACCCTTCTAAATGTACTCGCAGGTTACAAGTGCGCCTATTACAGTTTGCGAATATAATCGATTTTAACTAATATTATTGACTTTAGAACGGTTGGTTTGCATGGTACCCTAATGGTAAATGGTCGTCCACTCGTGTCAAAAGAACTTCACGAACTATCGAGGTATGTAATGCAGGAAGATTTATTTCAACAGTTTCTTACCATACAGGAATCGATGAATATTGCTGTGGCTTTAAAACTAAATAGAGAAATCAGACAGGAAGATAGAGCAGTGTTGGTGAGAATCACAATTAGGTTATAGATTTTTTGGCACTCCCCGATTTTTTTTCAGATATCCGAAATATTAGATCTGCTGAGACTCACTACCGCCAAAGATACTTTGACCAATAATTTATCGGGAGGTGAACGAAAACGATTATCGATTGCATTAGAATTAATAAGTAACCCACCGGTTATATTTCTGGATGAACCCACCACGTAAGTAATCAAGCCCTTTCAAAATGTTGTCACATAAATTTTTCTTTAGGGGTTTGGACGATTTGTCAAGTTGGCAGTGCATTTCGTTACTGAAATCTATAGCTGAAGGAGGAAGGACGGTAATTTGTTCGTTGCATACACCAAGTGCGCTAATGTTCCAAAAATTTGATAATGTTTACATCATGTCCGAAGGATTGTGCGTTTATCAAGGTTATGGAACAAACGTTATCAGTTTCCTATCTAACCTTGGTTTGTCGTGCCCGAAAAATTACAACCCTGCTGATTTCGGTAATTAACAAATTGGTGACTAAGCGATATCAAAATTTTAACATTTCTTTAAATTTATTGAGGTAAGTAGTGGTCAATATGGAGAGGAGTATGTGGAACAAATGTCAAAAGCGATTGAAAATGGAAGCAATGAAAGTTACTGCAAAGATAATGGTGACGAGATCAATACGGGAAATTTCCGGCAAATTAGTTTGATACCCTTAAACCATCGTAACGACTTTTTCTTTCAATTTAAAATTCTACTGTACCGACGTTACCAGCAAATATGGAGAAATAAAGTAAGTTGGGTTAAAAGAAGCTCAGTAAATTTTAAAAATGCATTTCTTAACTTTTAGCAACATTTACTACTTAAAGTCGTAGCATCCATCCTGATGGGTATCTGTATGGGCAGTATATTTTTCAATATTGGACAAGATCCATCGAAAGTTGTATTTACTATTTTTTACTGTTGCGCAACTCTATATATAATTACATTTGTAGTTATAACGCCAATTGCTTTACATTGTAAGTAATTTGTTATAATTAAGGATCGCAATTCCATTTACAATCGGAAATAAATAGAAAGTTTTGACCAGTGAGTTTGAAATCAAATTCTGACTTAGGGGTCAGAACTTTTTATTCTGTTAGTAGAGTAGCGGTACTGGAAAAAATAAAGGCGAAGCTAATGTGCAGTAACGAAAACTTATGCAGACGTGTTTATACTGGTGTAAATTGGTGGAATTGGGTGTCATGCGGTCGCTATTGCACAGGATTATGGCTACGCCTTTCTTTCTTCCAGTACCTCAACTCTAGGTCTGGTTAAAAATCTTACTTTTAGTACCACCTGAAATTAAACTCCTTCAAAGGGAACACTTCAATAAGTGGTATGGTTTAACCCCTTACTATTTTGCGATGTCCCTGTCAACTGTACCTTTACATCTAGTTATGGTAGTTTTCTTCGTCGGAATTTCTTACGTAATGAGCGTTCAACCAATGGAATTGGATCGTTTTATTTTAATCATATTGATAACTTCGTTGGTTACGCTAGTGGCTGAAAGTCACGCATTACTAGTGTCTTCAGTTTTTAATATTACTGTAAGTAGAAAAGTTTTATGGGGTCAAAAACTTCCCTAGTTTTTTTCTGTTTGGTACCGTATGAGGGACCAAGCTAAAAGCAATTCCAGATTTTGTTAAATTTGAATTTTTAGAACGGAATGTTTGTCCTTTGTGCTAGTCATTTTTTAATGGAATTGATTTCCTTCAATGGAATTGGAGTAGGTTCAAATATGTCAACAACAGCGAGTACAGTACTTATGTATTTCAGTTATATACGATTAGGATTGGAAAGTTTTTTATTGATAATATATGGTTATGATAGAGCATTCATGAAATGCCCAGAAGAAGAAATTTTCTGTCCATTTAGAGATCCAAAAAAAGTTATAGATTTTGCAGGATTTCAATACTCAATCATTTGGATTAATATTATAGGTTTAGTGGTTTGGTTCTTTATATTCCGTATAGTCGGTTTCCAAATGCTGCGATTTCGTTTACAAACTAATAATCCCATTAAGTCTCTGAAGGACAACATCCAAAAACTGCTAAATCGTTAATGATAAAAAATGTATTGTTTGTTTATTCATTCTGAAATATTCGCCGGTTGTCATGTGAATTATTAATTACTATAAACTCGGTATTAGACCTATCAATATAATATTATAATAATTATACTAATAAAATAAATCCTTTATTTCTGTTATTTAGATGATTAAAATAATTATTAAAATGGTGTTTTTCCTTACGAAATTTTTCCGTGCGACCAGGCACTGAAAAACCGATCGTTGGCACTCAACGCTGGTGGTAAGCTTCGGCCCTTGGTGTTTACCGTTGCTTTGCCAGTGTCCAGATCAAGGATCGGCATGCATTGAACGACCAATGCTGGGCCAGTATCCAAACAAAATTAGGTATAATGCAAATTGAAGAACGGTCTTGTGGAATAAGTATAATATACATCTTTGGAAGATGTGTTCGTAAAGTGTTTTGAAATCATGGTAGTGGACAACCGTTATAGTAACTTTATTTAAAAATTTCCCGCCAAATTTTCACGTGTTTTAAAATGCAGCTGGCGCAGATCTGATTTTTTAATATGTTTTTAAATATAATTTAATTATAAGTAAATGCGACGTCTTTTATTGGACGGAAGCATGGGTGGAAGGAATGAAAGAAACATTTCATTGGTTTCATAAGTAGGTAAACGATTTTTTTTACTTTACAAGCATTGGTAAATAATAATAGTAGTAATAATCTAATAATAATACTCTCTTTCATCTATGTTGGCAACGCTCGTGAATATTGTCATCTTTCATCTAGTAAAACTACATGGTACGTAAGGTTTTATGTTTTATTAGTTTACTTTGTCTGTAACACAATGTATTTTAATGAAAATATTATAAATTTTAGTGGCAATCCACTAACCTAGGGGACCACCGGCTTAACTTCCCTTCCGAAGCACGGAGACTAGTCATAAGGAAGTCTATGAGTTTCCCCGGGTTTGAACCCGGTACCATGCATTCGCAGTTGATTGCGTTAGCTGCAAGGCAATGACCGTTTCCGTAGAAAGTTATGACAGATAATGAACAGTTAATTTTTTTGTTTTTCAATGATACTGAGATGATGTTCGTGCTTATACGAATACTCACCCCAAAAAGACCCCAAAAACTAACGTTATGCCGGAGTAGAGTTTTTCTCTTCCACAGGGTCGATGGATTCAACGGACGAAATAACAAGATGAGAATTCAAATACCACATAATTTATTAAATGAAAATAACTAATCGTTAACATTTGCATCAAACCACTTATGGACAATAAATTTGTCTTAAACCAAATGTGTATTTCCATATATTCCAAACTCCTGCCAGTGTTCCAATTTTGAACTCAATCTCATTACGTTCAAAATTCACAACTTTTCACTAATTATGGATAGTAATTAGTAACTATTCGAAAACGCGATCCTCGCAAACAATTCACTTTTTAGTGAAAAAACTACGAAATATCACTTCTTTGATCCCCGGATCAACAAGAAGTTTATGTGAGCTCTTTCTTTGCAGATCACTAAAGAACTCTCGACACGTTCCTCGTTTGAGCTCTCCCAAGAGACTTTACGTGTACTCAATTTGAGCTCTACTCCGAGACTCCTCTCTGCTTGAGTTTCACCCGGGAACTGGCGTGTTTTTGCTCGCTGATTTTTAACGTTCCCAGTTTTCGAAAAATGGATTTCTGTGGTGGGAATTTTGTTCTTGCCAACTAAAATGGCTCTTACAGCAGGCAACATAACGTCGTTAATCGTGTACGCACTAAATTGTTATTCACATTTTACACTTTCAAGGACTTTGGCGCTAATTTCAAATGAAATTCATACACAAGGCGTGTCACAAATTTTGTATTACACAAATAAATTCAGAAATGTTTTGTTTTGTGTGTAAAATTGTTACAAGTAACGGTTTGTTGTTAATTTGATGCAAATGTTTCTCATATCAGCCAAATTAACTGATTATTGAATTAAAAATCAAATAAAATTAAATCACTCCCTTATTTGTTTGCTGTCACTCTTAATTGATGGAAAATATCACCACAATACATTGTAATTGAAAAATAAAGATTTGTTACAAGAACTAATAAGAATTGAGATGAAAGTTATACGACAATTTTGGCTACTCAACGTGGGGCGGTAAAAGGGTTGGCTCCTAAAAGGCGAAAGAAAGATCGTTGCACTCGCAAACGAGAAACAATCAAGATGTCATAAGAGAGTTGAAAAAAATTATTAAAAATTTACAAAAATGAAGTAAAATAAATTTTGAATAAAATGAAAAGATAAATGCAAAATTTGATAGAATGGAAGAAATGATGGAGAATTTGTTGCATATGCACATGAAGTGTGGGTTTCATAGATTAAAAATTCATTTGCAGGACAATTATCAAGAAGGAGGTGGTAGTTTTGACATGATAGTTGGTATATAGCAAGTATACGTAAAAAGCATGGTACAGGGTGCGGCAGGGAAACATTCTTATTTTAAAAATGAATAAATAACACAAACAGTATAGAATATATTTAGGAGTTTAATTATATTTTCATATCACAGAGAGACCTTTAAAGTTTTTATTTACTATGTTTTAAAAATTATATCATTAAGGTGGCCTCCGTTGTGGTCAATTCATTTAGATAGTCGAGTTTTGCAGCGTCTCTTCACTCTTTCCGGCATATCAACCGGTATGTTGTCAATAACAAATTGAATATTCTTCTTCAGTTGAGCTGAGAGTTAAGAGAGATGAAAATGATATTCATCGCTGAAGAACAGAAGAGGGTCATTTGGCATATTGTCATGAAGGGTCTAGGACTTTTCGGCGCAGCCGGTTCGGCGCTGCCGGTTCGGCGCCGCCAGTTCGGCGCACATCCGATTCGACGCCGCCAGTTCGGCGCTGGTACTATTCGGCTCAAGGACGGTTCGGCGCAAGGACGATTCGGCGAATCCCGTTTCGGCGCAAGGACGGTTCGGTGCAAAAAAAAAATTTTTTGTTTTTCGGATAATCTATAGGTCTGTTTGTTATGTTACACCGAACTACTCCGAGTAAGTTAGTGTAAAAAATTGCGAACATTGATTGGTGTAAAAAGTGGGTTGGTGATTTTACACCAATCAATGAGAGAACAGGTACACTAGGTTGCACTAGGTCTGTGATACCAAACAAAGCTTATTATTACCAAGTTATATTATTATGGGGGGGGGGCACGTGCCCCCCCCCCGACGGTATTTTTGTGTACTGTGGAGACTTTCCTATTCCTATAAACCTTCCTATTCATGCTTGAACTTGTAGAAATAAACGGCTTTTTTGCCCGTCCGCCCCTTGTGCCCCCTCTCTAGTAAAAAATCCTGGATCCGCCCTTGTATACCACCACAATATTGTACTCTGTACTGTACTGTACTCGTAGCGCTACAACCCTAATGGGTCTTGGCTGACCATTATAATGTTAACTTTTTAATATCAAATGGCATTCACAGCATTGTATTTTTTACCTACGACGGGGAGCCAGCCTGACGAAGAACCCCCCAACCTGGAGGACCAGAGAGACGGCCAGAATAAAGTTCTTACTTCACTCGGATTCGAACCGGGTATTTAGCGTTCATAGTCAACTCGCATGACCACTATGTTCCGACCGCCGACACCACAATATTACCAAATATATTTTAATAAAAAAAATATTTTATTTTTCCGATAATCTATAGGTCTGTTTGTTGTGTTACACCGAACGCACCGAACTACTCCGAGTAAGTTAGTGTAAAAAATTGCGAACATTGATTGTTGATTCGGACATTGATTTGGCGGCGCCAAATCGGCGGCGCCGAATAGTACCTGCGCCGAATAGTCTTTGAGCCGAAACGGGATTCGCCGAATCGTCCTTGCGCCGAACCGTCCTTGCGCCGAATAGTGCCTGCGCCGGACTGGCGGCGCCGAACTGGCAGCGCCGAACCGGCGGCGCCGAAAAGTCCCATACCCGTCAAGAACGGCTTCGCATGCATTTTTTCGTAAAAGAAAATCGCGTGGATTACGTTTTTGTACCAGTACCAATTTGTATGGATGAAATTGCAGTTCTTTATGAAGAATTCGTCTTACAGAACCATTATACATCAACACCAGTTGCTAGTTTGCGCCCTGATCGCCGAGAAGATCGCAAAATTGACTGCCTAATCTGCTCGATGTCTTCGGGTATGCTGACCGTTCTTAAACCTCCAGGATCTTCTTCTTCACATCACCGGTTTTTCTAAAGCTGTCCACCCATAAAATAATCAATTTCCGATCAGGAACACGTCCCGCGGGCGCGATATTAAAGTGATTCGTGAATGCACTTTGTGTGGGGACGATTGAACGCTCGCTTGAAAAGTCCGTCTCTCAGGCGAACGCGCGGTCCTCCCTCGTCCACGGCATGATATTTACTAAACCTACATGACAGAAAACTTTAAGATTCTCTCTTTCGAATGAGAGCCACCCCATCCTTCTCAGAATAACAATCGCTTCAGAGTACGCGTTTCAAATAAGATAGTTTCTTAATAGAATATTTAAAATTGGTTTATTATTAATTCGTGAAATTAAATATGTTTTATTATTAATAAATTACGAATTAAGGAATAATATTAAAAGTTATATTTGATAATTTATTAATAATAAAACATATCTTAATAGAATAAGATAGAATCTCAATTTTTGAGATTCAAGATGGTGAGTTGCGTCAGTATACCCTCAATACGATTAATAGTTTGAAAAAAGAGCAGTCTGTTACCACGAAGGTAACATTAGATTATATCATCCACAAATTTTTTTAAAGGTGTAATTATGAAATAATGTGGATTTTACACGGCGACAAGATAACCGTTAGTACGGCTCTGTCAAATAATAGTGAGTTTTTATTCCGTTTTTGGTAATAAACACATCGAATTTTGTAGATTTGAGGATTGAGAAGTGATGGAATATGTGTGTAAATATGAACCAGAATGGATTCTTGATGTTGAAGTAGAAAGCAGGTAAAACCTGTATTTACATTGTTTGAAATTTGGAAGGTTAGGAAGATAAGAGAAGAGTCGTTTGGGTTGCATATCGTTGAGACAACACATGTGCAATACTTTTTGCATTTGCTGTTTCCCAAATATCTCGCCTTCCCCTTGTAAGAGGTCAATATAAGAAAATTAGTATATTAAACGTACACGCACCCACTGAAGATAAAGACATAGAAATCAAAGAGGAATTTGATGAACAATTGGATAGAGTCGATAGAGTATACGAAAAAATCCCTAAATAATAGTCAAGAGATTGATAACGGAAGCAGCGAAAATGGGACTTAGAGTAAATGAGAAAAAGACCAAATTCTTATATTATGTCTTGGGACGACACACTATTTAAGTCAAAAAGGTTCGTGAAGTAGAGTGCGAAAACGAAAGTGACATGAAATTTGAAGAGGTCGAGAGTTTCAGCTACTTGGGAACAAGCGTCTCAAGAGAACCAGGAGGAGATGAAGAGGTAAAGAATCGAATGGCGGTAGGAACAAGAAGTACGTTCGCACTGCGATCAGTGCTCGGTAGTGGAATTTTTGCTAAATCAATTTATTATAAACCCAACAGTGTTGTATGGATGTGAGGTGGATTCGTTAAAGAAACAAACGCAAAATACATTGGCGGCCTGGGCGAGGAAGGTATTGAGGGGGATATTTGGTGGAAAGAGGGTTGACGGACAGTGGCTACGAAGAACAAAGGAAGAAATATATGAGTTATACTTTTCAATGAACCGAATATAGTGAGTGTTATTAAGGCGCAAAGAATAAGACGGCTCGAGAATATCTTAAGAAGGAGAGAAGATAGAGTAATATATCAGATATGGGCGTCCGAGATAGTTGGTATAAAGAGGAGATGAAGGCCGATGAATAAATAGAGGAACGAAGTACAAGAAGACCTTAAAGAGCTGGAAGTCTACGATTGGAGAGAGAGAGAGAGCAGGAAATAGGAAATAATGGACCAAGGTGGTCAACCAAGCCAAGGGCCTCCTCCTAGGCCTGTGTAGAGCTATTTATATAATATGTACCAATGTAGTACCTATTATTATACCAATGGGCTAGATTCGACTATCTGTATAGTTTCTTGTAATTATTAAAATAAATATTAAAGTTATTACGTAACTTTAATTTAGACACTATGACGTATCTTCCAATCGCTCTTATTACATAAAACATATTCTGTTTTCTGACTTTTTTCTTAACCCTTCACTGCATGACATTTTTTTTGCCTTAAAAAAATATATTTTGTTTATTGTGGTTTCCTGATATATGGAAAAATATTAAAAAAAAATATTTCTTGCAAGGAATTTTTTTTATCGAATAAAATGATGTTTTTTTCTAATTATGTTATTTGCTATAAAATTTTTTCTTTTGGACTAATTTACAAATAAATTAAATAAATGTGTTAATCAATACCTTTCTAAACTAAATATCACTTCACAACAATAAAAAAACAATTTAAACCGAAAATAATTAATAAATGAATACGGAGCGAAATATGCATTAACAAGCAATCACATTAGATTCACGACTTCGAAAGAGTAATCTGCTGAAATCTGCTTATCTTTTGAAATTTATACCTTTTGCATGTGATAGCAAGAATCTCAGATATATCGTGGCATTGTTTAAAGAAAAAAGTTCAAATAAATCCAAAAGTTTAAATTTTTACAGGTGATTTAAATTTATGTTGTTTATAAACATCACGATCCAGTGAAGGGTTAATTACATAAAGATTACCATAAGTTATATAATAATATATAGATATTTCTTTATTGTTGGTTCTATCATTTACACTTTTTTCGTTAATAAAATTCATCTAAATTTTTCAAGGATCCTGTTTCATCTATAATTTTACAATACTTTATATGAAAAAAGTTACCTACGTATCTTATGAAAGAAACTTATTTACATAATTGCAATACAATTATTTCAATACAAAGTACAATAATTAAAAATGCATAGTATAATTTCGAGAATTTCAATATAATAATAATTAAAATATTCTAGTCGCAACTTATTATCAACGCACGAATGACATAACAATAAATATTCGAGTTAAAAGCATGGCAAACAGAAACCGAAGCCAACGTGGAAGTATGTCGCATTTTAAAAAACTACCCCCCGTAACTTTAGAATTTCAAAATCTGACGTACACAATTCAAAGTGGATCAAATGGTTAGTGCGGTGGGTTATTGTAACTTTAACTGTAATTAAACTTTTAGATTCTAAATTACTGTTGAAAAGTATAAGTGGCAATTTTCGTTCGGGACAACTTAGTGCAATAATGGGTCCTTCTGGATCAGGAAAGTCAACCCTTCTAAATGTACTCGCAGGTTACAAGTGCGCCTATTACAGTTTGCGAATATAATCGATTTTAACTAATATTATTGACTTTAGAACGGTCGGTGTGCATGGTACCCTAATGGTAAATGGTCGTCCACTCGTTTCAAAAGAACATCATGAACTATCAAGGTATGTAATGCAGGAAGATTTATTTCAACAGTTTCTTACCATACAGGAATCGATGAATATTGCAGTGGCTTTAAAACTAAATAGAGAAATCAGTCAGGAAGATAAAACAGTATTGGTGAGAATAACAATTAGGTTATAGATTTTTTGGCACTCCCTGATTTTGTTTCAGATATCCGAAATATTAGATCTCCTGAGACTCACTACCGCCAAAGATACTTTGACCAATAATTTATCGGGAGGTGAACGAAGACGATTATCGATTTCATTAGAATTAATAAGTAACCCACCGGTTATATTTCTGGATGAACCCACCACGTAAGTAATCCAGCCCTTTCAAAATGTTGTCACATAAATTTTGCTTTAGGGGTTTGGACGATTTGTCAAGTTGGCAGTGCATTTCGTTACTGAAATCTATAGCTGAAGGAGGAAGGACGGTAATTTGTTCGTTACATACACCAAGTGCGCTAATGTTCCAAAAATTTGATAATGTTTACGTCATGTCCGAAGGTTTGTGCGTTTATCAAGGTTATGGAACAAACGTTATCAGTTTCCTATCTAACCTTGGTTTGTCGTGCCCGAAAAATTACAACCCTGCTGATTTCGGTAATTAACAAATTGGTGACTAAGCGATATCAAAATTTTAACATTTCTTTAAAGTTATTGAGGTAAGTAGTGGTCAATATGGAGACGAATATGTGGAACAAATGTCAAAAGCGATTGAAAACGGAAGCAATGAAAGTTACTGCAAGGATAATGGTGACGAGATCGACAAAGGAAATTTCTGGCAAATTAGTTTTATACCCTTAAACCATCGTAACGACTTTTTCTTTCAATTTAAAATTCTACTGTACCGACGTTTCCAGCAAATATGGAGAAATAAAGTAAGTTGGGTTAAAAGAAGCTGAGTAAGTTTTAAAAATGCATTTCTTAACTTTCAGCAAAATTTACTACTTAAAGTGGTAGCATCCATCCTGATGGGTATCTGCATGGGCAGTGTTTTTTTCAATATTGGACAAGATCCATCGAAAGTCCATTCTAATATTTTGTACTTCTGCGCAACTCTATATACCATTACTTTTGTAATTATAACGCCAATAGCTTCACATTGTAAGTACTTTCTTATAATTGCCGATCGGAATTTCATCGACTAAAAATGGATGGAATTGCGATCTATAGTAGATCTGGTTAAAAATCTTAATTTTAGTTCCACCTGAAATTAAACTCCTTCAAAGGGAACATTTTAATAAATGGTATGGTTTAACCCCTTACTATTTTGCGATGTCCCTGTCAACTGTACCTTTACATCTAGTTATGGTAGTTTTCTTCATCGGAATTTCTTACGTAATGAGCGATCAACCAATGGAATTGGATCGTTTTATTTTTGCCATATTGATAACTTGGTTGGTTACGCTGGTGGCTGAAAGTCACGCATTGCTAGTTTCTTCAATTTTTAATATTATTGTGAGTAGAAAATGTTTTAGGTGGTCAAAAACCGCCAAAAAGTTTTTCTTTGTTTGGCACCGTAGGAGGGACCATGCTAAAAGCAATTCCATGTTTTGTTAAATTTGAATTTTTAGAACGGAGGCTTTATAATTTGTGTTACTCATTTTCTAATGGAATTGATTTCTATCTATGGAATAGGAGAAGGTTCAAATATGTCAACAACAGTTACTAGAGTAGTTATGTATTTCAGCTATATTCGATTAGGATTGGAAAGTTCTTTATTGGTAATATATGGTTATGATAGAGCATTCATGAAATGCCCAGAAGAAGAAATCTTCTGTCCACTTAGAGATCCAAAAAAAGTTATAGATTTTGCAGGATTTCCATACTCAATCATTTGGATAAATATTATAGGTTTAGTGGTTTGGTTCTTTATATTCCGAATAGTCGGTTTCCGTTTGCTACGATTTCGTTTACAAACTAATAATCCCATTAAGTCTCTGAAGGACAACATCCAAAAACTGCTAAATCGTTAATGATCAAAAATGTATTGTTTATTTATTCATTCTGAGATATTCGCCCATTGTATTGTGAATTATCTACTATAAAGTCGGTATTGGACCTATCAATATAAATATACTAATAAAATAAATCCTTTATTTCTGTTATATCGATGATTAAAAAAATTATGAAAATGTGTTTTTCCTTAGGAAAATCTTGCTGACGTTTTTAACAAGGCCAACGCTAGACCAGGCACTGGAAAACCGATCGCTGGCACTCAACGCTGGTGCTAAGCTTGGGCCATTGGTGTTTACCGTTGGTTTGCCACTGTTCAGATCAAGGATCGGAATGCATTGAATGACCAATGCTGGGCTAGTATCGAAACAAAATTTGGTATAGTGCAAATTGAAGGACGGTCTTGTGGAATAAGTAATATACATCTTTGGAAGATGTGTTCGTAATTGTTTTGAAATCATGGCAGTGGACAACCGTTATAATATAGTAACTTTATTTAAAATTTTCCTGTCAAATTTTCTTCTTCTCTTCTTCAGCTTGTTCTAGGTCTGAGACCTGTTTAAATCTGGTTTTTCCTGGGATGCTGATGACCAGCTGTCCCTCCATCTTTTCGGAGGCCTTCCCGGTTGTCTGGTTCCATGGGGTTTTCCATCTCTGACAATTTTTGGGAGTCGGTTCTGGCTCGTGCGTGATATGTGCTCGTTCCACGCTCTTCTTCTTGATCTGGTCCATCTAATTATATCAGGCATGCTGCACTCTTCTCTTATGTTGTCATTCCTAACTCTGTCGACAAGTGATTTTCCTGTTATAGCCCTTAGGACTTTCATTTCGTTGGTTCTCAACATTCTTTTTGTTTTGGCGGTGTCCGCTCTTGCCTCTATTGCGTATGTTAATATGGCTTGTTAAGGGCTCTTCCTGGCTAGCTCAAAAGTGCAGCAATGAAATCTTTCTCCCAAAGTCGGAGTTTACGTTTACTTAAAAACAACTTACCTCTCTTATAAAAAGGTTGGTGAATCTTTTAGAAATAAAATCAATTGAATCCAAATAAAACATTATAATAAGAAATAATAAAAAGTTGTAAAAACATGAATAATTAACAGAAATCAATACAGAATTGGATTATTTACTTTTAGTAAATAATAAATAAACTTAATTTGACGGCTTACGACATAAAATTACCAATTTAATAAATGTTTTTTAAGGTACGTACCAAAAATAATTAATGCGAACTCAAATTTAAATGGTGCACTTATCGAAGTTATTGAAGATTCCATTTCCTCGTAGATCGTTGTTCGATTGTTTGCGTAACTGATGAACCATTTCCATAACCATAAGTTCCATTTTACACTTTATTATTAAATCTTGACAACACTTATTATTAACCATTGATAACACTTTCTTTCGTTTAAAAATTAAAGTTATTTAACAATATTGGCTTAACACTTATTAACAAATAATTACAAATAAATTGGAGGTAGAATTCAATTACTGAGCAATCTTGATGATAACGGCATTTACCTTCAAACTGGTAATTTATTTTATTTTTTAAAGACATTTTAAACTTAGTAAAATTATTAAAATAAAGTTATTTCAGAACGACATAAAGACTTCTTACTTTTGTGAAACATAAAGTACAAGTGAAGTTCACGTGTGAGAAATGTACCCTTCCTTTTCTTGTATCCTTGAATAATAATTCCTAATTGGTTGTTCAGAATGACCAGAGGGTCGTGAACCAATAAGATTAAGTTTTACAAAAATAACAAAGTGAACAATGAATTTCTTGAAATGTGAAACCAGCATGTAGGCTCCAGCATTAGGGCTTAAGTATGCAAAATTGACTATTTTAAACATAAAAGAATTTTATGGTTAAATTTATGGAATAACAAATCCCCAGACGTTCTTTATTTAAAACACATTTTGTATTTTACCAACGAAATCGAATAAGTGATACTAAAGTTTTATTTATTTTATAAAATTTAATAAGTAAAATTAGATTTTTTAAAGGTGCAATTATCAAGAGGCTTGTTAATCGTAACAGGCTCTCACACATGCCTTATATATTCGTGATTTACTTTCTACTTTTAGAAATTCATTTTTCCAGATTATGTCCCTTAAACAGCCTGAGACCATTGACGCTTTTCGAACCTGGAGCATGGTTTCTTCCGCTAGATTTCCGCGTCCATATATTTCTTTTCCCAGGTATTTGAAGTACCTATTGTACTTGCTCTATTGTGTTGTTGTCTATGGTGAGGGTACATATTGTTGGATTTCTTGAAGTTGTTAGGCATTTGGTCTTTTCTGTGGAGATCTCCATATTATATTGTTTTGACGTTGTGTTGAATGTATTGAGCAATAGTTGAAGATCGTCCTCATTTTCGGTTATCAGTACCGCGTCGTCAGCGTAGCATATAATCTTAATCTCTTCATTGCTCATACGATATCATTTACTTTCTGCTTTTACATCTTTTATTATTTTGTCCATTATCAGGTTAAAAAGCAGGGGACTCAGGCTATCACATTGTCTGATTCCGTTCGGTATTAATATATATTTTGTAAGTTCTCCTTTTGTCCGCACTTTTGGCGTGTTTCCAGTTGAGCTGGTGTATTATGCTTATAATGTTCTGGGGGATGCTACTCTGTTGTAGTATCTCAATGACGTCCTTGATTCTAATTCGGTCAAACGCTTTTGTTAAACCCACAAAGCACATATAGGCCGGCTTCTTGAATTCAATCGATTTTTCTGTTATCTGTCTGATAATATAGATCGCGTCCGTCGTGGATCTATTACGTCTAAATCCCTGTTGTTCCTCTGTCATTGGTATTTCTTCGCACAGTGTTTTTGCCAGCAGTGACGTGAAAAGTTTTGATAGAGTACACAGTAGCGTTATTCCCCTGTAGTTGTTGGGGTCTTTCTTGTCCCCCTTTTTAAAGATTGGAATCGTGATGCTTGTCTTCCAGGTGTTCAGGACAGTTTGATTTTGGAGGATGTTTTGGAATAGTGTTATTACTTCCCTTGATAGTATTCTTCCTCCATACTTTATTAGTTCGTTGGGGATTCCATCCGGTCCAGGGGATTTTCTATTTTTTAATTTAGATATTGCATCTTGTACCTGTGATTCTTCCATTGTCCAGCTTTTTTCGTTCGGTGGTGCTATGTTCGGTGTCCACCCCTCGTCGTGATCTGCCTCTCCATACAGATTACCAAAATATGTGATCCATGCTTCTTTGCTGACAGTTGTGCATTCAGAATATTCACTTACTGGCTTTTTTCTTGATCGTAACAGTTTCCAAATCTTTTTTTGAGTGCCATACAGGTCGTCTTCCATATCCTTCGTAAACTCTTTTATTCTGGCGTTTATACTGTTTCTGGTTCTAATATATTCTTCTCGTGCTCTTTCAGATCCGGAACTTCTGTATTTTAGGTATGCTTCTCGTGTTTTCTTCGCAATCCTCTTTACCTCATGAGTAAACCATGGCTTATTGCTTCCTGAATAGCTGATTTTCACTCTCTGTATTCCCAGTGCTTCCCCAGCCGCGCTAAGAATATTATTTACCAGCTTTGTCCACCCCTCCTCTACATTGTCTGTAGCTAGTATGGAATTATTTTCTATCACGTCTGTTAATTTTAGAGTGTAGAGCTGTCGTGTATTCTTCTCTACTAGATTTTCGATATTATATTTTTCGATGTATTGGGGTGGTTTTCTTTTTATTAGCGTCATTTTCATGCCCAGCTTGCAGAGTACCAGTCAAATTTTCATATGTTTTAAAATGCACCGGGCGCAGATCTGATTTTTTAATAGGTTGCAAAACGATTTGCCTTTTCATTGGTTTCATAAGTAGGTAAACGATTGTTTTTTTTGACTTGGCAACCATAGATAAATAATAATATTAGTATTAGTAATAATAATATTACTCCAACTGAAATAAACCAACTGAATGAGGAAAATACAATGCACAAAACTCAATACAGGGAAGGTATAAGGGCATTTTATAAACTAGACGACCAATTGAAAGGAAATAGGAAAAGAATAGCAAAAATGAAACAAAGTGTAGGCCGCATAAATCAAAAGGTTGATGCATTAAAAATACATATGCAGGACAATATTCAATATAACTCAAAAACTAGGGGCCTATTGGACTAAACGCCGAGAAAGTGATAATTTTTTTAGCTCCTAGAATCACCAAAAAAATTGGGATCTCCATTGGTGGGTACCTCACTGTATAGTGTCCCCTTGTAAGTCAAAATCATGTTTTTAGCTAATAGCTGAAACAACTTCATATTATAGACATCTAGACTTACTGACAAAATCATTAAAAGTCATTAAAAAACAAAGTCAATAGGTTTGTTCGTTTGTATGAACTAACTTGAACTGGGTTATCTTTCGAGACAAAATACTCCCACCACAAAAGTTAGATAGTGTCCTAACTTGCACTGCCTACTCCTCCTATGGAGGTCGAGCAAGAAATGCATGTTCGGTTATGAACTGAGCAGCCAAACGAACACAGTACATTGCACTAACTTGAACCGAGCAAGTTAGTTCATACAAACGAACAAACCTATTAACAATGACTTATATTTTTAAAATTTTGTCAGTAAGTCTAGATGTCTATAATATGAAGTTGTTTCAGCTATTAGCTAAAAACATGATTTTGACTTAGACCACTATGGTTTTCAGTATTACGTAATACTGAAATAATTTAGAAAAATAATTAATAATTTTCTTTTACAATTTTTTTTTAAACGTCGAATTAAGTAAATATATTATTGATATAATTACATATTTTTTTTAAATAATAATAAGATTTGAATTAGAAAAAATGTCTTTGTTGCCAACCATCCTCGCGGTCACCCGTCCCTGATATCCAGCAACTAATTTTTATAAAGGTTTCTTGCGCTGCTGGCGCTGGGCCCATTTCTTTTGAAAAATCTCTGAAACAAGAGAAATAAATAATGTTATATAATATTCTGTTCAGTCCACAACACTTTGACAGGGTGTGGTGAACCTTTCACAAAGGCTTTTCATGGCAGATTACACCCCGGTAGTTTGCCATAGTCTCCCGATGGGAGACGCCTATAATATGAATCTTACTTCATCTGGAGTCGAACCGGGCTATCTATATTAGCAGTCTATGCGCTTAATCGCTATGCTAACCACCATCTCATATTAGATTATGATTATTAATAATAAGAAATAAGAAATAATTAGAAAGTATAATAATAAATATTTTATAGTACCAGTTATTCAAGCGAAGGTTGCTGTGGAACTGAAATTCTTTCCATTATTTGCCATGTTCAGAATTTCCTGACAATATACCAAAAATCCAGACATTTTTTGTATTCTTCGTCGATTTCCACGATGAAATATATAAAAATTGTATTAATATCTAATATTTTCGCTAAAACTCATTGTATATATAACAGCCAAAGTAAACTAATAAAACCTTCCGTACCATGTGGTTTTACTAGATGAAAGATGACAATATTCACGAGCGTTGCCGACATAGATGAAAGCGTAGTATTATTATTACTACGATTATTATTTTTCTATAGTTGCCAAGTCAAAAAAAAAATAATCATTTACCTACTTATCAAACCAATGAAATGTTTCCTTCAGACCAATGAAAGGCGTCGCATTTACTTATAATTAAATTGTAAATCTAAATCGTTTTGCAAACCATTAAAAAATTAATTTCATTTATTGCGTCCATATTTTAATAAACTTGTTGCTTTTTTCCTTTTGTGGGCTTAGTGGAATAAAAGGATATAATATGGGTAAGCGTTGGCCTTATTGTAAACGTCAGCAATATTTTCCTAACCAAACACTTTTTTCATAATTTTTTTAAGCATCGTAATAACAGAAATAAAGGATTTATTTTAATAATTATATTGATAGGTCCAACACCAAGTTTATAGTAGATAATCTACATTATAATGGGCGAATATCTCAGAATGAATAAACAAACAATACATTTTTGATTATTTACTGTTTAGTAGTTTCTGGATGATGTACTTCATAGACTTAATGGGATTATTAGTTTGTAAACGAAATCGCAGCATTTGGAAACCGACTATACGGAATATAAAGAACCAAACCACTAAACCTATAATATTAATCCAAAGGATTGAGTATTGAAGTCCTGCAAGATTTATAACTTTTTGAGGATCTCTAAATGGGCAGAAGATTTCTTCTTCTGGGCATTTCATAAATGGTCTATCATTACCATATATTACCAATATTAAACTTTCGAATCCTAATCGAATATAGCTGAAATACATCACTACTTTAGTAATTGTTATGGACATATTTGAACCTTCTCCTATTCCTATGAAGGAAATCAATTCCATTAGAGCATGAGTAACACAAAGTATAAAGCCTCCGTTCTAAAAAGTCAAATTTAACAAAACATGGAATTGCTTTTAGCATGGCCCCGTAAAACATTTTCTACTCACAATAATATTAAAAATTGAAGAAACTAGCAATGCGTGACTTTCAGCCACCAGCGTAACCAACCAAGTTATCAATATGGCAAAAATAAAACGATCCAATTCCATTGGTTGAACGCTCATTACGTAAGAAATTCCTATGAACAAAACCACCATAGTTAGATGCACAGGTACAGTTGATAAGGACATCGCAAAATAGTAAGGGGTTATACCATACCACTTATTAAAGTGTTCCCTTTGAAGGAGTTTAATTTCAAGTGAAACTAAAATTAAAATTTTTAAGCAGATCTAGAGTTGCGGTACTGGAAGAAAGAAAGGCGTAGCCAAAATCCGGCGCAATAGCGACCGCATGACACCCAATTCCACCAATTTACACCAGTGTAAACACGTCTGCATAAGTTTTCGTTACTGCACATTAGATTCGCCTTTCTTTCTTCCAGTACCGCTACTCTACTAACAGAATCAAAAGCTTTGACCCCTGAGTTTGAAGTCATATATTTAAAAAAGTAGTTGATAAAGGAATTTAATTTTGTATAACATTAAAAATTCAAAGGTATAGATATTCTTTATAGTGTGTTTCTGTTATGCAGAAATAAAAAAAAAGAGGCACTATTTAAGCAATGTTTAGCACAACCACAATTTTACAATTTTTTTTCTCCCAAAGCATTTTCTTAAATTTAATGAAATTTGGAATGTATACCTACATCGTTTTTCTCTATTTCCAAATTTTTGTGATGATGTATTTTAAATACTTTTTGGATTATTAAGTATAACAGTAAAGTATCTTTTAAGTAATTGAAATTGAAAACCTTGACAGTTTCAAAATATTACAGTTTAACAGAATAAATTAATAGTCTCAGGAGAGAAGCGACGGAATGGAATGGAACAAAATGTTTATGCCCTTATGCGCTATAAAAAGTGGCAACCGTTATACCATATAATACCTATTAAAAACATATTATTACTGTTAATGTCGTGGCTTATGCCGCTCTAAAGTGATACAAAGAATCGTTTTACGACTTGATACGAGGTCGCAAACTTGCATCCCGGCATCTATGCATTTGTGTTTCATAAGAGAAATTATTTAAAAGCCATTATTTCATTGTTTAAAAATGAAGTGTATAAAAACTTTTAAATTGCAACTTTTTGTTATGAGTGATAAAAAGTACACTTTCTTGAACACTTTTTTAAATAAATTTAAAACGGCGTTAGTTGTTAATATAAAATTTTAATATGATATTTAGCACTAATTAATTGATATAATATATCCTTTCAAATTTTTTCACTGATAACTTTTGATTCTATTTTACTTCAAACGCAGGGTTCAGAACCTTTTATTCCGGTAGTAGATGGAATTGCGCTCGGTAATTATAACAAAATACTTACACTGTGCAGCAATTGGCGTTATAATTACAAAAGTAATGCTATATAGAATTGCGCAGAAGTACAAAATATTAGATAGGACTTTCGATGGATCTTGTCCCATATTGAAAAAAATACTGCCCACACAGATACCCATCAGGATGGATGCTACGACTTTAAGTAGTAAATGTTCCTAAAAGTTAAGAAATGCATTTTTAAAATTTACTGAGATTCTTTTAACCCAACTTACTTTATTTCTCCATATTTGCTGGTAACGTCGGTACAGTAGAATTTTAAATTGATAGAAAAAGTCGTTACGATGGTTTAAGGGTATCAAACTAATTTGCCGGAAATTTCCCGTGTCGATCTCGTCACCATTATCCTTGCAGTAACTTTCATTGCTTCCGTTTTCAATCGCTTTTGACATTTGTTCCACATACTCGTCTCCATATTGACCACTACTTACCTCAATAACTTTAAAGAAATGTTAAAATTTTGATATCGCTTAATCACCAATTTGTTAATTACCGAAATCAGCAGGGTTGTAATTTTTCGGGCACGACAAACCAAGGTTAGATAGGAAACTGATAACGTTTGTTCCATAACCTTGATAAACGCACAAACCTTCGGACATGACGTAAACATTATCAAATTTTTGGAACATTAGCGCACTTGGTGTATGTAACGAACAAATTACCGTCCTTCCTCCTTCAGCTATAGATTTCAATAACGAAATGCACTGCCAACTTGACAAATCGTCCAAACCTCTAAAACAAAATTTATGTGACAAAATTTTGAAAGGGGTTGATTACTTACGTGGTGGGTTCATCCAGAAATATAACCGGTGGGTTACTTAATAATTCTAATGCAATCGATAATCGTCTTCGTTCACCTCCCGATAATTTATTAGTCAAAGTATCTTTGGCGGTAGTGAGTCTCAGAAGATCTAATATTTCGGATATCTGAAAAAAATCAGGGAGTGCCAAAATATCTATAACCTAATTGTGATTCTCACCAGCACTGTTTTATCTTCCTGGCTGATTTCTCTATTTAGTTTTAAAGCCACTGCAATATTCATCGATTCCTGTATGGTAAGAAACTGTTGAAATAAATCTTCCTGCATTACATACCTTGATAGTTCATGAAGTTCTTTTGAAACGAGTGGACGACCATTTACCATTAGGGTACCATTTACACCGACCGTTCTAAAGTCAATAATATTAGTTAAAATCGATTATATTCCCAAACTGTAATCGGCGCACTTGTAACCTGCGAGTACATTTAGAAGGGTTGACTTTCCTGATCCAGAAGGACCCATTATTGCACTAAGTTGTCCCGAACGAAAATTTCCACTTATACTTTTCAACAGTAATTTAGAATCTAAAAGTTTAATTACAGTTAAAGTTACACTAACCCACTGTACTAACCATTTGATCCATTTTGAATTGTGTACGTCAGATTTTGAAATTCTAAAGTTACGGGCGGTAGTTTTTTAAAATGCGACATACTTCCACGTTGACTTTGGTTTCTGTTTTCCATGCTTTCAACTCGATTATTTACTGTTATGTCAGTATAACTATTAGTACGTTGATAATAATCTGCGACTAGAATGTTTTAATGTTGCAATTATGTAAATAAGTTTCTTTCATTAAGATATGCAGGTAACTTTTTACAGACAAATTGTAAAATAATGGATGAAAAGTGTCCTTGAAAAATATAGATGAATTTTATTAACGAAAAATATGTAAATAATAATTAATAAATAAAAGATTTAGCTGTTTCTATACTATAATAATTTATGATGTATAACGAAATGATCAATAAAAAGTATCCAAGAAAAAAAACCGACTACGTTACAAAATATCAAATGAAAAACGAAAAACAAGCTCTATAATCCTTTAGAAATTTGTAAGAGCAAAATGTATTGCAGCAATACCTTTTGCTTTTTGAAATTTCTATAGATTATATGGCTTGCTTTTCGCTTTTGAGATATTGGTTTTTTTTTTCTTGGATATTTTAAATAAAACAAAGAAAAATTTGGAAATGAGGTTAAGTTAAATGAGATGAAGTTTGATCTTGAAGAGATGTCCCACGCTGTAACATTTGAATATTAAAGAAAAGGACGAAGAAGATGAGGAGGAAATACCGTCCAATAAATTGTTTTGGATTTTTGAAGTGAGGAAGATTTTCAAATAGAGAAAGATGGGTAAAAAGAGGAGAAGAGTGATTGAACGAATTTTGGAAAGAGAAGAAATTGTCAAAAGTATAGGAAATGTCAACCTATCAAAATGGCAATACCGGCCTGTAAAGGTGGAAGACTGCTTAAGACACTAATTCCCAATAATACAAAGAAAAATAAGGGAACATTTAAAAAAATACGAACCAGAGTGGATTCTTGATTTTGAAGTGGAAAGCAGGTAAAACTTTGAGTTATATTGTTTGAAATTTGGAAGGTTAAGAAGATAAGAGAAAAGTCGTTGAGGTTGCATATCGTGAGACCGCATAGGTGCAGACATTTACACTAATATTGGAAAAGAAAATAATAGGTTTATGATCTCCGAAGAGATATACCGTGATTAATAATTTGTAAAGTGGCAACCTACGGATGTACGTAAGCGCAAACGAATAAGCGAATTTGGAAGAGAAATATCATCAGTAATCAATAGCGATGATTCCACAATAGAACGTACGGGGAAAAAGCGAGGGCCCAGTACAGAAATATATCGACGAACCAAAAAAGCGTTGGACCACCTAGGTAGAATCATCATACAGTCGTTTTGCTTCTTAACAGAAGTGGCGTGATCCTTAAATGTTGGTAGGTCAGTTATTACGCTTTCCCCAATACGAATCAAATTTAACGCACTCAAAATTAAGATCACGAACCTCTAAATATAGATGAAAATGCAGAGTTATTGGTTAGAGCTATGAAAAGAGCAGCATCCAAACAAAAAACGGAAAGAAGATATAAACACAAACACTGGTATGATTTGGAATGCCAGGAAGAAATCAAGAAAAGAGAGAAAGCCAGGACGAGAATGCTGGAAACAAGAACATTGAAAAAAAATACAAGTGAAGTGCAAAAGAAAATATGCAGAAGCTGATCAGAGATAGGAAAAGAAAATAGACAATGGATTTGGATGTTCTAGAAGAGAGTTTCAAAAACAGAGAAGCTAGAAACTTTTACCAGGGTGCAAGAAAAAGGATATGCACCAAAAGAATATCACTCTGCAAAGATAAACAAGGGAATTTAAGTAGGAGGGCAAACAGAACTTATGGAGAGATGGGCCGAGTATATTTTGAAGAACTACTAAGTAGGCACTTTGCCTTTTGGTTCCTGCTTGACGATTTCGAAGAAGACGCACTCATTCATTGAATTTGTTCAAGTGTTCTGTGAAACCAAACGCATCAAGACAGCATGGGTAGATTCTGGTTCGCCGGAGATCAGAAGGTTGCTTTGGTCATTTTTAATAAATCTGCAAGCGCCTATGAAATATTTAACCCACACTGCCAAATTTCCGCTGGTGAAAAATGCAGCCACCCTTAATTCAAACCGGTTTCATTCAACGAGCTGTATGGTTTCTCGTAATTATTTAAATAAACATTAAAATCAAGATTTGTTGATATTGTATATCGGCATATACTCGTATTTTCTCGGTGCGATGTAACTTTATTATAAATTTTGACAATTGTTTCGAAGGAATAAACCACTTCTTCTTCAGGGCGACAAGAAAACTCCAAATAAAATACGTAAAATTTGTATTTCTATACGAAGCTGCAGTTACCAACCTGAAAGAATTAAATGTTTAGGCTATAAAATATTAATTGTTAAGAGGAATAAGAAAAAGAAGAAGTGCAAAGAGAAAAGAATCGATCCAATCGTTAAGGGCTTGGAACAACAGTGGTGAACTGATGTTATGCAGCTGCTTATGTAGATTGGATAGATACTTCTTGTTTAACAATGCATTCTTTATCTCCAATCCCTCCAATAGAGTCAGCATACGACTTTTGTATTCATGATGGAGTAATTCTATCCGATTGTTTCCAAATAGTGTGTAGAGAAACATGTGAGAAAAATGTGCTCCTTCATACGTGTGTAAAATAATAAATATAATTAAATAATAAATAAATATTAAAGTTATTATGTAACTTAAATTAGACACCATGGCGTAGCTTCCACTTATTATTATTTGGTTTTCTAACTTTTTTCTCAATTATATTAACTAAAGATAACCATAAGTTATAATTATAATAGTATTTAGATATTTTCTTTATTGTTAGTTGTTTCATTTACATTTTTTTGGTTCATAAAATTTATCTCCATTTTTGAAGGACACTGTTATTATAGACATCTATTATTTTAAAAATTTAACAAAAGAAACTTATTTACACAGTAATTGTAATATAATTATTGCAATATAAATTCTAATTATGTATATAAATATAATATATTTGCGACTAGAATGTATTAATCATTGTTGTATTGTTTTATATATAGGGTGTTTTTTTAGCTGCATGAGAACTTTCAATAGGGATAACAATTGAATCAAGGTTGCTATGGAAACAGTTTTTTGACATTTTTGTTTAGCAAGGTTTGGCATTTGATAATGCATAGATTGACCATTGAACAACGCTACCAAATTATAGAAATATATTTTAAAAATCAAAGCTCTGTTCGCCAAATATATAGAGCCCTTCGCCCATTTTATGTTAGACATTTTCGACCTTCTGAGCAAGCTATTCGTGCGGTGGTAGACAAATTTCGTACCACTTGTTCGTTGCGTGATATAAAAACACCAGCAAGACGAAATTGTGTGCGTACCGAAGAAGCTATCAGTTCTGTGAGTGAAAGTGTGCAACAGGACCCAAACATTTCAATTCGCCATCGCGCTCAACAACTTGGGCTTTGTCCGTCCACTACATGGAAAATTTTACGGAAAGATCTTCATTTACTACCTTATAAAATCCAGTTGGTTCAAGAACTGAAGCCTGATGATCATCGATTGCGTCGTGAGTTCGCAGATTGGGCTCACAACCAATTGGAAGTGGATCCATTTTTTTAGCGTAAAATTTTGTTCAGTGACGAGGCACATTTCTGGTTAAATGGGTATGTGAACAAACAAAATTGCCGTATATGGAGTGAGACCAATCCGGGACATTATCTTGAGACTCCATTGCATCCATTAAAATTGACTGTTTGGTGTGGAATACACGCCAACGGCATCATTGGTCCATATGTCTTTCGAAATGAGGAAGGAGCTACCGTTACGGTGAATGGTGTGAGATATCGACACATGCTCAATACATTTTTGTTTCCAAAACTTCAAGAGCTAAACATTGACAACTTATGGTTCCAACAGGATGGTGCTACGTGCCACACAGCCAACGAAACCATCAATTTATTGAAAGGACAATTTGGTGACAACATTATTTCAAAACGTGGTCCTATCAATTGGCCTCCAAGATCGTGTGATTTGACACCTCCAGATTATTTTCTGTGGGGGTATGTTAAATCCATGGTTTATGCTAACAAACCAACAACTTTAGAAGCATTGGAGGCTAATATTCAGCAAGCCATTTATGAAATAAAGCCGGAAATATTGGAAAAAGTGGTCAAAAATTGGACTGAACGGATGCGCTTCGTAACCATTAGTCGTGGTGGTCACATGCCGGAAGTCATGTTCAAATCATAAATGCCTTTAACTGTACTTTCATAAAAAAATTATAACCAAAACATTCCGTCAGGTTTTTAATGTTTTATTTCATTTTGAAGTTCTCATGCAGCTAAAAAAACACCCTATATAATAATCGAATTGAAAGCATGGCAAACAGAAACCAAAGTCAACGTGGAACTATGTCGCATTTTAAAAAACTACCCCCCGTAACTTTAGAATTTCAAAATCTGACGTACACAATTCAAAATGGATCTAATGGTTAGTGCGGTGGGTTATTGTAACTTTAACTGTAATTAAACTTTTAGATTCTAAATTACTGTTGAAAAGTATAAGTGGAAATTTTCGTTCGGGACAACTTAGTGCAATATTGGGTCCTTCTGGATCAGGAAAGTCAACCCTTCTAAATGTACTCGCAGGTTACAAGTGCGCCTATTATTAGTTTCCGAATATAATCGATTTTAGCTAATATTAAACGGTCGGTGTGCATGGTACCCTAATGGTAAATGGTCGTCCACTCGTTACAAACGAACTTCACGAACTATCAAGGTATGTAATGCAGGAAGACTTATTTCAACCGTTTCTTACCATACAGGAATCGATGAATATTGCAGTGGCTTTAAAACTAAATAGAGAAATCAGTCAGGAAGATAAAACAGAGCTGGTGAGAATCACAATTAGGTTATAGATTTTTTGGTACCTACTCCCTGATTTTTCCAGATATCCGAAATATTAGATCTCCTGAGACTCACTACCGCCAAAGATACTTTGACCAATAAATTATCGGGAGGTGAACGAAGACGATTATCGATTGCATTAGAATTAATAAGTAATCCACCGGTTATATTTCTGGATGAACCCACCACGTAAGTAATCAAGCCCTTTCAAAATTTTGTCACGTAAATTTTGTTTTAGAGGTTTGGACCATTTGTCAAGTTGGCAGTGCATTTCGTTACTGAAATCTATAGCTGAAGGAGGAAGGACGATAATTTGTTCGTTGCATACACCAAGTGCGCTAATGTTCCAAAAATTTGATAATGTTTACGTCATTTCCGAAGGATTGTGCGTTTATCAAGGTTATGGAGCAAACGTTATCAGTTTCCTATCTAACCTTGGTTTGTCGTGCCCGAAAAATTACAACCCTGCCGATTTCGGTAATTAACAAATTGGTGACTAAGCGATATAAAAATTTTAACATTTCTTTAAAGTTATTGAGGTAAGTAGTGGCCAATATGGAGACAAGTATGTGGAACAAATGTCAAAAGCGATTGAAAAGAGAAGCAATAAAAGTTACTGCAAGGATAATGGTGACGAGATCGACACGGGTAATTTCCGGCAAATTAGTTTGATAACCCTTAAACCATCGTATCGACTTTTTCTACCAATTTAAAATTCTACTGTACCGACGTTACCAGCAAATATGGAGAAATAAAGTAAGCTGGGTTAAAAGAAGCTCAGTAAGTTTTGAAAATGCATTTCTTAACTTTCAGTAAAATTTACTAATTAGAGTCGTAGCATCCATCTCGATTGGTATCTTTGTAGGAGGTATATTTTTCAACATTGGACAAGATCCATCGAAATTCCTATTTAATATTTTGTACTGTTGCGCAACTCTATTTGGCATTACTTATGTTGTTATAATGCCAATTACTTTACATTGTTCGTACTTTGTTATAATAACCGATTGCAATTTCATCTACCAGCATAATAAAAACTCGGACCTCTCTAATTAAAGTCAAATAAAATTTGTATCACTAAAGAGCGGCACATGTCACGGCATTAACAATAATATGTTTTTAATATATGAATTAGCGGTTGCCGCTTTACACCGCTTAAGACATAAACATTATGTTCTTTTTTATTTTATTTTAATATTTTGAAACTGTCATGGTTTGGAATATTTAGTACGCATAGAATTCCGTCAATTACTTTTTGAAATATAAGACAAACTCAGGGGTCAGAACTTTTTATTCCGAGAGTTAAAAATCTTAATTTCAGTTCTACTTGAAATTAAAGTCCTTCAAAGGGAACACTTTAATAAGTGGTATGGTTTAACCCCTTACTATTTTGCGATGTCCCTGTCAACTGTACCGTTAGATCTAAGTATGGTAGTTTTGTTCATCGGAATTTCTTATGTAATGAGCTTTCAACCAATGGAATTGGATCGTTTTATTGTAATCATATTGATAATTTCGTTGGTTACACTAGTGGCTGAAAGTCACGCATTACTACTAGTGTCTTCAGTTTTTAATATTACTGTAAGTAACATCCCTAGTTTTTTCTGTTTGGTCCCACATGAGGACCAAGCTAAAAAGAATTCCAGGTTTTCTTAAATTTGACTTTTTAGAACGGAATGTTTGTACTTTGTGTTAGTCATGCTGTAATAGAATTGATATCCTTCTATGGATTAGGAAAAGGTTCAAATATGTCAACAACAGCTATTAGAGTAGTTATGTATTTCAGTTATATAAGATTAGGATTTGAAAGTTTTTTTTTGGTAATATATGGTAATGATAGACCATTTATGAAATGCCCAGAAGACGAAATCTTCTGCCCATTTAGAGATCCTCAAAAAGTTATAAATTTTGCAGGACTTCAATACTCAATCCTTTGGATTAATATTATAGGTTTAGTGGTTTGGTTCTTTTTATTCCGTATAGTCGGTTTCCAAATGCTGCGGTTTCGTCTACAAATTAATAATCCCATTAGGTCTCTGAAGTACAGCATCGAGAAACTACTAAATTGTAAATAATAAAAAATGTATAGTTTGTTTTCTCTCATTCTGAAATATTCGCCCATTGTATTGTGAAGTTTGGACCATTGGTGTTTACCGGTGTTCAAATCAAGGATCGGCATGCAATGGAATAATTTCCAGTTTAATGACAGAGCCAGAAGTTTTAAAGCATATCAGGAAGACAAAGATTGGAAAGCAACAGCGAATGCTTTAAATGTGAACATAAGCACAGCATACAAATGGTTACAAAAAGGACAATAATTTCTTAAACAGAAATGCATCTAATACAGCGAAATTTTATTATATTTACCATGACGACAAATGTTAGAACAATAAATTATATGAAAATTAATTATAATATTTTGATTGACGTTGACGATTACTAGTGCAACTGACAACATCAAACTAAAAATTAAATTTTAAATTTCATTTAATTAATGTAACAAGCGGGGGTGAGTTTTTAAAATAAATCTTCAATTTATTTTCAAAAACACCAGAACCTTTTATTTGGCCTTAAATAAAAATCACCCCATATTTGTTCTTTTATAAATTAATTTTCCTTCGTTCCAATTCTGCCCCAAAATTTTTTTAGAGTTTTGATATACTCAAATTTTGGGGTGTACCGACGATTGGTCCAAACTAATAGAGGACAGTCTGTTATTTTAGTTGTTTCCGCTGCCACCCGACCGAGTCCTCTATTTGTAAAATTATTCTTGGACGTCCCCTCGATACTTCCTGGTAGCTCTGGTTCGACTTACCAGTCTTAACGAACGACGTGGTTTACGCCCGGCTAAAAATTGGAGGTGAGGTGCCTCCGTGCGGGTACATTTGGGAACACTTATGAGAGTTAACTTTTGAAAACGAGAAGAAACTTTCCCTTCTTATTGTTCACTTTCAATTCAAATTTATTCACACCTAAAATTGGTTCAAGTATTTACACAAAATATAAACTCAAATTAAAATTCATTGGTTCCAGGTACAACCCCAATAAATTAATTTAAGTTTATTAAATTCACAATTACACCCTAACAACGAAATATTTGCTAACAAAAACAAAATTAAACATTTATAGCATTTTCAATAATCATCGACTCATTCTTAATAACATACAACTGATAAATATAAAATATTTTACCTTGCAGCTGTATCAGTAAAATTTGCACACACAAAGTTTAAATCGCAATCATTTGGAATTAAATTAATTTAATTGATTCCATTACTTATTTATTTCACCCATTGGTAAATAAATAAGCTTCGACAAAATTACACTTGGAGTTATCGCTACCGTATTGCAAATCAAAACCGAACTTGAAATTGCAATCTGTATAGTCAAAAATTCTTGTCACCCCGGACCAAGATTTTGACTGTTAATTGAATGAGGAACTCCCGAAGAACCTGCAGAACTCCGGTCAAAAATTCGTTTGTCAACGGACAACGATTTCGACTGGTAAAGAATGAGGAACTCCTAGATTTTTTGCTGCTGGCAAGCTTTATACTACTTCCGCCACCCCTTTCTAATTACATTCGTCACCTCCTTGGTTTGAAGTTTTTTCATGGGTGTGACAGTATTGTCCGTCGATTAAACAAAGAACATTTTCTTAACCACCCCCCATAGGTAACACGTGTTGGGTCTATGTTTCTTATCAGGTTTACTAGCTGATGATTTCAAAAATTTTTTTCTAAATTTTTTGGTTTTGAACTTTTCCAAAATATTTTTATACAATTGTAACCTGCGTTTCCCAAAGGTCCCAAAACTTTAATCTATTTCACTCTAGGGCCAATATTAACAAAGTTAGATTCAAAATATTTTAGCAAAACATGAAGCCACTCGCATTCTTTCTTTTTGATTATCAGTTTTAAATTAAGAATTGTTTAGTCTGCTTTGCCTAGTTATCTATTTGATAACTTTAAAATTTTATTTCTATTTTGGGTAATCCTGGATCTTTCCAAAATATTTTTAAACAATTGTAACCTGTGTTTCCCAAAGGTCCCAAAACTTTAATCTATTTCACTCTAGGGCCAATATTAACAAAGTTAGTTTCAAAAATCTTATCACGGAAAGGAAGCCACCTGCATTCTTTCTACTATCTAATCTTCAACTTCCTGCCATCGGTCGTGTTGTCTAATTCGTTCTCGATTTTCATTATACAGGCCCAAAATCAAATATTTATACTAGAAATAAAATCGATCCGACATTCTAAGCATTTTTGGAAACACCGTGAATTTTCGATCGTTCATTTGATATAAAATTCAAAACTTTAAGCAAAAATTGTTATTATCTATTAACATTCTTTTCCATAGATGTGCGACATTTATTTTACTTTCCGTTTAATTTTATAAAAAAAATTGTGCGGACCTATACTAAACATCCCGAAATTAATTATTAATTTCCGGGGTGTTACATTAATTCTGGAGACGGTCGGAGCATAGTGGTCACGCAAGTTGACTATGGACGCTAAATACCCGGTTCGAATCCGAGTAAAGTAAGAACTTTATTCTGACCGTTCTCCCCTCGGAAAGCAATGGCAACCTACCGAGAGTAATATGCCAAGAGCATCCTTAAATGATAATGATCTAAAGGGTCCAAAAGTTGATTTGTGGACTATGGGGAAGCGTAATAACCGCCCCACCAACATTTAAGGATCACGACGCGACGCTTCTGTTAAAAAGCATAACGACTGTATGATGATGACATCAATTCTAGCAGATTTTTAGCTAAATACAAAATACTATTCAGATCCGTTGGCTTAAATATCCCGGTTTAATAATTACGTGAGCCTCAGGGAGATTATGAGCGAGTGAGCTGGTTTAGTGATCCCTGGTTTTAAATATTCACGTTTAGGAGTTGCGTGGGTCTTAGAGATGCCTTTACCAAGTGACGGGACTTAAAGATTCAGTTTTCGAGGCCCATTGGCTTAAATATCACAGATAAACACCAGGAGATAATTATTCAGAACTGGACGTAAATCAACTTTATCAGTTTGGTTGGTAATTTGAACTTTGTTGTTAAAATTTAAGTACGAAGCTCCGCCAATGAAACGCTTAAAACTGTGTTAGAATCCTAATAGCCTATTTACTTTTGTCTATTATCTAAAGTTTGCTGCAGTTTTGTTTAATACAAAATTAGAGGTGATTGTTTAGAACAAAAGATCTATTATTAACTGAAGAAAGGATTCATATCAACATAATATAAATAATGTAATTGGTTGATATGAAGCCAGCCGTATCACATTTATGTTTATTGTTCGTTTGTTTATACATTTCTAGGATAAAAAGGTGATTTACAATATTATTTCACAAAATTTCCATAGGAACTTTAATACTTGCAACCTCGGACATTGAAGTTCGACATTGCGAGATCATCACAGCAATTGGGCCCAGATTCTTTATCAACAAGCGTAGTTATATTGGATCTTACTTACTTGGCTTCAATAAAAATATGCCTATCCTCCACTATCAGAATTTTTGCTGAACCTGCGGCTACTTATTTGCAAATTTACCTTGAATTTAATTTGGGTTATTCCAGAACCACCTGATTTTTATGGAACCTCATGATTATTGATGACTTTGTAGTTTAGATATTAACTTCTATAATTTATTGTACAATTAATTACCACCTAAATCATGTAATTTTGTATTAATAGAGATTGCCACTTCTTATGATGCTATTAGAAGGTTTTATTTAATAAACTACATTATTGTTCATATTTGATAAAGCTGAGTCCTTATCAAAGTTCTCTCCGCTGGCGCTGGCGAAAAAGTTAGCCGCCCGTAATTAGTATACGAATGGGTAGATTCGGCTAACTGTAAAGTCTGGCAAGGTAATATAAAATAAATTGAAACTTCCTTTTATAATTATTGTACCTATATCAAACATAATTATTCTGTTTCCTGATTTTTGCGCACATTTTACGGCATTTTGATGACGTCAGTCCGTGACGATAGGCGCAACTAGGGGGGGGGGGGGCTTGGGGCCTAATTCAAGTTAGCCCCCCCAAAATATCCCAATTTTTCGTTATTTTAAATGTTTTCAATTGTTTGAAAACATTTTTTTAGCCCTCCCAAACTTTTGACCCTAGTTGCGCCTATGCCGTAACCCCATATGCTTACGATTGGGAGAGATAGTGGATATTTAGATATTTATAATTAAGCCATTGGCTATTGAGCTATGTTGGGTCACTGAGTGACGTCATGCGCCGCAAAATCTAAAATGCGTTCACCAAGTAGTACTCATGCTATATTATTATTACTATTTAATTATCTTTTATTGATAGTTATTCCATTTACATTTTATTTCGTTAATAAATTGATTTCCGTTTATTCGAGGACGCTGATAATCTTTTTTTTTTGCTATATGCTCGAAAAGGCTATCTATTTTGATAACAAAATCTGCTGAATTATACTGATTAAAAATCATTTTAATCGCAACTTCTAATACTACGTACTATTGACATAAAAATTAATACTCAAGTTGAAATCATGGAAAACAGAAACCAAAGTAAACTCAAAAATATATCGCATTTTCGAAAATTGTCCACCGTAAATCTACAATTTCGAGATCTAACATATACAATTCAACAAGGTCGAAAAGGTTAGTTGGGTTAAGTTATTGTAACTTTAACAACTGTTAATTAATTTTTAGAATCTAAAATAATTTTGAAAAACTTAAATGGCCATTTTCGTTCAGGACAACTTAGTGCAATATTGGGTTCTTCTGGGTCAGGAAAAACCACCCTCTTAAACGTTCTCTCAGGTTACAAGTGCGATTTTTAGAATGCAATGGATTTTAATTAATTTTGATTGGCTTTAGAACGGTAGGTGTGAATGGTACATTAATGGTAAATGGGCGTCCATTAGTTTTAAAAAACTTTCTTGAACTGTCGAGGTACATAATGCAGCAGTATTTACTTCAATCGTTTCTTACAGTACAAGAATCGATGATTATTGCTGTTAATTTACAACTGAATGAGAAAATCAGCCAGAAAGATAAAGAAGCGATGGTAAGAATCAATATTTGTTCGTTCGTTCGTTCGTGTCCACAATTTTGTTTCAGGTATTCGAAATATTAGAAATCTTAAGACTTACTAGCGCCAAAGACACACTCAGCAATAATTTGTCTGGAGGTGAACGAAGAAGGTTATCGATTGCTTTAGAATTGATAAATAACCCACCGGTTCTATTTGTAGATGAACCTACGACGTAAGTATTAATTCTGGCCAATCAAAATTCAGGTTGATGAATTTTGTTGTAGAGGTTTGGACGATTTGTCAAGTTTCCAGTGCATTTCGTTACTGAAAGCTTTAGCGGAAGGAGGAAGGACGGTAATTTGTTCCATACATACGCCCAGCGCGCGAATGTTTGAAAAATTCGATAATGTTTACGTTATATCCGAAGGACTGTGCGTTTATCAAGGTTACGGAAGAAACATGGTTACGTTCCTGTCTAAACTTGGTTTGTCGTGCCCGAAACACTACAATCCTGCGGATTTCGGTAGGTTTTAACTTGGTGACCTAGTGATATCAATCTTATCATATTCCTTTGTAGTAATTGAAATAGCGAGTGGACAACATGGTGACGAGAATGTGGGTAGAATGTCAGAAGCGATTGAAAATGGAAGAAATGAAAGTTACTGCAGGGATAACGATGAGGAAGCAAACAACAGGGGGGATTCCCAAGATATTAGCTTGTTATCCTTGAATTCTCGTGACGAATATTTCAATCAGTTTAAAATTTTATTATACCGGCGTTGCCTGCAAATCTGGAGAAATAAAGTAAGTAGTTGGATATTTAAAATCAGTACCACACTTTGCCGAGTAGGACCGGTCTAGGGGATATCTTTAGTTAGTACATCGTTAGTCAAAACGGCTCAGAGCGTAGGGGACCGGAGCGGAGGGCGCAGAGAGTCGATTTTAACAACGCTACACGTCAGATCTCGGATCAAAATTGGATGATATTTCCGGAGGTGAAATTATCGGGGACCAAGTCACCTACTACCGACCATGACAAATAAATTCATAGAGCACTCGACTTCAGAGGCTAAAAAGCTTCTTCCTTCATCAAAGAACGAAATTATACTCATTACGGGGTTGCTCACTGGACATTGCCTTAAAGAACTGGGACTGGAAGGCAATGACAGTCGGAGATCGAATCGGCCGAACACATTCTCTGCAGCTGGAAGGCCTTGGATCGACTTAGGTTAAAATATTTGGGATAAACGCAACTGACAATGTGGTGAAACAGGAGCATTCTATATTTTGCTAGCAAAATTGAGTTCCTGCAAGCTAATTAAAACGGTTATGAAGAAAAGATCAATACTGGTGGTTGTTCGAAGGGTTCTCGCAGCAAATCAACCCCTAAGTAACAAAATAATTCTAGTTCAAAGTTTAACCCTAATTAAAGCAACCACACAATCCCCTCATTCTTATTATATTAGGTTTAAAGAGCTGAGGTAACATTAAATCTTTTTTTTTATTTTTCAGCAATATTTGATGCTAAAACTCGTTGCATCCATCACCATAGGTATCTTAATGGGAGGTTTTTACTTCGATATGGGGCAAGACTCATCGAAAGTTCTTTATAATACTTCGTTCTGCTTCCTAAGTCTAATGCAGTTTGTATATTTAACTATAATGCCAATTTCATTGTATTGTAAGTATTTGTTTTTATTAGTTGATCGTAGCTCCATCTCGGTGTCGGTATAAATCACAATGTAATTTTAGTTCCAACTGAAATCAAACTTCTTCAAATGGAACATTTTAATAAATGGTATGGCTTAACCCCTTACTATTTAGCGATGTCCTTGTCAAATTTACCTATGCATCTGATTATGATATTTCTGTGCGTCGGAATTTCTTATTTAATGAGCGTTCAACCAATGGAATTGGATCGTTTTATTTTAATTCTATTAATATGTATGTTGGTTACGTTAGTTGCTGAAAGTCATGGATTGTTAGTTTCTTCCATTTTTAATGTTACTGTAAGTAGCAACCATAGTTTTTCTTACAGATTAGACGCCTGTTTAACTTTTTAGAATGGAACTTTTATGGCTCCGATCACTCTTGTTCCATTGATTTTGATTTCTTTGTATGGAATAGGAGAAGGCCCAAATATGCCAGTATTAGTTAGAATAGCGATGCTCTGCAGTTATGTGCGCTTTGGATATGAAGCATTCATACTTGCAATATATGGAAATGGAAGACTGTTTCTGGATTGTCCAGAAGAAGAAATTATCTGTATACTTAGAGATCCCAAAAAAGTTCTCTATTTTGTAGGTCTGCAAAATTTGTCCATTTGGATTAATATTCTTGGATTAATAGTTTGGTTCTTAATATTCCGAATAGCTGGTTTCTACTTGCTACGGCTTCGGTTACAAACAAACCATCCCATTAGATCTCTCAAGTATCTAATCCAGAATTTAATTCGTGGCAAGTTTTAAATGTTTGATATTTTAGGTTATGTAATAAAAAATCTAAATTCTTTTGTCTTAATAGTGTGTAATAGTAAAAAATAACAACTAATATAAAAATCACAATAACCTAATGTCAATAAATACGCAAACTTCCCCTTGGTTACTTTACTTTACCGAACTTGATCGAATAATTTTAGACAACAAGTTGATCAAAACGCTGCGCCATTCAGGATTCAGTCGCAGTCGTAAGGCAATGTAGGCGATGATACGAAATAGTATTAAATACATCACAAGGCCGAACATTTGCATTTCATACGTTGTGTGCTGCATTCCCAAATCTCTCATAATATGTTTGGAATACCTGTAGTGACAGTAAACTTCCCCTTCGTTGCAATACAACTCTCGGTTGGTAAACATAGCGATAGAAAAGGCAACAACTCCACAACGAACATAACTTGTTCCCATCATAAATGTCATGAAGGTTCCTACTTGATCACTGTATCCCATACCATACAATGAGAAAACTACCAAAGGTGCTATTATTGTTGGTCCAAATACGGATCCGTTCTAAAATGAAAAAATAAATAAATTCCTGCAGTTTCAAAGAGATAACTAATAAATTTACCCTGGAATTGAACACAGATCCAATGGCCACACCAAGCGCGTCAGATGTTAATCCAACCATTATACCAGTTGCAAGACACTTGACGAATCGGCCCAGTTCGCGAGGTTGGTCGCTCATGAAGTAAGTTATTATCAAGCATTCGAAACCCAAAATTACCTAAAAGAGAAAAGGAAATAATATAATTATTGTAAAAAGAAACCTGAAATACGTACTAACAGAGGCACAGTCCGCAATGTCACTGCTGAGTAAAAAGCTTTCAAGCCATACCAGCGATTGAAATATTCCCGTTTTAATATTTTGGCTTCAAAAGGAACTGCAATAAAATATTACATTTCGTTTCGTTTCTTCTTCAAATTCGTATAGCTTACACAATAGAATTGGAGTCATCAGGTGGGAGTATATAAAAAACATAACCAAACACAAACACAGCTTGAAATTTGCAACTGAGTGAATAGCTTGGTTTCCAATACCGTAAAACATACCCCCAAACAATATACCGCATCCGGTATGATAACCTAATTGAATCCAAATCCCTAACTTGTTCCTTCGTTGCTGCAATATCATCCGACCCATTAGCACGTAAAATTGGGTCCAGAAAGAGGTTGAAAAGTGCATTTTTTGTAGGAACACGTCTTGCTTTAATAATTCGTTTTCTTCTTTCATACTTATCGTTGTATCTTTTATGTAATTTTTTCCGTTATTGGTTGCTTTGACTAGAACAGGTATGAGGTTTGGATTCGTTTCCACGACTTCGATCACTAAAAAAGCATTTTATAAAAAAATTAAAGCAGAACCGGCAGAAGCTTTTTCTTACTGAATTCGGCGTGACTGTAAGTCAGGGGACACTCCAACTGGACGGAATTTAGGAAAGTGGACATTTGGGGTACTGGTCCGTTGTAAATGCACATTCCGTTTGCAATGAAATATACCTGGAATTATATATTGGGATTAAAATCATCTCCGTACTTCGGAGGGCACGTAAAACCTGTTAAGCGGCGTTCACAATGAAGTGGGGTCTTGCCTTGCTTCGGTAGAAAGCTGGCAAGCGCCAACTAGATTTAAGTATTTGCTTCTATCCTTTTCTATGATTAAAAAATCGTTCATTTTGATTGGCTCTTGCTAGCTTTCTACATAAGCAAGACAAGACCCCACTTCATTCTGAACGCCACTTTAGAAGTAAATTTTTCGTTAGTGGTTGGCACATGACTTGGACTTGTGCGGTTAATGTGGAGGGAGATACCCGTGACACGTAATTCCACCATTTGACACAAACATAGAACCGAAATAACGAATATTCGTTTCTGCACATTAGCCACTCCCAACCACTAACGAAAAATTTTACTCTACGTCAACCATAAGTGTTATTTTGGTTGTTAGCTCAGAAAATTAGGTTAACTATCAAAAGTTTAAGATTATCCAATACAAGACGATCAGTGTGGAAAACCGCTGTTCAATTTCTGGTTGGACCGAATGCATTTCCTTGCGAATTTTTTTTTGGTTGGTTTACGTTAATTTAACTTTAATATTTTTTTATTTAACCCTAGGTAAGAAAATCAAATAATTATTATATCTATTTGAGGTCACCATTCCAGTTTTTCGAGACCAGTTTTTGCAAAAATAAATGTAGACCAAGTCATTGTTCTACTAATAGGTAAACAAAATAACCCAGTTTATTTATATACTAACAAAGACGTTACCTGGTGAAACTGTTGCATGATAGGTACGGATGGTTGATGAATTGTGCAAATAACAGTTCTTCCTTCGCCGGTCAATGTTCTTAATATGTTGATACATTGCTTTATAGATACGGAATCCAATCCACTAAAATATAAAAAAGTTAAGTAGTACTAGTAAAATTTAAAAGTGAAACTTTTACGTTGTTGGTTCATCTAAGAAGATCAACGGTGGATTGCTAACCAATTCCAATGCAATGGACAATCTCTTCCTTTCGCCTCCAGAAAGCCGTTCAACACGAGTGTCACGTCCGTTACTTAACCCTAACAAACTTAAAATTTCTTCGACCTTAAAAAGTTAACATTAATGTTTTACTGAAGAATAATTTATTGCGACGTACAATGGATTCCTTTTTTGCGGCATGGATGTGTTTCCCTAATTTAAGATTAGCCGCCACCATCATTTCTTCCTTTACTGTTAAATAAGGCTGAATCAAATCTTCCTGCATTATGTAAGTTGATAATTTATGGAAAGTTTCCATTTGTCGCAACTTTCCATTTATTTTAACACTTCCTTGTGAACCGCTCACGCTAAAAATTACCCATTTGTGAAAATTAAAGTGCTAATTAAATGTTAACTTATGTTAAAAACAGGGTTTTTTTTGTTCTCAACTGTAGAGGTCAAAAGTTGCTTGAATAATTTTTTCTGCAGCATTAAAATTGTAGGAGTTTCTAGGAAGCTGCTTGCCACTGATTAAAGTTTTTGTAAAGGAAGGAAAATTACAAAAGCATTGTATCCTCCCCCTCCCCCCGATCCTCAAAACAATAATTTACTATTGAAAAATTTATGTAATATTAATTTTGTTTACTTTCCGGTATTATTAATTTGGTGTTTATCTTAATTTTAGGCGCTCTATTAGCATACAAAATATCTTAAGTCAAATTAATTTTTTTTGATTATGTAAACTTTGTCATTTTGATTTCTTTAAATTCCTTTAAATCGGTCTCTATAAAAAAAACTAAGTAGAAAATAATCATAGGTAATTTATAAAAATTGATTTATTATGTGTAATTGTTTTAAAAAAATAATTGGTGAAATAAAAATTAACCTGATGCATATGAACGATTGACGCTCAATAACTGGAACTCTATAATTTCTAATTAACACGCAAGGAATATATCTCCTTGAAATCTCCTTGAAATATCCTTGATAAGTAAAAGTCTCAAATCATCCAGGTTGAAATGATCGTAAAAAGCTAAAGAAACCTATAATGTTGAACATCAAGTTTTAGGTCAATAGGTCACCCCCCCCCCCCTAATGAATTAGTACTCAATAATTCACATAAACAACATAATATACAATTAGATATTCAACCAATCCCAACTCACTAAGGTCTATAATATAAAATATTCTTAAAGAAATGCCAAAATTCGTTGCAACAGAAAATGACCGATAATAATTTGAAGCTTTGAGTGCCAAAGAAAAAAATTACCTCGACTTTCGACTGGGGTACTTTAGAAGGTTTGTTGGGGTGTCTTGCGTTTTCGATCCTCTTAAAGCGATGGTGGGGGTCTTAAGGGCATCCGAGGAAGTTAGCGGTATGCTCAAATTTTTTGTGTCTGACATAGGAAGCATTGGGTGGATGGGGAATTTTGGTGCCGCTTGGTCTCAACTGTCACACGTCACATGGAGATTCATTTTGAAGAGAAGACTTCTTTTGCAACTAGTAGTAGATTTGGGTCTGCCTTGATTGTAGGAGTAGATCGGTGGTTCAGATTTCCATTGAGGAAGCTGGGTGATTGGAAGTGGTGTTGTCAATTGTCTCAACCATTTGGGGATTCCATGCTTGCGTAGTGCATGAATGCGGATGTCTGAAATCGTTAGGTGAGGTGACATCGTTTAGTGAGGAGTAGAGTTTCCTCTTCTGGGGACGGAAATTACGTCGTTTTTGTACTTATTGTCTAGGTCACTTAAGTCCGGCTCATTGAAGGCGTCGTTGAGTTAGGGTGGTGATTTTCTGGTTTTTCTCCTCATTTGGCTCTGAGGTGGCAAAATGATCGGTTCCAACCGGCATTAGCATCTGTATGAATCAGGATGACACAGTTATGACAGGACAAACCGATGTTGCAGCGCAAGAAGAACCAAGTTGCATTAAGAAAGTAATTGCATTAATAATGTGCTCTCATTGGAGAGAAATGAAGTGTTAGATGTAAGAGCATGATTGTTAAATGAATTGCGTTTATAGAGCGTGAGTGAATGTATATCGTGGTAGTCATGAAGCATGGAGTGAAAAGTGTAGCATGGAAGTGCAAGTATTATTATGAAGAAGTTAGAGTGAGCTGAAATTCCTTGCCTTAATCAGGTATCCAAATAGAACCGGGTTGGGAAAGCTTCATTTCATAATCTAGCTCTAGGAAGTGATCATTTGCAATCATATTATGGTCTTCCAAATTTTAAAATTTTCTCTGCTTTCAGTGGAACAACATAGCCACTTTCTTTCTTGCTTGCTTGTTTTATTGAATCACCTGGCTCCCAAATCATATTTCCACAGTTTGTTTTAAGTCAAACTTCGGCAAAGGAATTCACGAACTACGTTGTTTCAGTCTGAGTTGCCCAAATTTGTCTACGATTTCGCGATTAATTCCATATTATTCATTAAATTTTACTGTTTTTCAAAATTAAGAGTGTGGTTGTGACATTCTAAATGTCAGTTTAGCGTTAGTTGTTTAATAATTTTAAATCGTTGGTAAATTATTGGTTACTCATAATTAGTTGCTTAATATTATGATTTCCAAGGTGACGCGAAATAAATTTGGATTCAACATGGATATTACAACCCAATTTTTTTCGCAAAGTTCAAGTGATGGCGAGGGGCCATAGGGGAGGGGCAATCAGGTCAATTGATAATAACACAAATAATTATATATTTTTTTAATATGGAAATCAAGGTTTTCTCTTTTTGTCATTTGCAGGCTAGATAATAATATTGCTACAGTTTGCCCAGGGCCACAAATCATGCAACTTCCTAGCATCCTAGATAGCTGCAGTGCCATAAAAATTAATACTTATCTTGAAAACAAATACTCACACGTAACCCGCTAAAATATTCAGCAATGTAGTTTTTCCAGCTCCACTAGCTCCCAATATCCCAGTCAGTTCTCCAGAAAGAAATTTTCCGTTAATTGAGTTTAGAATTTGTTTGCGTTCTGAAAAAATTAAATTAACTTTATTAATTTGCGTTAATTAATATGGAAAAACGATAAAAGAAGCTGGAGTTACATAATTGGTTATATTATGTGATATTTCTGTGTTACTTGAATTATTCATGATTGTCATATAATATACCTAATATGATTTGTTTTTAATAGGAAGTCTTTTTTTGCAGAAATAATTTTGTTGTTCTACTTTTCGATAGATTTGTGGTTCCGGGAGTGAAATTGTTATTTAAGATACTATAAATGAACTTTGAAACTATGATTACCTTTTCTGTATTAAAAATTACTGCAATTCATAATTCTTCATCATTATCTGTTTAATTTAATGAGGATAAGCTATTTTTAGTAGAAGACAATATAAAATATCAGAATGTAACTGTAATAAATTAATGTACGATAAATAAGTTATTACTGATTAATGTTTTTTTATATCGAACCGTGTGTAATATTTTTTTTTATTATAAATTAATTATTTAAATTAGAAAACTTTAGAAAATGAGGATATATAAAAATACATCGCAAAATTAGAATGCCATTTTTTAAAGGGCAAATTGTATTATCAAATCATATTCCACTTTTCTTGAATTAAAATATAGCTATAAAATTTTTGAGTTCATTAACTTGTGAAAATTAAATAAATACAAGTTAACTCATCACTTGACTTGGCTCAGGACTGAGCCTCTCCTTTTTTTTCAATTGAATTAATTTCTTGCATTGGTACTGATTAATGTTTCTGATAGGTAATTTAGATAGGTGCAAAATTTAGAAAAATTAAGAACTTGCATTTCCAAATTGTGAATATGCCAGAAATGACGTAAAAATTCAACATGCAATTCAAATTTATTATGAAAATGAATGCAGCTATAAAAAAATTCGTCTAAATTAAAAAAACAGGGAAATTGCTAGGGGGCTACAGCTTTTTATTGTACACCGTATAAAGAAATTGGGGTGGGGGGGGGCAGGTTATGGAATACCTCCTAACTATAAAAAAGTAACTAGACGACTTTTAAAAAAATTTTGTTGACAATTTGCAGCTGGGGGTATTCCAAAAAGTATGTTATTGCCCTTGAACTCATCAATATCAATAAAAAATTGAATATCTTATATTTTTGTAAATAGTATAATAAATTCTTAGAAATTAATTGGAATATTGTTATGTTTTTAAATTTTAATATATTTTTAATGTAACTTACAATAAATTAATGCGATAACAGGAAACTAGAACGATGCGCTTGACCCATTTCATTATTATGTACATCCTTTTTTTTATGTACATTGTATAAAACATAGCTACATACTGATTGAAAGCAAAAAAACTCCAAAAACATTATATTCCTGGAAATTCCAAAAATTTTAAAACAAATAATTGACCGTAAACTTATAATCGTCAAATTATGGTAAAGTGATAGAAATAAAAAAGTTCATCAGAAAAAATTAAAATTACCCAAAATCATCATCATGGGCATTTCAAAGGAAAAATCAATTACGACAAGCTTTCAAGGGCAAAAGTTCTGAGGCCAGGAAACAGAAAAACCAAGATTGGTCAATGTCATTGGTTCCATTCCGTTGAAGATGGGCTTTCCAGCCCATGGTGCATGAAACTTCCAAATTCAAGAAGCTACAAGAGGAGAAGATCCAAATTAATTTATTGTAATAAGTTTCTTTCAATAAAATAATCAGAATAATCAGTCCCAGGTCAAAGATGGCACTGTTGACACATTGAAAGTGGTCCTTCGTATATCCAAAGCAATAAAGATCTTAGGTACGACACTGACGCAGTAACTTTTGGATGGCCCCAAGAAAGTAAAACAACATAATTTCTTATCATTAAATTTGTTATTGATATTATTATTCGGCCATAGAGAGAACTAAAACTAAGGTACATAAATTAATAGGGAGCTAACAATTCAAGTGCCCCTCTCTTTAACAAACCTAACCTAACTTATGATTACGGGTGATAATCCTAATTTACCAAGGCCACAATGGTTTACCTGACCTAACCTTTTCTTGGATTCACAGGGATGAGAAAATCTCATAAAACCAGGATATTAGTTCTTATACCTTATAAACTCTGTACACACAGGCAACACAGTGCGGGGGGGGGATTGTTTTCCCCCATCAGTAAAAGCAATGTTTCTTCTATTGCTAATGAAAGTATTACCTTTCCCACTGTTACGCCCACGGCATAAAAGTAGCAGTTTCTAATCTCAACATAGGGCGTAACTAGGGAGGAGGAAGCAAGGGGTTAGAGCCCACCCTAGGAAATGGAAAAAACATTCAAAAACTGTGATACAATCAAGAGTAAATGTAGGATATTTTACACCCAGTGTTATCTCTAGGGGGTATGGAATACCCTCCAGGTACAAGAAAATAACAAGTCGATTTTTCAAAATTGATAACGACGCAATTATCTGTCCTCCTGGCCAGGGAGTTGCGGAATGAAGTGCACCCAGGAACCGGAGGGTTTGGGAGTTATTCCCCCGGTATGAATGCCGAAGTTGTCAAGAGCATGAGAAACTTGAAGGTATTAAAAGCTATTTCGGAATACAAAAGGGTTGCTTCAAGGGTTATTTGATTTTCTTTTATCAAATCCAGTTTTATCTCTGGGAACCGGGGGGTCTGGGGGTATGGAATACCCTCCTGAATTTTTTTACTTTTATCTTTCTTATTGATTTTATTTTATTAGTTTTTATATCATTAGAACTGGAACGGAATACCCCCTGACACCCCGGTTCCTAGGGTGTATATTGTACGGAGTACAACTCCCTCCAGGTGAAGAGGATCCGAAAGTCTTCTACTAAATATTAATTCCAAACTTCTGCATTGGTCAGAGAGAAGCTTTTGAAGAAAATTACAGAAAAACTCAAAAGGTGGTAAAATTAATTATTATATTTAAGATTCGTAAATAAATTTTACGAAAAGACCTTTCGAATCCCCTTCGTCCAGGAGGGTCTAGAAACCGGGAGGTCCGGGGGGTATGGAATACCCTCCAGTTTTAAGTAAGCATCAAAACCACTTTTCAAGAATCAAAATTTGAAAAATTGGCTTAAGTATTGTTTATTTACAGCACTGACCGACTAGTTAATATTCCATGTCCCCCCCCCCAATAGTATAAAATGTCATTGTAAGACACCTGTCACATTTGATCTTATTTATCTTAACCCGCACCCCTTGGTCGCAAGACATCCGCCCAGTGGCGTAACTACCAGTGTGCGTGGTGTGCGAATGAACACGGATCGTACAATTTTAGGGGCCCGAGGCAATGTTAAGTAAAAAATTATTAAGCAAGGGTAAAAGGCGCCTGTGCAAGCCGGAAATGTACAACTCGGCACTGGATATCATCGGACGAGAATCCACTGGTCGAGCTTAGGTTAGTGTTAGGAAACGATTTTTTTATATTTCAAAAAGAGATTTGCCGGTGCCGGGCATTCCTGGTGCTGAATCGGGCGGAGCTGAGTGGTGCGGTGTCGAGTAGGCCGATACCGAGTTGTTGTGTACTCTTCCTTGTGTTGGGGGGTATTCCATACCCCCCAGACCCCCCGGTTTCATGCCCATTTCAAGGGAATAAATTTGTTTTAGTTTAACAATGTTTATTATTAAATTAAAGTTATTCCCCTGGGGGGCTTAATATCCCCCAGCACAAGGAAGTAACGATATAATTTTTCAATATTGATAAAGACGCAAATTTAATTCTTGAAAAAACTTATTTTGCTTATTACGGCTGGGGGGTATTCTATAGCATTGAAAACCAATAAACTTCACTAAAATGAAGTTTGCGTTCATTTTTATTAACCTAATTTATTCCAATCTGCCAAAGTAACTTATTGGAAATTATTGGTTTTCAAGCAAAAGCAATTGCAATAAAATTCAAACAAGGTAACTAAATTTTTTTTAAATGCGCTAGTTAGCATTTTATTAGTGAGTTTTTAACATAAATTAAAGAACAAAATATCAAGTGTTGCGTATTTCACTTCTTTAGAAGTGGAATACAAATCTCTTCAAATTGATACCATTTTCATTCTTATCCGTTATGATGGGAAGCTGGAATTAAAGAAAAATCAATTTCCCATGTTAATTTCCTATGTTCATATCGACGGCCGGTCACCCGATATAATATTTCATAATAAATTCATAAATTCAATGTCGTTGGATAACAAAGATCAACCAACCAAGACCTCCAAAAGTTTTGATTAAATATTTAAATATAAAATTCTATTCAATCGAAACACTTTTGAATTAAATTTAGTTTTCAAGGTCCATAGTCCCTAATTTTTTAACGATTATCCCGAAACTCAATTCCTACAAATTAAATCATGAATCATCGCTTTAATTCATTTAGTATTTACTAATGCTAATTGTATGAAATGGTTAATTGATGTTAATAATTACAAACAATTAAAAATTAGAATTTGCTTTTTTCCAATTCCTTTTTGGATGTGAAAATTTGGAAATGTGTAGAGGGGGCACAATGTAATATTTGAATATGTTCCTAAATTAATTAAAGTTCATCATTCAAAGCGAAAATCAAAATCATACATTAGCATATAAAATTCTAGTTTTGTTCCGTCTATATGCGTCTATCTGTTCGTAACGCAAAAAATCAAGTTATTGTTATGTACTCACTCAATTCAATTGATTATTCCCATTCATACATTACATTGTTTCTCATTCCCATTTCTTATAGGGTTATTTTAATTTCGTTATTATGTAATGTTCTTTTAAATTTATTGTATTGTTCTGTGTTATTATGAATTACTCTCGTAATTTCGTATAATTTATTTAAATCTCACATATATTTCATTGTGGCATGAATATAGAATGGGGGATTTAGCCCCAACCGTTCTATATTTTATATTATTTGTTGCATTATTTTTTAAACAATTCTCAAATAGACTTAATAATTTTGAACAAATTATTTATTATTTATAAGTTTCTAAATTGATTGGTTTTTGCATCTCAGGGAATACTTTTAAAGAAAGGCCTAAATGGGACAGGTGGGTTTTAAATATGGAAGATACCACACCAGTAGCCCCTTATAGAAATTTTTGTTAAGCCCCATACCCTTCCCCCATGCGGGGGCTTTAGTACGTCAATGATGACTGCATTTCGGTCTCGTTGGCTTATTAAAACAATATCAGTTTCATTTATGACTATTTTCCTTGTCTGTTAATATTAACCTGTCCCAGTATAAAAGGGAAGATTTATCTTCAAGGACATGTGATTTTTATGTTTACTTTCCGATAATGATGCAATTTATTGTTACCTTTACTGTTAAAAAATAAGTGTAATATTGGAAATTGAATTTTTCCGTCTCACGGTGGCCCACTTTCCCCTATTTTAGAATAGTTTAATTCGTTCGAAAAATGTATTTAATTTTATTTCGATTTCAAGGTTCAAGGATCATCGCGTAAATAGATTAATATTACCTAAATAATCTTAATAGTTATTACAAAATCACTTTTTGCAACTAAAAGTTTTTCACATGTTTTGATGAATCTTTAACTTGTGAAAATTATATTCGCAATTATTCCAAATAAATTGCAAAAAATTAATAAATATTATCCAGTTTTAATTTGAATTCTGAATGTTAATGTTAAAATAAACATTAACTAGCAATTTCCTTTAAATTTTGTTTATGTTCAAAAATTGAATTGAATGAAAAAATTTGCATACCTAATCTTGTGGATCTTGTTTGCACAAAATAACTGAGATCTTCAAATTCTATATCGATGGATGGTATTTTAATTATTCGCATTTCATCACTGACACCGCAGTCTGCACTATAACGCTCCATGATAGAGACTGATTTTTGTACAATCAAGTTTATATTTATGATAAACAAATCAACGTGTCAAGTATATTCGTCGATCAAATTCAAACTATAAGCACAAACACGCTTTCTCTGTAGAGTGGCTGGATAACTTTCTTTGCTCACACCAACCGTAATAATTTAAATAATTCCGATTCAATTTTATTTACATTATTTGAATTTGTTAAAGGGTTGCCTTTCTTGCCTTTCATGCACTTCCACTTTTGGCCTAAAATCTTTTTATGTCTTAGTGCGCTTTTCATATTATTTTGCCTTCAAACATTTTTGGTTCGATTTGAAAACAAGAGCACGTTGAGTTTGAGAATTTAATCAATTAAAGGGGCCCAATTGAAAGTAATTGTGGGAACTGGAAGTTTACGCTCATGAACTTATCCCGAACTTTACTGCTATAAATATAACAGTTTTTTAATATGAACGGTGTTTATTTAAACGCATCGAGTCGGTTCGCAGATTCGAAGTAACTGCAGGAAAGTGTTCCACTTGACGAGTATATAGTACTTCAGCGATTTTAAGTGGTACAATTGACTCTAATAATACTACGGAATAGAATTAAAAAGTTTGAATAAAAAAACCACACTTATGAACATTGGATTATGATTTTCGCCTCCCACGCATTTCATTAATTTATATTTGCATTACAAATTATTCAACCATCCAATCAAATAACAGCGTCTATTACCTTAGGCCATCGTTCCTAAATCAGTTTTGTATTGCGACCCCCTAGAAAACTAAATAGAAAGAAAAAAATGCTCGCGACCCTTATTAACCCTTAAACCATCAATGAAATGGTAAATTTGCCCTTGGCGACCCCCTGGAGATTTGGGGGTCGCGCTCGAGGTTGAGAAACGATGCCAAATTATTATACCACGAATTTTGGCTATCACATACTGACAGAAACTGTGTTTAAAAGTGGAACAATTTGGGTCTAGAATGTTGACAAATCCAAATTGTGGTAAAATTTAGTATCTACTTGTTGAAAAAGTGCAATTGTGTTAGAAAAGAGTAAAATTATGCTTGAAAAGAGTACAATAAATTGTACGTAATTTTAACACAATCTGAATTTGTCTACAATCTACACCCAAATTGTGTAACTTTTAGGCACAATTACAGAAACACTCTGTATAGTACCAATTATTATTACCCATTAAGAAGTATAATCGTATGATTATGATCACATTTTTTCGTCATAATATTAGCAATTGAAATGTTTGTTTACAATCACTCATACTTAAGTGATTTATTATTTGACGATATTTTGGTTAAGAGGATTATTAATAGATAATTCGGATAATCTAGTAAAAGCGTAATAAATTTTACTATTGTTTAAAAATAATACTCGAGCACTACCCATGGCAATTTTAAAAAACTATTGTTTTTTTTTGTTATCGTAAAATGTTAATAATACATCTAACCCTGGTTCCGTTTCATAAATTTTTATGTTTATGGTAGGACCAAAATTTTAAATCGGATAGAATCAGTGGCTGTTTTCGAACTAATGAGGCCCCAGGCGCAAACTAATTTTAAGGCCCCTCTCTAATTTAATGCATCTTAGGGATTAGAATTTTGTTTCGTTATTTTTCCTGTGTTTATTACAACAGAATTAATATATTCTTAAAATTTCTGAATATTTGAACAAATTAAATTTTTATCAAAAATTCCAAATCAAAAATATATTGCACTGAAATCAAAATAACTGCAAAAGTAATGCATCTTAGGGCGTAGAATTTTTTCGTTATTTTACCTGTGTTTATTACAATAGAGTTAATATTTTCATATAATTTCAGAATATTTGAACAAAATTCAATTGTTTTCCAAAAATTTAGAATGAAAAATAATTGCACTGAAATCAAAATAACAGCAAAACAAATTCATCTTAGGGCGTAGAATTTTTTCGTTATTTTTCCTGTGTTTATTACAGTAGAGTTAATATTTTCATTTAATTTCAGAATATTTGAACAATATTAAATTTTTCTCAAAATATTTTAATCAAAAATTGCACTGAAATCAAAATAACTGCAAAACTAATGCATGTTAGGGCTTCGAATTTTTTCGTTATTTTTCCTGTGTTTATTACAACATAATTACTATTTTCATAAAATTTCAGAATATTTGAACAAAATTAAATTTTTATCAAAAAATTAGAATCAAAAATAATTGCACTGAAATCAAAATAATTGCAAAACTAATGCATCTTAGGGCGTAGAATTTTTTCCTTAAGTTTTCTGTGTTTATTACAACAGAGATAATATTTTCATATAATTTCAGAATATTGAACAACATTAAATTTTTATCAAAATATTTAAATCAAAAATTGCAGTGAAATCAAAATAACTACAAAACTAATGCATCTTAGGGCGTAGAATTTTTTCGTTATTTTACCTGTGTTTATTACAATAAAGTTAATATTTTCATATAATTTCAGAATATTTGAACAAAATTAAATTTTTTTCCAAAAATTTAGAATCAAAAATAATTGCACTGAAATCAAAATAACAGCAAAACAAATTCATCTTAGGGCTTAGAATTTTTTCGTTATTTTTCCTGTGTTTATTACAAAAGAATTAATATTTTCATAAAATTTCAGAATATTTGAACAAATTAAATTTTTATCAAAAATTTTAAATCAAAAATATTATTGCACTCAAATCAAAATAACTGCAAAACTAATGCATCTTAGGGCTTAGAATTTTTTCGTTATTTTTCCTGTGTTTATTACAACAGAATTAATATTTTTAAAAAAATTCAGAATATTTGAACAAAATTAAATTTTTCTAAAAGAAATAATCAAAAATTACAATGAAATCAAAATAACTGCAAAACTAATGCATCTTAGGGCTTAAAATTTTTTCGTTATTTTTGCTGTGTTTATTACAACAGAATTAATATTTTTATAAAATTTCAGAATATTTGAACAAAATTAAATTTTTCCCAAAAAATTTTAATCAAAAATTGCATAGAAATCAAAATAACTGCGAAACTAATGCATCTTAGGGCTTAGAATTTTTTCGTTATTTTTCCTGTGTTTATTACAACAGAATCAATATTTTCATATAATTTCAGAATATTTGAACAAAATTAAATTTTTCTCAAAAAAATAATCAAAAATTACAATGAAATCAAAATAACTGCAAAACTAATGCATCTTAGGGCTTAGAATTTGTTCGTCATTTTTCCTGTGTTTATTACATAAGAATTAATATTTTTATAAAAATTCAGAATATTTGAACAAAATTAAATTTTTCTCAAAGAAATAATCAAAAATTACAATGAAATCAAAATAACTGCAAAACTAATGCATCTTAGGGCTTAAAATTTTTTCGTTATTTTTCCTGTGTTTATTACAACAGAATTAATATTTTTATAAAATTTCAGAATATTTGAACAAAATTAAATTTTTCCCAAAAAATTTTAATCAAAAATTGCATAGAAATCAAAATATCTGCGAAACTAATGCATCTTAGGGCTTAGAATTTTTTCGTTATTTTTCCTGTATTTATTACAACAGAATCAATATTTTCATATAATTTCAGAATATTTGAACAAAATTAAATTTTTCTCAAAAAAATAATCAAAAATTATAATGAAATCAAAATAACTGCAAAACTAATGCATCTTAGGGTTTAAAATTTTTTCGTTATTTTTCCTGTGTTTATTACAACAGAATTAATATTTTTATAAAATTTCAGAATATTTGAACATATTAAATTTTAATCAAAAAATTTAAATCAAAAATTGCACTGAAATCAAAATAACTGCAAAACTAATGCATCTTAGGGCTTAAAATTTTTTCGTTATTTTTCCTGTGTTTATTACAACAGAATTAATATTTTTATAAAATTTCAGAATATTTGAACAAAATTAAATTTTTCCCAAAAAATTTTAATCAAAAATTGCATAGAAATCAAAATAACTGCGAAACTAATGCATCTTAGGGCTTAGAATTTTTTCGTTATTTTTCCTGTATTTATTACAACAGAATCAATATTTTCATATAATTTCAGAATATTTGAACAAAATTAAATTTTTCTCAAAAAAATAATCAAAAATTATAATGAAATCAAAATAACTGCAAAACTAATGCATCTTAGGGTTTAAAATTTTTTCGTTATTTTTCCTGTGTTTATTACAACAGAATTAATATTTTTATAAAATTTCAGAATATTTGAACATATTAAATTTTAATCAAAAAATTTAAATCAAAAATTGCACTGAAATCAAAATAACTGCAAAACTAATGCATCTTAGGGTTTAAAATATTTTCGTTATTTTTCCTGTGTTTATTACAACAGAATTAATATTTTTATAAAATTTCAGAATATTTGAACAAAATTAATTTTTTCCCAAAAAATTTTAATCAAAAATTGCATAGAAATCAAAATAACTGCGAAACTAATGCATCTTAGGGCTTAGAATTTTTTCGTTATTTTTCCTGTGTTTATTACAACAGAATCAATATTTTCATATAATTTCAGAATATTTGAACAAAATTAAATTTTTCTCAAAAAAATAATCAAAAATTACAATGAAATCAAAATAACTGCAAAACTAATGCATCTTAGGGCTTAGAATTTGTTCGTCATTTTTCCTGTGTTTATTACATAAGAATTAATATTTTTATAAAAATTCAGAATATTTGAACAAAATTAAATTTTTCTCAAAGAAATAATCAAAAATTACAATGAAATCAAAATAACTGCAAAACTAATGCATCTTAGGGCTTAAAATTTTTTCGTTATTTTTCCTGTGTTTATTACAACAGAATTAATATTTTTATAAAATTTCAGAATATTTGAACAAAATTAAATTTTTCCCAAAAAATTTTAATCAAAAATTGCATAGAAATCAAAATAACTGCGAAACTAATGCATCTTAGGGCTTAGAATTTTTTCGTTATTTTTCCTGTATTTATTACAACAGAATCAATATTTTCATATAATTTCAGAATATTTGAACAAAATTAAATTTTTCTCAAAAAAATAATCAAAAATTATAATGAAATCAAAATAACTGCAAAACTAATGCATCTTAGGGTTTAAAATTTTTTCGTTATTTTTCCTGTGTTTATTACAACAGAATTAATATTTTTATAAAATTTCAGAATATTTGAACAAAATTAATTTTTTCTCAAAAAATTATAATCAAAAATTGCAATGAAATCAAAATAATTGCAAAACTAATGCATCTTAGGGTTTAGAATTTTTTCGCTATTTTTCCTGTGTTTATTACAACAGAGTTAATAATTTTCATATAATTTCAGAATATTTGAACAACATTAAATTTTTATCAAAAAATTTGAATCAAAAATATAATTGCAATGAAATCAAAATACCTGCAAAAGTAATGCATCTTATGGCTTAGAATTTTTTCGTTATTTTTCATGTGTTTATTACAACAGAGTTAATATTTTGATATAATTTCAAAATTCATTCCCAATTTCATTTCCCTCTGTCTTACTCTTTAATAATTAAATAAAATAATTTTCCTTATTTTGAGGCCCCTTGATTTACGAAGACCCAGGCGCGCGCCTGTTGCGCCTGTTCGGCGATCTGCACTGGATAGAATGAAAGTATTAGGAAACTGAATGCATTATCAACGTAAAGGCGCACAGAAGCGTCTAAAATATTAATGTAAATAATTTGGAACAAGGAAAGCCACATGGACACTTTGTTTAATGGGGAGGGGGGCTACATTTTCTTTTACCAAGTAATACTAACGACGAATCAGTGGCGGATTAACACAGTAGTAGAAGTATCAAATACTACGGGATCCGCACCTCTGGGGCCCCGCACCCGGCAGATAAGTGCTTTTTTTTAACCTTCATCCGCTCGCGTATGCGGCAAATTGGGCGCAGTAAGACAGTTAGGGTAGTTTGTGGCTGTACTGAGCCGGCTGGTGGAGTTTTTTTTTAAACAGAACACTGGCATAATCTAGTGGAGGAGATAGTAATTAAAGAATTCAAACTCTTCCCACCTCTCTCTGACGCTCTGAAAGGAAATGGGAGAGAAAATTCAAAATGGCAAATTTCAACTCCAAAATGCGCGAGCGGATGAAGGTTAAAGGAAATGGTAGTAAAAATACAAAAGTGCTCATTTCGCGTGTTTAGTTAGGAAATTAAATGGTATTTTTAAATGATTTTATAAGTTTTAAATTAAATTGCTCCGCGGTATTTATAGATATTTCCCAGGCGTTTGACAAGGTCTGGCACGAAGGGTTGCTAGTGAAGATTAGAAGAACACCACCAATATTCTATCTGCTTTTTGAGTCTTCTCTTGAAGAGAGAATGTTCCAAATCAAATATTGGGATGATACACAGACTTCTTTTCCATAAAATCTGGAGTGCCACAGGGCAGCATTCTGGACCCAATTCTTTATTTGATATGCACAGCAGATTTTCCCACACAAAAAATTACAACCACCGTAACTTTCGCTGACGATACCGTAATAATGGCACTCATATGAACGCAACGCGTGCATCATATGCATAAAACTGGCTGAAAACATGGAGAATTAGGGCGTACGAATCAAAGTCGGTCCATGCAACTTTCACGATGCGGAAAAGAAACTGTCCCCCCAGTAACACTAAATAATAGGGAATTTCCAGTCAGAAGTGGTAAAGGACAGACCTTTAACATACAAAAACCATATTTGGGCAAATCTGAGATGGAACTTTCCAAAAATGGAAACAAAACCCATCTGGACATATGGGATCTAATTGTGGGGAATGGCCAGTAGTTCCAATCTAGAGATCATACAAAGATTGCAGTCGAAAACGCTTTGAACCATTGTGAACGCTCCGTGGACCGTGGTACATTCCAAACGACTCAATATGAATACAGTTAAAGAAGAAATTCAAGCATACAGCGAAAAATATTAAAATTAGCCGCCAATCTTCTCAATGGCTCAACAGCTCTTCGTAGATTGAAGAAACACCACCAAATGGACCCTACAGATAGATTCCATTAGGAATCGGGTCGTGGACCTGTACCTTACAAAAAATAGGAGGGCCCCCACGACAGCAGTGGTGAATCTACCTGTTCCATATTTACATTGCAAGGTAAGTAATTGCATAACAATGCACCAAGCTACAGTTTAACTGCTTATCAGTTCTATTCCGAGGCTTGGTCATTGTCATGGAAATCTATTATTATATGGTCATGGTTCATGAGGTTTTTTATTATATTCATACTATCATGGTCAGTAATAATTAATATTGATAAGTGAATGACGAGCTTTCTTCTGGAAGTTATTTAAAGTTATTTAAAGTTATTGCAATGTATTCGTTATTAAAATATTATTTTCGAGTTTTTTTTAGTTTCTACGTAATGTTTTTGATAGTTTTGGTTTTGGCTCTTTAAATATTTTTCGATTTCAAAGTTTTGGTTTTGCGATGCTGTGATTATTATCATTGTACAGAATTACATAGATTATTTTGTACTCCCGCTGTCCACTTAAAAAAATTAAGCTTTTAGTGAACAAATGCAATAATTAAGGCGAAGCATCACCACGTTGGTGTAAAACCTTCTTTAAAAAGATTCGTTAAACATGTTTTTCAAGAAATGTTTATATATTTTTGGAATTTTATAAATTCAGCTTCGTAGCTCAATAGAATAATTGTTTCTTGATACTATCAACTATTGGTAATTCTATTTAGTAATACGATATTAAAGAAATCTCGAATTCCAATATTCAGAATTTTCAAAAAAAGGAATGTCAAATTTCTTTTCAAATGTAGTAATAAAGACAATTATTGTAATACTTTAGTTTACAGAAACGATCATTCTATTGAGCTACGAAGCTGAATTTTTAAAATTCCAAAAATATCTAAATATTTCTTGAAAAACATGTTTAACAAATCTTTTTAAAGAACGTTTTACACCAATATTTAGTCACGTGGTGATGCTTCGCCTTAAAGGATGCTGAATCTATCGATATGAAAACAAAGGTAGAATTAAATTCCAGAATGACAAGACGTCCTTTGACTCAATAGAGAATGCATTCCAGAGACGAGGAGTAAACCCATTCGTTATTGGATGGATAAGCTCTACTCAACCGTGTTGCAGATGGTTTCTGCCGCGCGAGGGTGAAGTTCTCTCCCCCCTCCTGTGGTACATGGTCGTGGACAACCTTCTGGGGGAATTGGAACAGAACGGCATACATCCTGCAGACGACATCACAATCTTCGCCGTCTGGAAGTTTGGGGAGTTATATCTTCATTGGTGCAACAAGCCTTGAAAATTGTCGAATGATGATGCACTAAAGAAGGATTGTTAGTAAACCCAGAGAAGATCGCTATGGTAGCTTTCACATAGCGCGGAACTCTGCAGGACGTGAATATGCCTTACCACCCACTATGTGGATGTTCAGCCCTAGCTCTAGCTAAAGAAAGACTAAAATACCTCGGTTTTTCGTACAACTGAGGAGATAATCCAAAACACGGAACGCGGGGGAATGGAGGAATCAGTCCAATCAAATAACCGCGTTCGATCTTTAGTCCAATCAAAGAACCTTGGAACCACGCCGCAGTCGTCGTGGGCTTTTAAGTGGAAGGCACCCAGAATCTATAGAAATTTGTAAGAGCAACAGGTAAAGAATTACAAAACACATTTGTTGTAAAAATTTAAATATTAAGGAACGAATAAGGTCCGTCCATTAATTATTACGTAAGGGGTGGGGGGAAGTATCGGAAATCTTACGGACCCTTACGTGGGGAAGGGAGGGGGTCAAAAATTACAAAAATCGTCCTTAAGTAATTAATGGACGCTTCCTAATGAGTAATTAATAAAATATGTTTCGATGAGTCTTTTCTATTAATTTGAATTAACGAAGTGAATCCTATGGTTTAAGGTGCCCCCTATGGATCCGGCATTTATAACGATTATGTGTAAACGATTTGACGATGTATAGTGTATTTTTTGGGTGTAAATATAAAAATCTACCGCACTGTCCTAACCAGCAATTAGGATTTCTAATGAATTTTGTCTGCAGGCAAGCCTAAAGATTGGGGGGGGGGCAATTGCCGTCTGACCCCCCTGATCTTGTACGCCTGAGTTTGTACAATAACATCCATGATAGTGGATCCTTAAAAGTCGTAAATTTTAACTCTTTACTAGCTATCACGGGAAGGAAGGCTAAAAAGGCTATAACTTACAAATTTGAAAAATGTACTTTACTTTACCATACAAATTTTGCACTACCCCCCCCCCCAGGTCCGTCCAAACAAACGTTTTTTCTTTTTAATATTTATTTATACGAATAAAACATTTTTAATCCAAAACAAATGGATTGGACCTGACACCGGGGGGTCTGGGGGGTATGGAATACCCCCCAGCACAGGGAAGTAACGATATGACGATACAAAATTGATACCGACGCAAATTTAATTCTTGAGAATTCATATTCTGCTTACTTACGGCTGGGGTATTCCATAGCATTTGGTTTATAATTTAAAGAAATTATTAGAGAAAATTAAAAATTCTTACGTATTTAATTTCAATTTTAATTTTAATTAGCCATAAAAATTTAAAAAAAGTTTTATTTATTTATATAATTGTGTTTGAATTATTAATGAATAATTTTCCTAAAATTGGATTTTAGAGATATAAGGAAGGAGGTCTTTGATTTGTGAATTGTGACCATCAGACGGTGGCCATTCAAGGTATATAGATAATCTAACTACCTCGGTGGCCATTTTGTTTGTAGACGTGCGTACTAAAAGCCGCGACTAATTTTATATAATATTTTTATGAGGCCGCCATCCATCACCACAAACATAGCTCGGCCTTTGGCCTCGCACTCTAATAATACTACGGAATAGAATTAAAAAGTTTGAATAAAAAAACCACACTTATGAACATTGGATTATGATTTTCGCCTCCCACGCATTTCATTAATTTATATTTGCATTACAAATTATTCAACCATCCAATCAAATAACAGCGTCTATTACCTTAGGCCATCGTTCCTCAATCAGTTTTGTATTGCGACCCCCTAGAGAACTAAATAGAAAGAAAAAAATGCTCGCGACCCTTATTAACCCTTAAACCATCAATAAAATGGTAAATTTGCCCTTGGTGACCCCCTGGAGATTTGGGGGTCGCGCTCGAGGTTGAGAAACGATGCCAAATTATTATACCACGAATTTTGGCTATCACATACTGACAGAAACTGTGTTTAAAAGTGGAACAATTTGGGTCTAGAATGTTGACAAATCCAAATTGTGGTAAAATTTAGTATCTACTTGTTGAAAAAGTGCAATTGTGTTAGAAAAGAGTAAAATTATGCTTGAAAAGAGTACAATAAATTGTACGTAATTTTCCTAAAATTGGATTTTAGAGATATAAGGAAGGAGGTCTTTGATTTGTGAATTGTGACCATCAGACGGTGGCCATTCAAGGTATATAGATCATCTAACTACCTCGGTGGCCATTTTGTTTGTAGACGTGCGTACTAAAAGCCGCGACTAATTTTATATAATATTTTTATGAGGCCGCCATCCATCACCACAAACATAGCTCGGCCTTTGGCCTCGCACTTTTAGGGTGCGTTCCACTTAAAGCCCACGACGACCGCGGCATGGTCCCGTGGTTCTTTGATTGGACTGACGATCGACCGTGGTCGTCGTTGATTTAAGTGGAACGCACCCTTAAATCCTCGCTTAGTATAGTTCGACCTGCGACCTCGCACTTTACAAGATATAATACATAATATAATAAACATCAGGCCCGTAGCCAGGGGGGCACTTGGGGACACGTGCCCCCCCCCCCCGAAATGTTGAAAAGACAAAGAAAATGGAAGGGGAACAACCGAAAATTTTACATTTTACAATAGGATTTTTACAAGTGCCCCCCCCCCCCGAAATGAAATCCTGGCTACGGGCCTGATAAACATGAAGATGTCATAGAAAATTTAATTGTAGAATATAGATGAAGAAAATATCAGTAATTTATATAAATACAATTTCTTGTGCTCTGGCTCTAGCTACGCGCAAGAAACGTATGTTTTTGTTAATTTCAACAATGAATAAATTATAATAAACCAGAATTATAATTTTTTGTAAATATTTGTTTTATTTCAACAATATCAACAAAATATTTATTAATGTAGGATTCTTTTGTATTCACTGTGCAAAGTCGCAATCTAAATAATGATAACAAAAAATGCAGACTATTGAAATGTGTAAGTAGGGCAGTAGATAATGAATTTTAACATAGATTTTTTTTCACACTTTTATCAATATAATTAAAATAATTTTATATTTTTATAGTTCAAATAATAACTTGCAGGACCGTCGCGCCCTAATTGTTCACAGCATTGGCGCAACTAGGGTCAAAAGTTTGGAGGGGCTAAAAAAATATTTTCGAACAATTTTTTTAAGTAGGGGGGTAAAAATAACGAAAAATTGGAATATTTTGGGGGGGCTAACTTGCATTTTGGGGGGCTTAGCCCCCCCTAGTTGCGCCTATCGTGCAAACACACGGGTGGCCAAAATTCCAAAAATAGGGATTCAAAATAGGTAATTTACTTTAAGCCAGGGAATAAGTTAGTAGAATATTAGGAAATTGTATTAAAAAGCCTGTAAAAGTCGGCTACAAGGGCGGCCAAATTAAACTTTGCACACGGGCGGAAGTCGCGCCGGCCTTTGGTTAAAAGTTAAAACTTTCAATAGTGTAATGAAAGTTGTGACAAAAACCCTATCTAAAAATTAACAATAATTGTGCTTCGTGAGACGTGACCAAAAAAAAAAGGAGAAATTTAGTCGATTTTTCAAATAATGTGTAATTACGGTAAAAGTTTTGTTGTAATTTTGTTATTAAATCTCTCAAAAAGAAATATTTGCAGTACTCAAACTGGATACTTCCTAATTCCTATATCGTACAAAATTTCTACTACTCAAACAAAATTTAAACTCATGCGTTTCCATTTATTTGAATTTTAAATTACGCGCGCCAGTTAGTTAGTTTCCGTTAAGAAAATGAAGGTGGCTTAGCTACACTGTCGGTAAATCAGTTGTCATTTGTCTTTCGCATCGAAGATTGGCACAACCACGTTTTAAGAAAGTAAGTACATCGTTTTATTATAATTTCTGCGATATTTACCCATTTTTTAAGTTCAATTTTCGTTACATTCGCAACGAAGTTTGTAGATTACATTTAATTTTGTTTTGAAATGAAAAATTTTCAACGTGACCATAACATAGGTTATGTTAGCATGCGACTGATTTTTTGTGTTTTTTGTAGGCATCGCGATGCAAATTTTTGTGAAAACTTTGACGGGCAAAACCATAACCCTCGAGGTTGAGCCCTCCGATACTATTGAAAATGTCAAGGCAAAAATCCAAGACAAGGAAGGTATCCCACCCGATCAACAACGTCTGATTTTTGCTGGTAAGCAGTTGGAAGATGGAAGGACCCTATCGGATTACAACATCCAGAAGGAGTCGACTCTTCATTTGGTGCTGCGTTTGAGGGGAGGTATCATCGAACCATCTCTTCGTATTTTGGCTCAGAAATACAACTGCGATAAGATGATCTGTCGTAAGTGCTATGCTAGGTTACATCCTAGGGCCACAAATTGCCGTAAGAAGAAGTGTGGACACACAAACAACTTGCGCCCAAAGAAGAAGCTGAAGTAGACCATTCATTCGCCACTTACAGGAGATGAGTTTTACATTTCTATCTTTATTATTATTTTAAAATTTTTTTAGACGAATCTGTAAATTTTCAGTAAATAAAACTCATTTCGTATAAAATTATGTTCTTTTTTTCCAGTATATTATTAAAGTAAAATCACACCAAATGAAAACTTTCATAAAATTTATTAAAATCAATAACGAACATTGGATACATTTATGTTATAAAATTGGCTAAATTTTTTCTTGGGATTATTTGTAACTGGCATATCTTTGGTAAATTCCCAGATTTTTTGATTTTGGTGTTAAACCACCAGTGAATGATCTATCGATGTAGCTTCCATACGACTCGATAGATTTCATCGTAACAATGGGAGGCGTTGTTCTTATTGAGGTATCCACACTAAATGTACTTTTCTGGTTCAGTTGTATGGAAGTGGAGGATATATTTTTTATTGTACCATTAGCTTTACGACCCACCAAGATGTACCTGCAACATAACTGTTAGAATTTGTGATGTCTTTCTCTGGATGAAAATCAACGTGAGCCATTGATCGGGGGTATAAAGCCCAGTGCCAAATTTTATGTGGGTGCAATTTTAAAGACTGTTCCAAAACCTCATTTACCTGCAAGGTCAGGTTTGCTTGACTATACTCCCCCCTTATCCTTCCGCTGACTGTTGAATGGTCAAAAGGAAGGAAGAAGCAAGGTTCCCCCACAGGATGGTTTTGGGTTTCCTAAACCGCGATGCATCTTGTTGGTACTGGCCCAGTCCTTTGATCAAGGGGTTTTCGGATTGACCCGCTGCCGCTCTCCGTGTTTGAGTCCGACATGAGTTGGTTTTGAACGGTTTCAATTTTCTTTATTTTGTTGCTATGTGCGTAGCCCCAAGCTGTCGACGCGTACGTGAGGATGGGACGAACGCAAGTTTTATACAAGCGGATTGAGAGCTTGCTGTTCCTATTTGTTAGGGGTTGCAGCGAGGCCCTCACTCCTCTTGCCTTATTTTGTACATTGGTGATGTTTTATTAAGAAATTATAATTGAAAGATTTTGGGGTCCAACTTGACGCCTACCCCCGACTCGAATTTTTTTTTAAAATTTTATTTGAAAGTGCTGGGTCCCTAAAATTTTTATTAAGAATTGAAATATCGACTTTTGACAAAATCGTCAAGTTGGGCCCCCTGTTATTAAATATTAAAATTTTTTGTTCCCATCGAATTTTGGGGTGAAATTGGTGTCAATCATTAGAGCTTCGTTCGAGCCTAAATGAGCTTCCATTCTTTTCGTTTGAGCCTCAACCGTCGCAGAGTTATTCGCGAAATCTTAGAGCGGGGGGGGGGGGCTGTAGATATGGTTTTCCATTTTCACTCTTTATTTTTGGATGAAAGTGGTGTGAAAAACTTTGGAGCCTAAATGAGTTTCCATTTCAAATATTTTAATTTCATTTTCTGTAAAATTACGGGCATTTCAAATTTTCGATTCCTCCGAGCAAGTTCCGTACAATAATTCTTAAGTTTAGTTTTTGTAATCAAAACAAAAATTATAATTTGATAAAATATAATCAAACTTGAGGATTATCGTACGGAACTTGCTTGGATGACTCGAAAATTTGATATTCTCGTAACTTTGTTGAATATGAAATTAAACGCTCTAACGTTTGACACCAATTTCAACCAAAAATTCAAAATAGAAACAAAACATAAAATATCTGCAACTCCCGAAGATTTCGCGAATAAATCCGCGACGGTTAAAGTTCAAACAAAAAAATGAAAATTCATTAAGCTATAACGAGGCTCTAAAGTTTTGACACAAATATCATTCCAAAATTCAAAATCAGACCGAAAATAGAATAATATGTTTCCCCCCCCCCCCAAAGATTTTGCGAATAACTCCGCCACGGTTCAGGCTAAAACAAAAATAATTAAACCTCATTTAGGCTCTAAAGTTTGACACCAATTTTACCCCAAATAGGCCAGTCATTTTAGCAAAAAAGGTATGAAAATTGCAAAAGTTTTCAAATTTTGAGACAACATTGAAGGAGGTAAAAAAATAATAAATCCGAATTTGCACCCTTTTCTGCCCCCCGGAACATTGTTAAATTAAAAAAAACCGAAATTCGGAAATTTTGCAAACCTTGGAGAACATTTAAATAATTAAAACACATCTTCAATAAAGTTTGCACCCTGCTACAATGACCGAAACATAGCAAACAGTAGCTTATTAATTCTTTTTGGTGTATCCTGTCGAAAAAAATTGCAAAAGTCATGCAAATAATTCCTTAATACAACCCTGTATGCAAATTAATAATCACAACTATTTGCGATGTTCCGGTCATCGTAGCAGGGTGCAAACTTTATAGAAGATGTCTAATAATTATTAAACTGTTCTCCAAAATTTGCATAAATTTCGGAATTTTTTTCATAGTTATTGCAAATTTACACTTTTCTTTTAACAATTTAACAATGTTCCGGGGAACAAAAAAGGGTGCAAAAATCGGATTAATAATTTTTTGACCTGTCACAATGTTGTACCAAAATTTAAAAACTTATGCAATTTTAGTCTAACTTTTCACTTTTTAAGTCCCCAATGACTGGCCTAAAGAATTAAATTTGCGTCTTTATCAAATTTGAAATGTCACATTGTTACTACGTTGTTCTTGGGGGGGGGGGGTATTCCATACCCCCCGGTTTCACGCCAACTTCTTTACAATTTAGGGTATGCATTTGTTTTGGTTACAAACTACAGATATTTAAAAAAATCTTTTAATTGAACTAGGGAAGGGGGGTTAGTTCAAATTAATTGCCACAGACGTTTTCTACCTTCGTTACGGCTCTAGGGGAGGGGTAAACATAATATTTTTGAAAATTTTATAGTACATTCTAAATTTAAACAATATTAAAGTACTTTTTGCCTTTCCGGGAGTAAAGTGGTCACTTTACTCCCAGTTTTGCGGGAGCAAAGTGCCACTTTTCTTAGGAGGGGGGGGGAAAGTAAATTAGCGGGAGGAAAAGTAAAATAGCGGGAGGAAAAGTAAAACAGCGGGAGGAAAAGTAAAACAGCGGGAGGAAAAGTAAAACAGGGGGGGGGAAGTAAAAAGACTTACAAATTTTTATTACCACCATTTAAATTCACAGTTATATTAAAATTTGAGCAAGAATTAATTTGAAACAACCGATTAAAATCCACCGAAGTTGTTAGATTTTGTTGCTGGTTTGAAACTGGTTTGAAAAAAAAACAACGTCATTCATAATAGTACAATTTTTAGTTAAAAAATTACTTACTTTAGCCACCAAATATTGCTCGGACGGTGCCACCCTTAAAAAATTTGCCACATGGTCCGAAGAAAGTACACGCGATTTCTTCGGAACGTACCCGACGTTCTTCCTTTTTAGGAAACCCGTTAATTTGTGATAACCGCCAATATCAATATCGTGATGTACTTTCATCATCGCCTTTATCATTGAATAATGAGACCACATGGTGGACGCCTTTACAATTTTTGCTTTTTCGTAGAAGAAAGCCAAAAAAACATCTTCCGTGTAGCAGTCCGCCACGTTTTTTTTGCCACACCACTTCACAAAATCATCGTATTGTTTTTCATATAACTTCCTCGACTTTGAAGGTAATGCTTCCACACAAGCCAACTTAGCTGCTTCAGCTATTTCAATATTAGAACTCATTTTAAATTTTAATTTACGATCTTTTCACACTCACTTTTCACTTTTCTTTCTTTCCTTTCAATCTGAATCTGACTTATGGGGCATACTTTAGCTTAGCTAATTACCACCAACTTAAGTTGGTATTCCAACTTAAGTTGAATTACTCAATCAACACTTTGTCTGGCTTTAGACTGTATGGTTGGTAATTCTCGCTTATTCGAACAAATATTTGCTTTGAATTTCGTAATTGGCTTTCGGAAAGGCAAAAAATAGTATATTCGCGCTCGGGAGTAAAGTGACTTTTCGTCCTTCGGGTAATTTTTACCCTCGGCTGCGCCTCGTGTAAAAAACCTTTACCCTCATGACGAAAAGTGGCACTTTACTCCCTTGGTGTATAATATACTATTATTTTAAATTTGTAGTTTTTAGCCTTTTATTGTAATCCATTGGGGTCGGGGGGGGGGTGTAATATAGTTACTTCCTTGTTCTACCTTGTTTCTTCACATTTTAGGGGATAATAATATTATTTTTGACCTGTCACAATATTGTCCCAAAATATAAAAACGTTTGCAATTTTTGTCTAACTTTTCATTTTTTAAGTCCCCAATGACTGGCCTAAAAATTAAACTTGGAGGGGCACCAACGTGTCTATTTTCAGGAAAGGCTTTGAATTTATTGGTAGCTGTAGATACGATGCCCCCCACCAGCTCGAATTTTGTGGTGAAATTGGTGTCAAACGTTAGAGCCTCAGGGAGTTTCCATTTTTAAAAGCTTTTATTTAACTTGGTGTGACCGTCGTCCATCGTCCGTCCCTTGGACTTTTTCGAGGCCGTTTTTAACCAACTTCCCGAAGTCCTAGAGAGCTGAAATTTGGAACATAGCTTTCACTTGGAGCGAATTTTCATATATTAATTTTTTGTCCCAAAATTCCGCGAAATAAGCGAAAAATCGGGAAAAAACTGAAAATAATAAAGCGCATGCGTGGCTGCGCATTGTACAATTTTACCATACAGGGTGAAAAGTTACATTACTAAATCGCATTCGCATTTTTAAGGACCGCATCCAGGGTGAAATTTTTTGTTTTAATGATGTATACAGGGTGGAGCATCAAACATCAAAAACACATACCAGAGGAATTCTGAGGTCCATCCCCCCCCCATTTCGAATTTTTGAAATTTTTTTGTGTCATTCGTTTGTGCGTCGTTTGTGTAGGTTTGTGCAAACATTTTTTTCGTTTGTGCAATCTCCGTTCGCCAGCCAGCCCCCCCCCTATTTCGATTTTCGCATAAACTTTTATGTTAATCGTTTGTGCATCGTTTGTGTACGTTTGTGCATTCAAAATTTTCGTTTGTGCAAATACCGTTCGCGAAATATTTACAATTTAAGTGGGGGGACTGGGGAAATGCCAGCCTCCCCCCCCCGGATCGCGAATTTTGGGTCAAATTTGGTGTCAGTCGTTTGTGCATCGTTTGTATACGTTTGTGCATTTATTATTTTCGTTTGTGCAAGTACGGTTAGCGAAATGTTTGCACAAACCTACACAAACGATGCACAAACGAATGACACAAAAATTTTTCCAAAATTCGAAATGGGGGGGGGCTGGGGAAATGGACCTGGACCTGGAATTCTGATAGGATGAAGCAGGAGCTGTATTTGACAAACGTGACTAAAAAATTAAATAAAAAATTAAAAATTTAAAAAAAAACCTTTTATTTAAAATTAAAAAGGTGCACTAAAAAATAAAAAATAATTTTAATAAGAATAAAGAAAACTTCTTGAAAACATCAATATAAAAGCGTGGGGCTATCAATTGCTTCTTACATCTAAATAAATAGCCCCACGCTTTTATATTGATGTTTTCAAGAAGTTTTGTTTATTCTTATTAAAATTATTTTTTATTTTTTAGTGCACCTTTTTAATTTTAAATAAAAGGTTTTTTTTTTTAAATTTTTAATTTTTTTCGTATCAGCTTGAGCCTCAACTGTCGCAGAGATTTTCGCAAAATCTTTGTGTAGGGGCGAGGGGTTTTTTTTTTTTGTTGAAATTTGTGTCAAATGTTAGTCTCATTTCATTTTCTACAAAGTTATGGACATTTCAAATTGAGGCCCACACGAAAAAATGGGAAGCTTATTTGGCCTCTAACGATTGACACCAATTTCACTATCCTATCAATTTCACCAAGTCTCCTAACCAAATTATTCGACCCCCTATCTTTTCTATTAGACTTAGGGACGTCGCATATTATTTTCAAACTTTACAAAAACTCAATAAAATGTTTGCTTATAATATTTGACCTTAAAAAAAATACGACAATATAATATAATATGAATTCACTGTAACTAATATAAGCTGGACCCCTTAAAATGTGAAGAAACGGGAGGGATGGAATACCTCCCACCATAACGAAGCAACGAAATGATTTCAAAATTCTTGAGAAGTCATCGTTTTCTTACAGACGGCTGGAGGGTATTCCATACCTCCCAGTTTACTTTGTATTTACGGTTTATCGAATTCTGTTCTTTCTTTAGCTTAATTTTGTGGTCAATATGTAATCCAGTTGTAAGTTCGAAAAAAAACCTAAAGTGTTCGAATTTCGAACGTCTTTTATGGACGACAAATTCGACGTTCCCCCCCCCTCCCTAAGTAGGGGAATTTACCACCCAGACCCCTCGGTTTTCCGATTGTTTATTTTGAAAAGTATCCTCAAAGTCAGGGGAAGATTTCTTTCTACTGAATATAATTGATAGAATCATCGACAGCAGTGGTTTCCAAACTTTATATTATTGCGCCCCTTTTAAAGAAAATTAATCTCGAAGCGTCACCCCTTTAATTCATAAAATAATACACACATTTTTAACGGAAAAATTGCAATAATACAATAATAATTAAAATAAAAACTTATCTTTAATAATAAAATTTAGGGCCTGCCTTTGTACCAGTCCGCGACCCCCGGAGGGGCGCATCGCTCAGTTTGAAAATTGCTACTTTAGCAAATAAATATTTTGTACTATTTTTGTAGTGTTTGCGGGTTTATGGTAATAAATTTACAGTTACAAAATTTTTACTTTTTACCCCCCTTAAAACCACCACTTGTCGTTTAGAAGTTTTTCACTATTTTAAGTAGTGCCGAGATGACTTTTCAAAATCGATGAGAACATAAATTTAATTTTTGAGAAAATCTCAAAAATTATCCATCCCCCCCCCCGATTTTCCGATTGTTTGCCTTTAAAAGTATCCTCCAGGTCAGTGCAAGATTTTTTTGGGTACATAAACTACGTAATACTTAATTTTACATCATATTTTAATTGTTTTTTCTATTTAACTAAGCTCCCTTGCTTATTTTCCGCCTCAAATTTTGCGCCACCTTCGTTACACCTTAGTTAGGCTACTCTGAGGTTACGGCCAGAGTTGCACTTGATTATTTAGGGCAGTTCAAGCAGATGACCTTTTTTTTTTTAAAAAAAAGCTCCTTTTCCTTTTATACAACAAAAGGTTGCCGACCCCTAAATTTTAGGGGAAAATAAAGGGCGGGATCAATGTGCATATAAAAAGTGGTAGCTACAAGATTGTTATTCTTACTTTTTGTACGTCAGCATATCGGCTCTCTCTGGTTCTTTAGGCTCGGTGCCATAAACTTGCTTCATAGAATGGAAAATTAAATCAAACGTAATTTTAGACCCACTATCTTTTGACGCTGTCATAAGCGATTCAGTGTAGATACTGCTCTCATCATTAGATGAATCGGAACCATCGCTAAAACTAAATTTATAATTCAAAAAAACGTTAAGTTGCTCCGTCCAACTGACACACTTACCTATCACTAGAAGCAGTAGAGCTAGTGGAACTTTGCCCGGTCATTGTCGGATTCTTCATGACCTCGCCCTTCTGACCACTCTCTTCTCTTCTTCGACCGGGTCGAATGCAGATCGTAAACGGACTATAATTTAGGTTAACATTCGGAACAAAATTCCTACTCAAGTTGCTGATCTCAAAAGCAAACACTTTGTCCAAAATACTCAATTCGTACGGCTTGTAATAATCCGAGTACGCGTCGATCATTTCCACGTCTTTGCTTTGCACTTGGATCAATTCCGAACAAGTTTTTGTTAAATCATTGTAAGAATAAGGTAAACATTTGACTACTTCAGAGTCCCACCACTGTGTTAAGGGTTTGGTACGTTCAGAAAGCACAATTTTATGATGCAAGTGGTAATCCGTGATTTGGTCCCATATGTGCGGTGTACCCTCGGCTGGAACAAACAATCCGAGAAATAAGTTGATCGTATTTTGCTTTTCGGCGTCCGAAAATGTATTTCGATAATAACGGCTCAGAGTTTGCATAATATCATTGCCCTGCGAAGTCCACGGTGCGGTTTTTCGGTAGGTTTTAATACGGTGGACTAATTGGGAGCCTCCGTACTGTAAGGCGAGGGTGTCGCCGTGATCTTCGTATAAACTCTCGAGCATTCGCACGCAATCCGTATCAAAATCGAGTTTTGGAGAATCTAAAATCCCTAGAGCGCACATTTGGTAACCCAGAACGCAACGACCGATGGCAAACTGCGCCGTGTTAGTGCGGTCTAAACAATCAACGCAATTCGTTCGTATCACGCCGGTTTGAACGCTGAAAGCTTTATTGATGTCTTTAGTTTGACCAACGACGGTGTTCAACTTTTGGCCATAATATTGCTGCTGATTGTGGAAGATTCCCGTCTTCATAACTGCGCTTTTCGCGATATCCGCGAGCCGCCTCATCACATCCACCTTTGCCTTATTTTTCCTCGCCATGTCAAACGTCTTGTAGATTATTTGATGCTCGTGAGGTAGGAATTGGTTTAAATACTTCACACCGGAATCCAACTCCCGACTGAGCAGCTTTTCCTGAGGTTTCTTCTCGCGTTGCTTCACTAAATTCAAAATAACAATGGGGGTTCCGTACCGTTTCATTAATTCGTTGAAATGTGCAGCCGCAGTTTCGGCATACGGATCACTCAAGTCTATGGTAATCGTTGGCGGTTTCGCCACCATCTTACTCATGTCTTGGCTCCAATGACTGGGAATTGAACCGCGCATTTGAACAAACGAAGTGAAGTGACCTTGACTTAAAGAGGAGACGCAGGAATCAAACACCATCTGTTCCGTTTCGACTTCGTTGGCTACATCGCCTTGAAAATTTGCCCCTCGTTTTAAGAACCTCGTACCGGCGTACTTTGACGACCTTCTCGCGATGAGTGTAACGTAGATAGAACGACCGAATATGTTAATGTTCGATTGCGCGACGAAACCGTGCGTTATGTGAAGTATCCAGTCGGGATGGAGTACCTTCTCTACTTCGTGTAGCAAATGCCCGTTCCAAACAAATTTTCGGTTCGGCTTGGTTCTGATTCCGTATTCTATGGTTGTGCCATCAAAAGTTTTGTTATTTTTCCTGAGGAAAGTCGGCGTTTTCATGATTTCTTCGGCCGAAAGTTGGCAGTTTTCTTCCGAAGTATTTGGAATTATTTCGCGTGGAATGCTTAAGTTGTATTGCAATGTGTGTGTGATATCGTAGCTATAACTAATAACTTAAAAGTGTTATTAAAACTTTTATATTATTACATTTTTCATTAAGGGGCCAGATCAACTTGAAAAATTTTTTATATGTTTTCAAGACTTGTACAAAACCCAAATTGATTAAATACATTCATTTTCTCAGAAAACCTTCACAAAGTTGGACTTTTTATTTTCGCCCCCCCCCCCTATTGATCTAAGACCCAACGATATAATGCTTATTACTCAAGAAAATTGCACAAAAGTATATATTTTTTAAAAGAGGACACTTGGACCCACATCACTGTGTTTTTATTTTTTTAAAATTCAAATTTAAAAAAAAAAGTTTTGAAAAAAATTTGAATTTAAAAAAAATAAAAACACAGTGATGTGCGTCCAAGTGTCCTCTTTTAAAAAATATATACTTTTGTGCAATTTTCTTGAGTAATAAGCAATATATCGTTGAATTGCGAAAGTGTATTTTAAAACTTCAAGGATTCCTCTTAATAATAAATTATTTTACTACTTCATTCCTCTATTGCGACTCATCAGTTGCATTCGTGTTCGATTTTTTTTAGAAATTATTAGCTTAAATTTTGCAGTGCAATTAATGATTTGTGATCGTAATTATTCTGGTAGTTTCAATTTTTATAGCTAATTTAGTTTAGTATTTTTAAAAAATTGGGGCGGGTAATTCAATATTTAAATGCAACATTACAGAAACAAATTTAAAAAATTAACAAAACTAAAGAGTAAAAATCAAATTCCATAAAATTTCCTTACCTAAAATAAAAGTTGCTCCACAGGTCCATATTTTGGAAACTCTTCACGTAGCGTTGCTCATCACGATGCAGCACTTTCACCGTGTCATATGGAATAGACAACATAATCGTATCTTCGATTTTGTAAATCGTGTGATACCCCACAATAGCAGCCTTCCGCCTCTTTGTGATCAGAATAATGTAGTAACCTTCTAAAAATTTGATAAAGCCTACGATCCCGAAAGCCGAGATGTTTTTAGAAAAGTTTGGTCTCTGCCGATTTCCGGCATCAATACGATTCAATAAATCTTGTATCTCTTCTTGATTATATTCCACCTGGTCATCGATTATAACTAAGTCGGTTGGCTCCAAGCGATCGATCTTGATAACTCGAAACCTTGTTTGGGTGTTGTTGGATCCAACCAAGTAAAATTGCTGACCCGAAATTAGACTGTTAGGTGGTAAAGGTATCATAAATTAAAATAACTTACCGATTTAGTTTCATAGAGAGCGATTTTTTGGATGGAACTAATGATCGGATGAAAAACTGCGTTAGTTTTGTTCATCTTGTCTGTTATTGCCGAAGCAGTTATACTTCCAAATTTAAATTATATTACAGTTAAAATAAGCTACATCTTGTAAAAATGACCAAAAATTTGATAAAGTTGGAAAATTAATAGCAAAATGATAGTTCAAAATTGAGGTTAAGTTAGTCAGTTTGTTGATGTTCGAAGGGTTGCCTAACTACAATTTTGGTTGCTTAACAATTACGACAGTGGCTCTAAAACTGCATTTTACTCCAAAGACCCTTATGGATTATGAATCTCTTCTACGTGGCGACCACTGAGGCGCACGAATGGATTAATAAGATACTGAAAGTCGGAAAATTGAAAGATATCGTAAACGAACTAATAAAATACGGAGTTGCGATAATAGCACTCCAGGAAACTAGATAAAATGGACAGGGTGAAGATAAGGGGGGAGAACTACGTGTTCCTTTATTCGGGAGAGTGTAGTCAGTGAAGTAAAGGCACATGATTCATAATAACGAAAAAGCTGAAGAATAAAATATTGCATTTTAAACCAATAAACGAAAGTTCGTCGTATTATAAGAATTGAAATAAAAGGTTATGTTCCAGTATGCCAGCTTGTGGTGTGACCTCGTTTTCCATTTTCTCGCATACGTCCTTATAGTTGATTTCATTTCCATCCAACATCCCAGGCAATTCTTATGGTTCTGTGAATAAAATTGTGTTTTATTCCAGTGAGGAACCCTCCTCCTTTATCTGGGCTTGGGACCAGAAACGACAGTCACTGAGTTATTCAATCCACCCAGTTAATGTATTAATATGCTAATAATATGGGGTTTCGTATATTTTAGGTCACACAAGTACAAAAATCAGATTAAGAGCCTCAGTTCTGATTGATATTGGTTTAGCTCCCCAAAGGTGCATTTGACTCCAAAGGCCTTGATGGATTTCACTAAAGTTTAGAGAAAATATTCAACAATAAATAACAACCATGTTCATATAGGATCTCGTGTACTTTAGGTCACACAGGTAGATCAGATTAAGGGCGTCAGTTCTAATTGACATTGATTTAGCTCCAAAGCTGCATTTGACTCAAAGGGAAACGATGGACTTTTCTAAGACTACGAATACATTCAACGATGAATAACAAAATTGTTTATACTTGAGTGATTATGGGGTTTGGTATATTATCGGTCAAGCAACTAAATCAGTATAAAATCGTCAGATAGTATTTGACTTGGTTTAGCTCCAAAGCTGCATTTCACTCCAAGGGCCTTGGTGGATTTTACTAACGCTTAGGGAATTATTCAACAATAAATAACAAACATGTTCATATAAGATCTCGTGTATTTTAGGTCACATAGGTAGATCAGATTAAGATCGTCAGTTCTGATTGACATTGGTTTAGCTCCAAAGCTGTATTTGACTCTAAGGCGGTGATGGATTGTTCTAAAGTTTACAGATTGATGATAATAATATGAATGATAATTAATAAACTTGTTTATACTTCAGTGATCATGGGGTTCGGTAAATTTTTAGTCACACAACAAAATCATAATAAAACCGTCAGATCGTATTTGACATTAGGTTAGCTCCAAAGCTGCGTTTGACTCCAAGGGAATAGATGAACTTTTCTAAGGTTACGCAAACAAAATTGTTTATATTTTAGTGATTATGGGGTTTGGTATATTATATTATATAGGTGACACAACAAAATGAGAACAACATCGTCAGACCGTTTTTAATATAATTGGTTTAGCTCCAAAGCTGCATTTGATTCCAAAGGCCTTGATGGATTTTACTAAAGTTTAGAAAATAAATTCAACGATTTAGTTATTATGGGGTTTGGCATATTATATACAAGTCACACAACAAAATGAGAATAAAATAGTCAGATAGTTTTTGATATAATTGGTTTAGCTCCAAAGCTGCATTTGATTCCAAAGGCCTTGATGGATTTTACTAAAGTTTAGAAAATAAATTAAACGATTTAGTGATTATGGGGTTTGGCATATTATATAAAATATAGGTCACACAACAAATTGAGAATAAAATCGTCAGATCGTCTTTAATATGAATGGTTTAGCTCCAAAGCTGCATTTGACTCCAAAGGCCTTGATGGATTTTACTAAAGTTTAGAAAATAAATTCAACGATTTAGTGATTATGGTGTTTGGCATATTATATTATATAGGTCACACAACAAAATGAGAACAACATCGTCAGACCGTTTTTGATATAATTGGTTTAGCTCCAAAGCTGCATGTAACTCCAAAGGCCTTGATGGAGTTTACAAAAGTTTAGAAAATAAATTCAACGATTTAGTGATTATGGTGTTTGGCATATTATATTATATAGGTCACACCAGTGGCGGTTATTCCCTATGTGCTGCAGAGCTGCAAGAGCTGCAGAACTGCCAATTATTTTGTGGTTGGTAAATTTCTACTATAGTTTCTAATATATAAAGAACACGTTTCCGACCTCAGAAAGAGGTTCGGAAAGTACAGTTTTCCGTATGTTTTCCGATAAAATCATTTAAATAATTACTAAAAACAATTGCCAACCCCCACCCTTTTTGAAGTTCCCTATTGCAGCACACCTGCTTCATAATGTCACGAACCGCCACTGGGTCACACAACAAAATTAGAACAACATCGACAGACCGTTTTTAATATAATTGGTTTAGCTCCAAAGCTGCATTTGATTCCAAAGGCCTTGATGGATTTTACTAAGTTTAGAAAATAAATTCAACGATTTAGTGATTATGGGGTTTGGCATATTATATACAGGTCACACAACAAAATGAGAACAACATCGTCAGACCGTTTTTAATATAATTGGTTTAGCTCCAAAGCTGCATTTGATTCCAATAGCCTTGATGAATTTTACTAAAGTTTAGAAAATAAATTCAACGATTTAGTGATTATGGGGTTTGGCATATTATATTAGGTCATACAACAAAATGAGATTAAAATCGTCAGATCGTTTTTGATATAAATGGTTTAGCTCCAAAGCTGCATTTGACTCCAAAGGCCTTGTTGAATTTTACTAAAGTTTAGAAAATAAATTCAACGATTTAGTGATTATGGGGTTTGGCATATTATATACAGGGCACACAACAAAATGAGAAGGAAATCGTCAGATCGTTTTTGATATAATTGATTTAGCTCTAAAGCTGCATTTGATTCCAAAGGCCTTGATGGATTATAATAAAGTTTAAAAAATAAATTCAACAATTTAGTGATTATGGGGTTTGGCATATTATATACAGGTTACACCACAAAATAAAAAAGAAATCGTCAGATCGTTTTTGATATCATTGATTTAGCTCCAAAGCTGCATTTGATTCCAAAGGCCTTGAGGGATTTTACTAAAGTTTAGAAAATAAATTCAACGATTTAGTGATTATGGGGTTTGGCATATTATATACAGGTTACACAACAAAATGAGAAAGAAATCGTCAGATCGTTTTTGATATCATTGATTTAGCTCCAAAGCTGCATTTGATTCCAAAGGCCTTGATGGATTTTACTAAAGTTTAGAAAATAAATTCAACGATTTAGTGATTATGGGGTTTGGCATATTATAATAGGTCATACAACAAAATGAGAACAACATCGTCAGACCGTTTTTGATATAATTGGTTTAGCTCCAAAGCTGCATGTAACTCCAAAGGCCTTGATGGAGTTTACAAAAGTTTAGAAAATAAATTCAACGATTTAGTGATTATGGTGTTTGGCATATTATATTATATAGGTCACACAACAAAATTAGAACAACATCGTCAGACCGTTTTTAATATAATTGGTTTAGCTCCAAAGCTGCATTTGATTCCAAAGGCCTTGATGGATTTTACTAAAGTTTAGAAAATAAATTCAACGATTTAGTGATTGTGGGGTTTGGCATATTATATACAGGTCACACAACAAAATGAGAACAACATCGTCAGACCGTTTTTGATATAATTGGTTTAGCTCCAAAGCTGCATGTAACTCCAAAGGCCTTGATGGAGTTTACAAAAGTTTAGAAAATAAATTCAACGATTTAGTGATTATGGTGTTTGGCATATTATATTATATAGGTCACACAACAAAATTAGAACAACATCGTCAGACCGTTTTTAATATAATTGGTTTAGCTCCAAAGCTGCATTTGATTCCAAAGGCCTTGATGGATTTTACTAAAGTTTAGAAAATAAATTCAACGATTTAGTGATTGTGGGGTTTGGCATATTATATACAGGTCACACAACAAAATGAGAAAGAAATCGTCAGATCGTTTTTGATATCATTGATTTAGCTCCAAAGCTGAATTTGATTCCAAAGGCCTTGATGGATTTTACTAAAGTTTAGAAAATAAATTCAACGATTTAGTGATTATGGGGTTTGGCATATTATATTATATAGGTCACACAACAAAATTAGAACAACATCGTCAGACCGTTTTTAATATAATTGGTTTAGCTCCAAAGCTGCATTTGATTCCAAAGGCCTTGATGGATTTTACTAAAGTTTAGAAAATAAATTCAACGATTTAGTGATTGTGGGGTTTGGCATATTATATACAGGTCACACAACAAAATGAGAAAGAAATCGTCAGATCGTTTTTGATATCATTGATTTAGCTCCAAAGCTGAATTTGATTCCAAAGGCCTTGATGGATTTTACTAAAGTTTAGAAAATAAATTCAACGATTTAGTGATTATGGGGTTTGGCATATTATAATAGGTCATAAAACAAAATGAGATTAAAATCGTCAGATCGTTTTTGATATCATTGATTTAGCTCCAAAGCTGCATTTGACTCCAAAGGCCTTGTTGGATTTTACTAAAGTTTAGAAAATAAATTCAACGATTTAGTGATTATGGTGTTTGGCATATTATATTATATAGGTCACACAACAAAATGAGAACAACATCGTCAGACCGTTTTTGATATAATTGGTTTAGCTCCAAAGCTGCATGTAACTCCAAAGGCCTTGATGGAGTTTACAAAAGTTTAGAAAATAAATTCAACGATTTAGTGATTATGGTGTTTGGCATTATATTATATTATATAGGTCACACAACAAAATTAGAACAACATCGTCAGACCGTTTTTAATATAATTGGTTTAGCTCCAAAGCTGCATTTGATTCCAAAGGCCTTGATGGATTTTACTAAAGTTTAGAAAATAAATTCAACGATTTACTGATTATGGGGTTTGGCATATTATATACAGGTTACACAACAAAATGAGAAAGAGATCGTTTTTGATATCATTGATTTAGCTCCAAAGCTGCCTTTGAATCCAAAGGCCTTGATGGATTTTACTAAAGTTTAGAAAATAAATTCAACGATTTAGTGATTGTGGGGTTTGGCATATTATATACAGGTCACACAACAAAATGAGAAAGAAATCGTCAGATCGTTTTTGATATCATTGATTTAGCTCCAAAGCTGAATTTGATTCCAAAGGCCTTGATGGATTTTACTAAAGTTTAGAAAATAAATTCAACGATTTAGTGATTATGGGGTTTGGCATATTATATACAGGGCACACAACAAAATGAGAAGGAAATCGTCAGATCGTTTTTGATATCATTGATTTAGCTCCAAAGCTGCCTTAGACTCCAAAGGCCTTGATGGATTTTACTAATATTTAGAGAATATATTTAATAATGATAATGAATAACAAACATGTTTATACTTCAGCGATTCTGGAGTTTGGTGTTTTTTGGTTCATACAAGTAAACCAGGTTATTAACCGTTGTTTTGATTGACATTGGTTTAGCTCCAAAGCTGCATGTGACTCCAAAGACCGCGATAGATTTTTTTTATATTTACTCAGTATATTTAACGATGAATAACAAAATTGTTTATACTTTAGTGATTATGGAGATCAAGTTGCATTTAAAATTAGTAGGTATTGCCCTAAAGTTGCTTTTAGCTCAAAAGGACATAGAGGATCCTGCTGGAAGAATATTTTCTAAATCTCACCACTCTCTAAATCTCACCAGATTTACGATGAGCGCTTGTCGGAGCGGATTCCAAAGCTGCTTGAAAATAATTTGGACACAATCGTGAAATTATTGCAAGAATATAAAGTTTCAAATATTTCTAATTTTATTTGAGAATATCCTGTATAATATATTATATTATACCAACAACTACTCTAGGTTTTGATATAACACATTTTTAATTCAAGGTTGGCGCGTTCTTGGAGATAACAGATAGCAAGGAAGGTTAACGATGGAATTACACGTTGTGCAGTGATAAAAGTTTCCCTACTTTTTTTTGAGTAGTTAATTAACTGTTTCAAGTCATTAAATATTAATTAAAATTAATGTTTTGTAAGTTAAGAAGTCGTCGGTCGAGATGTGCTCCCTCCAGGTGTTTTGCTTCCTGCGCTTAAGGGAATTGGGGAGTGGAGTTAATTTCGTTCAATTTAATAAATCATTTCTTGAGAAATTTTATCTTAAAAATCTTACTTAGGTGAATTTCGTCCATGGGTAAACTCGAAATCTTTTAGAATTTTTTCGACCCATGGAATAACGAATCCTTTCCTATCCCCCATCCCATCCTGCAAAGGAAGAAAATGCATATTTTAGAATTTTTGTTCTTCAGTCACTTTCATTTCTTCTCGATTATCAATTTCTTCACTTTCTTTGAAATATTTTCATTCTTGGTTTCTTTATCCAGTGTTATTCATCTGGAACTATTTCTTTTCATTCATATTGAAGCTTTAACAAAAACACTTTCAATTTTATCAATTATTGCAGCACAATGAGTAGATTGCATGTCGATTGTTAAAAAATAATAGCACGAATACTTCGCAAGTTTTAAACTCCTTGGATATATCGATTATAACAAAGTAGGTAGCGTGAAGTCATTCTTTGTTTATACTTTTCGGGTTCGGGCTTTAGTTTCTATTTTTATCCACAATTTTACATTCACCAACACATAAATCTTCATGGATGCCAAAATTTTCTTAATCCGACCAATTTCTACAAATTATAATGTCATCAGTGCAAGGATCAATTACTTCTGGTAATACCGAAGAAGATTGGAAAATTTTCGAAATTCTCACAAAGGATATCGAGGTAAGCTCATATTTTTTATTTAAGAAGGCCAAAACAGTTATTGTTTTTCTAATTTTAGCAAAATTATATGTATTGATTAAGCGAAACGCATTTAGGTTTTGCATGTGACCTACATGTGGCTTCGAATGTAGCCTCATGCTTTCAATCAATTTTCGTTTTTATATATCACGCTTTTTAGTACCAGGAAGAGTAAAGTCGGCTTTATGAAATATTCTTGTCGAATTATTGAATATTTTTGTTACCCAATCAAGAATAGGCATCATCTGCATTGACATGTTTGAAGGAATCCAATATTTTTAGTTATTTATGGAACCAAAACAATAAAAGTTATGTAAACTATTTTAGGATTGAAGGACTTCTAAATTTGTTTCTTGAAATGGAACTTTCCGAAATTAGATTAGTTCAAATTGGGTGAGTAAATTTCCCCGTTCCATTTCTTCTTATTCTTTGGGTATCTTCAACTTTCTTCTCTTTATCATTACTTCCTGGGAAGCAATAAAAGCGAACTTTAAACTTAAATTTTTTTTCCAACCAGTATGTTTCAACTTTCAACTTTTCTATTTTTACAGATGGACGGTGATCAAATGGATATAGCAACGTCCCTTCGTAGCGAAGTAGCAGCGCTTCAATATAAAAAGGAACGCCTAAGCGACGAAGTGAACGAAATAAAAAGCCAAATGAGAACGCGCGATCAAAGATGTTTAGACTTACAATTAGAAAGCGACCACTTAAGAGAACAATCGGCACGTCAAAATGCGGTGATATCGTCGCTAAAAAAGCGAATCCAAGAATTAGAAGAACGCGAAAGGGACCACTATGCCATGCAAGGCCGCAACGAAATTGCTTTACAGGCGGCCCAAAGAGAATGCAAGTACAACGACGACAAGGCAAAAGAATACGAGAAAAGGGTGAGAAGCTTAGAGATGGACTTGACTTCGGAAGAACAGAAGAAAGACACTGCCAGGGTTTCCTACCAAGAGCTGGTGAGGAGATTGGGAATCGCGCTTGGTGCGGAAATTTCAGACAGCAGTCTCATGACGGTCGAATCGTTGGTCCACAAAGCTGCAGAATTAGTACAGGTAAAATTAATCAATCCAGTTGTGTTCAAATTAAGAAATAAATTTTCTAATAGGAAACCAGTCGGCTTAAAAGCAAAGCTTTGAACATTCAAGATACTCTAGCAACATCTGAATTAGATGTGCGAACGTTAAGAGAAACATTGGATAGGTCAGTGAGCGATAAGGAATGCTTGCAACGACAATCAGCGACACAGCTTTTAGAATTGGATAGGCTTCGGCAAGAAAAAGAATCGTTGGAAATGCAAAACAGGGTTTGCGAACGCGAAATTATCGATTTCAAAGAAAAACTGTCTTCCTCCACTAGAAATTTAGGATCTGCGAGCACAAACATCGCTCAGTTAGAATCTGCAATTTGTCAGTTGCGCGGTAACTCTTCCACGTTTGTTTACTTTCGGAAACTTTAAAAGCTGAAAAAGAAAATGTATCTTTTAGATGAGTTGAAAATTCATGAGGAAAAATATCAGCGGCTTCATCACGAACACCGTAACGCGTTAGAATCGATTGCTTTGCTATTAAGCACCCCGATTCGCTACGTCGATTCTTTGGAAGATACAATTAAGGACCGAATTCGTGAAATTTTGGCAGAAAATCGAGAAAAATCTGGGGTATCTTTTTAATTTCGTTTGGATTTTAGGTTAATTTTCTTTTTGTAGCAAATTGAAACGCTGAAAGAAAAACTTTCCCACGAGTCTCAGCAATTGAATCGCCACTTATCTTTGTATGAACAAGCGAATTCGCGAGTTCGAGGTTTGGAGGATGATAAGAGCCACCTGGAGCATCGTCTTCATAAAACTGATGTGGAACTTAGTACTTGCGAATTGTCACGGGAAGGCCTCAAACGCGATAAGAGCACGGTTTGTATTCAAATTATTTTTATCTTGTTTTACCAAACTAAGTTTTTAGTTTATGACCTTTTTGGAGCGTCTGGCCAGGGCGCTGAACATGGATGAAATATCTCAAGAGGTTGGGGTCGAATTGCACACGGAATCGTTATTGCATCGCGCTGAACAACTTGCACGATTGGAAAGCGACAAATTAGTTGATAAGGTAAAAATTGCAACCTATTTGTTTGTTTGTGTTCTTATCGTCTTTGTGTTATTGCTCAGCTGCTTTGTTGTGGATATGGAACTTTGCCGCGTTTACTTAGACGTGAAAGAACCTTTCATGACCTTCCATGCTATCGCGAAGTAAGCGTTCGTAGTTTTTATCCTGCTTTCTCAATTTAGTAATGAATTTATTTTATGAAAGGCACAAATTAACAATTTTCCTTTGAAAATCTGCTCCTAGCACTTAGTCGATGAAAAGTTTGATGAGTTCGTCTTTTAATACGTTATTTCCTAAATTAACCGGTCAAAATGATTGATGACCTAAATATCGGTATAAATTTGACGAAACAAAATGAAATAATTTACTACTAAATTGGATACATTTTTCATTTCCTTTTTATTGAAAATCAATTCTATCATTATTGTCACAATAGCGCAGAGCACAAAAATTTCTTTAAGGTGTGTAGAATTTCGCTTGCTTTTCACAAAAGTTATTGAAAATAAGAACAATTCAATTAGGAAATTAGAAAACTGTGCTGAAAATGCGACACGAAAAGCACCGAATTAATTTGGAAATTGAGGAACTTGGATGTTCAGAGATGAAACCATATTAATTTTTTTAAATGATAAATTAATTGCACCAATATCATTGAATAATAATTTTTAAAATGTATTTCATTTCATTATCTATTAAATCATGTAACAGAAAATATCAATCTTGATACCACAACCTCGATAGCCCAATCGATGATGATTTACATTAACGCCTCGTATTACCTCGCAGATTATAATACAAATTTTATTGTTTACAATTAGCAATATTATTAAAAAAAACTTCTGCTTTAAAATTTTTGATCACAAAATCAAAGTTAAAACTAACAACTGCATAGGAGCGGGGGGGGGGGGTTGATACAAGAGGGCTGATAAACTTAACTGAATCTAAAATAACTTACTAGAAAAATATAATTTGTGATTTTCTGATTTGCTTCCCAAACTAAAAAGTTACCATTCTTTCCTTGAACTTGGCTACAGAGGAACAATAGAAGAGCGCAAAGAGTGCAGAATTTTCTTCTTTCCTCGCTTTTTTTTTTAAACCCACGCTTTCCGAAATTATGCTAGTACCACCTGCTATATAATTAATTCGCACCAAACAAAAATGTTAATTGGCGGGAATTTTAAATTCAAATTAAAGAATTTCCTTCAAATTAGTCAAATTTAAGTCATTCCAATTAACTTACAAAAACTTTCCCAACAATTTGAAATTCCAGAACACTTGATCTACATTTTAAAAAATTTAAATTTCAAAGTACAGTACTTACTTAGTAAACTGTAACACTTTACCTTACAAATGGTAGGACATCAACTTAATTAAAAATGTTTTAATTCGGTCGCTCATTGTTTCAAATTTGTAGTTGTAACGGCATTTTGTGCACTAATTACTTTGCTTACTCATGATCTTTGTTTTCCTGCATTACTTCGTTTAATTTAATTATTTAACAGACTGCCGTTGTATACCAATTGCAAAGAAAAGTGCGTACGCTGAGAGAACAAGTGCAGCGCAAGGATTTACATTTGGATTTGTTACGCCGTAAGCTGGCTCTACAGGAAGACAACACCAAAGCAAAATTCTTGTTACAAGGAGAAAGGGATGAGGCGAACATGCGGATTAAAAAGGCGTCGAAACAAAACGACAGGCTTCACCTTTCACTTTCAGACGCTAAGGAACAAATTCGGGATTTGAACGCTCAGTTAGCAGAAGCTGCCGATTATAAAGTAAGTTTCTACCTTTCTAAGCATTTTTTTTGTTCTAATTTTTTCGAAAAGATTACAGCACTCGAACGAGGACGTAAAGTGGAGGAGTTACAAAAGCGACTACTCGAATCGGAGTCCTTAAGGACGAAATATAACCGAAAGGTTACTTTACTGAAAGATCAAATCAGGACTACTGGGCAAACGATCGATCAAGAGCGATCGATTAGTGATCATTCGGTTCAGTTGCTAAGGGATGAACTGGCAAGGATTAAAGATAATTTGTCGGAAATTAGCAGGAGAGAGGCGCAGTTGCAGAGTTTCAAGAGTTCGATTGCGAAAATTTTGGGTGTTCTTTTGCCCATGCCGGATTACGAATTGGTTTCTAGATTGCAAAAATTGGTTGATGCGCACCATGAGTTTACCATTGTGTCGAGAAGGTATGATGATCCTGTTTTGAGACTCACTTCGAGAAGTCCCACTGTAGGGAGCCGGTACACTCGGACGCCTGATAAAGCAAGATATGATGATTCTGGATATACTGATGCTGTGGATTTTGATGATATTGATGCGGAATTGTATAAAAGGTCTTCTACATGACGAACGCATTTCCGATAGTTTACAAAAAATTGTGTTCAAAATTTGTCTTCAGTAGTTTGTAGGTAATTCTGACCTTGTACAGATCAAACTATCAACATATTTTTGGATGTGATCAAACTGGTCCACAATTTTATAAAATCATATCGGGTTTATCTTTTATAAACATTTTGTAGCTCTAATAGACAAAATCAGACGTGCAAACCATCATGCTGCCTTTTTTGGGGAAATTTACACTATGGACTATGCAAATCAAGAAATAGAAGTGTAAATTTTCTATATAAGTTTATTGAAAGAACTTTAGTTGTGGAGCTGTAACTAATCCAATAGATATGAACACAGAGCTTGGAAACTCCAAAATGCAATTTTAAAAAATTGTGTTCATTTTGGGGTTTTATAAAAAGTGGATAACAAATTTTGAGGTTCAAAAAGAAAGCTGAAGAAGGCTATTTAGTAGTTACGGCTCCGCTTAGTTATATCGTAGTTTTTTCTGTTTTGCTTGAGTACTGTAAAAAATATTTTATATTCTTCCACAGGATAACTCCATAAAGCAAATAAAATAGCTAATAAAAATTTTCACTTTCATTCAAGAACAGAAATCCTAAACACTAAAATATCCATCCCTTAGCGTTTTAATCCACTCGTCGGCTTCCGCTTCCATCATGATCAATGTTATCGTCCTAGTTACCATTTTCCACCCCTCTTCATCTTCCAGTATGGTCTTTTTGAGGTTTTCAGGGTTTGGGGCGTTCCATTCCCCTTTGTGTTCATCCCATCGTTTGCAGTCGATCAGAGTTATGTTTGGCGGTGTCTTCTACTTCTTCGAATGAGTCCATTCATTTTGTTCTTCCAGACCGAAGCGGCTTAGAGAGGAGAAAGGACTGAACCACTTGGAGAAAGTTGGACCCTCCATGTTCAACATTAATTTTGTTAGGGCTGCCATAATCTAGCCTCTGCTTTCTTTTTGGTTTCTTCGATATTGTGAGCAAATATCAGTCCTTTATCCACCGTTACTCCCAGAATTGTAACCTCTTTCTTCGGGATGATTTGATAATCCTCCATCTGGAAGTTTACAACTGCGATTTTACACCTTCCGGTAATCAGAGCCGATTCCGTTTTCTTCGGGACTAGTTTGCGATTATGTTCAGCTATCCAGCCTATAATTTTCGTTATGGCCTGATTCGTCTTCATCGTCAGCTCTTCCTCGGTCTTTGTCTCTAATGTATTAATTTACAAAACTTAAGAACATAAATTAATATTTTCGCTTTAATTAATAAATAGAAAACTTAAACACTAAAACATCCATCAGTAGCTGCTGCAGCTCTTCACTCAAATGATAAAGCCGTCGTAGTTAAGTAATGAAAAATGACACGGGTCTATTAGAATTAAGTTATTTTTTAAACTGTTTCCATTTTGTCGTCAATTGCGGGTTCTCTTTTAACGGCTTTCATTTCTTCCTTGGACCTTATTAACATCCAGGTAGGGATTTTTCGAATTGTTTTGTCGTCCTTTTTCCTTTTCCCTTCTTCATCAGCAAACCGCATCGGCCACACACCAATCGGAATCACTACCCATTAATCCATTAAATAATCCACTTTATTCCATGTCGTCACAATTTAATTTAATTAACTAATTTGTTTTTTTTATCCCGGGGTGAGCCCCCAATTTTGTGGAATGGTAAACACAAAAGATGTTACTTATTTAATCCCTGTCACGCAACAACTAATTTTGATAGAAAACACAGGTTTATAATTAAAAATTGTAATTTTTTTAATTGAATTTCGTTAATATTGCGCTAAATTCCCTTCTTCAAGGCCTTGGTGGTCGTGAGCTTATTGGCATAAACGTTAGATTTCAAAATACCCCAAAGAAACAATCCAACGGCGTTAAATCGCCATGATGTGGGCGGCCAATTCTGATCACCTAAACGGGAAATTGCATGACCAGGAACTGACTTATGCAGTAATTAAATTGTTTATCGGGCTGCATGGCATGTGGCACCATCTTGTTGAAACCACATGTAATCCATATCTTGCAATTTAGGCACAATAAACTGGATTCTGAATTCATCAGGCCCATTGTACTACCTCCTGTATTCTGCCTCACCCCGATCCTGTCACTCAACTGTAGAATGAGGTTTAGGACTTTGGTAGGTGGAGTTTTACTGATTCTGGCCATTTCGGACCAGAAGTCCCCTAATACAGATCCTCTTATTGAAGTTTCTTCCTCTTTGTTGCATACAAGACATATAGGATCATCTGCATACCCCATCGTGTGAAGGTGTTTATTTAATCTGCAGTTTCCTGTTAAGATCCCTGCAATTGTGCGCAGATTGACTCTGGATTGCTTCAGATAGTATCTCGCATATTTCCAAGAAGGCGCACGTATAACAGCTCTTCATCTCTCCTCCTCACCTGCAAGTGTGCAGTTTTAGAGTGTATTGTTTGCGGAATGCACCTAGAGCCTGAGGGAAGGCGTGATCATCGGCTCCAGGTCCCAGAGAGGACCGAATAAACAGGATTATCATGTTGCCATAACGAGCACCTTTAACTGTTATTGCGTTGTTCTGTCGTGAGGCGCTCCATTTTTAACCCTGAACTGTCAGCTGTCACGCTGTCTCTTTTGTTGCAGAATTTTGGGACGTTTTCGATTGCGTTCGCTTCACATCGTTGCTATGAAGTTGATGGGGTTCCACATCTAGTGATGATCACGGGAGTGCAGTTATGCGTTTAGTTTGGATTTAGGGGCTTTGATGGTCTCGGTTGTAGTCGAACGATAGGCTTAGAGACGTCGGGATTGCTATTGGTATCGTGGTAATTCGAGACATCCCCTATTTATCAGTGGGAGGACGCGTGGGTGGTGAAGATCGTTGTCTTTTGTGTTCAACAGTAATGTGACTGTTGATTAGCTTCTGTCATTATAAAAATGGCTATGGCGTCAGGAGTCGAGGTGAGCTTGACCTGGAATAGTTGGTATAGTTTCCGGCGCTTTTGTCATAGTGTGGTGGTGTGGGGGTTTCTAATTAGCAGTTCTTGTTTGTAATAAAGAAACTGGCTGGCTAGTGGCGATTGCTATTGAGGAAATGTGGCAGTCGGGCTTACTTTATATCTTCTTGTATCTGGACGTCTTAGGATGGAGCATCAGGGGTATCGCCCAGCTTGCAGGTTGATGGATTTCTTCAGCGGGTGTAACAGTGGTCGAAACAATGAATTTATTGCTGAAATTTGAAGCGGGGAAATGTTTCCTCTTGCAGGACTGCGTCGTTGTTGTCGCTTTTGGGTGGTAAAGTTATTATTTTATCGTCGTACGTGGTGTCAATTGAAGCGGGTACGTTGGATGGGAGCATGGGATGGAGTTTCGCATTAGCTTTACACAGCATTCGTTGCGATGATTTTTTTTCTTTGGAACTGGAACCTAGAGCCCACTTCATTACTTTATGGAGGGCCGGTGAGCCAGCACGCGCCTGTTGCCATTTTAACTTTTGCACTTGAAACAAACTTAAATTTTGCAGGAATTTTTGATAAATCATTCAATTTTTGGAAGGTTATCGGATATTTGCTCCTGATATCATAAGTCATATTTGTTTTTGAAACTTGTACTTTTCGGTTGATTCATTTTGTATCTATGCATAAAGTTGAGTTTTGTAGTGAAAAAAATTGGCATTTCAATGAGGTTAGCACCGGCCCAATAAGTGACTGGGGATTCGAACCCGTAACTATTTATTGATAGTCGCTTACGTTTCGCTCCATGCCACTCTGCTGGGTTGTTTTCCTTTATTTTTTAACCTTCCCTAAAATTTACTTCATTCTATTGAAACATAGGAAAATTATTTGTTTTATGGTGTGTGGATTCTTCGTGAATGCAATTTCTCATTTTAAACATAAACTTTAGAGGCATAGAATTTTTAATTAAGCATTTCAAAATCGTGACGCTATAATTGCTAGCTATAAAATAAAATTACTGCTTTGTCAAATAATAAAATTAATTTGAAAAGTGTAAAAAGTAAATTTCAAATGACCGCCTTACAAAATAAATAAATAAAATTATAGTAATGAAAATTAATTACTTGCGAGTGTTACCCATAATTACGTAATTATGCCAGAAAATTGATTATTTTTTTGAACAAGGAAAATTACTCGTGGTTTTTGATGTAACCTCTTAGTGACGACAAAATTGTGAAAATCTATGACACAATGTGCAATTAGCACATTAAACATACTTTGTCTTATTATTTATACTAACATAGCAACTTTCCTTACTGCTAAATTGAAAAAATCTTTAAAATGCACAGTGTGGTTCAACTGAAAATGATGGAAATTAAATCTCCTTTATCGGCAAGTAATCACTGACATTATGGTGAGTTCAGCTCCACATAAACCGTATCACAATTTATTTATCAATTTTATTAGGAATTTTCTAGTTTTCCTTTCCGATCTTTTGCCTAACGAAATTAAATTACCTTTCTAAGTTATTAACCTAACCCTAAATAATTTTAGGACCGATCCTATTTGAAATATGTGTGCAAATAATATGATTTTGATCAATGGGGCCACCCTGTACACAAAATTGTACATGAACCAAATTAATTATGTCTACATAAAATTATGCAACCAAAATTTTGTAAATAAATAAAATAACTAAACTGTTATCTTATGAGGACTACTTTATTTAATGTATGCACAACTTTTTATGGGAAAATGTAACAATGACCCCGATTTATGTAATACCAAAACAAATTGTTCAGAAATTCTATGCTAATAAAAAAATGATTTATAAATTTGATAGTGGTGCACTTTTTGTAGATGAGGACTTTACAGCTCGATTAAGCTTACAAAATTGAGGAGGGCGTGGCTGTTCGTTTATTTACTAATTCTAATTGGTCAGGTAAAATAGTTCGCATTTTTTCCGATTTATCCAAAATTTTTAAACAACAACCAGGATTTACTTTTCTTATTCTCAAGGTAAATCAAATACTCCTATTAAAAGCAATTAACGTACAAGTACAAATTTTTCTTTCTTTTGAACTTGAACAACGTGGTTATGATATCACGTTTCAAAAACTCAAATAAATATGAATTATTTATTTATTAATTTTTTTAAACCTTGACAGATGACCTAGGTTTTTCAATAGCGATAGATTTGAATAATTTTAAAATATTGAACTTCAATTTAATTATATCATTGATTCCTTGAATAAATTCTATGTTGAAAATGTTTTTGTGATATAAAACAGATACTAGACAAAACTTCCGCGACGAAATAAAAAAAAAATTGCAAACGTTCCCAAGTAAGCGTAGATGAAGGAAGTGATTTCACTTATCCATTTAATTGATTTTTTACCGTTACGCCGCATGTCGTCTTGAAAAGGTTCGGCTAAAACAAATTAACAAATATTTAACAAATTTCTTCAGTATAAAACCACTTTCGTTTTGCATATACGACGACGCAAACTTTCTCCGTCATCTCATCAGAGCGAACGCCAAGTCTTAATTTTGTCTCATAGCATTCGATTCCTTTGTTGATTTTGCATAATAAAATTTCTCCTACAATAATACAAAAGAAAGTTATTGTTGATAACGAATGCAGGTAGTATGATCTTAATTTGCCCGATTTTTAACGTTTTGCATTTCAAAACTCGTTTTGAGACTCATCAGGTTCATGGTCAAGTTCGAATACCCACAACTGCATTGCTATGCAAGATATTTTGGAGTAAAGATTGCGAACATAGTTGGAATTTCCTTTTAGGGATCCAGTGAATATTTTAGTTCGATTAATATTTAAAAACAGAAAAAAAGGTGGAAGGATGTTTAATTTAAATGAGAAGGGCACCGGGAGTCAGATACGTTTAAATGGATTAACGAGATTCCAGCAATTCCAATTTTGTTACCATTTATCTAGAAAATTTGGATTAAAATTAAATATCTGCACAGAAGCATTGCCTTTTTGTTATGCTAATGCGTTGGAATAAAAACATTCATAAACATCAATATTTTATGATTCATTTGTGAGTCAATTAGCAACTTATGATAAAATTTGTTAGATAAACAATTCTGTTATTTTTAATTACTGAACATATCATCCGAAGTACGTCAAGTCTGTATAATGAACAAAGTAAACTTTGCTTAATAAAATGCTTTGCTTAATTTACTTCGAATTTTTTTATTTAAATTTCAACAATTTTACAATTTATGAATAACTTGAAGATCTTAAATATTTTGTTATATAACTGAACAACATAATATAATAAGTAAATAATTGAAAAACCGGGTGCTGTAGAGTACCCCCCACCCCAGCTGTAATAAGCATTTGTTTTCACAAGAATTAAATTTGCGTCTTTATCAATTTTGAAATGTCACATTGTTACTATGTTGTTCTGGGGGGTATTCCATACCCCCCAGACCCCCCGGTTTTACGCCAACTTCTTCACAATTTAGGGTATAAATTTGTTTTGGTTTATAAACAGTTATTTAAAAAAATCTTTTATTTGAACGAGGGGAGGGGGATTATTGCAAATTAAATCGCTTGTCACAGACGTTTTCTACCTTCGTTACGGCTCTAGGGGAGGGGTAAACATAATATTTTTGGAAATGTTATAGTACATTCTAAATTTAAACAATATTAAAGTACTTTGTTTCAAATTTGTAGTATTTAGCCTTTTATTGTAATCCATTGGGGCGGGGGGGGGGGTAATATAGTTACTTCCTTGTTCTACCTTGTTTCTTCACATTTTAGGGGATAATAATATTATGTTTTGGTTTAACGATGCTTTCATTGTATAAATAAATATTTAAAAAAATCTTTTGTTTGAACGAACGGTCTGGGGTGGGGCGGGGTAGTGTAAATACAATTTTGTTTTGAATTTTATAGTATATTTCTAAACAAACAAAAAACATTTTTCAAAATTGTAGTTTTTAGCATTATTTTATTCGAGTTTCTATTTTTATCAAAAATTTTTGTGACTAAACTTTTGAGGATCACCTACACCAGTGGTTCCTAAAGTGGACGATATCTTTATAGTCCTAGGGGGGCGATAGTAGACATGAAAAAATTTGGGAGGCGTTCAGGTAGTCTGGAGGGGGGGGGGCGATGTCTATGTAGAATAAAATATTATTATTTAATTAGAATTCAACTTCTTTCTTTCAAAAATAAAATTGTCTTTAAAATTTGATTTTAAAAATTGAAAATTCTAAAGGCCTTGTGACATTTGTACTAATATTTTAGCAAATTTTTGAAAAAATTTGGTAACAGCCCAGGAACACATTAAAAATTATTTTGTCTATTGAATTTTTTATCTACAATTTAATAATTATTTTATTACCAATAATCTCTTTTTCGCTAAAACAGAATGGGAGGGGGGAGGGGGGCGTTATAAATATATATGCTCGGTAAAATGAGCGATGGTTCAAAAGAGTTTGAGAACCTATGACCTTCGACCTACACTGTCATGAATGATATTGTACAAAATCATAGCATCATGGCATAGGAGGCAATTTTGAGGCCCCCCTCTGAATATTTTTACTACCCCTACATCCTACAGTGTGCATTCTACGCCCACGTTTTGTAATCTGGTATACTATACATGAGGAAAACAAAACAACTGAATTTTGAGGTTCCTTTGATTTATGAGGCCCCAGGCACCAAATGTGCCGCTGCAGATGGCAGGCAATTGCTCCCCTCCAAATATTTAAGTCCTGCAGATGAAATTCATTAGAAATCCTAATTGCTGGTCACGACCGTGCGGTAGATTTTCTCAGTATGATGCAAGTTTTCGAAATGCCGCCCCTAGATACCTTTTTTTTTTTACTATTTCTTAAATTTCTATACCTTTTTCCATTTTTTTACCTCTATTTTAAAATTATACATGCTGACGCACGAATTACATTGTTTCCATCCCCCATTGTACCGTTCAAGAAAAACGAGTACCGTTGAGTAGCGTGAGAAGTCGGCTGGCGTTGTCATACCCCCCCCCCCCACAGACCACCAGTTTCACGCCCATTTCGAGGGAATAAATTTGCTTTATTAGTTTAACAATGTTTTTAATTGTATAAATAAATATTTTAATTAAACGTACCCGTAACAAGCGGTTTAATTTGCACTGACCCCCCCCCCCGCCAGCCCCGTTCAAATATAACATATCTTTTAACAAAAAATCAATTAAAACATTGTTAAACTAAAACAAATTTTTTCCCTTGAAGTGGGCGTGAAACCGGGGGGTCTGGGGGGTATGGAATACCCCCCAGAACAAGGAGGAGTACACAACAACTCGCCACCGGCTTCTTCAATTATTTTTTTAATTTCTAAACTTTTCAAAACTTATCTTAACGGAAATAGAATAATTAATCCTTATCTCCAATCTTAACCTTCATCCGCTTGCGAATTTTGGAGTTGGAATTTGACTTTTTGAATTTTCTCTCCCATTTTCTTCCAGAGCGTCATGGTAGAGGCGATAAGCGCTTGTATTATTTAATTACTATCTCCTCCATTAGACCATGCTAGTGTTCTGATTAGAAAAGCTCCACCAGCCGGCGCAGTACAACCACAAACTACCCTAAATGTCTTACTGCGGCAAATTTGACACATACGCGAGCGGATGAAGGTTAATAATCTATTGCGCTTGTTTAATGAGAATTGAGGAATATTGCAGTATCTTCTTCTTAAAATAAATCAAAAAATTTCTATAGAATTGTGGCCTAATATAGGCCATAATATTAGGGGTTAGGAAACCTTCTTGATGGGCCTATTTCTAAAATTATTCCCTGATATTTCATTTTATAAGGAAGCACATATTTAAATCAAATTTAATAAGTATTTCTTTTTTTCTAAATAAAATATTTTTATTTGTGAAGTAAAGGAAACTATTGAATTCGTCATAAATAAAATTTTTGTAGCTCTGATGATACCGTGATTATTTTTGAACGTTCATCGTCGTCAAGGGAACGATGAGGAAAGCAAGAAAAATATCTTGACTTTTTCTCATAAGAGAATTCCTTTGAAAGTTATTGCAATTCCAAAATAATTTTGAAACTTTATAAGTTCATGTATTTAATAATTGGATTTTTATTTTTAATGATCTTCCGACCTAACATTCCGAAATGTTAGGCCATGTATTTTTTAGTACAGACATCGAATAAAAGATCAGTAGTAAAGGGAACAATAAATTAATCCAAAAAATTGTCTCGACGTTTGCTCCTAAAAAGATTTCTTTGAAGATTATTGCAATTTAGGACGACCATGAATGGATTAACGAGATTCCTACTGTTTCCCCAAAAATTTTGTTTTCGTGATACCGATACATTTTGAGTAGGTAGCTGAATCCAGTAAATAAGGACGGATCCATCTAAAGTTCATGAAGGAGGGTAAATAATTATTGTTTAATTAAATTGATGAAGGGACGGATCTGGATTTATAGTGGAAGGCAAGGTAAACTCTCACGTACTTAGGGCCAGTTGTATAAAGGAGGGTTAACTCGGGGATCAGCTGATCCTGGTTCAAGAGCTGACCCAGGATCAACACAAGGTAGTACTTGATATAGGTTTATTTGTAATATTTCTACCTTGCGGCGATCTTGCTTTTATTTGATCCCTGGTTTAACTCTGATCCAAGGATGATCCTCTTTTATACAACTGGCCCTTAGAGGTCTCTAAATCGGGCCCGTTGTACTTCCTTTGATTTTCAGTTTCACCTCAACCCTGCCACTCCTCAAGTCATCTTTCCTGTAGGAAGTAGGATACACTCAAGGATAAACACAGGTGAAGTGACTGATTCTGGCCACATCAGGCCAGAAGTCTCCGAACACGGATCCACTAATAGAAGTCAGCGAAGTCACTATCATCAACTTAGAATTAGTTTCAGTGCGGCCTTCGGGCCGCACAGCCAAGAAATTTTTGATTATTGCGCCACTCATTTATTGGCTTAAATGGAGGAACGACCAAATGCAGATCTTTACTGTATTTTTGTACTAACCATACTAGAAATCCTAATTAACCTTACGTCATTTTTAATACATACCTAATTAGCAAAGAACACGAAACATTAATAAACATAAGAGACAACGACGTTCTGATTTCCGCCGTGTCAACTCGTATAAATAATAATTACAACGTTCATCTTATTTTATAATTATGAGAAAAAGCTCAACGCTCGTAAGTCTTGAAGATGTTAGCTATCCTCCCGTCCGTGTAAAATGTGTACATGGGAATTAAACTTAAACCAAGGTAAATAACAACAAAAATAAAGATTACCTACATACTCATTTACGCTTCATATTGTTCTTGTCTTTATCTTTTAAGGCCACGTCTTTCACACATAGTTCTCATTAACACCAGGAAAACTATTTATTAGTGTATCAATTGTATGAATTATAACAAAACTTTTACAAGTCATTTGTAATTTATAGAAATTTTCGGACCCACTAATTAATTTGCTATTTAAAACCTTCAATAAATTATGTATCCGTAAGGTAATAGAAAAATTGAATAATATAATATACGAGGCACACTTTTTTATTGGCTCAAAACGTATGATGATTAATCAAGTATTTAACATCAATTTAGTTTCGTATGGTCATCATTGTTATTTTACGTATTGTGTGACTATCAACTATTCGATTTGATGAGTACCCAACAATCAATATTTAACTTTTGACATGCGAATGCTAAAAGAAAGTTGTAAAAAATGACCACAGTAGTGGTCTAAGTATTATTATAGCACAAGTAACCTAAAATTAATCCAAATGCGCCAAAGGCGATTCTTTTAATTTAAATTTTCACTTTGGTGAACATAGAAATAACGTAAACTGTTGCAGAAAATTTATTTTATATTTGTAACCTGATTTTGGAATTCAACTGCTGGTTATTTAATCATCATCAAGCATCTTTTTAAATTCTTCTGTGTTTGATTGAATTACCTGTCACCCGAATATTTTTTAATTGTTTCTCAGGCATAAACTAAGGAGAAAAATAATTAGAGACGTTCCCTGATTATCGAGGAGAAAATTTAAACTACTGCATTTTTCAAGTCGAAATTTAATTTATGTTATTGTTTCACGTTTTAATATATTTTTCAAAATCTGTACTTGAAAATACCTTGACCTTGCACTCTTATTATTTGAAGAAGGTTAACAAAACCGTGAGATTTTGTGACAATCACTTCTACGAGAAATCTTTTTTTGCACACCGTTTTTGTCCTCGAACTAGTAATTTTTGTGTAATTGCACGTAATTATTTTTTTGCAAGCTAATTTCCAAAATTATGGCTGTTATTCAAATTTAATTTACATTCAGATTACGTCAAGAATGAGACAAGCATATGCACATCGACTTAATTGTTGTCATTCGCAACGTCGTCGTACACTTAAGAATTTTAATTAATTTGTGATTAATTCAATTCATGCAAATACTTCTAGGAAATTTCACAACGTCTTTGAGATATTATCAAAAATCTTTTAGATTTGCACATTAATTTTTAAAATTAAGGAGAATAAAAAAACAAATTATAAAGAAAATTTAAAATGCTAACTATGAATTAAATTATAAGGTCGCAATGTAAACCACAAAATTGTATCCTTGGTCTGAATAAAACGAAATCTTCAGATTTTATCTTTTCCGAAATTTTCGAAATACATGGGTGTCACTTTCTGTGTGAAAATGATTTCGTAGCCTCAGGACCCCCCTTCTAACTTGGTCGGTCCATGAGAACCAGTTAATCAGTAAAGCAAATTAATTATTTCATTGTGATGTTGAAAGGCTTGTAAATTAGCATTATTGAATAATCGGACCACCGGGTTATCGTTAAGATTTATGAAGTGCAACGTCTGATAAGAAAATTGGCGTCGGATGTGCATCAAGCAATTGAATAAGTAAACAGTAGATAATAATCTGGCTTCTGGCGCCTTATTTAATTTTATGTAAATAATCAAGAAAAATGCAGTGCGCTAACTACTAAAGGAATTGCACGGTTAATCAACGTATTTTTCACGTTGAAATAACGTGATCTATTTAACTTTGAAAACTTTCCACGTATTTTTTACGCTTATTGGGTTAGGTCCTGCTCTATAATGCTCCCAAACAAAAACCACTACGATGCTACAAACCTTGTTTTAATTTTAATTATTTCAATGATGAAGATGTAATTAGTAATAAGGACGATTTATTTTTAGTTACAAAATTACGTCATTATTTAATTATTGTACAGTAACTTTAAGAATTAAGACGGATGCATTAATTGGTGTAGCTGATTCGATACGAAAATGTATCTTGTAGAAAAGTTTTCATGATGCAAATTTTATATCTTCCAATCGATATCTTGCAGCAGTATCTCCGTTATTTCTTTTTGTGTTCGATAAATCACACTTTTTTACTTTCACCGCTCTTACTTTTCGTTAAAGCGATTATTGCACTCAACTTTAAAAAAAAGTGTTGCCTGTACGTGATCCGATATAACTAATACTTAAATTTTATTGAAAATTTGGATCTGAGGAATGAACAAAGCTTGAATTTTATGAAGCCAACTTTCAAAGTTTCACTTTATTGTCGTTAATGCTAGGTCCTTAAAGAAAACAAGAAAAGTTTTACTGGAAAACCATTTTCAAATTAAAAGCTGACTACTTAAAAGTTTCATATCCGAGTAGTTAAACTTCAAGTTAGGCCCTAAAGAGAGTAAAAAGTATACACTGCAATGGACACATAAAAACGGATTTCAATTATTTTTCATATAAAATGCGAGTTACTATCAAGGATAACGTTATATTAATGGCGGCTCCGATAATTTATAATCGTTTGTCAACACAAACAACGGAACAACTAAAAATATCCCCCGAGCTCAGATAACTCCAACAATCTAGTGTTCTGAGTAATTGGAATTTTATTTGCATATTGATAAAATAAAAAAATATACTAAACTGATAACCGGTCAATTACGTACATAAAAAATAGCAACTTTAATTACTGATATTGCTTCATTCCGTTTCAAACATGGGTGAAAACATGGGACCTCATGGATGCATATCTGGTAACAACATGTGGAAAAAATAACTTGGCGCTAGGTAATTCAATAAAACTCAGAAGAAACACAGAAGTTGCTTTGGTAAATCACTAACAAAAGGATTGTGTTTAAATTCCAAAATCAGTGATAAATACAAATATAGAAAAAAGGTCACTGGGTAACCTAGAATTTAATTTGGTCTCCGAACCATGTGAATTTCATTTAATGACAGACTGCGTTAGTAATTTCCCATCGACTTTTGAAGAGAGACGGTAAACAGTTGTTAGTTGTTCTGGGATCGAACTGTGACTGTCACTTCCCCACCTCATAGTCTCATAGTTAAACAAATGTAATTAAACATATTCGTACCTATTTGTCTTACAAAAGATTTTCTTGAAATAAGCTCCAGCAAGATATAATTTAATTGAAATAAATCAATTCCCATTAAAGCTCCAATTTAAGTCAGGATGAGTAATAAAAATTAGATAATGACAGACGGGTGGGTTTGAGGATGCGAAATACTATTTAGAAAAATATTATGAACTATGAATTGTAAAAATCAAATTAAGTTATGATATTTTCCTGGGGGGTATTCCATACCCCCCAGGCCCCCCGGTTTTTCATGGTCTAATTTTCTGTTTTTAGGTAAGAAACTGAATCGATTCATATAAAATACTAAGAACTGAACCTTTATTAATCAACAATTCTTAAAAATCCATTGATCCAATACACGAGAGGAGAGAATTATTTTGAGAGAATTGCTCGAACCAAAGATTTTTCTAAATGTTAAATATTTTCTTATAATACAACCAAAAACATCGCTAAACAAAACAAATTTTGCATTTTGTTGTTGTTTAGCAACAACATAAAGCTGAAAGTGTTTTTTTCTATGTTCTGCGATGGCTAAGTTCGCAAGAGCCCCTAAAATATGAAAAAAATAGGCGTGAAACCAGGGGGTCTGGGGGGAGGAGGGGGCACGGAAGCAAAATATGCTTCTGCAAGAATTAAATTTGTCTTGTTTAATTCTAAAAATCATCTGATTACTACCTTATTAAAAAATCGTGTCCAGGAACCGGGGGGTCTGGGGGGTATGGAATACCCTAGTCATAAGTAAGCAATCAAACCTTATCTCATGAATCAAATTTGTGTTGGTATCAATTTTGAGATAGTACCGGGGGTATTCCATATATACTGAGGAAATTAATAGTAAGACAAATTTGATTCTTGAGATATGGTCTTGTTGCTTACTTATGACTGGAGGGTATTCCATACCCCCCAGACCCCCCGGTTTTTTATCTAATTTTCTGGTTTTAGGTGAGAAGCTGAATCGCTTCATATAAAATACTAAGATCTGAACTTTTACTGATCAAAAAATTCTAAAAATCCAGTGAATTTATATACGAGGAGAGAATTAAATTTGATCCGAAGTATTATGAATCAAAATTAGATAAACAATGGCAAACCGGGGGTCTAAAGATATATGCAATACCTTTCATTCTCTCTCAACAATATGGAATACTGGGTCTATACTTTACCCATATTTCCATAGATGTAGCTGGTACGAGAGAAATGTGCTAAATCATGAGTCCCTCAGCCCCTTCTTCCTTAGGCGCTTCGCTGAAGATTTTCTAGCGATGCGGGACAGAGTTAGAAACAAAAAAAGAACAATCCAGACCCACTTGTGGAAACAATAAAGTCAAATACAATATAGATACCTGCATAACTACAGTGGTTAAAATCGGAATCCTGGAGAGGATTCGTTGGTCTTGAGTAGTAGACGGAGACGTAGAAGCTAGAAAAGGATAATACAGAGTACTGGGGCGGAACAGCCTACTACGGTTCCCCAGATAGGGATGAAACGGAGAAAGCCTCCAGCCATGATCGTGAAAACAAACCTGCAATATTTGCCTGTTAGGACGCTGTTAGGGCAATCAAAGCCACGATCGATCAAGACCGCGATCAAGATCGTGTCAGACGTACGGGACGTATTTACATATAGAGACGAAACCAGGAGGTCATAATTTAAAGGCTTTGAGAGATAGGCTAGAGAAATGGTTTAAAAGTTATAGACGTAACGAAGGAGGTCAAGGTGCAGATTAAGACTATCGATCTGTTAATATCAAATAAAGTCGCTATGATGGTTAGGATAGGGGGTGTGGTCACACTAAGGTCTTTAAACACAGAACCAGGTGGCAATCTTGAATTTGAAAAGGCTTCATCAGAATGCCTGACGAGCAACCCCAAAGTTAGGTTAGAGTTTAATTAATGCAGAGTGACCAAACTCACAAACTGCAAGAGGTTTTGGACCTCCTGGCATCAATCATCGGACTATGAAGGAGTGGATAAACTCAATATTACATTGTATTGTACTTAGGAGGTCGATTGGCTGCGAGAACCTTTCAAAACTGAGACCAATATTGATCCTTTGTTATAACTCTTCCAATTAGGTTTTCAGAAACTCAGTTTTGGTAGCAAACCAGAAGTTTCCTTTCACCAGACAATGTCCAGTAAGCAACCCCAGAATGAGTCTAATTCCGTTTTTTTGATAAAAGAGAAGCTCTTTAGCCTTTACAGTCGAATACTCTATGAAATTTTTTGCCTGTCTTTGTCCTGGTGTATTGTGTCAGAGAGTTTTCTTTCCTTTCGCTTCCCACTTCTGGATTTCCAGCATTCTGTGTGTTTTGGATAGCCCACAGAATGGCACGGGTCCAGTCCAGTCCAGAATTCCCTCATGATCTGGCACCCAGTGAAGGGCAATTTTGATGCCCATGGCTAGTTTCTTGAGAGGTTCTCTGCATTCCCATGTGGCTAATGACATAGCAGTGCTGCGTGAGGAATCCCCACTGCGATGACTGCGGCTTTGATGGCCATGTACTTGGTGGCTGGTGCTACCGACCTGGTAACAGATAAGAATTAACTTGAAGACAGGAGTTAACCTATGGGACCTACGGTTTAACGTGGATAACGAATCCAAGCTACGGCATCGTATGCCGGGATAATCACTTGCTGTCGTCCTTGTAGTGGTATATCCACACTTTGTAAAGATTTTCAAAAGAAAGTAAGGGATGCAGTTTTAGGTCATGCCTTGAACTACCAGGGAAAGATGCTCAATGCAAATTCTATCAGTAGCTCCAATTTGAGTGAGGAGTAATAAAATATGAAATACTCTTCAGATAAATTTGCTCAACTAGAAATAGCAGAAATCAAATCACTCACAGACCCCCCGGTCTGTCATTAGTCATTACCTAATTATGTGCGGTTTTCGTTATGGATCTGGATCAATTTATATAAATAAATTATTCAAATCTGGATAATTATCAACAAATTTTAAAATTACAGTGGTCCAACTATGCGGGAGGAATTAACAAAATTTTGAATCAAAATTAGATAAGTAATAACTCACCGGGGGGTCTGGGGGGGTATGGAATACCCCCCAGGCGTTTATGATTAACTTTAAAATAGAAGAAAAGATCATGGTGTTAATAATATTTTTAATTCCACAAACTAAAAGTTTGATTTTACGATTCCTGGTTGATGATATTTTCCCGAGTGTATCCGCGATATGCAAATCCTTATCTAATTTTGATTCATTTTCTGGATGAATTCATATAAAATACTCAAAACTTAACCTTAAAGTTCAAAAGTTTCCAAGTTCTAGTGGTCTAAATATGCAGGAGGAGAGGATTGAAATTGGTCTGGAGTATGAATTAAAATTAGATAAGTAATAGCATACCGGGGGGTCGGGGGATAGGGAATTCTATTAAATAAAAAAGGTGATATGTTAACTTAGAATTAATTGTATCAAATAAGATTTGATTTTTAAGATTTCCAGTTAATAATATTTTCCTGGAGAGTTGTTCCCCCCCCCCCCCCGGTATATCATTTTGTATTTAATTTTGATCGATACTGGGGTCTGGGGGTATGAAATTCCCTCAAAGCAAAAATATTCAAAACTTAGACTTAAAAAAATTGGATATTAAGAAATAACAGACCCCCAGGTATATTTATGATCAACTTTTAATCGATTTAAATGAATATCGTTATAAATTTAACACTTCATCGTCTTTTCTCCTCTTTAGAAAGGGTGATTCTGCTCTGTTCACTCTCCATTTTGTAACGCAATTTTGAAAATACTAGAAAGGCACTTTCATTTCATTTAATTATTTTAATTAAGCAGACCAAATTGAAAATTTTCGCAGGAAGTTAAAATTGCATGATTTCATAATTTGATAATTTCTGAGATAAATTGATTTGCAATTCATTAGCAGTTGATTAACCGCAATAATATTTAATGATATTGCTAGTGAGAGTTACACCGATCTCTCGTAGGTATTAGATTACAACTGATAACTATCAATTTTCAATTTGATAACTGTAACGACCTCTTAGACAAAATATTAAACGTTTCCAATAAGTTAACAATTAACAATTAATTTAAAAAATTGAGGTGGTAGGGAACCTTGCGCGCGCAATTTCAAGTAGCTATTCGAATACGTTCATTACGTGTTCGGTTTTTGTTTGGATGGTTGTTATATTTCAAATAGAAGGTAAAAATTACCTGTGATTAATATTTTAAAATTGTGTGTTTACGCGTAGTGGAGTTCATCCTGCAATTTAGTGGTTCTTAACTACGTCAGGAGTTTCCGTTCTTATTGTGCTTATTTTTGTGGTTTAAACTGTGTGAAAAAGTTCTTTTTTCAAATTTGGAAGGATGCGCTTGTAGACGGACAGTTTTTTGAGATTTAATCTTGGGTAAGAACTTTTTTGGCTTAACTGCAACTTAAAGTGGAAGCTTTTAGATTCTTGAAGGAAATAGCAAAGTTTAAATGTAAACAGGGAAAAAAAGTTTCGTTCTATAAAATTCCTTTCAATTTCAGTCGAGAAAGGATTTTATCACACTTGACAAATATTTTGTAACAATACCGACTGACAAGATAAGATTTGTAAATTCCGTCACTCCGATAAAATAGGGTTTTGCCAAGGAAATTGAAATAGAAATAAATTTCAATCATAAATTGAAAATGTTGAAAATTTGTAAATATAAATATTTAGAAATTGCTAAATCAAATTTGATAAAACTGAAATTAAAATTTTTTACGGTTATTTCGATTGGATAGCTGTAAGATGCAGGTTAATCCGGATTCGAATCCTTCATATAAATAAAAAGTTTTCTGCTTGTCAAACAAGAAATCTTCTCATTTCTTTGAAATTTGATTAATTTTTAACCACACGATTTTAAAAAGTGCTTATTCGAATCAGTTATGGAAATTAATTTTCATTATTTTCTCACCGTGGTTGGTGATTTTCGAATAAAATATTAAACTATGAAATTTTGCATTAAAAGTGAACTTTGGAGTCGAATAAACTGACTTGACTTTATTATCAATTAAATGTTTGTTCTAAATATTTTCTGAAAAGTGGAAAATTATTTTTACGAAATCTTTAGGTGAAAAATCTAATATTACCTAATATTATTTACTTAGCAATGGTAATTTTCTTTAAAAAGGGGCATTTTTATAGTTTCCTTCCCAGGACATGCTTACTCTACCACCTGAGAGGCTGGTGGCATGGCGCAATCATATTTAACTCGGCCTAGGGCCTCGCATATGTGAGAAAACATTTAAACTGGCAAGTTTTAAGAGTACGAGAAACACAGAAGTAAAACTGCTAATGTTAGGCGAGAATTTGCTACCTCTTTGGGGGGGAAATTTTTTTGGAATAATCAGTCCAGGTTCCAGTTTTACCAATCTGGGATTTCAGATTGCCATTGCTATCGAATTATGGGATGTTTGGGTGTATGTGCATCGTGTGCCTTAAAAACTTACATAAATTTGTACCTACTGATTTTTGATATTTGGTCGATTTTGCCACAGAATGACGTAAGGTGTGAACCTGCATATGATGCCACATAACCAAATTTTAAATTTGAGAAATTCTCGACTTTAATGTCAAATATTTCGATAATCTCAAAATGCCTCTTTGTGTTTACTGATGATGTCGTTTCCTCTCAACCTGATGAGTTTCCATCTATATTTGTTTTCCCATTTTCTAAACTGGTTGGTGAGTGAAAGGAAATCACACCAGTCGATCTTGAAACGAGAAGTTATTCATTCACCTGCATTAAATCACCTAAAGAAATAATTAAAAGATGGGGCGAAGTATGTACATATATATTAAATATTAAAATCAGGGATACATTGTAACTTGAAATGCAAATAACAATATAAATTTGAAACTACTGTGAAGAAGATAGCCCAACAAAAACAAATCATAAACTTTTAGCCAAAGCGTAAACATAACAAAAAGTTGAGCTTTATACATCTAAATGACCCAGCAAACCTCAAATTTATTATTGTTGCCAAGAAAATGAAATACTACCAACTATGCACGTCGTCCAATTCGTGCAATAACATCAAAATTTCACAAGGTCTCTTAAGGATTCAACAACCAAATAGCGACGCAGGTCAAGGAGATGATTTTTTATAATGCTTCTAATTTTTGAAACCATTTTAAAATCTCTTTTCCGCAGACTTTTCACTAATGACCTCTGGATCTGTCACTATAAGAAATTTGGCAAATACCTGCAAACTATGAGCTGGAGATCATTACAAAATCAAATGCTGTATCACCGAAAATATCCACCCTTTTATCTACAGTATAATGAAATCAAAAATTCGACTCCCTGAACAAATTTTGCATAAAAATTTTGGTTTCAAACTAGAGGATACCGAGTGGTGCAAAATAAGATTAACAATCTTATTATTCCAAAATCTATTCAAGTTTTGGAGTGATGGTTCCTTTAAAAATATGACCTTTTTTGGGAACGGTAGCTCTAAAAATCGTTGTTAAAAACTGAATCAAATTTGAAAAGCATTATAATTTTAAATGGAAATTAAATTACGTGGGGCGTCATATTCTCAATTACATGCAAACCAACCAACTCTGTTACCAATAAATTATCGCTTTATCATTGAACAAATTATTTTAACCCACAATAACTCAAAAAACACGATAAAAGATAACATACGTGATACGTTGGTACATTTTGTGCATCTCATTATGTAAACAAGTTACTTAATCACCCATAAAATTTCGCTTTTTAAAATACCTACAAAAAACTAGATTTGAATTTTCAATTTTATTAAAATCAAAACTTTTTATTCAAATTGATTTGGTTTGGGTAATTTAAATAAATTTTTGTTTTTCTTCCAAAACGATGTAAATAAGACGCACATCATTAAATTTCGAGGTCTTGTAAATTGATCGAATAACTAACTATATTTTCCCAGCAGCCACAATCGAGTTTATCAAGCCAATTGATTATTTAAATCGATTGGAATCGATGCAGTTTACTTCTTTCAGACAAATTGATAAAGCAGTGGCGTAACGAAACTGCAGTTCGATTTACAATCGGAACCGCTTATTTTTAATTTTGAAGTACGTTTAAATTTTCTCACATTTTATGATCCGTTTTTTATTCCTGTCTGGAGGCGAAAAACAAAATAACAATTTTATTTGGGGTTTCAAAATGGGTTTTCAATAAAACAGTTTAAGCGAATGAGATAAAATATGACACTCTTTTTATAAGAGAAATATAGAAAATCGATTACTTCTTTCAGGTTACATTTTGCATAATAAATTTTCTGCGGTTTCACAATAACAAATTTTTTCTAGTAAGTATCTAAATCATTTCCGAAATATTTGGAAATTCAATTATGGAAGTTTCCTTCAGACGCCAGACTGGTAGGAATTTTAAAATATCTCGGTTATTTTCATAATTATAAATCCATTTGTGAAACGTGCTTTCAATTTTTCGACATGATGGAAGTTTTGAGAAACAGAAATTCTCTTTGCTTTGAGTCACGATTTCAGGCCATTAAAATGTTCTTTGAGACTGAAAAAACTAAGTCCAAATTTTGAAATCGATATCATACAACAAAGGCGCAAACTTTCAGTCTGTTGATGGTATGAAATTACTAGACAGTCGGGAGGGTGAGTCGCATGTTCTAACTATATGGGGGTTCCTCCTTCTTCGTGATAATACAAACATCATTGTGACTCAGTGTTGTAAATAGATAATTAGTCCTAACGATTATGAAAGCTCTGGTAAAGTGCAAGTAAAATGCATAAAACACATTTATGCGGAACCGAGTGCAGAAAACATTAATTTTCAATTAACAGTGGACTCTGCTCCGATTAAAAATTCCACAGTAAGCTCAGTTACTACTTAACCCACTTAAATGAGCGTGAGAGTAAAATTATAATATTTGAGGTAAAATATAAACCGCAATATAATAGCATTTTGCATTAGCAGTTTCTTACGACTTGGAGTTTTCAGGTCGCTGACCGTTCCAAACCTGTAACGCCTGAAGTTATCCACTTGAACGCAGTACTTGTTCTTGATGATATACAAGCAAAGTAATTATTATTGGCCTGTACGTCATCTCAGTACTCAATCCGTTTTACCACCCAATAAAACGTGATCAAAAAATGTCACGTACAGTCAAAATTTTACATCAGAAACACAATTTGTCTGGTCTCGAGGGTAGTTGAAACCTGTTGAGTTACCTGTTTCGTTTTTAAATACTTCAAACATTCCTGAACTGTTACGTGTCTTTAGGGTGACTTGGTGATGTGATGCTTGTAAAAACCTTCTTAGATGTTGTTAAATATTCATGATCACGCAGTGGATAATTATTGTAATGAAACGTGTTTTGCAACATTGCAGTAATAAATTTGTAAAATTTTAGTGCTTATAAAAATTTAACGACGTTCGAGGTAAACTTTTCCATTTTTTTGTAGTTCGATATTGCAAATTTGACGCTCAAAAACTGGAAACCTGCATCAAACGCCTACTTGAACAAAACTAACAGACAAATTTGCAAGGAACAATAATTTGAAATAGCAAAACTAACAACCCATAGTTTTTTTGGAATATCCTCTAGAAAGATTTGGGTTGCCCATTTACTATGAGTGCTTTAGAGCTGATTGAAATGGAAATTTCGGTATAATATATAGATACAAAATTAGCTCTGCTGTTGGACATATTGGAAGTTTTTATTCTGTGTCATTCGAAATCAGGAAACAGAGCGGCGCAGAATGTAATAAATTCCTTTAATTGAATCTATTATGATCATAAATTTCAAATTATCACCCTACGAATGTGCGTACGTCAGGAATATCAACCGGTGTTTTCAAACTAGAGCAAATCGGGTGGTGCAAAATAAACTAGCACTCGGTTTACTATTTTATAAGGTTAACGATTTTTTTACAACATTTCCTTTCCGTTTGTATATCTGTTAAACCTACAGTTTAACGTGGAATCCAAACCACGGCACAAATAACTTGGAAGCGGTTGGAAGTCGAACCTCGCAAATTAGACTTGGAAAATGTTGCAAATAAATAGTTGAATTTAAAAGATTTTATCAATATAATCAAATAAAATTAATGCGAGGATAGCTCGGCTTTTTGACAAAATTGCCAGCTCCAGATTGTTATTTTTGGCTCGGCCTTGGGCCTCATAACGTAGGTCTGTGAGTGTTTCACGTCCGGGGTGATATTTATAATATTTTGCCAGTATGTAAAGAAAATCAGACGGTGGTATAGAGTAAAGCATACACCAACTAGCTATGAGGCCAGGCGCGTGCTGGTCTGAGTTTCCCGGTCATTAACCTAAAAGAAAGAAATATTATGAAAACTATAGAAGCAAAGGTCGAATTTCCCTGGCCTTAAACGCTTACCAGTACTTTACTAAAATATGGAGCTGAAAACCTCGGTTCTACGGTGGCTAAGTCCGCAAAAGCCCCTAAAATGTGAAAAAACGGCCATGAAACGGCGAGGGAGAGTCTGGGGGGGGGGGGTATGGAAGCAAAAATATGCTTCTACAAGAATTAAATTTGTCTTGTTTAATTTTAGAAATCATCTGATTACTACCTTATTAGAAAATCGTGTCCAGAAACCGGGGGGTCTGGGGGGTATGGAATACCCCCCAGTACTATTTCAAAATTGATAGCAACACAAATTTGAATCTGTTTGTTGCTTACTTATGACTGGAGGATTCCATACCCCCCAGACCCCCCGGTTCCTGGACGACATTTTTTAATAAGGTAGTAATCACACATGATTTTTAAAATTAAGCAAGACGGATTTAGTTCTTGCGGAAGCATTTTTTTGCTTGATTACGGCTGGGGGTAGGTACTCCTCCAGTCTTCCGATTGGTCACCTTAAAATCATTGTAATCTGTGTAAATCTGTGCTCCCGTGGTTTGCAGCTCCTTCGCCACGCCCTAGCTACGCCGCTGGATTTTAATAATGTAAAATGACCGGATGTCGCTTGGACTTATTTCCTGGTTCTGGGAGGTCGTAAGGCGTTTCTATGTCTGATGGAGTTAATTACTAATGCACTGCTGTAATCTTAGAGGTACAGGATAAAAGTGGATGTAGAAATGGATAGAAGGATCACCTTATGAAATGGATGGTGAAGACTTCAAATGAGAAGTGGCTATATTCCTTTAGGAATGGAAGACAGTGATTTGATCTGAAGAGAGCCTTAACGATGGTAGAAAGCGCCTGTGGCAAATGCTTTAATTTTCACTCTCCCTCCCCCCCGCCGCTCGAACCAAAGGTTTTTCTAAATGTTAAATATTCTCTTATACAACTAAAAACATCGTTCAACCAAAAGAAATCTAGCATTTTTTGTTGTTTTTGTTTTGTTTCGCAACAGCATAAAACTTTATATTTTGCAGTGACTGAGTCCGCAAGAGCCCCGAAAATGTGAAAAAAGGCAGTGAAACCGGGGGCTGAAGGAGGGGGGCTTATGGAAGCAAACAGATGCTTCTACAAGAATTAAATTTGTCTTGTTTATTTTTAAAAATCATCTGATTTGCTACCTTATTAAAAAATTGTGTACAGGAACCGGGGGGTTTGGGGGGTATGGAATACCCTCCAGTACAATTTTTAAAATTGATAGCAACACAAATTTGATTCTTGAGATAAGGTTTGGTTGCTTACTTATGACTGGAGGGTATTCCATACCCCCCAGACCCCCCGGTTCCTGGACGAAATTTTTTAATAAGGTTATGAAATCAGATGATTTTTAAAATTAAATAAGACGAATTTAATTATTGTGGAAGCATCTTTTTACCACCCAGGCATAAGTAAGCAACAAGACCATATCTATTTCAGTACCTCCCCCCCCCCGGTACTATTTCAAAATTAATAGCAACAAACATTTGATTTTTGAGATATGGTCTTGTTGCTTACTTATACAAACCGGGGGGTCTGGGGGGTATGGAATACCCTCCAGTCATAAGTAAGCAACCAAACCTTATCTCAAGAATCAAATTTGTGTTGTGATCAATTTTGAAATAGTACTGGGGGGTATTCCATACCCCCCAGACCCCCCGGTTTCTGGAAACGATTTTTTAATAAGGTAGTAATCAGATGATTTTTAAAATTAAACAAGACGAATTTAATTCTTGTGGAAGTATCTTTTTGCTAAATTGCGGCTGAGGGAATCCCCGGATCCTCCAGTTTTCCGACTGTTAACCTTAAAAGTACTCTCTTAATGTACTCCAAATAATACTAAATTTTATTTCATTTATAAGTGTTTTTTCAATTTTCTAAGGTTTCCCTAGCTTATTTTGCACCTCAAATCTGTGATTTCGTGGCTTGCAGCTCCTTCGTCACGCTCTAGAATTCGCCACTTTCAACTGACCGGATGTCGCTTGGACTTATTTCTTGGTTCTGGAAGGTCGTAAGGCCTTCGCGGGACAGTAGGTAAAGACAAAATTTTGCGGGAAATCAATGAAATTAGGAGGTAAAAGAACAGGAAAAATAAAACTATGACCAACGAAATGTTTTGCAAAGAATCTGCTTATAAATAACAGAAGTGGTCAAAATAATCTTTAGAAATTCCATAACGTTTGGGAATGGAATCCAAAATTTTCACTCGGTATCTCAAACAGAGATCACGTCAAACCAAACTATTGATCTTCCAATTTGAAGTAGAAAATAATGGCTAAAATTGTAGCAAAGCAATTTTGATTTTATGGCAGCGAATTGCGTTTCTGAAATGATATTGATTTTGACATTTTTATTACTTGCGGAACCCCTACACGTGGAAACCGGATGTTTATAAACTGTGGGAAGGGCGTTAGTGTACATAGAAACTGTCACATTATTAGCAAATTAATTGACCAAATTATAATTTTTTACTAATTGTGTGAGGTAACGCAGTTTTTTTGACTGCCTGAGAAATTTTTTTAACATTTAAAATTAATTTAAAAATTGAACTGTAAATTATGGGTTGGTTGACTTTTACCTCTTAAACCGAGAAGAATTTTTTGGTTTCCCTTTTTTGAGATCAAACTGCTTGAAAATAACAACTTTATTCCTAAAAAAAATTGGAGGTTGATTGGGGGGGAGGGTGCTTGCTTTTCGATGAGTTTCCTTTGTCCAAATTACAAATTTAGGTATATTTTATTCTCCAATGCATCAATTAAATGCTCCAATCTTATGGAGGTGCCGACTGCCAAGGTAATTCTTCTTTTGCAAATTTCAGGAAAGGAAAATGTAATTAAAATTTTCTCAGTTGACAATAACATTCTTTTGCTTCTCGCTGTTTCCTCATAATTGAAACTCTTATTACAAAATAAAAATAGAAAGCAATTTTCCGATTCACCTTTATTTTATAATATAAATCTGCATCTGTCAAATACACAATTCTTGTTTTGAACTATGCAAATATTTGTTTACTTCAGTTATACATAATCCAGCACTTCATTTCCAAGTAACCGGATCATTTGCGACGTATTTTCATGTTTTATATAAAAAAAGACGTGCAGAAAAGAAATTTAGAAAATGAAAAATTTGTCTGCCAAAAAACAATTCAATTAGGATCGAGCTCATTAAATAGGTCTATCGCTTTCTTTTACAACGTCAAAGCGCCCCTTATATGGTTACGCCCGGGTCACTTGTCCATTTTGGATGTCCAAATGTGGATTTTAACTGCCGAAATAAAAACTAAAATGGGAACGATAACAATTTCCAGTCACGTTTCTTCGTACCAGTCATCTTCAGGTTCCAATTTTATTTTTCGGTTTACTGCGACTCTTTTAATCCACCAACGAGCTGTTTTCACTCGTGCATGAACAACTAACAGTTAACTAAAATTCAATAACCCGATATGGCATGGTTTTCAGTTTTTTAAATTAGAACCTCATAATAAAATAATAGAGCAGCAATTATTAATAATAAATTGCTTTATAGTACTTGAAGCGAACTTCCTTCACGACGCTGACTTTTATTGATTTCATTCCTTACAATTGTGCAACTTTTTGTTGTTGATTGTTGCAAGACTTGGTAATTTAAATTTAGCAAAATGTGCGATGCGGATAAACCCCGTGACATTGGTAATAATACGCTTTTCTGCTCAAAAACAAGCGATGTATTGTTATGTTATCTGCCAAAACGTTAATTATTCCATGGCAGTTTTATTGTTTTGCTGTGAAGGTTGCAAGTTCAATTATTTCGCCCGATCGCGTCGTTTCATTTTTTATATTCTTAGGGAATTTTAACCTCAAGTTAGTGATGTCCATTCGTTACCGTCGTTACATAATTGGCGCCCAACCAAGGATTTCCTTTCATATTGTCTGCAACTCAAGTAGCGAAAAAAGAAAACTTACTTTTACTTTCATTTTGAAAGAGGAGATCTAAAAATAATTCATTGTTAGGGTAGGTAAATGTCAAATTTGGTGCTATTCTTTGCTCGTGGTGTCTGTTAACCGGTCGAAGGTACTTGCCGGCCATAAAATAAATTTAATTAAATCTGAAGGTGTAGTGGAAATAAAAATAGGAAAATGTTACGGTATTGAACCAACTATTAAATCGATTGTTCCAGTAATAAAATTTCTTAGCTAAAAATATCTTTTTCCACCTGATCAAATACAAAAGCAATCAAATTAATTTGGTGAAAAAGAGCAAACTGTCAAATTATGTTCTTCTACGAGAGCACTTCAATAAAAACTGCGTTTGCTTACACAAAAATTTGTTATTTGAAAGCTTTGTACCTAGTACGTAAAATTTGGATAGAAAATTGGAATAAAACGAAATTGATCTTTTTTTTTTGTTGTAATAATAGCGATTGATTTAGAGCAGACCAATCTACTTGTTTTAATTTATTAGGGACGCTCAAGAGTCACGACATTTTACAAAATGTAGACAATTGATCCAAATTAATATCAAAAATTCTTCAATATCTAAGGAATTTGTCCGAATTTTTGACAAAGTTTTGTCGATAACCTAATAATCAAATATCGAAATTTTAACATAAACTCTTGTGTGGTATTTCAAACAGTTACAGTGGTTAAATACTATTTCTTCTGGAACCGGCACTAAAGTTCAACTTTTTTGTACGATTTTGGGTTTTGCAACCCAACTTGCACTAACTTCACTTAAATAAATTATGCGCAATCGTCCGCAAATTCTAACGTTGCATGAGATTCCAATTCAATAGTTTTCTTGTTCTTTCGCTTCTCTTTATTATATCTGGAATCATAGTAAAATTTTTGTTGTGGTTGGTCTTCCACAGTAGTTTTATTTTCATTTGCGATTTTTAAGGGTTTTCGATACAATCACATCAAACTTTAAAGAAAGGTAAACTCTGGAAGGAGATACACCTGCTAAAAAATTTTCTCAGGGATGAATTAATTAAGCCATTATTTAAATAAAATGTAGAACGAAAATCGAATTTTTTTGATTTACGAAGTAAATTTGAACAAATCTGCAGCGTACAGCTGCAAGAAATTTTTTAACCATATTCGTTTCCAATGAATTTTTATTGAAATCAATGCAATTTTTTAATTAGATCCTCTCGATTACGACTACACAAACTCAAAAGGATTTGCAGTACCATCAGAATTTTCTTCCAATTTTTCATTGAAAAATCGAACCTGTATTCTTTTTGGAATATTTGAAATGAACTCGAAAAAGGGAAATTTTGTTTAGGTACCCAAAAGCAGGTTATGTCAAACTTTCGTTGGTACAATTTAGTTAGAAAATTGGAACAAAACGAAACGTAATGTCTTAATTAAAATGATATATGTGAATTTTTCCACCCAATAAACTTCAAAGCGATCAATCTCTTACGAGGGCGTTTCAATAAAATCCTCGACAACTAAAAAGAGTGGGTTACCCAAAAAGGCGAAATTTCTTTAAAAAATTGGAACAAAACGGAATTGATGTCTTAATTAAAATTATGAAGTTGAACTATTACACGTTAATTAAGAAGCACAAAGAGCAAAATCATTAAGATGTAATCTTACAATACTGTTATTTTTTGTGCCTCCATGAATTTTATTGTTTATATTGTTAAAAAAGCGTTCCATTTAAATAGCGGAAGTGATGAGGAAAATTAAAAAAATCTGGTTAATTAATTGTCAAGCGATGTTAATTTTGTTTGGACCTTTCTGGTATTATATGAATGTAATTAGAGAAGTGGAAAGAAAGAACTTGGTTAAATCCTTTTAAGCACCTGCAGTAAATCTGCGTTCCCAGTTCCCATACTTTTAATCCAGGATGCAGGTGGATGCGAAAACTTGTAGGAAGTTTTGTAATTTAATTCATCCGAATTAAACTTGACCTGCTCGGTGACTCACTTAAATGAAAATCAACATTCCATCATCTAATAAATTAATACACCTACCGACATGCCAATTTGAATGCTATTTGAAAAGAAAGTCAACGACAAGTTGGAAATCGAGCTTCTGGGAGCTTGGAAAACTTTGAAATAATGAAAGTTGCACGCGTAATGCACTGATGTCCACTGCATGTAACGGATTTATTTACTGTTATTCGAGTATATAATTTTAAAAATGCATAACTAGGGAAATCATCAATTACCTTTTCGTTGTCACGCTGGACGCGTATTTAACGGTTGATATGTTCTGGTTATCAAGAAAAATGTAAGTTAACATACAGAAGACTTCCGTTTGCCATACCAACAATACCATAATTGGAATCTCAATCATCATTCTTCTTTGGTTTGTTTTGCTACGGTTATGAGAACTTCTGTTGTTTGATCTAATTCCTGTCTTCTTCTTCAGTTCTTTCGGTAAGAATTTCACTCAGGAACCGTAGTTTTCGCAATCCTTTCATGATGGTCAACTTTTATTTTTATCGTCGGTATTTTATCTTGTAATCTTACCGCAATTACCAACTTCCATTAAGCGGTTTAACTTTTATTAACGCACTTAGAACTTGGAATGCATAAGTGTAATTGACCGGAATTAATTATTAATGTAGGGGAGTTAGTGAGTTGTATTATTTTGTTGTTTTTAAGCATAATTACGAAACAATTATTCATGCGTGTAGACATTATTCGAGCATGTGCCACTTACAACAGGTTTATAACACTTAAAACTGGTTTGTCAACTTTAAAACTTCAAATTGTCCATAATTTTTTTGCATTGTAACCCAAATTTTGTTACACATAAACACTTTCTATGATCTAATAAGATCGAAACATGTAAAATTTAAAAATAGTGGCGCTGCGGGCGCTTCAGCAGCCAATCGTTTTGTGCGAATCACTGACTCGGTGTTTCGGATTGGTTGCTTCAAGTGCATGTTACAGAGATAAGCGGATCTAATGCGATTATATTAATTGTTGTGGTTAAAAGGAAGTGGATTGATAAAAACGTGTAAAACAAATGAATCACCGTAATCGTTTCAAAATTGTGCTTTAAATTTTAGAACGTACTTTAAACCTTTCCAAACAAACACTCGATGCATCATCGATGACTAATTTTTATTATCGAATTTTTTACATCAATATCGATGGTTATTATTTTGCTGGGCCTCCGAACAGCAAGGGTTGTAAGTGAGTAACCAATTTCTTTATAGTACATTTAATTATTTTCAGCATTCTGCACAAATTCATCTCTATTTTCCTCATCAATTTTCAATTATCAAAGCAAATTTTCCGAGCGCGCTCTATTTTTAGATGAAAACTTAATTTTGGTGCATAGAAAATTTATTTTCAAAAATGTCGAACTATAGAGAACATAAATTAAATTTACCTTGAACTTCTGAATATTTAATTGAATGGGTGATTAATGCAGAAAAGGTATGGTAAGCATGAATATTTAATGATGATTTAATAAATAATTGAAATGACTTCCATGGAAAGTTATACGATGGTTTCATAAATATTTATAGTGTATAAGAAGTGATTTAATTCTTTTGACCTTCCTTGTTTGTTCAAAACTTGATTATCTGCGACTTCCAGAAAATTTAGACAAACGGATGCTGATAGGATCTTGGATAGCTTTCAGTTTGGTTGCTGTGGAAAATTACAAACAAGATGAAAAGGAGGACTAAAAATGCGATAACAAAATAATTAATAATAGGGGAATACCCTGAACTTTGGTTCTTTCTGAACGGTCAGGACTATCAGTTTTCTAATAATTAAAATTAAATACGACGTAAAATTAAAACCGATATCGGGCCACATTTAAATTAATTACGCGTTCTATTAGGCTGCTGAGGGAATAATTAAGTTATTTGCCTCGAAAGCTAATTATTCTCAATTAACATGCAAGTTTGGTAAAGAACATTTTAACTAACCTACATTTAATAATGGCAAACATTGGAATATGAATTCATAATATCAACAAACTTATTGATTGCCGATTTGTGGGGTGACATTGACCACTTGGTGTGAATGGATTTGCGGAATAGGAATATTAGTAGGCCAATCTCACCCCAAAAAATGATGTATAAATTAATAACAAAAATTGGATATTCACCATGGAGTGAAACCAAAGAAGAAAATTACTTCTTCAATTCCATAATTGAATTTTGATTCACCAGGAACTAATTTCTCAAATTATTTCTGCAGTAATTTTGATCTCGAGGTCCAGACGTTATGTAACAGTTACAATATTTCAATTACTCAAGAGATCATTTCCTTGGTGTCGTTAAGAAACTCGGCCGGAAATTTAAAAAATGTCCAGATCCGACTCGTGAACTTTTGCACAATGCTTTCAAAACTTGAATAGTTTTTGGGTTTCAAAATCTTCATATTTTAGCATAAAATGTTACCTTTTTACCACTAATTACTTGGAAAACAAAACAATAATTGTTAATTTAATAAAAGTTCTGCAATTTTTGTGCTAACCACATCGAGAGAAAGTATTTCTCGACAATGAGGAAATAATTTGTGTCTCAAGATGTTTTGTTCAAATTTGTAACAATTTCTCGACTGTAACGTTTTATTACATTAACAAAAGCACGACATTTAATGGTCTTGAGGATTATCGCATTAAGGATTGTCATAACTACAGAAATATCTCGAAAATCAAGCACTTGGTGGTGGTGCTGCACCGATGTCCTTTAAATTTTTGAATGTTTCCTTTTACCTGGTATAAAATATGGAAATTATTAATTTACCAACCCCTTTGTACAATATTTTGCTATAAATTCTCATTTTACTTGCCATACGTGTGTAAATTTCACGTTTTATTGAACGTGCTCGTTTCAATTATGATTTCGTGATGCGGGTAAACTTTGCTATTTGCTAACAATGCAGGCGATTTCAAAATAATACGCTATTGCTATTTATGCTAAATATAAAATAATTTTACAGGAGGACGACAGTCTAACAATCAGAATGCCAAGTCCAACGGATGTGGTGGTTTACTCGTCTTCGACAATTCAACCGATTGAAAAGCGAATATCGTCAATTTCCATAACATCTAAGCACGATAATCCTGAATATGCAATAAATCGTTTCTCTCAGAAGTATGACTCATACCACGGACTACTTTATCGCAACGAACAGTCGCGTAGAAGGTTGTCATCGACCGGAGAAGGAAGTGGAGACTCGAGCACAACAGCTTCCGGAAGCAGCTGTGGGGAGCGAGAAGATGGAAGCGAAGGAAGAGATCACGATGAAATGGATCGTTATGAAAGAGAAGAGCGGGTGCCCCTAGAAGGGCAAGTTACTGAAGCCGAACGACAACAAGTGGAAACTTTCTTCAGAGGTTTAAAAACACAGGTAGGTTTGATTCTTCCTTTATATTACTATGTGGGTCAGTGTAACGCGCTGTGAAAGTTACTATAGTTTAAAAATCCAAGTTTTTCTAAATCATTACGTGCAATATTATACACATTAGATGATAACGTAAAGACAAACTTGTAATTAGTAATAAAACTATAACTTTACGAGGATAACTACAATGGAACAATTTAAAAAATGTGTCATAATTTGTTATAGCAATCTTACGTACTTATGTCAGTCCATGATTCACCTTTTATTTTTCCATAAAAAATATTACACAATTTTAGTTGTTTATTTCGCATTAGTTTTTGGGTTGTTTGGAAGCACTGCAGTTTTACTTGGGGTAGCGAAGCTATGGAAGGAAAAACTGCAGCTCTATTCCTGATCCAAAATTGATTTGGTTATAAAATTTGAATTGATTATATTTCCTGGCTCGGCCAGCAATCAAGGAAGATTGTTACATAAAAACTTGTAACTCAAACATAGGAACCATCATATCCGAATACTTCAACGCAAAATAGCGACAGAATTGCCTTAACCTCAGAATTTTGATAACACCACACTTTATAAGCAACTTTTATTCCTGGAATATCTCGTCGTAATATAAAAACCACAGAGGTTTTTTTGCAAGAGAGGCTATCAAACTCAACTCTTCCACGTTACTGGTAATTTTGGCACTGTGGAATAACAAGGCTGCGGCGTTATGTACTTTCTCCATTGGGTTGCATAAACCGGACACGATGACGTTGGATAATTTAGGACTGCGTCTTTTGTGTATAATTAAACCGCAGACTTCCTGATCGTTGGTCTTCCCTATCCTCCAAACGGTTAACAATCCAGCGTTGTTGCTTTATTTATTTAAACTTTCATATGCAGATCACCCCCTTAGCCTCCTAACCGATGAAGATACGTAATTTTCCAAGGTAATAAAAATGTGAAAACTTGACCAAGTTATCAATCTTCTTGCATTATTTATATCTTTTTTATAACCTTTCCAACCATAAAATAAATTGACCTACAGACCTTCACTTACTGAGAGCCTCTTATAAAATAAAATATTTACCTACTATATGGAACCCTACAGCTGTGCCTGCGGCTTAGAAATTATATGTGATTGTACAATGCACATCCGATTTTCTAAGTTCCCACACTTTAATTTGCACAAATAAATTGTTGTGAATTAAACTTCTCCATAAATGGCGGTTGTAGCATAAAAACAGGAAAATTTGCACAAAAATGCGTTATATAAATTTAACTTACGATTATTCCAAAAAAATCAGTCAATGTTTTTTTTACCCATCCCCATTGTTGTCATCATGAAATCCTACTTATCGAAGTTCAAAAAAGGTGAAGAGGCTTGCTAAAAATACAGTGCAATTTGAAAGATGGGTCCATTATAAGCGGAGGTCAACGCCGAGGTCAATTATAACTCCTTTTTTACCCTTTGCAGGGAGGAAAAAATCTCGTACGAGACACACCGCCATAATCTGGGGTCGTAGTGTCAGACTTTCACTAACTAAAACTTCCCACTAACCCTCCATGGTCGTGCGGATCCGCCGTTACGCATTATCTTTCACGACTAGGGGGTATCGTCTTCTGGCTTTTAGGGACTTTGCTTTTTTCTTATTGCACATCGTAGCCGGCTTCAGATTTGTCCTTCCGTCAGTTTACTGTTTCCCTCAGCACTCCCGGGTCTTTTATCTCTTTCGATTTGACTTTCGACCGCGTATCATGGATGAGTGTTAAATTTTGTTGATATTGTTCTACTTGCTTAGGCATTTGTCTTGTACTCTTAGATGCTATCGTAGATATGCATCCAATTTGTCCAATTTTACCTTCCGTCCTTTCGGGTCCATCATAGGCGCAACTAGAATTAATTTCAATTACCAATTAATAATATTTTAATTACCGAATATTATGCTATATTTTTGTAAAAATTGTTTTTGTTATTATAATACTTCAGTTTAGTGGGGAAAGAAACTTGAATTGTTTTAATTCAATGTAATTAATGTAAATAATGTAAATAATTGTTAGCAAACGATAAAGTTAGCATGGAAGGCCAGGTTTTCTAGGAGCGTATTATTTTTCAAAAATTTGTTTGCTGCCTCTGGAATCACAAAAATAAGTACAAAAACATCTATTTATAATTTCTAACTTCAAATTTAAGTCTGCAGCGCAATGTTCTGCTATTTTTACCCCCCCCTTAAAAATATTGTTTGAAGCCTTTAGCCCCCCAAAGTTTTGACCCTAGTTGAGCCTATGCGGGTTCTTCTTACAGGCCTCCGCCTTGGCTTCACAGAAAATTTTAATTACCGAATATGCTATATTTACAAAAATTGTTTTTGTTATTATGAACTTCAGTTTAGTGGGGAAAGAAATTAGCAAAAGATGAAGTTAGCCTCGAAGGCCAGGTTTTCGAGAAGCTTCTGCCTCTGGAATCACACAAATTAGTACAAAATCATATTTTTATAATATCTAACTTCAAATCTAAACTCCGTTGACCTTGAAAATCTAAATTTTTTTTCTGCGGCGCATTTTTTTGCTATTTTTAACACCCCCCCTCCCTAAAAATTGTTTGAAGACTTTTTTTAGCCCCCTCAAACTTTTGACCTTTATTGCGCATATGGTGGGAGGACTTACTTGTCTTCCAATTAGATTATGAGGGTAAAACACTTGACTAATGACCGGGGGGGGGGTTGCCAAATGGTTTTCTCCAGAAATCCACTTCGTTCTGTTCGCAGACTCACAGAACTTTCACAAGTCCAATCGGATCTAGAAGAGAGGATCTGCTGCCTTCCAATAAACCCACACTATTTATAGGATATTAATTGCAATTATATTCATAACTCTTATTTGATTACATTTGAAAGGCGCTGGGGGGTATTAAGCCCGCAAGAGCCCCGAAAAAGTGAAAAATGGCCGTGAAACCGGGGGTTGTGGGGCGGGGGGGTATGGAAGCAAAAGTATGCTGATACAAGAATTACATTTGTCTGTTTAATTTTAAAAATCATCTGATTATTATCTTATTAAAAAATTGTGTCCAGGAACCGGGGGGTCTGGGGGGTATGGAATACCCCCCAGTACTATTTCAAAATTGATAGCAACACAAATTTGATTCGTGAGATAAGGTTTGGTTGCTTACTTACTTATGACTGGGGGGTATTCCATACCCCCCAGACCCCCCGGTTCCTGGTCAAAATTTTCTAATAAGATATTAATCAGATGATTTTTAAAATTAAATAAGACGAATTTAATTATTGTGGAAGCATCTTTTTACCCCCCAGGCATATATAAGCAATAAGACCATATCTATTTCTGTTATCCCCCCCCGTACTATTTCAAAATTGATAGCAACAAAAATTTGATTTTTGAGATACGGTCTTGTTGCTTACTTATACAAACCGGGGGGTCTGGGGGGTATGGAATACCCTCCAGTCATAAGTAAGCAACCAAACCTTATCTCAAGAATCAAATTTTTGTTGCGATCAATTTTGAGATAGTACTGGGGGGTATTCCATACCCCCCAGACCCCCCGGTCATCATCTTATATTTAATGTTTTGTTTCTCTCTTGATTATTCTGCTATCTAAAGTATTTAGACCATATACCAATAAAATCTTGCACTTTTTGAGAAGTGGGTTTAGGCTTCATCTTGGAGAGTTGAGAGGCTGCAAAGCATTTTCGATTAGTCAGCAAATGATATAGTATAAAAGAACGAAAGAACACGAGAATCTATCATTAGTTTTTCGAAGCCTTGGATGGCACAGACAAGCACAATGGAGTTCAAAAATTGGTTACTCCAAAATCTCTTTCTTTCTTATCGAATGGCATTTTTCACATCTTCGGTTGTCATAGCAACCAAATTTCAATAATGTGAATTCAAAAACTTTAGAAGTAGTAGATAATAATAATTTTTATTTAATTAGACATAGCGGATACTTCTTTACTTCTTCCATCCTGCACTAAAAGACACAGTTTCTAGTATTAATTTTTGTTTTTCGAAAATTGTTGAAAATACCATAAAAAAGTAAGAAACACTGTAAAAAAAAATCAAACAATGATATTGGTTTCTTAAATTCTTAACATCCTAAAATTGATTCCAGTGCGACCTTGAGGCCGCAGAGAATAAGCAATGTATTTGCATGTATACTTACATACTAATTTTTTATTTTGTAGGAAATTCAATTTTCTGCAAAAAAGACACTTTCGATCATTTTTACCTTCTAAATCTAGTAGTTTCCGAAACTTTGGATATTCTGAACGCCCAATGCTATCTTGGACTTTATAGTAGGAAATTCAATTCTAAAAAGTTTCTTTCATATTTTTTTGTGAATTTTACGGAGTTTCCATTGATTTTCAAATTAAAATTGGGTTATTAGGTTATTACAATACAATTTTCTAAAATAAAAATTCAAAAAAGAGCTTCTTGGGGATTAAAGTGACACTTTATCTCCCATAGCATAAAACGAGAATGGCCTAAAACAACTGGGTATTAACAGTTAATAGTTACCATAATAATAACAAAAAAAAACGGTACCATAATGATTTAGCAAAAAAACATACGTACCTACATACATAAAGTAATATTATTGCTCCATAAATTTTATATATCAAAGTACAATGAAATGCTCGACTGACTTTAATTTATAAACGAAATTAAATAACATTTGAACAATATTTTTGAAATTAATGATCGTGGGTGTGTTAAATCATGTCATAAACTTTGGTCGCACCCGTGTCAATATTTGTTAATACATTATCCTTGAAGGACGTACTTCATCACATAAATTCATCAAACAAGTTTTCCTGTAAATCAATTACTATCAAAATATTTTACAAAAACCGAACATGAACCCTTCATTGACCGTTCATTATCCTGTCGTTCGAAGCCCGACACACAAGGGTGTCGTCAGTGTCGTTGTAATGTTGAGGGATTTATCCTATCACGAAGATTATTTTATGCTGAAGCGTTTGGATATATTTTTAATGAGTTCTTGTTCATTTTATGACACTTGATTAATTTATTCAATTTCAAAACGGATCAGCAATTTAAAAATATATCATGAGTTTGTCTATTTTATTACCGTGGGGCTCTCAAAGGTGCCTATAACGATAAAATTCGCATTAATTGGTCTTAATTCATTTTTGTATTGCGTTGTTTGCGATTTTATGTTTGCGATAAATTACTGATAAATAAAATTTGTTGTAGGTGTACGTGAGCGGTTCCCTTGCCAACTTATACATGAAATCAGCGCTGGATAGCGATTGGCAATTAAAATTTACTGGAATCCCCTTAGTATTATTGGATATTGGAGAAGCACGTTCCAGGAGCAAACGACGCATTCAGATCGTCCTTGCCGAGCGAGGGTCTTGTTTCATGCTATGGAAAGATACTATAGATAACTTATCTGCTTATAAAGTCGCTGGAAAAGCTTTTCATACTATGTGCTATTCATCAGATCACACCATTCAAGTTGGTTTTAGTTTTGATACAACACAAGCAGCGCAAGATATGTGGAGCGAAATCGAGAAGTTAACTTCTTGTCCAGAAAACATTTCGTTATCAGTTCCAGGCAAGAAGAAGCGAAAAGAGCGCAAACCGCCCAAACCTGCACCGCTACCACCAAAAAGTCATATTTCACAGCCATGTTGTTTTCAACATGTAACGTCTGTTGATCAAAATGACCGAGCCCGATATTATTCCCTGAAGGAATTTGTTCCAATTACGGCGTTCGCTCGTAAAACTACTACTCTGGAGGAATTTTAAAACGAGCATTGCGCTACATGTTTTAATTATTTTAGCTCGCAGTAGCATAGTAAAACCTAAAACGCTTTGTAAATAATTTTGTGTATAGCATAAGAGAGTTAATAAATTAATAAGTTTTTTAATAATTCCAAATTCCAAAAACTATTTTAAGGTTTAAGGATTTCCCAGACCAATGCGATATGGCGAAGCAAACGCGTTTTGGGAAAATTAGGTTCTTTTACATTTCATCAGAAGTGAGAATCAACCAAAAGACGTTTCCGCTGTACCGCGTAGGTGTGAGGTGTCCTTTAAATTGTATGTTTTGTATGGAAGCGATCAATAATTCAACTTTCTCGTCGAGAGTCTGTTGGGTTGCCTACCGCAAAATCTGAAGAGTTAGCTCTTGTAAACTTGCGGATCCTATACTTACTTGTGGAACTTTTGTAAAATATACACTAATTTTCAGTTTTTATTACAATTTGACTGATTAGTTCGTTAGAAATAACCATTTTTGTGTCAGATTTTGAATGAGTGTGTGATTGTATAATTTTAAAAATTGGTAATTAATTTTAATGTACAATTTGCTTGTTAATTAATACTTTAACATAACAAAATGTAAGTAATTATTTAGTCAGGAGGATCCTGGTACCATATGTCGAGCATTCCAAATATTAAAAACAAATCGGCCTGGAACATTCATTCCAAAAACAATTAGCCCAACCAATCGAAGTCGATTTTCGAATATTTTAAAATTCCATTTTATTAAAATTTGTATATCGTCAAAAACTAATGTGAATTATTGAGTAGTAAAATCAAAAGTATAAAAAAAAAGTAAATGTATTTATGATATAAATAATTATGTATGTTAAAATTAACCTGTGATATCATTTTTGAAAATTATTTCATTGATTTTCTATTTTTTTCAAATTGATGTGTAATGCATAATATATTATAACCTGTTCAATTGACTGTAAAGTTTAGATAGCCGAATATATTTGTAAAAATAAAATTATGAATTAATAATATTTTGTAGATTTTAGGATAGCAACCATGGGTATCTCGTATCTGGCAGGAAACAATGTTTTGCTTTTGAGATTTAAGTTATCATTGTAAAAATTAAGAGGGGGAGTTTTAACAATAAATTGTTCCTTCTGGAATATCTATGATTTCCCATGCTAACTGGGAGTGAAGCATAGCTAAAGATACAGGAACATCTGGATTTGTTGTGGATGCTAACCCGGTCACTCCTCAAGCCATCCTAACAGTATAATGAGCTCCAGGATCTTGGCAGGCGGAGTCAGAAGTCCCCCAACACAGATCCTATCATTGAAGTTAATGTCGGACAGTAACAAAGTTCATTTTCAGCTATTGCCTCCCCTTCATTACATCCACAATGTAGATGGTCCTCTGTACACACACCCCATCATGTGAAGGTGTTTATTTGATCTGCAGTGTCCAGTGAAGATCCCTGCAACTGCAAACAATGTTAGTCGTAACAGTCAAAATACAATTTTAAGGATGATTTTTGATGCTTTGATTCCATTTAACCCATAGGATTCACTTACCCCGGGACGGTGCCTCTTAGCTTATGTAGCATCGAACCTTATGAAAACTTAATCCGGACCTGGGTCAATTATAAAACATTATTTTCCAATAACTTTTCAAGACTTCTCATTAATTGTTTCATCAGCTACTGTGACGTATTTTAACCAGAGATGTTGGAACAACATTTTTTTGTAGTAGTGGAAAATAATGAAACATCGAAAATTCCTTTTCTGCGTATTCAAAACATTAGCTTCCAAGTTCCGGGACCAGAGGGTGTTAAACCCTAGATAAGCTGTTCACTTACCATTCGTAGACCATCGATGCTACTAAAAATGTGATAAAATTAAGTAATATTCTGTTTTTCTTTTCCTCAAAATGTTTTTCGTTGAACTGGACGGTATTCCGTACCTCCAGACATCCGGGTTTCACATCCACTTACCCATTGATTACCATTGCCGTTGGTTGGATTAATTTCCAAATACAACTTAGTTTTAGAGGTAGTAGGAGCATAGTGGTCACGCAAGTTTACTATAAACGCTAAATTCCCAGTTCAAATCTGAGTGAAGTAAGAACTTTATTCTGACCGTTTCCTCTCGGAGGGCAGAGTACAAGAGCACAGAGTACAAGCATACGACTAAGGAGAAGACAACTTAGTTTGTAGTAACCAGGTGTTTTTTCTCCAGGTCATTAATTCTGTTATTTATTTGGTCATATTAGTCGGATTTATTCCCAACTCTCAGCCATTGAATGTTTCTGTATGAGATGTGGCGTCATTATACAATCTGGAAGTTAGGAACATAGATTCCCAGGTAACTGATCGGTTTAACATGGGGTTAATTTTCTTTTGTAGATTTTTTATTGATAGCGATCAGGACGTGGTGGAAATGTATTAGTGAAGAATCGAAACTGAATCCTCTTATCAGTGGGACGAATTGCACTTAAATTTACTTTTGACGTAATGATTAAACTTAAAGAGGAGGTTAGAACCACCATCATCTTTCAAGTATCATAGTGGCAGTGTCGTAACTACCAGTGTGCGCGGTGTGCGAATGAACACATTCCGTAAAATTTTAGGGGACCGAGACAATGTAAAGTAAAAAATAATGGCACCGCACCAGTCTTCTTAAACAAAGGTAAAAGGCGCCTGTGCAAGCGGGAAACGGACAATTCGGCAACGGGAATCAACCGATCGAGCTTAGGTTAGTACTAGGAAACGATTTTTTTAAATGAGTTCTTGCGTACTCTTCCTTGTGCTGAGGGGTATTCCATACCCCCCAGACCCCCCGGTTTCACGCCCGTTTCAGAGAAATAAGTTTATTTTGGTTTAACAATGCTTTAATTGGAACGGGCCGGGGGGGAGTGTAGTGCAAATTAAACCGCTTGCCACGGAAATATTTATTATACAATTAAAAAACATTTAAGGTAAAACAAAATTATTCCCCAGAAATGGATGAGAAACCGGGGGGTCTGGGGGGTATGGAATACCCCCCAGCACAAGAAAGTGACGATATGACTTTTCAAAATTGATAAAGATATTTTGCATATTACGGTTGGGGGTATTCCATAGCACCAGGTTTTTCAATTGATTACTTATAATTAGAGACAGGACAGTTAGGCAAATTATTGATAATATTTAATTTTATCTAATTTTGAAATGATTTTTCTATTTTCTAAGGTGTATAAGCCTACTAAATACCCTAAAATGTAAAGAAATGAGCTTGCAACGGAGGGTCTAAGGAGGTATGGACAGTGGCGTAAATACGGGGGGGGGGGGAAGGAATGATCCCAAGCCCAATGCTTTGGACTCCCTTAAACTGCGTTATATTGCAGCCAAATTTTTCTTTCGCTCCTGGGCTTAAAATTTGGAGTTACGCCACTGAATAATGGCATATGATACCTAACTAACATTCAACTTGGCCGACAGGGCAGCGCCATTTAGCTGAACGAACAATTAATTAGCCAATTACAACGCTAGATTTGTAGCTTCCATAAGTGTATAGCGCCATCTCCTAGGTAAATTGCGACTTAAAATACCTAATCAACGTTCAAATTGACCAATTGGGTGGTACCATTAGCATACAGCCCCAATACGATTGAATTAATCAATTTTCTATCATTGTTCATTGACTGAAGCAGAAACACGAATATTTCCTAAAAATTTGATTGGGTTTTGGGCTAATCAAGCAATCCTATACTACATGGTTGTGATAAATGTGGGGTTTCAGAGCCTTAACATTTGGAAGACGACCATATACGTGTAAACCGTTGTATTTTGGCATTCGACCTTAATCGGAGGGGATTGTAACAATATCAGGTGCATTTACCTATTTCGTAAATCGAATAATACCTTTTTGGCTTTGAATATTAATGAAATCCAAATTACCGGCGCGCCTATAAATGATATAGAGGAGGAGGAGCCTTCTAGCAAGCACTATATTACATTTTAATTCGAGCTATCTTAAATAGATCAACTTACGAATACGGGTAAAGTTAACCCAAGAAATCATAGCCGGGCGGAGCCAAAATCTTGCGCAGTACATGACACGTGACACCCAATTCCACCACTTGACACTGACTAATTTTCGTTTCTGCACATTAGCTCCGCCCGGCCATGATTCCTTGGGTTAGCTTTACTTATTCAGATTTTACGTGTGCTTAACCTTTAATTAGTGACGTGAATCGTTCCTACATACATTTCAAAGGGAACTTGGCCTCGGAGGCGCCCACGTCACCAACTAAAGGTTAACAAATCCTACTCTGTAATATTGTTATGTCTATGCTTGGAAAATATTCCATGCCCCCCCCCCCCCGCAGTTATACATACAAACATAGCATATTAGTTTCTTTTTCTGATTTTATTCAACTCTAACACATTTATTTCATTTGTTTGTAATTTCACGACAGAATGGTAATTTACACTGTATACATCTGGTCTGGTCCATTTTTTCACTTTCTTTTCTTTCATTTTTTCACATCAAATGTGTCACGAAAAACTTCGTTGATTACATTTTTTTACCACAAGGACAAATTTTTGTTTCCGATTCCGATAAAATTTCAATTCCTAAATTAAGAACCAAAGTAAGAACTTCGATTTTTTGGTTATACAATTGGAAACTTCGAGTTCATGTTTATTCTATTCATTACTCTGAGTATAATTTTCCATCTGGTTCACTTGAAATTATATCCACAACATCGACCAATCTTCTCACCATAAAAGCATTCAATCTTGAAGAATGAAGAATTGATTAATTTTTTGATCAACTCTCACATGAGGGTTTGTCAGTTGAGGGTTAATTCACGTTTCAAAATTGCAAATTCTAAATAAATATATCAAAATGTGGTATTAAGAGTAAGACCTGGGGGTATGGAATACCCCCAGCCATTCCATGGGTCGCAAACGTGTTTAAAGTTGGTGAAATTTTTGTTGGTAATAAATGAAAGAATCAATCAAAAGTGCACCTATTCGCTGGGTGCGAAGTGCATAGTGGGGGTATTAAAAAACGACGCCAGCGTCCGCTGCGGACAAATTGTGCAAAAAAACGTGGCAAGATGTTATGCACCCAGCGAATACAGGAGAAGGAGTTTTCCAGCAGATGATGGAGAGACGTAGAAACCCCAGCGATACATCACAGACTTTGTGATACCATTTGAGGTGATTAGGTTGTGGTTCTTCACTCTTCTTGTATTTTTCAAGACACCATGCATATGTTACGATTTTGTCAGATAGAGTGAATTACTTGGTAAAAAGTAAATTAAAACGATTGTTCTACTAAATATAAATAAAAAAGGTAAAAGTTTTGGAAATTTTTTTAGAGATAAAACACGAATAGATAAATAAATTCAATAACTACAATAATAAAAAATAAAAATAAAACTTGATGAATTATAGTCAATTAGCATTTATAGATAATAAACTTTCTCAGGTGAGCTGTTAATGCGATTGTCTTTACACGACCTGCTAACCCTGACAATGACCATCGGCAGGTCAAATATATGCATATGTATTATAATATATAGGTGGTGATACTTGGCCCAAACATGTGACCCAATAAGAATCTTTGAACAAAATAAATTGCATTCGTTGGTTATCTCATTGGATCAGTTTTCTTTGATGTAAATTTTTGTTAATTGCTGTAATTAAATAACTTTCACTATATCTCCGCCAAGTATCTCAAAAAGTCGTTCGTTCGTTGGGATGAATTGGCGATACTTACTTTGTTTCGATATCGCTTTAGGCGGAGTCAACATTGAATGAGAGTTATAATCGAACACATTTTGTTGGGCTCTAATAACTGTAAATTTTAGTTTTTATACCGTAAGTGATACTAAGATTTAGCGAGATGTTTAAAATTGCAAGCTGTACTTTTGCATTCACATCGTGCGATTTTTAAAGTTCTTCGTGAGGTGTTCTTTGCAATATTGTTACTTTTAAGTGGTTCAATATACTCTTTATACTGTTATACAATGAGATTACTGGCCGTAGGGCTATAATTTACTAAATGCACGCAGTGGACGTCGTAAGAAAACCGGGGTGGCTCGACTCAAAAACTGTGGGAAAGCTCCTCTTCATTTATAACCGAACTACATTATCACCAACACCACTTACTTCAATCTGTAACACTCAGATCTCAGATTACAATATTTCAAGATTTAAAATACAAAACGTGAAATTAACATCAATAAAAATGGCTTTCCTTTTTTACTTTTTTTCCATGCCGGTTCGGTCTAAAAAGAATCAAACCGACTGCTCCATTTTGAAACATTTTCCTTAGCGTCGCGTCGGCGTCGCGCCTCTTCTTCTCTTTTACATTTTTTCTTAGAAGAAAATAATTGGTGTTGATTAATCAAATTTTTTTACATCCTTAACCTGGTTTATTATACCTCCAGTTTTAAATTGATCGCGGTAGTCAGACTGCATTATCCGCCAATAATGATGTGCAACAATTAATTTTTTTGCTCATCCCGCATTGAACAAGTTTTAGTAATTGCTATCTCAAAATACAAATACTCGTTTTAAATCGTCACTTTAATTTTTAAATTATATGTAGCTTGTAAGAAAAAGGGTCACTCGACAGAATTGTGTCGCAGTTTGCAAAAAGGAATTTTAACTTCCACTCGTCCCACACGAAAAAGAACAAAAACTTTGCAGATTTTTCCAGGATTTGCTTGAACCCGGTATAGTAGCGATGCATGTAAATTGAATTTACTTTCTAATGTGTAACAGGTTAAATAAATTACATAATTATGTATATGAATACAAGCTTTTTTCACTGTTTATAGTAGGCGGAATATATTATAATATGTAAGCTTATGTTGCACACCATTACATCTTTTTATGTTTCTTTTTATCAATCGAAATCAAGTTAGACTACTCGAGAACCACAATTTCTTTTCACTACTTTGAAATTTTTTTTGCCGTTATCTAAACTGAGCCAATTAAAATAAAGTAAATTAATTATTATTATCGGTAATAACACGAAACATTTATCTTTATGGTTATGTAATGTCGTTGAAGAGAGTTGGAAGAAGTAGAATTAACCGGATAAAATTTTGTCATGGAAGTTTTTTTATATAATGTTAATTCGGTAACCTCATGTCTATCTTGTCCCGCTTGCCCCTCAGCTCATAAAAACATTAACCTCATTTTCCGACCTAATATGGCTTCTTCCTGTGGATCTTAGAAGAGGTGAACTTCAAGGAAGGAGGAGATTTGTATAAATACTAAATTTCGGGGGAGGCTGACCACAATGAACTATGAAATGAAAATTTTGTTTCTGGGTGTTTTCTACTGTTTTTAGCAATTTCCAACTTTTAAATCAAATGCGAATGTTATTATTTTAAATCTTTTTTACTTTTCTCTTTCTTTTTTATATTGCGGATGTTGTTCGGAGAACACAAATTCCAAAAAGTGGGACCTATTATCACTAGAATCGTCGAAAACTAACTTTTCTCCAAATAACAACGTACAAAATGCGAAGGAAAATTATATTTCACAAAAATTTAAATTTGGAAGGTAAATAAAGAGACGGTCAGAGCATGGTGGTCGAATAAGTTGACTATGAACACTAAATGTCCGGTTCGAATCCGGGTGAAGTAAGAACTTTATTCTGGCCGTCTCTCTGGTCCTCCAGGTTGGGGGTTCTACGTCGGGCTTGCTCCTCGTCTAGGTAAAAAATGTAAAATGCTAACAAACCAAACACCAATTCGCAAGGTTGGTAGTTGGGCTCGGATAACGTTATAATGCGTTTCAAAAACCGATTATATCAGCTAAATAATGACAATTTTTTTTATTAATTAAGTAACAGCCTTCATTAATAATTGCGGATCGTCTCGTTAAGGGTAGCGGTTCAAAGAATTTCTTATGTAAGTGATTGTATGTCAATTGTATGTGTAAAAATTAATTTTTCAAAAAATAAGTCTTAAAAATCAAAAACTCCAAAAAATGTTATGCTCAACATGTTAATAATTTTTTTTCGAAATTGCACTGGAAACGAGATACTCACGAAAACCCACACCTAGCTGTGCATTTTACTTCCTTTTGTAAATTTATAAGCATTTTTATAACTTATAGCTCGGAATCTATTAGAGCTAGAAGAAAATTGTAAACATAAATGTTGTAGAAAATTTTATGCTCTATATAATTTATTAAAACTGCTTTAACTGAATTTGCATGGGAAAGGAGATATTTGGGATAAACTAGAATTAACCTTAATTTTATAGGGTGTTTTCAGGATGGCGGGGCACACAGAAGCACGCCAAGGTCAAAAACTTGAATTTGACATTAGAAGACCAGTTTATAAAACATATTGTAAACGCGGGGGTATGGAATACCACCCCCTCCGCTATAGAAGTTGATTTTTTTATTATTCTTGCAGCAAGAACTGCTTCATCGATAGTTTATTGGTTCCTATCTCCCCGAACTATTTATTTCGGATTGGAAATTATAAAGAAAATGGAATATCGAAGATGATAATTTTTTAACATTATCTTCAAAAGCTGGGGCGTATGGAATAGAAAAACCCCCGGTCGCTGAACATTTTCTCATAAAATCGAATAAATCTTCGATTGTAATATAACTAGACCTTATTTTTTTATTGATATTTGTTGAGAAATAAATGCGATAGAATTTTCAAAACGAAAACAACTAGTGATAGTGTTTCAAATTGTAAACAATTTGATATCTTATACTGAGGATCTAATACAAGGGATTTTTGAGTCACGTGCACACTGGCTTTTTATATAACCCTGATATCAAAATATCTATGCACCATTCGAAATTTTTGGTAAAATGGGCTATATAATATGTTGTCCATCACCATATTACGTCCGTACTTCCATTGAACGTCGCGAAAGTCCATTTAAAGTACTGTACTGTGTACGTCACAGAAAGGATGTTCGGCACATCATTGTACTTCCTCAAAACTTCCGCAACGGAACGTCCTTAAAACGTCCGTAACTGCAAGTTTTACGTAAGTCCAGTAGCGTAACTACCAGTGTACGCGGTGTTCGAATGAACGCAGCCCGTAAAATCTTAGGGGCCAGTGACAATGTAAAGTAAAAAATAATGGCACCAATCTTCTTAAACAAAGGTAACAGGCGCCTGTTCAAGCGGGAAACGGACAACTCGGCAACGGGAATCCACCGATCAAACTTAGGTTAGTATTAATAACAATTTTTTTAAATGATGCGACCATTAAAAGAAAGATCCGCCGGTGCCGAGTTCTTGCGTAATCTTCCTTGTGCTGGAGGGTATTCCATACCCCCCAGACCCCCCGGTTTCATGCGCATTTCAAAGAAATAAGTTTATTTTGGTTTAACAATGCTTTAATTGATTTGTTATAGAAAAAAAACCTTTTGCTTGAACGGGGCGGGGGGTGGTGTAGTGCAAATTAAAGCGCTTGCCACGGAAATATTTATTTATACAATAAAAATTATTGTTAAAGTAAAACAAGTTTATTCCCTTGAAATGGGCGAGAAACCGGGGGGTCTGGGGGGTATGGAATACCCCCCAGCACAAGGAAGGGTACACAACAACTCGGTATCGGCCTACTCGACACCGCACCGCTCAGCTCCGCTCGAGTCGGCACCGGGAATGCCCGGAACCGGCGAGTCTCTATTTTAAATCTATACCCCCCAGCACAAAGAAGTAACGATATGACTTTTCAAAATTGATAATAAAGATATTTTGGATATTACGGCTGGGGGGTATACCATAGCACCATCAGGTTTAGCGCACTAAATACCCTGAAATCTGAAGAAATGAGCTTGCAAGCGAGGGTCTGGGGTGGTATGGACAGTGGTGTAAATACTGGGGGGGGGGAAGGAATGATCCAGGGCCCAATGCTTTGGACTTCCTTAAACTGCGTTATATTGCGGCCAATTACTCTACTGAGTATGTCCATTTGTAGTCCATGGACTTACGTATCTAAAATGCCTCTTAAACGGAGGTCCATAGGACTTTGTGTGCTATATGGGATATTTAGCTACACCCACCTCTAAGTTTATGTATTATACTTTACTATAATCGTCCTATAAATTAATATTAATGGTACTATAATCGGGGAATTTTCTTAAAAACGATTAGCAAATACACTCTATAATTGCTCCGGCTAGTTATGACTCTTAATATTGTCCTCCACCGAATGGTTTTAAAAAAATGAAAATTAAAATCAACAAAATTACTCTGGTTACCCACACGGTGGATGGCAATCCCAACCAGCTAACTCAGCGAACAGTTAAATGAACATGAGACTCTTATTTATAGAAATGCTAGCACCTTTTCTTATTTATCTGTAAAGACAAGCCAACCCTAAATTGTAGACTTGTTTGCTTCTAAATCTTAAAAATAAAACACCTCAATATTGACCAAAATCGTGTAATAAAAACAAAATAGACAAATTAACCAAAATACCAAAAATTTCATTGTTGAATCTTAAAAAAAAATTACTACGCTCAGTTTATAAATCGGTACATTTACCGTTTTGGAACTAAAGTGTTATGTGTTAATATGTTACAAAAAAACAACGCATTTACGTTCATTTATAATTTGAAAACCTTAATTGTTTTTTGTATCAATCTTTTATGTGTGCAAATGTTAGTTTTATATAAATCAATTACATTAATTATTAACAATAATATCAAATTTTTCATATTACCAAAAGTTTTGTGATCACTCATTGTCAAGCTTGATCTTATCACCGCTACTGACGCCTTCTTTCATAGTTTTGAATGTTGTTTTAGTTGTAATTGTGGGTTTCTCCAATTTGACGAATCGTAGATTATCATCCAATTTTTGTAACCAAATCCATCTGTAGATAACAGGTATGAAATTGAACCTCAATATAATAATTCGACGTTTTGTAATTCGAAAATTTATTAACAACACCAATATTCGTTGTTGTAGAATAAAAACCATTCCATTAATTATTTATAAAAATAGAATAACATCATCATCCATTTCATCACATAAAATCGAAAAATATCCCGGTTGCACAATAAAATGGCGGACTCCAAATTTTATCCAAAATTTGATAAGAACAATCAAAATTTACCAATCCAACTACCATGGGATTCACTTCCATTCACTAATTGGCTTCTCTGTGTGATACTCACACCATAACATTAATGTTCTCAAAAGAAAAATCCAAATTTTCCAAATTAGGAAAAAATTATTCGTCTTTGAAAATTTACACCTCCGTTCCACACAAAAGATGGACGTCCAAGTCGCCTTATCATTCTCTACCACCTCACCATTTCCAACATTCCCAACGGACTCCTAATCACAAATCAGTTTATAGCGGCGAATTCAAATTAGTTCCAATACACAACTTTGCTTTGCAGGTCCAGATTCTTACACAACACAAAGGAAATAAACTATCACTTCACCAAAATTAAAGTTCATCAAAATCTCTGTGTAAAATGTGTTAATAGTAACATCCTTGTCCCTGTGTCATATAAACTATGCGTGCAAATTTGGTGTTTGCATTACACCACTATGAATCATTGAATTACACCTGTTAACTCATCATGAGTTTTTGTTACACGACATCATATTAAATACCTCAGCGAATATGCTAAACGACGCCTATTTAATTTTATCAACAACTTCAAAAATTTATTTAATTAGAAGATAATTTTGTGCTGCTTTATCTTAACAAAACACAAACCAAGAGTTTATTTTTCTCTTGATTGAAATGTGGAACAAATACAAGTCCCGATTGATCACTTTTATATCGATTATGCAAGGAGACATTTTTTACTAAACAAAATTATCTGTATACTCCTTGCAAACACGAAGGAATAAAATTCAATTACAAAATAAATCGATTTTTGTACCTTAAAATATTTCTCCTCGTACAACTTTATAATGTCCACTGCAACGAGAAACGAGAATGTATTCTTCTTTGTCGGCCGCTTGAGTCACTCTCTTCTAGTTCAATAGCTGATTCTCACTTAAAGTAGAGCTCTCCAGTCTCCAGTGCGACTGAATTACTATCCACAAATTAATTTCGGTACCCCCCCCAAAAAAAAAACCAATCGTATTGTCTTGCAAATAATCAACGAAGAAACTTTTTCTATCATCAGGTAAAAACAAAATAAATAATCAAGTTAGTGCGATTGTAACCTCAAAAAATTGACTCCAAAATTTTACTTTTCCAAATTTATCCAGGATTTATATAGCTCAAATTATGATCATTCACCAAAATAACAACTGATGATTATCTTAATACTCCAAAATCTCGTAAATTCTCCAATGGTCGACCAAAATTCACCAAATTCACAGAGAATCACTCTCTTAATTCCAGAATCAAGTTTGATTCCAGAAAATCTCAAATATTCGCAAAACTAAAGACAGACGAAAATTCGCGTGTTTTTCTTGTAAGATGGTTTCCACCGGAAGACCTCGCTTCCCTGTTTCTACTCGTAAACGAAATATTCTATCCCTTTTATCATTTTTCGTGGGGGTAAATTAAATTCTTGCACAACCTTGACACTTTCACTAATTATAATTCACTTTTGGTACCAACAAGAGAAAAATTCACCACAACAATTCTAAATTTCAATTAATCAAATTCCTAGAAGTGTGAGCCATTCAAATCTTTACAGAGGACAAATTTCCTGTTTATCATAAATGAATTATCTGTCGATGGGAGCCTCAGCAACATCTAAATTCAAAGTTTGAAACCTTCAAGCAGCAAAATGCAAAATTATCCTTTTATTCAATCCTCAAAATTTCAATAGCATCGCTTAAATTATTTGCGACTGCTTATTATCAAAAACGGAAGACGACAACATAGAAGCTACAAAATAAAAATTCCTATAGTTAATAAATTTCCCACGGTGTAACGTAAAATCGTCATTTGACGTTTGTTTCGCGCGCCTCTGGATTTTACTCCTTTTTAATTCTCCCGTGGGCGACGCCTATGGAAGAAATGGCGGTGTTGTTATCAGGAGTTCTGTCATATTTGAAAAGGAGCGATCGTGATTACGTTTTGGTTTACGTTTAGTGAATATCGCAAATTGGGATAAAGACACCTGTTTTGCTCCTGTGTCACCTTGACGACGCGGCGCTCGATTGCGGATTTTTCCGTTTGTTGTTTTGATCCTGGCTTAGTAGTAAGCTGTTAGTAAGTACTTTTACCATTATTTCTGGCTCTAATTATGTATCGCCTTAGATCAGAATTCTATTATTTGCAACGTGGACCTCAAGAGTTGTACAGTAGTTTTTTTATTCTTATACCTTGTGGCTTTTACACCTGGCGCATGACCTTGGGTCAATCAGTAACCTTGAAGCCTACGCTACCAATTCCTGCTAGGCAAACTGTATACCAAAAGATCCTTTCGTTTCGGACTGGCAGAAGAAGACAGTAGACTATACCTTTTGTTTTCATTTAATACCATCGATCGCGTACAGAGAATTCCGTATAAGGTAGATTTTGTGAACACCGAAAGATCTTAGGTGAGTTTTTTTCCCTCTGTATTGCGATTGTGTTTTGGTTAGTTTTGGACAGTTTATGTTCTGCTTTGGTACGTCCACGTACTTTCTAACGCCATTTGACCAAGTTAGTTTTATAGTCGACGGATGTCCTTTGTGTGTGCTATTATTGTGGCAGAAATTATTAATAAACGCAACCTTTGTTTCCGACTTATTGGTTTTATTTACCTCGAGAAGTGGCAAACCGAATCCTCACCTTGCCTACTGATTACCATAGAGCTAGTTTTTCCATCAGGGCCACCACACGCAAATTTACCAGCAATAACTGGGTGTGAGGAAATTTCCAATTGCGTAGGTGATCTGGAATTTCGTTGCAACGGAAATTTGGATACGAATTCGAAAATTGGGATACTTGAGCCCACTCACTTTGTAAAAATATCCCTGTAGCCCACATATCTCCAAAATTGTGATATTTAAGTCAACGGAACTCGAAAACGGGGATGTTTGAGCCCGCAGATGTGGTAAAAATATTCTTGTAACCCACGTAACTCCTTAACCGGGATCTTTAAGTTCAAAAGTCTGCCTAGTATGTCTGTAGTTAACAATTCCTCCATAATTAACGAAATGCAATTTAAAATAACATGTTTGAGTTTGATTAATCGTCAACTGCGGTAAGCCCCGTCCCTTAATAAACCGTGCTCCTAGTGTTTACATCAAGCGCACGTACCGTCAACATAACGCGACAACTGGGCATTTCTTCAATAAATCGAAACTTTAATAAGATAAAACCGGAGACGGTCGGAGCATGGTGGTCGAATAAGTTGACTATGAACGCTAAATGCCCGGTTTGAATCCGGGTGAAGTAAGAACTTTATTCTGGCCGTCTCTCTGGTCCTCCAGGTTGGGGGTTCTACGTCGGGCTTGCTCCTCGTCTAGGTAAAAAATGTAAAATGTTAACAAACCAAACACCAATTCGCAAGTTTGGTAGTTGGGCTCGGATAACGTTGTAATGCGTTTCAAAAACCGATTATATATATATAATAAGATAAAACCGAATCGACGATCACTAGGGCTTGTGCTGGCCCACATGGGAGCCTTCCATAAGTAATTAAATAGGCGCCGGGTTCTGGACCCAAAAAAATAAGTAGATCAACTTAGAAAAAACGAAATACAATAGAAAATGTATGAAAAATATAGAAAGGTGGTCGAATTTTCCTGTCCCTTAAGGCAGGGCCACATGTAAATGTTTTGAAGTACACGACATGCTGGATTCTGATGCGGACCAGAGTATCAAATTTTTAGTGGAAATGCAAGCCAAAAGGTGTTTTTAACATCGGAGGGAAAATATAAAATATGTAGCCTCTATGGTTAGTGGGGGCTTCATCCCCAAATTGTAAGACCCCGTACGTAAAATGTAATAAAATTGGTGAGAAACAGGGGAGTCAGCTCCACATCTTCAAGCTCCTCAGTTACTAGGGAATATCTTACTTTCAGATTATTATGATCCTTTTTATTCTCTTCCGATTGCAGATTAGATCATCATGATTTTTTATAGATCATGAAAATGCATAATTAACAAAAATTTTCTTGTCCAATAACGCAGGCGTAAATAGGGACATTTTCTTTTTCTTAGCAAAATCGTCGTTAAAATTTGGCGTAAAAGTAATTTTTATTCAAACTTGCGTTTGTTTACGCCCGTGGGTGATACGCCATTGGCTAGACGATGATGCTATTTCCACTTTTTCTCACTATGAATTCATAACTTATAGAAAACGTTCAGGTTGTTTTCTGCGAAAATTTACATTTCTTGTTTTTCACCATGCAGATTGTGAAAAAACCATTTTAAATCATCAATTTGTATTCACTGAATGTTTCATTAACGATCTTTACATTTCTTAGCTACAAAATGCTGCCCTAGGTTAACGCTTCTAAGTAAGAGCGTGGAAAATAATGATCGGATTGGTTTCGGTTACAAAGTTGTTACTTTTATAACCATGACTGCTTTTAACGATCCAGAACTTTACCTCTGTGTGTGGTGATGGCATCTTAAATAAGGGGTGCATCGATGCGCCGCAGTTCAGGAACCATCGATCTAACGGGGGGGGGGTCAAAAAATTTGGCCCTAGTTGCTAAAACTAGGTCCATACCCATTTGTCACAGATGCATCTAAGAAAGTTGTCGCCATATAGTGTAAGCATTATACAGAATGTTGAACAAAAACAAATACTTCCAAATGCGTAGTTTTCCGTAGAAAAGTAAGGAAATCATTAGTTATATTTTTTGTATCGCACAGAACTAGATTATAAATTAAAGTCATATATAAGCGTGCCTGGCATTGAAGTTAGTTTGACACACTAACACACACTACCTCTCAATGAATATTTTTACTTGATTTACTTCATTTTATTCTTGTTAATTTATGCAAAAATTGTTCTATAAATTCGTTCTTTTTTAAATTTTAATTTTATGATACCACTCGTCCCATACATTAAAACGACGTGTAAAAACCATAATATTAAAATTTTTCACATACATTTGCATGTCATTACGCGCCTTCTTCCACATGGAAGGAACAATTGAATTTTTTTCGGAATTTATTGTTCTCACGTTTTTACAGTCCCAATTACTTTAGAAAACTTCAGATTATTTCAATAAGTATTACACCTTCACAGTTTGCTGAAAAGTTTATGCATGTTGATGTTCAAATAAGGAAGATAATATGACAGCCAGGTTTCTTCTCTGACAGATTAGGTCTTATAAGGCGATGTCATGTCATCAGCACTCGATATGCAATGTTTTACACTAGAAATTAATTCAAAGAATTTGTGATTGACGTGCAATTTTCTTTGAAAGCTTTTTAGAATTATTAGGAACTGGAATATTGAGTTAATTGATCTGGAATCGCATTTAATATTACAAAAATAAAACAGACAAGACGGCGACAAACTTCTTGCAATTTATTAATAAAATATTAGTATACATTATGTATTTGCAACTAATTAATTCTTTCCTTAACAAGTAGCGTCGTCAAACATGTGCGATACAGTGCAACCTTCATAACGCGTACCCCTTAAAAACCATTTCGTCTTATCAAGGTTCCACCGTAGTTAAAACTAAAATTTCGTACAAAAATAGATACATTAAACAAAATAAATAATACTACTAAATTAAAATCACAAATCACGTCCTACTTTTTGTTTCGTCCTCTCTCATACTCCTTGCCATGTCCCCTTCTTCCACGATTCCTTTATGATACCGTTCGCTCGTAGAGTTTACGTCAGCCACATCGTAACGTATAACAAACTCGGCTTCCTGCACGTCATCGTCCACTCTACGATTTTCGGAACTTTCCGAAAAATCTATGGCACCTGAACCGGTCTGCACGACCTGCGACAGCGTCTGCAACTTCTCGGATCTACCTTGCCGTAACCTACCCTCTCCCATATCCTTCTTATAACCATGCAAGTGCTTCACACCGTACTTCGTTTTTTCTTCCGAAGTCGGAATTTCGTTAATTTCCTGTATCGGTATTCCATGTATGCTTTTGTTCGCACCGTAAGTTTTCACTTTGGAATGGCCTTGAATGATTAGGTAAAGAGGTCCTTTCAAAGGTTCAACCGGCTGCTTGTAATGTTTAAACAGCGAATCCGTCGTTAACGACGAAGCCGTGGTTGTGGTAAAGAACGGTGTGGTAGACGTTGGAATTTTATTTGTTGGTGTTATCGGATCCGTTTCTCGAAACAGTAACCCTTTCAAACTGCTGGTGGCTTTTTCCGAAAAATCCATTAAGGGTGGTTGCGAAACTGGAGGGGCCTTCATTGTTTGCATGGTTTCTAACGTTTGAAGGGTTAAGGGAACTAAGTTGGGTTTTGTGAATGGAAGCATCGCGTTTGTGGAAGGTAGGGGATGCATTAACATGAGGACGCGGGGTGGTTTCACCGAAACGCCGCTCACTTCCATGTCGTTAGGTGGATGCACTTGCGCTTCTGGTTTTCCGATATTGACGTAAGTGTTTTGGATGTCCAGGTTATCGTCCGTTACTAACCCTTTATGCATGACTTCGGGTGCTTCTTTCATCATGGTGGATAATTCGTTGTTGTAGGTCACTAAGTTGTTGGTGAAGTTTGAGGTAACGGTGAAATTTTCGGCTTTACTTGAAAATGGGGTTCTCCAGGTGACTCGATTGCTGGGTGCATCTGCCGAACCGAAGTGCGGTTTGAGTTTAAATTCGTCTTCGCTTCCAAGTGTGCTGGAATGGTACAATAAATTTGAGTGTTGAATTGTGAACGACGAAGGATCGTTTGTCGTTACGCTGCTTATGCTACTTTTGGAACTTTCGGTGGTTGATGGTACGCTAAAAGTTTCTTCAAAAGTTATTACGACAGGTTTTATGCTAGGGAGTGGAGGTGGCATCAGCATGGTGTAAGGGACTCGTTCGTTTTTCGTGGACGAGAAGTCGGTTTGTTTGTTTTTATTGTAGAAAGATGTAGGGAAGTAAGAAGACTGCATGGAATAGTAGGGTTTTGGTATTCTGGGATAATTTTGTATATCAAATTGGGGACTGTCGACGTACTTGAGGAAATTGTCGTAGGTGTCGCGCCTGGAATCGGCGGCTATGGAGATTCCAGAACTGGGTTTTTTGGATGAAACGCCCAACACTAAGATTTCGGTTTTTTGAGTTTCACCTGGAATGGAAGAGTCGGGTTTTCGGGAAGCTGGATCTATCCAGTAATGTACTCGATCCAATACTGGTGGGACGTAATCGTAAGTGGGGTCGTTTTTAAGCGGATCCCCTCTTCCTAACGGTGTCCACTGCTCGTAATCCATTCTTGGAGAAAATATTCCACGGGACGCATTGCCTGTAATAGTGGAATTTTTAAAATTAGTCCAACTAAGATATTATTAACAGTGGTTCTCAACCTTTTTTACCAAGTAGAAATTAATAATAATACAAACATCAAGCGATGGGATTGGATCGGCTAAGTTTGAGAACTACTGTTTTGGAAGTTTTTACGACTAGGTGTTGAGCACTTGGTTAACAATATGTACTTAAGACTTAAGTTAAAAAGCGTTTCAAGTATTGTAATGAATAGCATACACAACAAATAATTAACACTTTGTTCACTAAGCACTGCATTGTAATGTTTAGTTGACATACTGACCCACGGGATCTCTATTAGCTATTCTTCTAATGTCAACAATTTTAAAAGCTATTATACATAAAAAATGTAGTACCCAAATTGAAACTCTCAAAATCAAGAAAAAAGCTAACAATGGATGACGTATAAAATTGTTAAGTATTACGAGGGTGGTTCAAGTGCGAACACGAACCATCCTTGTTCATTATCCAAAAAATTAACATAAGAAGTGTGTTTACTTTTTGGAATCGATTCGATTTCACTAGAAATATCGTACACTGTTATGTTCGGAAACAGAGAAGCCAAGGTCCAAGCCAGCAACCACAGGCGATTTCGATCCCTCATATCCTGAAAAAGAAAAAAAATTGTAAAAAAAAAATGAAGACAGATTATAATGAAATGCCGTCAATGAGTTTCAACCTCTGCAATAATTGGTACGTTGCGGATCAGAGAAAGTAGGTGTAATCTTGACGTAATCGTTTACGGATAACTCTTACAGAGTGTGAATTCGCTCGAGTGAAAACAATTTTGCATTAAATTTTAAATTTACTGTTTCTCACATGTTTAAGTGCAAAACAGAAATATAAAATAATTTCGTCGGTCACTTAACGTCTAACGATCAATTTGCCTGCTCCTAAATCTATTTCTTATTATTCGTCACGAAATCGTGACCACTTCGTTTATCCAATATTTTTCCTTTTAAAAAAATTAAATTGCACTGTCTTTTACATTTCGTTTTATGTGGTTTTGCATACATCACTACAATTACGTACGATATGCTCTTTGCGATAAATATCAAATAGCTTGAGGCACGTCCAAGATATAATCAGGAACAGTTAATAAAATAAATAACGAGAAAAACTATTGGGTCAGGTCAAGTAGGTCTAGACATCTACACTTCCCAAATTTTGCAATTTTGTTTGAAAATTGCATCATCACCGTGAGTTTATCGCAGTTGCCCATGAAAAACCAAGAAGATTAAGGATCAAATAGGAAACGGTTGCTTTAATGGCTAATTTCACTTATCAAACAATGAAAAATAAAAGTTTACGTTTAATTATTATACAAACAGACTGGATTAATTACAATAATTATTGTGGTGCTTAATTAAAAAAAAATTAAACTTTCAATTTAAACATATTAAGGTACCGTTACCGGTTCCTTTAGAACCAGTTTTAATTATACATAAATGCATAATTTCCTAAAATAGGAAATGTCTTCACTTTTAATAAAATAAATCTAAATTTTTACATAAATTAGAAATCCAAGTTCAAGTTCAAATTTGACTCTATAATTTTTAGGTAAGCACCCAGTATTACCGGTTTCTACTAATTTCAACTAAACAGATCGGCGGTGTGAACTAAATATTGAATTAAATAGATTTTTATTTTAAACAAGCAGAGACAGAAAAAGCGGAAGTAAACAAAATGTAATTTTTTTGGGTGTTTAAAAGATAGTTGAACTAGTTCCATTTACAGGTGCGCACAAAAGGGGCGGTCCAGTAGGTCCAGGTTACCTCCAGGATTAAAAGAATGATATAAAATTAAGTTTCTAAGTGCAGGAAGTAAGTTTGAATAATTTTTAGGTTATAAAGGAAATTCTAGTGTATTTCTATTTTCATTGAAAACTGTTAAATTATAGGCTAAACCCTAAAAATAAAAATTGGCTTGGAAGCAATCCCAGTATTTTACCTCCTTTTGGGTTAATTTTGGATGACTTTAAAAAATTTTGCTGAAAGAAGAGAATATGCAATTGCGAATACTACGGTTCGAGTCCAGACAAAGTAAAAACTTTAAAAGTGACTGTTTTCTCATCAAAAGGCAATGTTAAATCTGCAGGTAATTTTTTGGTTTTGGTCGTTGTTCACTAGAAAGAATGGCTTGCTAAATTTACTTGAAATTCTCCCAACATCCTTGAAAATGTATAATTTAAAAACCCGAAACGTTGGACGAAACATTGTTAGTTTTTATCGACAACTACCTCAACCAATATAACAAAAAATGATAATTTAATGTCTTCAAGATCTAAACTTAAGAACTTCTAGTTCCTATTTTAAAGTTAATAATAATTAACTTTTAATTTAAAGTTTATAACTTTAAGATCTGGTTTTCAGAACTTCAAGTTAATAAATAACTTGGTAATCTAAAGATCATAACTTCAAGATTTCAATTAAATAACTTCTAGTACCTGACCACGACAAGCATATGCATCCGATACTTTCTTCGCCTCTGGAAGAAAGCTGACGTCATCGCGATTCTTAAAGCAAGACTGGATAGGAACTTCCCCCAAAATTATCGCTCAATAATATTCAACCAAAAATTGCAGAGAAAATTATTCTAGCCCAAAGAAGACACTGCCACCGATTGCTTGATGTAGCCAAAGCATTCGATACTGTATAGCATGGCGGACTCCTCTAGGATTAACAAGACACTTATTCAACTGACTTCTCGTTTCTCTCTGATCCAAATTCTATTTCATCCTTGAAAGTGTGAGATCCGAAGTAAAGAACATCTCTTCAAGATCTACATATTTGACATGCCCAAACCTTTCAACCAACGCGTCTGGGAGGGTTGACATCAAAATGCATTAACCGATTACATGAAGCCACTAACCAAATGGAAGATTGTTTCAGCACCTGGAGCATCGGAGGAAACTCAGCGAAAAGCTCCGTCATCATATGTTTACCAAACGCCACAAAGCACCAAAAGCCAACCATCTGGAGTTTGAAGAGGACATCCCTTGGAAATGCTCCGCCGAGTATTCAAGAATTTACCTGGAGCCACCACATCACATCTGTCAAAACCGAGACCAGATCTGCGTTGGACCATCACTGCTACAGCATGGCGTTATGCAGTTCACACCCACATCAACAAACTTCTACTTTTGAAACGCCCCCAGTTATGTTACCAACGTTCATCATACAGTCGCTTGGCTTCTTGACAGAAACATCGTGATCTTCAAATGTTGATGGGGTGGTTACCGTTCCCCATAGTCCACAGATCAATTTAATATAAGGATTCTCTTGGCATATTACTCTCGGTGGGTTGCTATTGCCGTCTGAGGGGAGAACGGTCAGAAAAAAGTTCTTACTTCACCCGGATTCGAACCGGGTATTCAGAGTTCATAGTTAACTCACGTGAACACTCTAATCTGACCTTCCCTCCTTACGCTTACGCCATGACAGATGTAGCTCAAATCTAAACCTACTAATCAAGAATCTTGGTCAATATTAAACAAAGGACTACAGAAGCACTCAATGCCATCCATAGAAACGTCAAAATTAATCGACTCGACATAATCTAAGGCATCCGCCATCACCGTCGAATATTCTGACACCTACTACTTCCCGTCGCCACCAAGAAGAACAAGAACACCGCTAATTACGAATTATCGCTTCTTCTTTCTACCTGCTTTCCCTGGCCAACCTCTTGCGAGTAAAGTAAGAACACTTCGATAAACACAGAGCTGGACATTGGAACGAAGCCGTTTGAACACAGAGACACTTGAACGCAGAGACGTATGAACGCGAGGACGTTTTAACGCAGAGACGTTTTCCGCGCCTCCATTTCGCGCCGCTTCGCTCCGGACGCTCCAGAGCCGTTTTGACAAGACAACCACCTTCTACCTCGGATCCAATGCCATTAAACCAATTTAAACCCTTTAAACTTGTTAAACTGCGTGTTTGGATGATCCATTGTCCAGTTGTCATAATAATGAATAATTTAGTATTATATTTAAATATAATAAGGGTGGCGGGGTGCAATTGTATCTAATTATTCGCGTTCAAACGTCTCTGCGTTCAAGCGTCTTTGCGTTCCAATGTCTTAGACCGCATAAACATTGCTGCAAACTCAGCAGAAAATGGAAATATGGGGCAAGTCCACATAAGCAATGCTGAATTCTGCCTGTCTGTCTCTCTATCAGTTTGGAACGCTCTTTCAGCTTCTGATTACTTATTTCATTATAACATAACCAACCATAAAAACTTTTATCATCCCATCGGAATAGCACACCAATCAAGTTCCAAAACGAATTAAAAAGTTATATCCTTTAGAGTTTAGATTATTATAAGTGAGCACGGAGGTGCAAAGTTTAAAAACAGCTAAATATTTTTGTTACGCCACTGTTGCACTAATGAATTTATTACAGGAAAAAATAAGAAAGAAATAGAATTCAATTTTTCGTTCAATGGTACTGATGAAACTTCATCCAATTCAGCAAATCGTGGGCTTACTGGAAAAACTTACCAAGTCCATATTAGGACCTATAAGGACTGCACTGCATGGTCAGTTTTAATTCCCTTTTTAGGCTTAAATTTTAGTTAAAAATTAAAAAGAGGAATTGGATTAAATTAGAATATTTGGATTAATCGATTAAAAGATTGACCGATTCTGTTCGTTTTGAAATACGAATTTTGAAAACTTAACCTTTATGTTTATAATAATTTATAACTTTTGATAAATGTATTAATTATTTTATTATTAAATTTGGCTCGGCCTACAGCCTCGCACAAAGAAAATAATATATTATATTTCAGTTTTTTGTAAATTTTGCCAACATTTTCGGCATAAAATCAAAGCAACCGATTAACTCTTTGTACCTTAACTATCGCAATAAATTATAATGGATTCAAAAAATAATTACCACTTTTTGGACGCTTTTCAGTTCCATTTTATTCACATTTTAATTAAATTTAATCGTTTAGCGTACTTTTCGGCCTATTCAAAAAATCAACCGTGTCTCAACATTTACACCAATAAGAAAGGTTACGATTTAAAAACTCCACAGGTAATTCATGTTTACACATCTTTTTACTTCTTTAAAATGTCGGCGTCATACAGTCTACAAGAAAATTCATTTAGTTAGTTGCCCGAAGCATTTTATTCGTGACTTTATTTACTCGATAAATACTATGAACACAAAATTAAAATAAAACCGTTAAAGTTATAAAATTAGTCCGATACCTTAAACAAAGATCTCATTAATTTTTTTTTGCCTAATTATAGTCTTTTATTAAACCGCACATTAAATGGTTCCGTTTTTGAAAAAAAATGAACAGATAATTTTCAAGTACTTAATTTAGTACTCTGTAATTTTGGTTATAAAAGGTCAGTGATTTGGATTAGAGCGGAGAGGATTGTTCGGTAAATTTTACAATTTTTCAAATTTTATTAACTATTACATGAATTAATTGGTTATAATATAAAAATTTTTATCAACGATAACTACTGAATATTTGCATACATTTACTTCAAGCATGAGACCAAATGTTTTTCTCTTTATACATCAGATTAAGTGATTTACATGTTAATGAAACATTCCAAGTTGCAAGTTTAAATATTGTAATAAATAAATAGCAGGTAAATTATGATTTTCGTCCTGCAATGCGAAAAAACGCCAGAGTTTGATCGAATCCAAAATTAGTTATTGGCACAAATGACTTCCGTATCAAATTTGCATGTCGGCTTGTAGAGCATATTTTGCATAAGAAGTACGTAAACAATAAAGTTTAAATAAATTTGCATTGCTGATAATTTTTTTTAAGGAAAGAAAATTCACTTAAGGATTACAAATTAGTAGGTATGCAATAAAATGTTGAGCCGATCGACTCGAATAATAAAACAACAATAACTTTCTAGAAAATTGTGGTCAGACAAATCACGAATTTGCAATAATAATAATCAAACCGAATACTAATCGTTAATTTAAATGAAATTATATTATAGGTACTATATACATACATATATCAAGCTAGGGAAAAACTTTTTAGTGCCTACTATTTATGTGTGATGTGTCCATTTGACGATGATGGCTTAATTAGTTTTTACTTTCCAACATTAACGTTTTGCTCATCACTTTTTCAAATAAAAATGTACTTTCTTTAAAATCTGCAATTATAGTTTAATTAAACGTCAGTGTGTAATCAATGATTTAATACGCGTAATTTGAAACTAAATTGGAACACGATTATAGCCCTAACACACGATTTATGATTATTTGCAAAACCATTAACGACCTACCATGGAGTGTAAAAAAGAATTATTGATTGCTTATTGGAAACCATCACCAGAAAGTGTTTGCAAATTACAAGTGAGGAGCCATTATTAATTGGCAATTGAACTTTCAAAGTTTTCTTCTTCGCATTTCTATATAACACTACAATTTTACTCAGAGATGCGAATTTAATCACGAAGTTATTTCCTAATAATCAAAATAAAATAACGAAAGATATAAACATATAGATCTTGGGTAAAAGCACTTCAAGACACTCAAAATCGTGTATATGAGAGGTAGAATACGAGATTCTGGTTTAAGAAGAGTTTCCTCCTGTAGGAAGAGCTAAAATATGGAGAGTCGAACTACACAACCACCCTAAATTGTAAGAGGGTGCCAGCTGCTGATTAACAAATAACTTAAAAACATGGAAGATTTCACTTTGTCGGTTTCAACGTCCAAATCGTCATCATTAAATTTCAATTAAGATTTCAACTTTTAGTGGTCTACAAGATAAAAATTGTACGACTACACAAGAGACTGTTTAAAATTGTCTCATTTCTTTCAAAGTTTCTTGTTGAAAATTAAAACTATGTACATGATTAATATTGATTGATTGATGAATATATTAAAATCTGCAAAATTATATCTTATATGTAGACGTTCAAATATTGCGGATTAATTAAAAATTTCTTATTTTTGTAAATTTTAAATTAACTGTGCTATTTGAACTGTACAGCTCAGAACTTCCAATTTAAACTTTTTGAAAATTGTTAATTAACGATAGTAAAATTTTGGTATCTTATGCTGGTTAAATATTATTTATAATTTTTAATTTTGGTAGGTTTCACTACAGGTTAAATTAAACTGTACAGCTACATAACTCTAAAATTGTTCAAATTTAAATAATACTTTAAAATCTATAAAATATTATAAAATTAACTGTGAAAATTGAACTATACAGCTCTACAGCTCAGAGGTTAGACCTCGGACTATAATATTGAAATCTGGTTAAAAATTCTACTTTTGAATTTATTGAGGTGCATGTCGCCAGCCCCCCCCAAATCGAATTTTGGGATGAAATTTGTGTCAAACGTTTGAGCATCGTTTGAGCATCAATGAGCTTCCAATATTTTCGTTTGAGCCTCAACCGTCGCGGAATTATTCGCGAAAACTTTTGGGGGGGGCTGGAGACATGCTGGCCCCCCCCAAGTGGAATTTCGGGGTGAAAATGGTGTCAAACGTTTGAGCATCGTTTGAGCATCAATGAGCTTCCAAACTTTTCGTTTGAGCCTCAACCGTCGCGGAGTTATTCGCGAAAACTTTTGGGGGGGGCTGGAGACATGCTGGCCCCCCCCAAGTGGAATTTCGGGGTGAAAATGGTGTCAAACGTTTGAGCATCGTTTGAGCATCAATGAGCTTCCAAATTTTTCGTTTGAGCCTCAACCGTCGCGGAGTTATTCGCGAAACACTTGGGGGGGGCTGGAGACATGTTTTTCCATTTTCGTTCCTATTTAGAATTTTTCTGTGAAATTGATGTCTATCGATAGAGATTCGTTTGAGCTTGAATGAGCTTCCATTCCCATCATTTTATTTTCATTTTCTGAAAAGTTACGAGTATTTCAAATTTCGAGTACTCCGAGCAAGTTCCGTTCAATAACCCTCAATTTTAAATCTATTTTATAAGATTAAAATTTTCGATCCGATTAAGAAAACTAATCCTGCTTAATCTGTTAAGTGATCACTAGATTGATGGAATAATATTGAAGTTGAAATTTTCGAAAAGAATCTGTTTAATAGAATATCTTTGGTGTTTATCAATAAAACTTGGTGCAAAATGTTGGCTTTTAGGACTAGAAGAGTTGGGAAAAGTCTATGTAACGCAGAAAAACTCATTAAATGTTTAAGCAATGTAATAATTGTTTAAAATAATTTAAGAATTTAAAAAGAAAAAGAAATATGTCGCTGACGCCTCCTAAATCGAATTTTTCAGAAAAATTTGTAGAAAATCATTTTAGCATCATTGAATTTTCAATATTTTTATTTGAGCGTCAACCGTCGCAGGTTAATGTGCGAAAGAATTGGGGGGGGGGCTATTGACACGTTTTATTTTATCTCCTCCAAGCATCTATGCCTCCAAGTGAACTTTTTTGTTAAAATTTATGTTAAATATTTAAGTATAGTTTGAGCATCAATGAGCTTCCAAATTGTTTTTTTGAGCCTCATCCGTCCCGGAGTTATTCGCGAAGCTCTTGGGGGGGGGGGGTGCTGTAAACATGTTTTTCTATTTTCGTTCATATTTCAAAGTTTTTTTGTGAAATCAATGTCTATCGATAGAGATTTGTTTGAGCTTAAATGAGCTTCCATTCTCATCATTTTAATTTCATTTTCTGCAAAATGAAGAGTATTTAAAATTTCGAGTCCCCCGAGCTAGTTTCGTACGTTAATCCTTAATTTTAATTTTTTTCTCTTTAAATTAAAATTTTGAACCGATTAAAAAGCTAATCCTACTTAAATTTGTAAATAATTACCTTCATTATTTTCATGGAATAAATCTGTAAAAATTAATTGTACCACAAAAATGTAATTTATAAAGAACAGGTACTACCTCTATAACAAAATAATAAAATGAAATTAAAATTTTTTAATGTCCTAGAACAAAACTGTGGATCAAAACCAAATTTTGTCGTTTGAGCCGCAACCGTTACGGAGTTATTGGCAAAATAGGTTTGGGAGGGGGGAGCATGCACAAGTCGAATCTTTATGTGAAATTGGTGTAAAAAGTATAGGCATCGAAAAATGTATAAACTCATTGGGGCGCAAACGATTCTCAAACGTTTGGCTACAAATTCACACAAACTTTCCACTTGGGGGGGGGGGGGGGAGCATGTCTACAGTCCCTCCATGTATTTCGCCAATAATACCTTGACGATTGGGGATCAAACGAAAAATTTGGAAGTTCTTGTGGCTCAAACTATATTCAAATGTTAGACACCAATTTCACCCAAAAATTCTATTTGGGTGGGATTAAGTTAAACATGTCTATAGCCCCCCCCTTCCCAAAAGTTTTCGCATATAAACCTACGACGCGACGGTTGAAGCTTAAACAAAATTATTGGAATCTCATTGATGCTCAAACATTTGACACAAATTTTTCTGAACAATTCGATTTAGGGGGCGTCAGCCCCGTCTATGTACGTGTATAAACATACACTTTCAGAATATTGAAAGTTGCGCTTGATTTCGGGCTTCGAAAAATTTTTTAGAGAAAAATACCGTTTTAACTTATTTAGTCTATGCCCTTTTTAAAATGCTTAAATTATTTTAAACAATTATTACATTGCTTAAACATTTAATGAGTTTTTCTGCGTTACATAGACTTTTCCCAACTCTTCTAGTCCTAAAAGCCAACATTTTGCACCAAGTTTTATTGATAAACACCAAAGATATTCTATTAAACAGATTCTTTTCGAAAATTTTAACTTCAATATTATTCCATCAATCTAGTGATCACTTAACAGATTAAGCAGGATTAGTTTTCTTAATCGGATCGAAAATTTTAATCTTATAAAATAGATTTAAAATTGAGGGTTATTGAACGGAACTTGCTCGGAGTACTCGAAATTTGAAATACTCGTAACTTTTCAGAAAATGAAAATAAAATGATGGGAATGGAAGCTCATTCAAGCTCAAACGAATCTCTATCGATAGACATCAATTTCACAGAAAAATTCTAAATAGGAACGAAAATGGAAAAACATGTCTCCAGCCCCCCCCAAGTGTTTCGCGAATAACTCCGCGACGGTTGAGGCTCAAACGAAAAATTTGGAAGCTCATTGATGCTCAAACGATGCTCAAACGTTTGACACCATTTTCACCCCGAAATTCCACTTGGGGGGGGCCAGCATGTCTCCAGCCCCCCCCAAAAGTTTTCGCGAATAACTCCGCGACGGTTGAGGCTCAAACGAAAAGTTTGGAAGCTCATTGATGCTCAAACGATGCTCAAACGTTTGACACCATTTTCACCCCGAAATTCCACTTGGGGGGGGCCAGCATGTCTCCAGCCCCCCCCAAAAGTTTTCGCGAATAATTCCGCGACGGTTGAGGCTCAAACGAAAATATTGGAAGCTCATTGATGCTCAAACGATGCTCAAACGTTTGACACAAATTTCATCCCAAAATTCGATTTGGGGGGGGCTGGCGACATGCACCTAATTTATTGAGGTCTTTTGAACAACAGAGAAAAGTAGCTGTAAAAGTTGAACTGTACAGTTACACGGTTCGAGGGTTGAACCCCTTCAAAATAATTTCCTAAAGACCTTCAAATAGTAAAAAGCGACTAAAATATTCTATTTATAACATTGTAATACAATCAACTATGCCGATTGAACTGTACAGCTGCATAGCTTCCCCACTAATCCCAAATATTAAAATTCAGCTAAAAATTACTATTTTTGAACTACTTGAGGTTTAAATGCAAAATCAGCTGTAGATTTTTGAACTGTACTGCCATATAATTTTGAGCATGGACATTAACTGTAAAAATTAAACTATACAGCTATACAGCTCTGAGGTTATGTGGACTCTTAAAAAGGCTATAATACAGAAATTTGATTACAATTTCAATTTTTTAATCTGTTGAGGTTTTTTGAACTGCATAAGTGACTAGAAAACTAACTGTAAATTTTGAACTCTACAGCTAGGCAGTTCCGAGGTTGAATTTCTTCAAATTAATAGCCCAAAATGATTCAAATTTTAAAAACTGGCTAAAATATTATATATTTTGTCAGTAAAGGCTGTAAAGTAAACCATGTTGACTAAACTGTACAGCTTCATAGCTGCGATACAGAACCTCTTCAAAATAGATACCCAAATTTTTAAATCAAGCTTAAAATTACTGTTTCTGAACTGCTGGAGGTTTAAAAGTACAGCACGGTCTGCTGAATCAACTGTAGAAATTGAACTGTACAGCTACATAATTCTGAGCTTGGACATTCAAAATAGATTTCAAAAGAATCAAAGTCTGTCTGAATTTTAATCTGCGCCTACGCTATAAAATTAACTGTAAAAATTGAACTATACAGCTATACAGCTCTGAGGTTGTGTGGATTCCTAAAAAGGCTACAATACTAAGATTTGATTAAAATTTCAATTTTTTAATCTGTTGAGGTTTTTGGAACTGCACAAGTGACTAGAAAACTAACTGTAAATTTTGAATTATGCAGCTAGGCAGTTCCGAGGTTAAATTTCTTCAAGCTAATAACCCAAAATCATCCAAATTTTAAAAACTGGCTAAAATATTCGTTTTTTTATCAGTAAAGGCTGTAAGGTAAACTATGTTTTAAACTGTACGGCTTCATAGTTATGATACTGAACCTCGTCAAAAAAGATACCCAAATTTTGAAATCAGGCTTACAATAAATTACTGTTTCTGAACTGCTGGAAGTTTAAAAGTACAGCACGATCTGTAGAATTAACTGTAGGAATTGAACTGTACAGCTACATAATTCTGAGCTGGGATATTCAAAATAAGATTTCAAAAGTGACAAAATATCGAAACCTTGTTGAATATTTTATGTTTTACTCTCCTATAGCACAAACTACAAAATTAACTGTGCAAATTGAACTATACAGCCATCCAGATTCGAGGTTAGAGGTTAAAACAACATTGAAATGTGAATAAAATTTCTAGTTTTTAATTTGTTGAAGATTTTCGAACTGCATGAATGACTAAAAATACAACTGTAAAATTTGAACTGTACAGCTGCACAGTTTCTCTACAAATTATAGTAAAAATTACTGTTTTTGAACTGGTTTAGGTTCGGTCAGCAAAAAGAACTATGAAAACTGAACTGTACAGCAACATAATTCTGAACTTGGATATTTAGGATAGATTTCCAATGAGAAAAGATATTGAAACTTGTTAAAAATGTAGGTTTTACAACTTCTTGAGAATTAAGTTGCACCAAAAGCTAAAATTGGACTGTACAGCTTTACAGCTCCGAGGTTAGACCTTTACAAAATAACTTATTTTCTTTTTTAATTACTTTTCAATTTGTTGAGGTACTTTGAACTGCATCGGAGACTAGAAAAACAACTAGAAAATTTGAACTGTACAGCTAGCTGCACAATTTCGCTTCAAATTACAGTAAAAATTACTGTTTTTGAACTGGTTGAGGTTCGGTCAGAAAAATAAACTGTGAAAACTGAACTGTACAGCAGCATCATTCTGAGCTTGGATATTCAGGATAGATTTCAAATGAGAAAATATATTTAAACTTGTTAAAAATGTAGGTTTCACAACTTCTTGAGAATTAAGTTACACCAAAAGGTATTTTGAACTGTATCGGAGACTAGAAAAACAACTAGAAAATTTGAACTGTACAGCTGCACAGTTTCTCTTCAAATTACAGTAAAAATTACTGTTTTTGAACTGGTTGAGGTTAGCAAAATAAACTGTGAAAACTGAACTGTACAGCAGCATAATTCTGAGCTTGGATATTCAGGATAGATTTCCAATGAGAAAAGATACTGAACTTGTTAAAAATGTAGGTTTCACAACTTCTTGAGAATTAAGCTGCACCAAAAGCTAAAATTGAACTGTACAGCTATACAGTTCCGAGGTTAGACCTTTACAAAAGAAGTTATTTTCTTTTTTAATTACTTTTCAATTTGTTGAGGTATTTTGAACTGCATCGGAGACTAGAAACACAATTAGAAAATTTGAACTGTACAGCTGCACAGTTTCTCTACAAATTATAGTAAAAATTACTGTTTTTGAACTGGTTTAGGTTCGGTCAGCAAAAAGAACTATGAAAACTGAACTGTACAGCAACATAATTCTGAACTTGGATATTCAGGATAGATTTCAAATGAGAAAAGATATTGAAACTTGTTTAAAATGTAGGTTTCACAACTTCTTGAGAATTAAGCTGCACCAAGAGCTAAAATGTAACTGTACAGCTGTACAGTTCCGAGGTTAGACCTTTACAAAATAATTTATTTTTATTTTTTAATTACTTTCAATTTGTTGACGTATTTTGAACTGCATCGGAGACTAGAAAAACAACTAGAAAATTTGAACTGTGCAGCTGAACAGTTTCTCTTCAGATTACAGTAAAAATTACTGTTTTTGAACTGGTTGAGGTTCGATCAGCAAAATGAACTGTGAAAACTGAACTGTATAGCAATATAAATCTGAACTTGGATATTCGGGATAGATTGCAAATGAGAAAAGAGAAAAGACTAGAAAAACAACTAGAAAATTTAAACTGTACAGCTGCACAGTTTCTCTTCAAATTAAGATCCTAAAAGGATCCATTTATTGAAAGATGGCCAAATTTATTCCATTTTGAATCGATCCTAACTCCACAGCAACATAGGTTATATACTAAACATTATTAAAATAGGTAAATAATGACACCAAAATATTGAAATTCGGCTAAAAATTACTGTTTTTGAAGTGCTTGAGGTAGAAAACTACACCGCGAACTGCAAACTCAACTGTGGAAATTGAACTGCACCGCTATAAAGCACAGAGCTGATATTTTCTCTATATGGAAGAGTTTTAACTAATGCTTACATCTCAGCATGTATTTTTATTTTACTAAGCAAAACACAAAATTTGGCATTGTGAAATTGGGTAAAATATTTTAAACGATTAATCGTAGATATTATCATTGTTCACTTTTTGGTCACTGTGATCAAAAATTGAAAACTTTTAACGTTTCAAAAGCCAAATTCTAAAATTGAATAAGTAGAATTTCCTATTTTTAGATGACTATGTACGGTTCAATTGTAATTATTCATCAGTGCAAACATTAAAAGTTGTTAAAATTGTTCCAAATCGAGCCACAATCGAATCCAGTGCACACTACAAACTTTTCAAATTTTATGTTAAACTGGAAAAGATAAAAAAGTAAGGTTTACTTACACTTCCTCCATAGTTTCTAGAAGTAAAAAAAAATCGGTTGATATATGACAATTTCAATATGTTTAGTGCTTAAAGTGTATTGCAAAGCTTAAGTGGGTGGATGGGTTTTCGAATGCAGTTTTGCAATACATTGTAGTCACAAATAAACTGTTAATGATCGTTCATTCATTCATCTGTTCGGCAAGCACAATTAATAAAAATGAATGCACGTTATAGTAACTGAATCCGAAGACAACGAAGAAAAAAGAGTTCCCGCTAAAGTGGGTATGAGTAACATTATGAACTGTAAAACGATTTCTTATCTTTTAGTCAGAAACAAATGGATCGTCTTGAATTGTTGACGGCAATAATAAATGGAAGTGTGCGTAGGTCAAAACGAGTAACATGGGTGGAAGAGGAACTCTTGTAAAGCGCAGTTATAGGTGTCGTGAGAACTGGCGTAGGTGGGAGTTGGTGTCAACTCGTAAATATGATCATCTCTGGGGTTTTATAGTTTTAACACTTTAATGTAGCACGTAAGCTCCCTATCGCTAATCTCGCTAATTGGTTAGCGGTTTTTCACTAGTTTACGAGATCACCGTGTAATTGTTAAACAAATAAGTAAAGCGTAATAAATCAAATTTTCATTCCTAAATTTTTTTTCCAAAAAGGTAGGTATTTAAGAAAGTAAACCTTTCTAATACCAACGCGCCGATAATTTATTTCGAATAAATTTCTAGCTTTACTTCACGCTTGTCTTCATTAATCATTTTTCGATACGCAAAAGTCAAATAATTGTAAATTTAAAAATAACAAATAACGCTTAATTTCAAATCAATAATCCTCGTTTTCTCTGAGCCATACTGCACGACCACCCTGTAGTCGCCTACTTACAGCATCCCCGATAATTACTTTTCGATGCAAATTACAAAATAAAATTAAAAATTATATTTCGCAATATTATTTTAACTGTTAGAAATAAAAAATAAATAACAGTAAACAATTTAAAGCTCACAGGTACATCACACGAAAAAAACTAAAAAAAATTATACTCACCAAAATATTTTAGTCGTTTGAAGTAATCGTTCCAATTTTTGGAACAATCCACAAATCAAAATTAATTGATTATTAAACTAACCCATGAATTACCTCACTAATTGGAACAAATTATGCGCATCATTAATAATCGTCATTTAATTTTGGAAAAAAAAACTTTTTAATTGGTTTATTGTTTTTTAATTAATAGATGTGATAATTAGTTAATTGTGTCCACTTCATATACGGTCTATGTGAAGACTGATTCCATGAAGAGTTAAGCTTACCAATATGACCCCCTCCCACTTTTCTTTATTTTCTCTAAAAGACTGCTCCCCCCAACTCATTCATATAATAATATGATGAAAGACTATTATTATAGTGTTTACTTTTTTTAATTTCGTACCTTTAAGTTTGCACATTGTTTAATAGCAATTCAATAATCGTTCCTCTGTACAAGCTCCAATTTTCAAAATTGTTCAAGTATTTCTTAGCGGCTATCCTACATTTTTTAATGTGAAACTAAAACATACGGAAAAAATTTTGTTTTTTTTAGTAGAACGGCATCGAAAAATTAAAAAGCAACAATAATTTTGCAGAATCCAAAAATTACATAAATTGCAATGAATCTCAAGCGAAATTCTTAATCAAGTTCCAGGACAACTGCGTCCAAATGACGAATTGACAGCTTAAGAAGTCTGTAATCCTACTGCACCATTAATCTATTTTGATATATAAATCGCCTTTATTTATAATGTTTCTCGGGGTCAGCAGGTAGACATTTGACAAGCAACAGATGATATGTTGCAGGTGTTAAACCTATGAATCTTGGTACGAGAAACTCGGCTGCTAATTCACCGAGGAGGTTTGATATGTGCATTAAACACAACATGGCGTCTAACAGCTGCTTATTGCAGTTTAGAATTAAATTAAACTCAGATTCTCACAATATATCTTAAAATATGCGATACTAATCGAGTTATTACAGAAACTCAATTGCCCTGATTGTGCGGCCTGAAGGCCGCACTAGAACTATTTTTAGGTTGGTAATATTTGGTAATACGTCTCGTTGACTTAATCTATCGCATAATATGTACTTTGTACCAGACTATTAATAAAATTACTCAGGTTTGAATCCAATTGTTATACTACAACGCTTCGCAGGTAGGGTTCTCAGATTGTAAACAAATCAAACCGGGACAGGATGATGGAACGGGGCGAGGGGAGAATAGGGCTAAGGTTTCCGTGTATTAAAAACCTATTTTTATGAGCACACTTATTATAATCATAATAAGAAACAACTGGATCTTTCCCTGACTTTCAGTCGCTTAATAACAGTTCCAGTGCGGCCTCTGGGCCGCACAGCCTGTGCAATCTCGTTAATAATTAATTATACTGTCTCAGGACATCTTAAACCTCAAAATCGAGACAAGTTCGATTTTAATGGACGTTTAAGACCCCATTCGCAGGTGCATTTGTAATTAACATTTGTTAATCATTGGCGTAGCTTCAAATTTCGGCCCCTCCCACGAATTTTGGCTTCTCATTCTATTTAAATTTTAAATACGTCTCAAATAAATCATAAATAGATAGTAGATAGTTTTAGATTCTGTACTGGAAATTAAACACACTAAGATCTCGATTTGCGTCGGGATAATGTTTTAAAAAGATAAGAAAGTTTTCATCAAAACAACGCAAATCGAATCATATATTTTTATACGATCTCAAAATAAAATACGAAATGTTTTGTGCAATCGTGGTAAACTTTATGTCAAGCGTTAATAAGATTTCTTTTAAATGCTTGGCCAGCCTGGAGCGATAGAGGCTGGAAACGGTGAATTGATGGGGGGGGGGGGGTACGGAGTTCCGTTCCATTCTCTAGATCGGTTGAAACTCTTTAAAGAAAATGAAGCACATAATATTATAATTTTACTTACTTTCAACATATTTTTGAAGAAAAACTTTTCAATTTTCCATCAGGCACCCCTAGCTATACCATAGATCACATGAGGCTAAAACAACATTTAGAGTATAAATTTGACGATGAACCATGGATTCTGACAGATTTTACGGAGATATGAGTTACTTCGCAATTGCGCTGCTTATTCTTGTTGAGAAAATACTCGCACATGTTTATTTTTGTATTTCACAATTTCTAAGTTGCTAAAAGTTATAGAAAATTAGTTGAAAAGGAAGCAAATTGAATCATGTCGATGATTAGATTAGATTCTAGATAGATGCGCTGTTACATTATTTTTTCCTCAAGATTTCTCGAGCCCTTCTGCACCGCGGGGCTTGCGGTACCTTAACTACGCCAGCGTTGTTGATTTAGGTACACTACATGCAGTTTAACAGCATAAATTTGACGATAAAACATGAATTCTGACAGATTTTAGCGGACATATAAGTTACTTTGCAATTGCGCTACTTATTCTTGTTGAAAAAATACTTGCAAATGTTTATTTTTTTATTTCACAGTTTCTAAGTTGCTAAAATTTATAGAGCATTGGTTGAAAAAGACGCAAATTGAATCATGTCGATGATTAGATTAGATTCTAGATAGATACCCTGTTACATTATCTTTTTCCTCAAGATTTCTCGGTCCCTTCCGCACCGTGGGGCTTGCGGTGCCTTAACTACGCCAGCGTTCTTGATTTAGGTACACTAAATGTAGTTTAACAGCATTTAGAGCATAAATTTGATGATGAACCATGAATTCTGACAGATTCTAGCGGAGATATAAGTTACTTTGCAATTTCGCTACTTATTCTTGTTGGGAAAATACTTGCAAATGTTTATTTTTTTATTTCACAATTTCTAAGTTGCTAAACATTATAGAACATAAGTTGAAAAGGACGCAAATTGAATCTCAAGATTTCTTGGTCCCTTCTGCACCGTGGGACTTGCGGTACCTTAACTACGCCAGCGTTGTTGATTTAGGTACACTAAATGCAGTTTAACAGCATTTAGAGCATAAATTTGATGATGAACCATGAATTCTGACAGATTCTAGCGGAGATATAAAAGTTACTTTGCAATTGCGCTACTTATTCTTGTTGGGAAAATACTTGCAAATGTTTATTTTTTTTTATTTCACAATTTCTAAGTTGCTAGAACATAAGTTGAAAAGGACGCAAATTGAATCTCAAGATTTCTTGGTCCCTTCTGCACCGTGGGACTTGCGGTACCTTAACTACGCCAGCGTTGTTGATTTAGGTACACTAAATGCAGTTTAACAGCATTTAGAGCATAAATTTGATGATAAACCATGAATTCTTACAGATTCTAGCGGAGATATAAGTTACTTTGCAATTGCGCTACTTATTCTTGTTGGGAAAATACTTGCAAATGTTTATTTTTTTATTTCACAATTTCTAAGTTGCTAAACATTATAGAACATAAGTTGAAAAGGACGCAAATTTAATCTCAAGATTTCTTGATCCCTTCTGCACCGTGGGACTTGCGGTACCTTAACTACGCCAGCGTTGTTGATTTATGTTCACTAAATGCAGTTTAGCAGCATTTAGAGCATAAATTTGACTACAAACCATGAATTCTGATAGATTTTAGCGGAAATATATAAGTTACTTTGCAATTGCGCTACTGGTTCTTGCTGAAAAAAATACTTGCAAATGTTTAATTTTTTATTACACAATTTGTAACTGTTAATTTTTGTCCACTTACTTAATTTTTTTAGTTTTGATTTGCATTGTTTCCTGATGTTCCATCAAATTATTCTGACTTTCGTTTTTTTGTATTTATTATAATATGCCTGATTTTGAAATCTTATTCTTCTCCTTTTTTTTGAGTTTTCACTTAAAATTTCATAAACCTTTTAACTTTTCACTTAGCTAACTGCCAGGCATGCACCTGAGTAAAAAAATTCCGCTAACATTTTGGGAGTAATCAAAGCTCAGGGAGCTGGAGGTAAAGCTTGACTAAAATTAATCAAGAAACCTAATAATTTTAGCTTCCGATTTTTGCCATCTTAAGAATTTGCTTAAAATTTAAATTTTCCAACCGTAATAGAAAAATCAGGGTTACTTTAAAAAGTAAACATTTTCTTGGTTATTTTAAATATTGAAAATTTTTCTCTGATCTTTGATCCGAAATTTTGCATGTCTATTCCTTATCATTTGCTAAGCTTCCATTTAAAATTTTATTTGGTTCTGTTACTTTTTAAATGATGGGCATGTGAAATACCTATCATACGCTTTTCTTGATCTAATTCTTCCATGTAAAATAAATTTTTGCCTGTTTACATTCTGGATCTTCTTCTTCGCATTTAATATGGCACTTCAGGTATGAAAACGTTTCCAATTTTTGGTTACGTAATTTTTTTGAATTTGAAATCTTAAAAGTGTTTCAATTCTGGGAAAAAAGTTCTGTTTCTAGTCGAAAAATGTAATAACTGATATCACATCTACTTCTTGAATATTTATAAGTTAATCCAAATTCCCAAACCAAAAATTCCAAAAGTCCCAGCAATACAATTTATTCCGGAAGGACGTCCAAATGTCCTCTAGAGTAAGTTAGGTGAAAAACTTGGTATAGGAAAAGAAGCGTTCCAACCCTGATGCTACCTTTTTCAACCTCCTGCTCCCAGAACTTCCAAATGCTACATCCAAGAGCAAAAATGGTAAATTTCCATCTAAACAGTTTTCCTTAATTTTACGAAAGTTCCATCAATTTTTTATTGCCTTCTTCTACTAAGTAGTGAAACGAACCATTAAATTAGGAAGTGCTTAAGAAGTAATTGATATAATTAATTAAAGTAGCAAGTTTCCGCTTTTTTATAGAAAAAAAACAACAAAAGTGGTATAATAGACTGTTAACAACTAAAGAGTAATTACCGATTTCCGCATTCGCCAGTGTCTGGCATGTACCATTCATCCATTGTCATTTCCGACGACACTCTTGACCTATTCTTGGGTTCTTATTAATTCTACTCCATCGTGTGCGTACGTAGTCCAAGTACATGATTTGAAATTATAACTAATATTTTTATCTACTGCCACTTTCTCTTCGAATTCTCCGTTATTCCTTCTTTGGAATGTTTTCGATAAAATGCTTAAAAAATTTTAATACCAAGAAAGTTCGATTTTCTGACGCAATTTTGCGAATTATGCCCGCCACGTTTGATTTTGCCATTTTTGAATAATGCATCAAAATTGCATTATTGACAATTATGGAAATTAAATTGAAGTTACTTTTATTTAATAACTGAATTGAAAAGTAAAATCGGTTTATCTAACGGAACCACTTTCTTTAATTATACACAAAAATCACGTATGCACAAGAGTAACTTGTGGAATAATAAAGTGAAATATTTGTTGCAATTTTAATTTTCCAATTAATTTCACTTGTAACGACACCAGCAACAATCATAATTTAAATGATTAGTTCTATGTTTACAAAAGCGTGTTAAAAGTTTTTAATTGTTTTCTAAGTATGGTGCATCTATGGACGTTATACCAGTTACTCTGCTTACCCATTAACCTGATTAACTGCTATTGATCACTATAAGTTTCACTTCTGGGTACTTTATGATATCGATAGCCAATGCTTTTGATGATTCATACCTCCGTCATATTTTTATTTATTTGATTGCATGGTTTTACTGAACTAATATGAACCACCACATGACTCCCCCACATTCAAAAGGTTTTCCAGAACACTGTCACTTTTACGGGACTTTGCTAGCAGAAATGAGAGAGTGGATTCCGATAACGGTGAGGATTACTGATAATTTTTTTCATCCCTTTAATTCCATCCCTCCCCTCTAAAATATAGTACATAATAGTAAAATCCTTTCAAATTCACAATTTATTTTATTATCTTGTAATAAAATTTTCAATGGAAAATTTACATTATTTTTTAATTTATTGATTTAACCAAATTATGCCAATTTCAAGTTTTCATTCATAAAGCGTAACAAATATGGCTGATTACTGAATCAATGGACGCTGTAGTACTCTAGCGAGAACTAGCGTAAGTTCTTGGTGAAAGTTGCACGAAAATTTCTTTTGCTTGTAGACGTCTGCATTCACAAACATGCGAAGACTACAATTACCTCGCTCTCTCGATGCTTCTAATATTTGTTGTTCCTTTTCAGTTTAATTTTAGTAATAATAATTAATTAGTTTTCCATTTATTTTCAATTTCTCCTCAGAAATATACAATTTATCGCAAATTTGTCGCACTAATGTTCTAATTTTGTTTATTATAATTCAATTTTAATAAATTTTCTGCTTTTAGACAGTGGCGGATTTAGCACTTTAGGGGCACCAAAGGTAATTCAAATTTGAGGGCCCCCCCCTCTAAATATTTTCACTACCCCCTACTGCATAAGGTGTGCATTCTACCCTTACGTTTTTTTCTCTGGTATGCACTACCGGTTGTCCACAAAAGAAACTGAATTTGGAGGCCCCAGGCGCCTGTTATGATATCCGCTACTGATTTTAGGTTCATTAGCAATTTTTGATTTGCTACAAAATTAATTTAATTCTGAATAACATTACATAAGCTGACACACCATCTGGTGACAGTTCATCGAAGGTTGCACAGACTTCTATTTTTTTAGTACAATCAAATCGTTTTAATTATTATATTTTTGATTTCTTCTGTTGCCATGTATGATTATTAGATTTTTACCGAACATTTTTATGCGATTTTTAATAAAATTTTTGAATGAAAATTAAAATTTGTTCATGAAAAAAATCTAGGCCTTAAATTGCATTAGATTTCAAGCAATTTTCAGTTCAGTGCGAGTTTTTAATTAATTTTTTGAATGAAAATTAAAATTTATTCAAATATTCTGCACTGCAGCTTCATGTAAATACTAATGAAATTATAATAAAAACAGCAAAACTAATGAAAAAAATCTAAGCCTTAAATTGAATTAGATTTTAAGCTATTTTGAATTCAGTGCGATTTTTTAATTAATTTTTTGAATGAAAATTAAAATTTGTTAAAATATTCTGCAGCTTCATGGAAATATGAATGAAATTATAATAAAGAGAGCAAAAATAATGAAAAAAATCTAAGCCTTAAATTGCATTAGATATCAAGCTATTTTGAGTTCAGTGCGATTTTTAATTAATTTTTTGAATGAAAATTAAAATTTGTTCAAATATTCTGCAGCTTCATGGAAATATGAATGAAATTATAATAAAGAGAGCAAAAATAATGAAAAAAATCTAAGCCTTAAATTGCATTAGATATCAAGCTATTTTGAGTTCAGTGCGATTTTTTAATTAATTTTTTGAATGAAAATTAAAATTTGTTCAAATATTCTGCAGCTTCATGGAAATATGAATGAAATTATAATAAAGAGAGCAAAAATAATGAAAAAAATCTAAGCCTTAAATTGCATTAGATATCAAGCTATTTTGAGTTCAGTGCGATTTTTTAATTAATTTTTTGAATGAAAATTAAAATTTGTTAAAATATTCTGCAGCTTCATGGAAATATGAATGAAATTATAATAAAGAGAGCAAAAATAATGAAAAAAATCTAAGCCTTAAATTGCATTAGATATCAAGCTATTTTGAGTTCAGTGCGATTTTTTAATTAATTTTTTGAATGAAAATTAAAATTTGTTAAAATATTCCGCAGCTTCATGGAAATATTAATCAATATATAATAAAGACAGCAAAAATAATGAAAAAAATCTACGCCGTAAATTGCATTAGATTTCAAGCTATTTTGAGTTCAGTGCGATTTTTTAATTAATTTTTTGAATGAAAATTAAAATTTGTTCAAATATTTTGCAGCTTCATGGAAATATTAATCAATTTATAATAAAGACAGCAAAAATAATGAAAAAAATCTACGCCTTAAATTGCATTAGATTTCAAGCTATTTTGAGTTCAGTGCGATTTTTTAATTAATTTTTTGAATGAAAATTAAAATTTGTTCAAATATTCTGCAGCTTCATGTAAATATTAATGAAATTATAATAAAGACAGCAAAAATAATGAAAAAAATCTACGCCTTAAATTGCATTAGATTTCAAGCTATTTTGAGTTCAGTGCGATTTTCTAATTAATTTTTTGAATGAAAATTAAAATTTGTTCAAATATTCTGCAGCTTCATGGAAATATTAATCAATTTATAATAAAGACAGCAAAAATAATGAAAAAAATCTACGCCTTAAACTGCATTAGATTTCAAGCTATTTTGAGTTCAGTGCGATTTTTTAATTAATTTTTTGAATGAAAATTAAAATTTGTTAAAATATTCTGCAGCTTCATGGAAATATGAATGAAATTATAATAAAGAGAGCAAAAATAATGAAAAAAATCTAAACCTTAAATTGCATTAGATATCAAGCTATTTTGAGTTCAGTGCGATTTTTTAATTAATTTTTTGAATGAAAATTAAAATTTGTTCAAATATTCTGCAGCTTCATGGAAATATTAATCAATTTATAATAAAGACAGCAAAAATAATGAAAAAAATCTACGCCTTAAACTGCATTAGATTTCAAGCTATTTTGAGTTCAGTGCGATTTTTTAATTAATTTTCGAATGAAAATTAAAATTTGTTCAAATATTCTCCAGCTTCATGGAAATATTAATGAAATTATAATAAATACAGCAAAAATAATGAAAAAAATCTAAGCCTTAAATTGCATTAGATTTCAAGCTATTTTGAGTTCAGTGCGATTTTTGATTAAATTTTTGAATGATAATTAAAATTTGTTCAAATATTCTGCAACTTCATGTAAATACTAATGAAATTATAATAAAGCAGCAAAAATAATGAAAAAAATCTAATCCTTAAATTGCATTAGATTTCAAACTATTTTGAGTTCAGTGCGATTTCTTAATTAATTTTTTGAATGAAAATTAAAATTTGTTCAAATATTCTGCAGCTTCATGTAAATACTAATGAAATTATAATAAAGCAGCAAAAATAATGAAAAAAATCTAATCCTTAAATTGCATTAGATTTCAAACTATTTTGAGTTCAGTGCGATTTTTTAATTAATTTTTTGAATGAAAATTAAAATTTGTTCAAATATTCTGACGCTTCATGGAAATATGAATGAAATTATAATAAAGACAGCAAAAATAATGAAAAAAATCTAAGCCTTAAATTGCATTAGATATCAAGCTATTTTGAGTTCAGTGCGATTTGTTAATTAATTTTTTGAATGAAAATTAAAATTTGTTCAAATATTCTGCAGCTTCATGGAAATATTAATGAATTTATAATAAAGACAGCAAAAATAATGAAAAAAATCTAAGCCTTAAATTGCATTAGATATCAAGCTATTTTGAGTTCAGTGCGATTTTTTAATTAATTTTTTGAATGAAAATTAAAATTTGTTCAAATATTCTGCAGCTTCATGGAAATATTAATCAATTTATAATAAAGACAGTAAAAATAATGAAAAAAAATCTACGCCTTAAATTGCATTAGATTTCAAGCTATTTTGAGTTCAGTGCGATTTTTTAATTAATTTTTTGAATGAAAATAAAAATTTGTTCAAATATTCTGCAGCTTCATGTAAATACTAATGAAATTATAATAAAGCAGCAAAAATAATGAAAAAAATCTAATCCTTAAATTGCATTAGATTTCAAGCTATTTTGAGTGCAGTGCGATTTCTTAATTAATTTTTTGAATGAAAATTGAAATTTGTTCAAATATTCTGCAGCTTCATGGAAATATTAATCAATTTATAATAAAGACAGCAAAAATAATGAAAAAAATCTACGCCTTAAACTGCATTATATTTCAAGCTATTTTGAGTTCAGTGCGATTTTTTAATTAATTTTTTGAATGAAAATTAAAATTTGTTCAAATATTCTGCAGCTTCATGGAAATATTAATCAATTTATAATAAAGACAGCAAACATAATGAAAAAAATCTACGCCTTAAACTGCATTATATTTCAAGCTATTTTGAGTTCAGTGCGATTTTTTAATTAATTTTTTGAATGAAAATTAAAATTTGTTCAAATATTCTGCAGCTTCATGGAAATATTAATGAAATTATAATAAAGACAGCAAAAATAATGAAAAAAAGCTAAGCCTTAAATTGTATTAGATTTCAAGCTATTTTGAGTTCAGTGCGATTTTTGATTAAATTTTTGAATGATAATTAAAATTTGTTCAAATATTCTGCAACTTCATGTAAATACTAATGAAATTATAATAAAGCAGCAAAAATAATGAAAAAAATCTAATCCTTAAATTGCATTAGATTTCAAACTATTTTGAGTTCAGTGCGATTTCTTAATTAATTTTTTGAATGAAAATTAAAATTTGTTCAAATATTCTGCAGCTTCATGCAAATATTAATCAATTTATAATAAAGACAGCAAAAATAATGAAAAAAATCTAAGCCTTAAATTGCATTAGATATCAAGCTATTTTGAGTTCAGTGCGATTTTCTGATTAATTTTTTGAATGAAAATTAAAATTTGTTCAAATATTCTGCAGCTTAATGGAAATATTAATCAATTTATAATAAAGCAGCAAAAATAATGAAAAAAATCTAATCCTTAAATTGCATTAGATTTCAAACTATTTTGAGTTCAGTGCGATTTTTTAATTAATTTTTTGAATGAAAATTAAAATTTGTTCAAATATTCTGCAGCTTCATGGAAATATTAATGAAATTATAATAAAGACAGCAAAAATAATGAAAAAAAGCTAAGCCTTAAATTGTATTAGATTTCAAGCTATTTTGAGTTCAGTGCGATTTTTGATTAAATTTTTGAATGATAATTAAAATTTGTTCAAATATTCTGCAACTTCATGTAAATACTAATGAAATTATAATAAAGCAGCAAAAATAATGAAAAAAATCTAATCCTTAAATTGCATTAGATTTCAAACTATTTTGAGTTCAGTGCGATTTCTTAATTAATTTTTTGAATGAAAATTAAAATTTGTTCAAATATTCTGCAGCTTCATGCAAATATTAATCAATTTATAATAAAGACAGCAAAAATAATGAAAAAAATCTAAGCCTTAAATTGCATTAGATATCAAGCTATTTTGAGTTCAGTGCGATTTTCTGATTAATTTTTTGAATGAAAATTAAAATTTGTTCAAATATTCTGCAGCTTAATGGAAATATTAATCAATTTATAATAAAGACAGCAAAAAAATCTACGCCTTAAATTGCACTAGATTTCAATCCATTTTGAATTCAGTGCGATTTTTGATTAATTTTTTGAATGAAAATTAAAATTTGTCCAATATTCTTCAACTTTATGTAAATACTAATAATATTATAATAAAAACAGCAAAAGTAGTGAAAAAAATCTAAGCCTTAATTGCATTAGATTTCAAGCTATTTTGAGTTCAGTGCTATTTTTATTACCTCATACAATTTTATAGTAAATAATTTATTTTACAATTAATAAAAGATACGGATAGAACATTACTAAATATAAGTTAACGAATAAAATTAATAAAATAATCCAGTATTCTTGATACAATATTATCGTGTGCTATATTATCGTTGACTATATCAATAGTGGTGTTTATTTCAATACTATTATTGTTTTTACCAATATCGTTAGTAGTTATCATATTTGCTTCATAGTCATATATCAGTAAATTTGTCTCGTTCGGTACTTCGTCTTTGTAAGAATAAAACATTTTCGTCTTTGTTGCCGTAATAAATGCCGCCCCTTCGTGAGGCAAATACACATCTTCAATAAACCTTCCTGTTATTAAACACCAAACTTTGTTACAGATGTTCTCCTTTTCACCTACTCCATAATTAAAACGTTTACATTTAAAAATGATGTAGTAATTCAAAGGTATTACTTCCTGAATTCTTTCTTTTGCATTAATTTTATAAATACATTTTTGATCATTCAAGTCCCAGATCTCGCACTTTTTAGGATCAGTGGAAATAATTAATTTGGTCTTGAATATTATATCGCAGCGGATTAAATTACGAATTCTATTAATTTCAAAACTGGCTTTCGTCTTCAAATTCAAAACATTTACTCCTACATCATTGCCATTATCTTCTGTAAATGTTTTAATAAGGAAATTATCATTCAATTTAACTTTACGTATCCTGCGGCCTGATGGATTGTCGAACTTTCTTAGAGAATTCAAATTGGAATCCAATATTTCAATGCTTCCATTACGGTTCTTGATTGCTATAGAATCTTTTGTACAGTTTGCGACGATTGCATTTCCTAGATATCTACGTTCATTCGTTTTGATGTTGAAAGAGAATAAATGATATTGTACGCATTCGATTAAAATTGTTTCCTGGCAAGCAGACAACGAATAAAAGGCATTGTGAATATGAAGATTCAAATATATAGCGGCGATAATTTCTCCATTTTCGATATTCCAAATTTGTAACCAAAACATTTCAGTTTGGGTTCCTACAGTTTCTTGGTCTCTAGATAGAGCGATCAGGAGGTCACCATGCTTTAAAGTCGCTATATAAGATAAGGCATTAAATTTCCACCTGACCGCACCGGTAGAAGCATTAATAATAAAAAAGTTTATTGCCGCATTCCTATTAAGTTCAGAAGGAATGGAGCTTAAAATTATTACTTCATCCCCAACATGAACGAAATTGAATGGACCTCTTAATTTAATCCGTAAAGTATTAAAAGTTCCAAAATATAAATTATTTTCTAACGCCCGATTATACATGTAGCGTCCCTCCCAATGCGAAGAATGGGATCGTAGCTTTTCTTTATAAACGTCGGTATTTGTTTCTTCGCTATGATCATAATAAAATTTCTGATATAATGAATGCCAAAGGGAGTCGTTTTTCATACGTTGGCGCCATTTTTCGCAACATTTATATGTGTTATCGATATCGGATTTAGTCAACTTACATAAAACTTTGGAAGATATTTCCGACGGTAAATTCCCCAAAATATCAATTTTAACCATCTCTGTTAATATTATAAAATTTAAGGACCACAAGTTCGTTTTAGGATTGATACCGCTTTTGATTTTTTTTTTGAATATTTAAGTCACAGAAACTCTTATATAGTAAATATTTACATGGTATCAGTACCAACTTAAAAATTAGTTAAAGGGATTAAGTTGGATTTGGATAAGTTGGAATTAACTTGGATTATCACAATTGAAAAAAAAAAGAAATTAAATTTACCATAGTATGAAACTTCGATTTAACAAAATTTTTAATTTGGTAAATTAGTGCTCCAAGTCTGCTTCATATCGTCGTATGACAAGAAAACAGAGATAATGAAGTTTAAACATTTTTTATATCTGATAAATCGTATTTAACAGCAATTGTTTTGATATTTAAAATGCTAATGAATCCTCATTCATATTATAAATTGGGACATAATTTTTTTTCAGGCAAGCATAACCATAAAATAACGCACTTAGTGCACCATCTCGTTTTTGTCGAAAACTGCACTTAATGAGTTTTTCTTGTCATACGACGATATCCTGCCATGCACAAACGGGCAATTGCGGACTGCACCGATGGTCAAAGGGTCACATAATCAAACATGTGGATTGCACCGGGTTCAGTTAGGGTACGTATGTGGACTGCACCGATGGTCAGTTTAGTAATCTTTTTTAAATTAATGTTTCCAAAATTTGAATTTAAAAAACCCAAAATTTTTAAAAAACGTATATAGTTGATCTTAAATTAATATAAAACAAATTATAGTTGAGAAAAGATCTAAAAAAATCCAACAAGTAGATTTTATAATATTATATAATTTTATTTAAAATCTACTTGTTGGATTTTTTTAGATCTTTTTTCAACTATAATTTGCTTTAAATAATCTTTTTTAATTCCATTAAGGCCGTGTGCTAGTTTGGAATTAAAAAAAATCAAGTTATTATAAGTGAAAATTTTAAAATTCCAATAGTTTACCACGTTTTAGCTATTTTAGTGACGCAACAACTGAACCTAGCTGTGAGCAACCAAATACAATAGACTAATTAATTACCGCACAATATTTAATTTATTATTTTAAACTACATAAAGTCAAAAAAACAACAAAATTTTGCGATTCCCAAAAATGGTACCTAAAGAATTTGTTATTGAAGAACATGCAGATTGTTCAATTTGTTTAGAAAACTTTTCAAATCAGGAGATTATCTTATTAGTCGATAAATGTGGACATGTTTTTTTGCACACACTGCCTAATACCATGGATAAGTGAACATTTTACATGTCCATTGTGTAGATCAATAATTGGCACCGTAACAATTTACCAGATAAAAATGCCCGCTAACCTTATATCCCCTAGACCAGATATCGATTTATTATCAATTTATGACGTACTAGATGTATTGGAGGTTATTAACTTAACTTCCACCAGCGAAGAAGATGATATGGAAGATGTAGAAGTAGAAGAAGTTATGGAAGTACAAGACGAATCAACTGAAAACAGAAGTGATCCACAATTTTGGTACTAGATATTGCAGGAGATGTTGATGCATATATTGAAATAATCAACACACAAGAAATGGAAATAAACAATAAAAAAAATTTTATTTCTGGCTTTCACCATATTTCCAAACTACAATAGGTAGTTTTGAAGCACAGATATTTAAGGGTAAGAATTAGTGACCACCGCCTGTTTAAAAAAATTCTCTTACCAGATTATCTGGGTAGTTGGTCCTTGTCTACTCACATCATGACCATGGATGGACAAACAAACTGGAAGCTACCTCATTCGATGAACCCAGCGCCTGGAAGTTAGTCAAAAGAAAAATCAACCCGCAAAAGAAGATCTCAATGCCTTCCATTAAAAGACCCAATGAAACCAAATGGAATCCTTTCCAACCAAGTGAAAATCCAGAATTCATTTAAAAATAAACATTTTTGTAAATTAAATTGATTTTTTTTAATAATATTATGAACAAAAAAATATTGGTAGCAGTTCCGAAGCAGTCAATCGACCCTTGAGTACAATATTAATAATATTAACATTTTCGCAGTATTGTTATATTCTTGTTAGCTCCGAAAATCTTTCCAAAATGCCGTGATTTAACCAAAGGGTATGTAACTGTTTATATTTTTCTGAAGATAAATAGAGGGGATTACATCTGTTAAGGCCCACATCGGATTCGTGATAATCGTCTAAATATGGTGCTGGAACGCTACATCCAAGAAGTTCTGTCGTCGACCTTGGCCGAAACATAACTTCACAACTATTAATCTTTAAATATAAACCTCCTGCACATTTACTAAAGTGCTGACTTCTGCACACTAAACCTACTTCAACTAAAGTTCCATCGGGAATCTTTATAGTGCATATCATTTGACCACAAACTAAACAAAGACACGGAAATACTGCTTCTTCGTAATAGTTTGGGCGCTTGAAAGATTCAGCCAATTTAAGTAGTTCAAAATATTCGTGGGGTAATTCTACAAGCTGGTTAATGTGATTTGGATCAAACGCTTCGAAACGTTGACGGCCATTTTGCAAATAATTAGTCATATCTGGATGCTTGAACCAATTCTCAACGAAAGGATAAATGTGTGTCATATCAAACAGTACTTCTCGCGTGTGTGGAAATCCTAAATATGAGCACAAATTGGCAAAGGTGTCACCTCCTGGTTGCGTTAGTTGCAGAGGCGAAGGAGCATCATTCAGGAAACTGAACAAAAGGACACAACATCGTAAAAACGGTAGACAAGCTTTTTGGACGTATTTCCAAACAAAGTTTTCACTGAACCGATTTAAATCCACACCTAGCTTTTGCAAGAAACATTTAAACGTGGTTTTATCTTCGCAATTAATGTCGTCAGTCATTTCGTTTAGATTTCCAGAAATTAAAACTTTTACGATTTCAGCTACGAATATCAAACGATAGGTTTCGAATCTGTTGGTAGTATCAAATAAATTTATTTCTGCAAATGTGATCGTCACTAATATGCTAAATATGTCGTATCTTAAATGCGAGTTAATTTTGGTGGTTTCTCCTTTTAGTAGTGAAGGTATTTCCGGGTTAAACCAAACTCTAGTCCCAGGATAGACGATCTTGATAAATTGAGCAATTTTAACAAAAGTTTGTAAGCATTCGTGGTGACGACTGGACAAGTGACCCAAAATTGGTTTACTGGAATCTCTTGTTATAGTCTCGACTACGTGTATGGTATATGAAAGAGAATTCCAAACCGGAAACGGAGTTCTCCAGATCCCTGGAGAAGTCCTGATATGAAATTTGGTGTTAAATTTGAGGATTGATTGCATGAGCTCAGGACTTAACTGACCTTGACTTTCATCAAAGGGCGGTAAGACAGGCAGAAGTACATTGCTGAGAGTACTGCACAATGGACACAAAAATTCCTTTAGCCTTGCATTGAATCCGGATGAAGGTCTGTTTGTTGTCCAACTTTCGTTAAGGTAACCTTGCACGCAGTTAGCATGCATTATATGACCGCAGGAACTTGTGTAAAATGCAGGACCCAGGTTTGTTGGCAGGAAAGGAGAATTTATAACTAAATGTATGTTTCCTTTACGAGCTCCCAAAACACTCGAGTACTGAACATATCCGGCCATAACCAATACGTTATTTGTTAGTTCCAACCTTTGCGACTCTTGGCATAATATACAAGTTTTTTCAATAGCTTCATATTGGTTTGGATTTGCTTCGTGGTTACCGTCATATTCTTCTTTGTTGGAAATTAAATTTTTTATCATAAACTTTTCTTGTTGTTGCATCATTTTATTTCTAATTGTCGTACGCCTTACAGCAACCAATTGAGATCTTCGTCTTTTCAATTCTTCAGTCGGTACAGATTCTTCACTTATTGCACTGGTCATCCCAAAAGCTACCTCTTTGTATTTTGCTATGGTCCATTTTAATAAGTCTATCGGTAGATAATTTCGAGTGCTCAATAAAATCTTTTCTAAACAGTTTAGTATATTAAATTTTGCTGCTTTCTCCGTAAATGACAGCGTGGAATAATTGTGAGACTTTTCTTCTTGTAATGCATATCCAATTAAGTATAAAATGTTTAATAGTTGACCATTAGAGTAACTTTTACATTTCAAATCCGTGAACCGGACAAGAATTATTTGCATCAGGTGAATCATAACGTCGCATTGAAAAATATTTATCATTGGAGCGAAGAATTCTTTTAATTTCGGCAATTTGGACGGTGGAAAACAATCGGGTTCTCCAGCAGTCTTTTTTCGTAGGCTTTGAATTTGGTTTGCCTCAGACAGTTCTGACTCATTGTAGTGATAGTATAATGGGTTGAATCTATCAAAAAACTCTTTCTTTAATTCGTAGGTACCTTGACCACTAACAGAAACAGGCTTCTTTAAAGTTGCAACTTCCTTAAGCGCATCGTTCAAAACGGTTTCCGAAGTAGATTGAACAAAACGTGTGAGTTCCGAATGAGACGATGGTTTGATGCAAAGGCAGTGGATAATCTGTTGTTTCACACAATCTTCCATAGTAACATAACTCACCTCTGGGACGTAACGTTCGATTAACACCGAAATCAAGAACTGCAAGAATTGTTCAGAAATAAAGACTACTTGGTCTTCATCGTTTTCGAAGTTTTCCTCAAAATTTGGATTCGCCCAATCGATTAAACCGAATTTGTTCAACAGTTGGATTAAAAAACTATTAGATTCTGTTATAGATGCACAAATCTGCAGAAATTGAATATCACAATCAAATATTTCGGTACGACGCGTAATTCGATAAAATTGTACGCGATTTATTAGTGAACTACCATTCCGGTTCCACATTCCTGCAGTATATTGAGCCACCATGACGTAAATTTTTAAGATAGAATCGAATGTTGACATCAACGTGAATTTCAATGGATCCAGTACGGTCTCATCGAAATTTCCTAGATTAACATGTAGGCTTACCAAAAATCTAGTTAAAGGAAGATGTATTGAAACTGGTTCAGTTTCGGTATTGTACGGAAAACAATTTACGCTGTAACTTAGAAAATCGACCATTTTCTTTGATTTGTCAGATTCCAAACAAATTCTTTCATTTACCATTTTCAGAGTTTTCTTGTAGACATTATTAAATATTTCGGTATCGGCCTTACACCACTTCAAAAAGAAGGATGCAATAAAAGCTAATTCCGATATGATTAAACGACCTGGCAAATCATTCTGTTCATACTCTACATGTATGTCAGTTTTCCGTACCATGGAATCGATACCTTGAAATTCATCCAATGCTTGAAGAAAATATGACATACCGTTCAGAAAACCTACACGCAGTTCTTTTGTCCAAGTTATTGGCACTGTAGTCAATAAACCTCGCAAAACAACCAGCTCATATAATGATTGGTTAACCGCCTCCATGTCATATGTCCAGTTTTCTTTAGGGTTTTTCCATCCTTCGCGGTTCTTCTCACTTTCACCCAGAAAGGCTATCAAAGGAATACTTAAAGCATTTTTGTTGGCAATCAAATGATATGCTAAAGTTGGAATTGTGAAAAGTTGAATTATAATCCACAAGTGAAATGTTACATTCATCCCTTCATTTCTTTGAATCACATTTAGAAATTTAGCGTGTTTATCTAGAAAAATTTCTGCTAAACTTCTCTTAGAGTCATAATCTTTCATCACTGCATATATTAATAACTTTTTAAATTTATCTTCAACACCAATTGGATCATTAAAAGAAATGATAATAAATTTTTCAGCTAAACTTTCACTTGAGGTTGGAAGTGGCTTCAAAATCAATCTTGCGAATATTTTTCTTATTTCATGACTATATTTTAAAAAAGGCTCTAGGCAACTTATCATTCTTACAACAAATTCTTTATATATTACTTCGTAAATATGTACACCAACTACTTTAAAATTTGATTCACGTTCCAGTTTAGTTTGCAAAATTGTACAATGTATTTTAGGTAATTTAATAGTGAAAATTCCTTTTCGAAGTGAGACTTTTACATTAGATATCTCTTGCTTAGTGAGTTTTAAGGTTCCTTGCATTAATTTTTGAAGTACATTTAAATTAATAAACGAAGAAGTAGTATGCAGAGTTACGCAAAAGGCATCATCATTCTCAGCAACATAAGGTTTGAGGTTGTGATAACCATTTAGAAGGTCATCAATAAATAGAATCATGGCTTCTAGGATTACAAGAGTACGACTTTCTACATCTTTGGGTAACGAATTCTTAATCTTGTCACTCAGCTTCAGATGGTTTTTACAGTGCCACGTTTTTTCCCAAGTTCCAGCTTCTCCACAACAACAATAAATACCACTATTAGATAATCGCATCAACTTATATTTATGTCTTCTGTGCTCAGAATTTTCAAAACATTTCAGGCATAAAGTCCGAACAACATTATTTTCTTCACATTCTTTACAAATGAAATAATAGCAGTAATAGGAATTTGAACAATTTTTACTACAAGATGTATATTCTTCACATTTATTCATTACATTGCTATATTCAGTTGGGACTCCATAAAATATGAATTTTTCTAGTATGGCAGTAAAAAACTTTTCTAACCTGCAATTTTCCAATATTGTATCAACTGGGATGCAAATATTTCCCAAAATTTGTTCAATTTTTGGTATCCAGGCTATCCATTCTTCTTGAATGCTTTTAGAGCGTAAACAACCTTGTTTCCATTTTTCAATCCATCTGTTTACCACTTCATCTACTATAACTAATTCTTCCATGTCTCTGAAACTGACAGATTGCGTATAATTGTTAACTTTTTGATTTAAAAACTAATATTTTACTTACTTATTTTAATATTAGATTGACTAAGTTGTAGGATTTTAGGTGCGTTGAATATTGAAACAGCATTAGTGATAACGATAACGTCACAGTGCCTAGAATTACCAACCAAACCAAATCATAATACGATTTTGCAAAAAAATTTTAATTTTATTGAAAATATACAATTTAGTTATAAATAATTATAAGTCATTCATAATGTATTGTTATGATTTATTCGCCCTTAAACAAATACTCACCCCAAAAAGACCCCAAAAACTAGCGTTACGCCGGAGTAGAGTTTTTCCCTTGTTCAAGGCCAGTGGATTCAGTAGACGAAATAAGAGGGCAATTCATGGTAGACATTATTTATTCAATGAAAACAAAATCAACTGTTAAATTTGCATCAAATTACTGCTGACAACAAATTTGTCTTAACCAAATGTGTTATTTAATGTGTAATAATTAAATCATCCAAATTACATTTAAATCCTCAATTTTGGGAGCTAAATTTGGATATTTCATTATTTGTGTATTATGTAAACAATTTATAATAATCAATTTTAATAAAGTCCTTTAATCAATCTAATGTCAACACAAATCGTTGATTCACAATCAGATTCATTAAAAATAAAACAAATCTTGTACCTTGTTACTTTCTACTTGACCTAGTGCATTCCCATAAAACAGTTGGTAACATCAAATACTTTAGTTTACAATACGGGAAACTCTTGCAAATTCTATTGTTATTTTTGGCGACATTTTTAAGGGTGCCACCTATTGGCTTAAGACGTATACTAACGAAACTGTCGAGATTTGGTGGGTGATAATTAGTAATTTACTATAATGTACAGTACGATTTTAACCGAATTGGTTATAATTAGAGTTTTTATTTAAATTATTATTTAAACAAAGCGCTATACCCTTAATAAATCAACATAACTCTGAACATAACCTCGTCAAGTAGCGTTAATTCACGGTTCTAGCCGCTATTGGCGCTGCGATTTTGTGTCGCCGAAAATGTGCATGAGTTTCCCGTATTGTAAAGTAAAGTATTTGGTAACATCATGTTGCCTATTCTGCCAGGAGCCATTAACGTCTTCACAGCTACCGGTGAATGCGTTCCAAATTTGGTGTTTAAAGTGCTGCTCAAATCCTTTTTCTTCTGTTAACCAACTTCAAAAACCGTTGGTTAAATAATCTTCGTGTTTAATCACACTTCGGTAAGTAATCAATTAATTTATCAATTTTAATTTGTCCACCACGTGTGAACATAACCTTTAATTCGTACCGATTGTACAAATATCTGTAATCCAATTTTATTTCAGATATTCAATTGACAAATATCCAATCACGCACGCAATACACAACTTTCATAAAATACCGGAATTCCGTAACTTTACGACTCCACTATTTATTTACTTCCGCTTAATTAAGTAAATTAATGCTTTCGTCTTTTTGTACCAAAGAACCGCAATTGAGTTCCTTAATTGGGATTTTATCGAGAAATCTACGTGTTTTCTCAATCAACGTCTCCCCAAGAACTGGCTTCATTCTCGCTTGCTCGCCTTTTGTGTTTTTTAAAAGCTCAAAATTTGGATTTTTGTAGTGGGAATTTTTATCCTTGTTAGCTGAATTGATCCTAATGACAGGTAACATAACGTTGTTTATTGTGCACGCACTAAATTATTATTTTCACTTTTGTTTTACAGGAATCTGTTGTTAATTTCAAATGAAGTTCATACACAAGGCGTGTCACAAGTTTTATACCTCACAAATAATTACAGAAATGTTTTGTTTTATGTGTAAATTGTTACAAATAATACGGTTTATTGTTAATTTGATGCAAATGCTTCTCATATCAGCCAAATTAACTGATTATTGAATTTAAAAAAAAAATTAAATTAAATTACCATCTCATTTGTTTGCTGTCACTCTTAATGATGGAAAATATCACAACAGTATAAAATTGCAATGCTGATGACTAGAGCACGGATTCTAGGCAATTTGCCTTTTTGTCCTGTATTTAGGCAATTCAAAATTATAAATACAGAAATGCCGTTCAAACGATTTTGAAAATTTTGAACCTTACTTTTATTTGCCTAAATGCCTATTTTCGATGTTACTGACCTAAAATAGATTTTTAAGGCCTAAAAAGCCTAAACCAATAATTTATCCCGTTTAGTTACTAAAAGTTAAAAAAAATAGTTTTTAGTATGTTTTTTAAAAGTTGGATCTCTCAGTCAGTGGATTTAGCACTTGAGAGGACCCAAGCGCAATTCAATTTTAAGGTCCTCTTCTAAATATTTTCACTGCTCCTACACCCTACAGTGTACATTCTACGCGCACGTTTTACTATTTTTTTTTACACTATACCAGTGATCTAAAAAAGCTGAATATTGAGGCCCCCTTAATTTATGATGCCCCAGGCGTGCGGAAATTCGCCACTGTTCAAAAAGTAATCTCAGTTGTTATGAATTCTTGTATTTATTTATCTCGGTGAAGTCAACATAGATAGAGAACTGGCAGTGGTCGTTGAGTCAGCGCTTCGTATCCACGTGTATTAATAAAACTGGAAGTTACTTTAGCTCAAAAGGTGGGCGACAGATTTCAGAAATCCTGAATGGCTTTAAGTCAGATAGGTACCCTCTAAATACAAAACCGTAAATGGCAGAGGTTCTCCAGGTTTGAGAGGGGGGGGAGGTGAATTTTCCAAAAACTCAAAAAAAATCGTACATTTATTTGTTAACTTAAAAAAATAGTAACCCCCTAAATTAGTAGCGCCATTTGCAAATAAAGGAGAACATTAATAACACCATCTATATAGGAAGGAAAGAAGCTTACATAAAAATTTGTATAGTATTTTCCATCTTTATAGTTTATCGTTATTAAAAAATTTTTAACTAATTTTTGTAAATATTATGTTTATAAGTTGCTGTAATGAAAAATATAATATTGCCTAAAAACCCCTAAATTCTTAATTATTGCGCCTATTTCAACGATTTTTATAGCCTAAAATTGTGCCTTTTTTAATATTTTTTACGTCCTGAAATCCGTGCTCTAGATCAGCTTTGGAAATACACCAACAAATTGATAACAAGCAAAATTAAATTTATATAAACTACTAGATTGAAAGCCCAACCACGGACGGGTAGCTAGGCGGTGGATCTCTTTTCTTAGAGGTCTTAATTACAAATATCGTTTGCTAAATGCTATTTTAGGTTAGTAGAAAGTTGGACCAAGTTAATACAGATGGATCAGCGTCCTGGCTTTTCATATATTGTCATCTACTATTTGAGATAACAAACAGTAGCAAATACGATGGTGGATGCCACAAAAATTTTCAGTTAATTTCTATTATTGTTTTTAAAAGGAAAAACTAAATTTTAAATTGAGTGCTGGATTTTGGTTTGAGGTCGAGTTTCCAATGTGGGGAAGCTCCAGCAGAAGATTGTTTGTTTTGATAAAGAGGAGATTTATCCTCTTGTGGATAATTGAATGAATGGCCCTTCTGAGAAGTTTGTATTTAAAACTTTTTAGAATTGTGATGGTAGGATTTTTACACACAAATATTGGCCTTCTTTAGATGATCTTATGAATGGGTGCTTTATCCTGCTGTAGAAAAATCTCTCCAAATTCATCTTTTAACTACAGGCAGGTATCATTATTTTTTTTTTTAATCACAACTATTGCTTAGCACATGCATCCCATAATAATTATAAATGAATAATACAGGGGCGCTGAAAAGTTATGCTCCAAGAAGCAAGGCGATAACCGATGGTAAAATGAGCGTCATGTAGTTTTATTGTCCGCCCTGTATATCACAGCAATGTACCCACTGTAAAACCTAGGAAAATCTGGCGTACTGAAATAATGAAATTGGTGGAGATTAGGTAAATCACCTTCAGTAACAAAAACCGTGAAAATTCGTTTCACTATTTGATGTTTTAATAACATACAAAAATTTTTAAGTTCGGCGCAATAATATAATTGAGCCTACGCTTTACGGGGGTAAGGGAAGATCGAAAGATTCCCAGAGGTAGGTGTAGCGTAACTATAGATGCCTTAAGGCCCCCACAAACGAGAGACATGGTGTGCAACCATGTTGTGAAGCGTGCTAATGGCTTTTGCCACAGACGAAGAGAGATGTTTGCAACCAAATTATAATAAATCACTTTCTAGGATTGTATCATTTGTTTTATATCGGAAAATTTGAAAACTAGGGGTGGCTGGTTTTGAATTTTGTGATGCAACAAGGAAATTTTAATAATAATTGAAAAACTATTGGTTTTCAGTAGTGAAACTAATGAACCAATATCAAAATCCAACATTCAAAATTAATCAAAATCCAACAATCAAAATTAGCTTAAACTGAATACAATTTTTTTATTTAAATCTTTTTTCGTTATTCAGGTCGGGAAAGTAGACTTTTCATACCTGTTTTCAGGTACGAAAAGAGCGATTTTACGTCCTACGAAAAAATTGTTACAATTTTTTTTGACCCTGTGTAAAACACAAAATAAGTTACCGGCAGGTACTTTTGTCTGTTTTTCTCCCCTCTAAAAAAGTGGAAAAGTTCATAGTAGGTACTTTTTCATATTTTACACCCTGCGAAAAATGTAAGAAAGTTCATTGTAGGTCTCAATGAATTTTGGACTTAGAAAATTTTATCAAATTTTTCAAAATAAAAAAATTTGATGACGTAGTTCCGTCATAACGAAAAGCAGTTTTCACCTGCGCGGCCGTAAAACGCTTTTACGACCTCGGGAGCGGTTGTTCCCCGCGGCTCCGCTAACGCAGCGCCTTGGGTCACAAATTTCGCTCCTCGGTCGTAAAATGGCGTTTTACGTCCTTGTGATGAAAACTACTATTATTATAATATAGATACACAGAAATTAAAAATGAAATGCTTTATTTGGATTACTCCTTCCACCGATATCTCGTAAGTTTAGGTAGCTAAAGATAAAGTTTCATGTTACGGTGACCCAAATGAATATTTTATAAAACCAAAACTGTCGAAAAAACAAATTTATGATATTTTCGTTAATTTTTTACTTTCTGCAAACAAGAAATTTACAAACGGTAACATGCGTGAATGTGTTTTCTCTTTGTCGGTACGACGTTCCGCCTACATATATTGCACAAAATATCAAAATTTTTTGATCTTGCAAAATCCATAGTAAAACTAGAAAAATGCAACAGCTACCTGCTCACAGCTTGGGGTCTTCGAGGGCTTCGAGCGCTTTTAACATGGGAAGTTAAAAAGCATGTTGGTGACATGGAATAAAACATGAAAAGTAAACCACCAACATGCCCACAGACGGACAACATGGACTTCAACATGGCATGTTGTAGTCGATGTTGTATGCCATGTTTGTCGTCTGTAGGCCCCTTTAAGGTCCTTAGCTTCCCCCTACCTAAGACCGTCGTGCGTGGTGAATAACCACTCCCTACTCGAGGTACCCCTGCCTAGCAAAACACGGCGGATCTAGACCAGAAAAGGTCGATAAAAAATCCTCCCTAGCCAGGTTAGCAGCCTACTAGAAGAGAACTAAAATATTGCTCCAAGAACTGGAAATGCCTCGGAAACTGGACCGGAAATAATGTTTACGACACACGCGAGACAACGGAAACGTGAATGGAGGAAAAGAAATGTATGGAGATTGGCTTGTTGGAATATAAGATCATGGAATAATCGCGACCAAGAAATTATTATAGAACTGAACAATCTCCATATCTATATGCTATATCGGAAACAAAGCGAAATGGAAAGGGTACATCTAAATATCAAAACTACATACTGATACACAGTGTGAAAGAAAGATCAGAAAGAGCGCACTCGGGAGTAGGTATCCTTATGCATGAGAAATTCGAACATCATATCCTTAACATAAACTACACAAATGACAGAATTGTGCGAGTATCCTTAAGTGTCTATGAGACAACTATGCACATAATATCTGTATAATATGCTCCGGATGCTGGGAAACCAATTCAAACCGTCGCGTCGTGGACTTCTATGAAAACTTACAAGACGAACTCGATAAACTACCCACAAACGACAAGATCATAATAATGGGAGACCTAAATGCGAGAATAGGTAATGAAGCTATCAAGGGTGTGATGCAGAGATATAATGAGGATGTGTTAAATGAACAAGGAGAGGAATTAATAGAGTTCTGTGGCCATAATGAACTCCGAATAAACAATACCTTTTACCCTCACAAACCTCAATACAAATACACATGGTCAAATACAAGAGATCAAAAATCTACCATCGACTACGTATTAAACAATAGAGCAGTACATCCTTCCCAAGTTCTGGAAGTGCGAGTATTACCATCTTCAAACATAGGCTCTGACCATGGTCTGGTACTCTGCAAGCTGCGCATGAAAATGACGCTAATAAAAAGAAAACCACCCCAATACATCGAAAAATATAATATCGAAAATCTTATAGAGAAGAATACACGACAGCTTTACACTCTAAAATTAACAGACGTGATAGAAAATAAGTCCATACTAGCTACAGACAATGTAGAGGAGCGGTGGACAAAGCTGGTAAATAATATTCATAGCGCGGCTGGGAAAGCACTCGGAATAAAAAGAGTGAACATCAACTATTCAGGAAGCAATAAGCCATGGTTTACTCATGAGGTAAAGAGAATTGCGAAGAAAAAAATACCTAAACGAGAAGCATACCTAAAATACTGAAGTTCTGGATCTAAAACAGCACGAGAAGAATATATTAGAACCAGAAACAGTGTAAACGCCAGAATAAAAGAGATAAAACAACAACATTGGGAAGAGTTTACGAAGGATATGGAAGACGACCTGTATGGCACTCAAAAAAAGATTTGGAAATTGTTACGATCAATAAAAAAGCCAGTAAGTGAATATTCTGAATGCACAACTGTCAGCAAAGAACATAGTCCACATATTTTGGTAACCTGTATGGAGAGGCAGATCACGACGAGGGGTGGACACCGAACATAGCACTACCGAACGAAGAAAGCTGAACAATGGAAGAATCAGAGATACAAGATGCAATATCTAAATTAAAAAATCCCCTGGACCGGATGGAATCCCCAACGAACTAATAAAGTATGGAGGAAGAACACTATCAAGGGAAGTAACAACCCTATTCCAAAACATCCTCCAAAATCAAACTGTCCCGAACACCTGGAAGACAAGCATCACGATTCCAATCTTTAAAAAGGGGGACTAAAAAGACCCCAACAACTACAGGGGAATATCGCTACTGTGTACTCTATCAAAACTTTTCACGTCACTGCTGGCAAAAACACTGTGCGAAAAAATACCAACGACAAAGGAACAACAGGGATTTAGACGTAATAGATCCACGACGGACGCGATCTATATTATCAGACAGATAACAGAAAAATCGATTGAATTCCAGAAGCCGGCCTATATGTGTTTTGTGGATTTAACAAAAGTGTTTGACCGAATTAGAATCAAGGACGTAACAGAGTAGCATCCCCCAGAACATTACAAGCATAATACACCAGCTCAATACTGGAAACACGACAAAAGTGCGGACAAAAGGAGAACTTACAAAAGATATATTAATACCGAACGGAATCAGACAAGGTGATAGCCTGAGTCCCCTGCTTTTTAACCTGATAATGGACAAAATAATAAAAGATGTAAAAGCAGAATGTAACGGATATCGTATGAGCAATGAAGAGATTAAGATTATATGCTACGCTGACGACGCGGTACTGATAACCGAAAATGAGGACGATCTTCAACTATTGCTCAATACTTTCAACACAACGTCAAAACAATATAATATGGAGATCTCCACAGAAAAAACCAAATACCTAACAACTTCAAAAAATCCAACAATATGCACCCTCACCATAGACAACAACACAATAGAAAAAAGTACAATACATCAAATACTTGGGAGTAGAAATATATGGACGCGGAAATCTAGCGGAAGAAACCATGTCCCAGGTTCGAAAAGCGTCAATGGTCTCAGGCTGTTTAAGGGACATAATCTGGAAAAATGAATTTCTAAAAGTAGAAAGTAAATCACGAATATATAAGTTATAAGGCATGTGTGAGACCCATATTAACATACGCAATAGAGGCAAGAGCGGACACAGCCAAAACAAAAAGAATGTTGAGAACCAACGAAATGAAAGTCCTAAGGACTATAACAGGAAAATCACTTGTCGACAGAGTTAGGAATGACAGCATAAGAGAGGAGTGCAGCATGCCTGATATAATTAGATGGACCAGAACAAGAAGAAGAGCGTGGAACGAGCACATATCACGCATGAGCCAGAACCGACTAGCAAAAATCGTCAGAGATGGAAAACCCCATGGAACCAGACCACCGGGAAGGCCTCCGAAAATATGGAGGGATAGCTGGTCATCAGCATCCCAGGAAAAACCAGATTTAAACAGGTCTCAGACCTAGAACAAGCTGAAGAAGAAGAAGAAGAAGAACGGCACAAACAGACTTAGCTTGAAGGTGTCTTCTAGCTTAGTATTGTTGACGACGGCGGTTGTTCGATGGTAGAACTGCAGATTACGAATAACACCTACATAAATTGCAGGCCCACACTCTATCCAGCGAAACAAGATGGAGGAGCTCCAATAGATAAAAATGCGGGTGTAATTATCCCAAAAACAAAAGGTGAACGCAAAAGAAGGACCTCAAGTTGCTCGCACAAAAGAAACACCCAAGGATGTTGATTGTACAAAAAAAACCCTCAAGGATGTTGTTATAGGGTTCACGAATCTTGAATTCAAGTTTCTGACGAATATTCGATTAGATGTTAAAATTTTGGATTGCCAAATCGTCAGAGATGGAAAACCCCATGGAACCAGACCACCGGGAAGGCCTCCGAAAATATGGAGGGATAGCTGGTCATCAGCATCCCAGGAAAAACCAGATTTAAACAGGTCTCAGACCTAGAACAAGCTGAAGAAGAAGAAGAAGAAGAACGGCACAAACAGACTTAGCTTGAAGGTGTCTTCTAGCTTAGTATTGTTGACGACGGCGGTTGTTCGATGGTAGAACTGCAGATTACGAATAACACCTACATAAATTGCAGGCCCACACTCTATCCAGCGAAACAAGATGGAGGAGCTCCAATAGATAAAAATGCGGGTGTAATTATCCCAAAAACAAAAGGTGAACGCAAAAGAAGGACCTCAAGTTGCTCGCACAAAAGAAACACCCAAGGATGTTGATTGTACAAAAAAACCCTCAAGGATGTTGTTATAGGGTTCACGAATCTTGAATTCAAGTTTCTGACGAATATTCGATTAGATGTTAAAATTTTGGATTGCCAAAATCCTTCAAATAGTGAAAATAGGATTTTCTCGACAAATACTCCAATAGAAGCCGGTAACCAAGCGAAAATCCAAAAATCGCAACGACTGAATGTACTCAAAAAAGTAAAATTTTGTTTTTGCGATTAAGTGATTATCCAAGTACAATCCCTTTAAGTAATTTTTAAGTTGGTACTGATACCATCTAAATATTTACTATATAAGAGTTTCTGTAACTTAAATATTCAAAAAAAAATCAAAAGCGATATCAATCCTAAAACGAACTTGTGGTCCTTAAATTTTATAATATTAACAAGAAATGGCTAAAATTGATATTTTGGGGAATTTACCGTCGGAAATATCTTCTAAGGTTTTATGTAAGTTAACTAAAACCGACATCGATAACACATATAAATGTTGCGAAAAATGGCGCCAAAGTATGAACAACGACTTCCTTTGGCATTCATTATATCAGAAATTTTATTACGACCATCATGAAGAAACAAATACCGAGGTTTATAAAGAAAAGCTACGATCCCATTCTTCGCATTGGGAGGGACGTTACATGTATAATCGGGCGTTAGAAAATAACTTATATTTTGGAAATTTTAATACTATACGGATTAAATTAAGAGGGCCATTCCAATTCATTCATGTTGGGGATGAAGTGATAATTTTAAGAACCGTTATTTGTGAATCTAATCAGAATGGGGAAGTAAACTTCTTTATTATTAATGCTTCTACCGGTAGGGTCAGGTGGAAATTTAATATGTTATCTTATATAACGACTTTAAAGCATGGTGACCTCCTGATCGCTCTATCTAGACACCACCAAAGCGAAAGAAGCGAAGCTGGAGGGCTTTATTTACTAATTTGGAATATCAAAAATGGAGAACTTATCGCCGATGTTAGTTTGAATATTGAAAGTCACAATGCCTTTTATTCGTTGTCTGCTTGCCAGGAAACAGTTTTAATTGCATCCATACACAACGATGAATATCATTTATACTCTTTCAACATCAAAACGAATGAAAGTAGGTATCGAGGAGAAGCAATGGTCGCAAAATGTACAAAAGATTCTATAGCAATCGCGAACTTCAATGGAAACATTGAAATATTGGATTCCAATTTGAATTCTCTAAGGAAGTTCGACACACCAGGTGGCCGCAGGATATATGAACTTACCTTGAATGACAATTTCCTTCTTAAAACATTTACAGATTATAGCGATGAGTTTTTTAGAGTAGTATATGTTTTGAATTTGAAGACGAAAGCCAGTTTTGAAATTAAAAGGCTTCGTAATTTAAGGCACTGCGATATAATATTCAAGAACAAATTAATTATTTCCACTGATCCTAAAAAGTGCGAGATCTGGGACTTGAATGAACAAAAATGTATTTATAAAATTAATGTAAAAGAAAGAATTAAGGAAGTGATACCCTTGAATTACTACATCATTTTTAAATGTGAAAGTTCTAATTATACAGATGGTGTAAAGGAGACGATTTATAACAACGTTTGGTGTTTAATGACAGGAAGGTTTATTAAAGATGTGTATTTGCCTCACGAAGAGGCGGCATTTATTACGGCAACAAAAACGAAAATGTTTTATTCTTACAAAGACGAAGTACCGAACGAGACAAATTTACTGATACATAACTATGAAGCAAATATGTCAAGAACTGATATTGATAAAAGCAATAGTGTTGAAATTAACACTACTATAGATATATACGGTAATATTGTATCAAGGATACTGAATTATTTTTCTAGTTTTATTCGTTAACTATCATGTATGTATCTGTTATTATCTGATAAAATAAATTAATTTTCTATAAAATTGTATATAAGTATTTTGAGCGTTTATTTGCGTTATTCCTAGATATGCGGGAAGTCATAGAGTTATTTACAAGGGGTGATTTGAAGACCTTTGATGAGTGTCCGCTTGGTCAAATTTGGTCCGCCATGTAAATCTTGAAGAGGTCAAGAACTGAGCCTTGCGATATCAAGGCTGATATATTTCCTTTTCTTCGGATCGATTCTTAGAATCATGATGCAGGTATCCTCAAACCCCTTCACAAAATGAGGGCTATTAAAGAGCTAATCTACGACATCCTGGATGTCGTCTTCAATCACTTCTTCGATATCCACGTTGGAAACAACTACCCTTAGACAACACCCTACCTCAATAAACCATCGCTTCTGTCATAATTTTCCTGGTCAAATTCTCGCGAGTGCAACGAGTACGAGGTATGACCTCGCCTTCGCGAGTCAGTCAGAGAGGACTTTTTCCGTTATATATAGATAATAGGCAGTCATATTTCCTTTTAGGTTAGCAAGATATACAGTCAAACTTTCCTAACTCGAATTTCAAGGGACCACAAAAAAAGTTCGAGTTAGAGAAACTTCGAATTATACAGATAAAATTACACGTTAATATCTCTCTACTTTTTCCAAAAAAATTCGACTTATAGAATAATTAATTCGTGTTAGGGTGTTATAATGCTAATGGTGCTGGGTGACGACCAAACATAGCCCTCCACTTTTACGAAAAAATTACTTTAGATTAGGTAGAGTACGCCTTTCATATTTCTAGTACCGCAACTCTAGAATATAATGTACAATTTTTTATATTCAGCTTTATGGGAGTTAGGTACTGTAACAATAAACACAGCAAGGTTGAAACTAATGACCCAAAAGCTTATGTATAGAAAATGAGAAACAAAGTACGCAGATTAAATCTAGATGTCCTGATTGTGTCAGCATAACTACATATTAAATAATTAGCCTAATGGTCAATATGGGAAAAAACGAGGATTCATAATTTTAGAAAAACAAATTTCTATATAAATAAATCCCTGTTGCGTAGTACTACATCAGCAATATGATGTCAGTCCAAGTACTAAGTGCTCTTTGGCTAATTCTTTACTGCTTCCTTAAGATTTGTTTGGGAAATGTGCAGGATGACCTTTATGAAAAAGTAAGTTCCCTTTCATATTTTCAAATTATATTTTTCAATTCATATCTTGCAAAACTTTCCCAAATTTTTAATTTTACGTACTACAAATCTTCCATCTGAGGATTAATAATAATACATTATATTAATAATTGTCCTATACATTATTTTAGAAAAAGAGGTAAAGAAAATCAGCTTACAATTTGAAGCCTTTACAATGTTAGTCCATATTTTATTGTTTATTCAAATATTCAAAAAAATTCTTAGATTTAAAATTTCTCAGAGCCGGTCCTGTTTATAAATCAACAAATTTAATTACATTTTTGATTTCTTGGATTAAGTTATTTACCTAATTAGGGTATTACAGGGGTTAATCCTTCACTGCAGTTCGTGTGTAGGATTATGGCCAATACTTAAGGTTGCACTGCAGTTCGAGGGTCGGATTAGACTTGGGGATTAGCCGCACTGCAGTTCGAGTGTCTCCATTTAGAGCAGTAGAGTATCTTTTGAGTAATCAAAAGAAATCAAAAGTTATTGAAATGAATATTTTGACCCACAAATTTTAATTAACTGACAGTTTTGCTTTTTGTCAATTTATACTACCATTATTTATAATATGTAAATCTTTAATTTAGGTGTTGCTCTTAAATAACAAATATTTTAGTTACGAGTCATTCCATGTGAAAACACCGAAAAAAAGAAAAAATTGTTGCTGCACTGTTTCAGATTTTGCTTAAACTTTGTGGAAATATTCTTTAGGGTTCTAACGACCAGAATCCACAAGGATTTAATTTTCGTACGCGCCACTTCCGGTCCACACAAAATAAAGCAATTGAAATTGCATGAAAAGTCTTATTTTTTTGCTTTGCGGTTTTAGCTGTAAAATTTTTTCTATTAGAGATGTCTACTCGATCAAGGTGGCATGTTGAAGTAGAAACATGGTAGTTTCTAAAAAAAAATAAAAATTTACATAATTTATATATACCTGAAAAATAACATGGCATTGAAAATACATGTATTTTATTGATTTTTTGTGATTTTCAATGGGCTCCAGTGTCTGCGCTGTTGAATATAAAAGTTTAATCATTCTCAGATCTTAAAGTGCTTATATCGTAAGAGAACAAAAATTTAAAATAGACTCGTTCAATCATCCCGTTTTGAAAAAATCTTAGCTTGAAATTTTGAAATTTTAAGAATTTGCATATTTCAGGCTACAATTTGGACGTGTTTAGGAATAGACAAAAATTTGAAATTTACAGGATACTTAGTTCTTACCTTTAACTTCCAAAACCTTCAAAGTCCAGGTTGGTTATTTGTCCTCTCGCGGATATACAGGCGTTTAAAGAGAAGGCATTTCTTGAAATTTTAAAAATTTGCATATTTCAAGCTACAATTTGGACATGTTTGGTAAGAGACAAAAATTTGAAATTTGCAGGATACTTAGTTCTTACCTTTATCTTCAAAAACCTTCAAGGTCCTGGTTGGTTATTTGTCCTCTCGCGGATGTATAGGCGTTTAAAGAGAAAGCTTTGCTTGAAATTTTAAAAATTTGTATATTTCAGGCTACAATTTGGACGTGTTTGATAAGAGACAAAAATTTGAAATTTGCAGGATATTTAGTTCTTACCTTTAACTTTAAAAACCATCAAGGTCCTTTTTGGGTATTGGTCCTCTCGCAGATGTACAGACGTTTAAAAAGAAGCTTTGCTTGAAATTTAAAATATTTGCTTGTTTTTAGGTTACAATTTGGACGTGTCTGGTAAGAGATAAAAATTAAGCGCACTGTAAGGAAAGCTAGCCTCCAACGAACCGCAGGTGAGCACATACTAACGCCTAGAGAAATGTTTGATATCTGTTGTAATAAAATTTCTGGCATAGAATTTTTTTTTTTATCAAATTCTGATGTTGATGCAACAGAATCTTTTTTGTCCAAAAGATTTAGTGATATTGATAAAATTAAAAATACTAGAACCTACCACAGTTTTACTCCGCTGTCTCAAGGCTAGGATATTACAGTGTACTCGTGGTAATACGTAGTTAACTTGAAAACGATTTGATGGATTGCGATCAAATTTTTAGATTAGGTGTATGATACCTTAAGGAACATCCGCTCCTATTTCTTTTTTTTTAATTAAATTTGTTTTAATTAATTTTTTCAAAATAGCCCGTTTGTAAATTTTTTTGAGAAAATCAAGTTGGTGGAATTAATTACTTATAAACAATTAACATTGAAAATGGAAATAAAAATTTGCCAGACTTAAATCGGACACTAATACGTAGTCATCTCGAAAACGAATAAATGGATCACTTTGAAATTTTGAGGTAATATTTATAATACCAATACGAAGAGCACCTCCTATTTTTAAACATAATAATTTTATTTATAACAATAATAATAATTTTAATATAGTAAATAATTTATCAATTAATTAAATTTCTTTAATTGAAATAATATATAAGCGAAAATGAATTCATATGTAAATTTTTGAAAGTTTATTTTACCTAAAACGTACTAAAAATGTAATTATAATAATAATGTACTGGATACTCCCACCAAGATCAAATTCAAATATTTAGTTCAGCTAGTAATATGCAGGCGAAACTAATTTTAAAAAATTTTGCCTAAGAGTTATCTGTTTTACCAGCACATTTTACTTGGCGCGTGCGCTTGAAGGTTAAATGCAAGTTGATAAGATTGTTCTTATGTGTAATACAAGTAGTCATCAACCTACGGCAGTTCGCACTTACGATCTTGTGTTTGTCTCTTTCCTACTAAGCATATTAGAGAACTAAAACCAACAGTTGCGGAGATTTCCCGACGGATGTCTAGGAATTTATTTCGGTCGAGGAATGCTATACATTCGAATGTAATCATTTTGATAAACCGTATTTTTTTTCTAATATTTTATTTAATTAGGGTTACGCTAAATAAGCTTTTGTAATTTTTGCTACCTTGGCAGTAGGTAAGTGTATATTTTCATAATTTAAAATAAAATGAGTCTGCAAAGTAATTGCTTACACTAATAAAATAAAACAATTTATTTACGAAAATTGTTTTGAAGGGATTAACCACTTTTTTTTCAAGTATCAAAGCCACATAAGTAAAAGTTAAATATTAGGTATGCTAAAAAGTTTCGGGCCTAATTAGACAATAAATGACATTAAAGTCGTTTATCTCTAAAACTACTTATCTGATCGCATAATCATATATATCATTGGAAAAATGACACTTTTAGCTAAAAAACAAAAGTAGAATCATTCGATTCGGCTCATGCAGTTGTGAAGAATTGCCGATTAAAGATGGAAGTAAATAAAGAAAAAATTCGCTACATTTTACAATGTTTCTTCGATTAAAGAGAAAGCGCTGCGCAGGCTTGTGAAAAAATTTGTGCTGTTTATGGTCCAGATGCTCTATCGAAAACAGGAGCAAAACAATGGTTCGCGCGTTTTCGTTCTGGAAATTTCGATGTCAAAGATGCACCACGCTCTGGTCAGCCAGTCATTGAAAAAGTTGAGGAAATGCTAGAAATTGTGGAACAAAACCGTCATGTAAGCACTGTAGAGATCGCCAAGAGTCTAAACATCAATCGCCAAACAGTTGCAAACCATTTGAAAATAGCTGAATTCAAAAAGAAGCTCGATATTTGGGTGCCGCATGATTTGACGAATAAGAATTTGCTCGACCGAGTTTCCATCTGCAAATCGTTGCTGAAACGTAATGAAATCGAATCATTTTTGAAGCGGATGGTTACTGGAGATGAAAAATGGATTACATACGAAAACGTTGTACGCAAAAGATCGTGGTCGAAGCGTGGTGAAGCTCCCCAGACGGTGACAAAGCCCGGACTCACCATTCGAAAGGTGATGCTGTCTGTTTGATGGGATTGAAAAGCTATCCTCTATTATGAGCTGTTACCAAGTGGTCAAACGATTGATTCTGCACGCTACTGTCAACAATTAACCAGATTAGAGCAAGCAATTCAAAAATAGCGGCCAGAATTGATCAATAGGAAGGGTGTTGTGTTCCATCATGACAACGCCAGACCACACGTATCTTTGGTGACCCGAGAAAAATTGGAAGAGCTTGGCTGGGAAGTTTTGATGCATCCACCGTATAGCCCGGACCTTGCACCATCAGACTATCATTTGTTTCGGTCTCTCCAGAATTCCCTCAATGGTGTAACATTGGCTTCAAAAGAAACCTGTGAAATTCACTTGGCTAAGTTTTTCACCGATAAACCAAAGAAGTTTTACAGTGATGGAATAATGATTTTGGCCGAAAAGTGGCAAAAGGTTACCGAACAAAATGGAGCATATTTAGTTTAAATAAAGAATTTCAAAACATAAAAATTTGGTGTTTGAAAAACTATCTAATTAGGCCCGAAACTTTTTAGCATACCTAATAGATTGTAATCAAAACTATATCGTAAACGATACGGCTTATCATTTCTAAGATATGTATGCACAGCTAGTCAAAGCCTTGTGCTATGCGCTAAATAATTTCGAAAATATTTAACCTTCATCCGCTCGCGCCTATAAAAGTTACACTTCCGATCGCGTATGCGGCAATTTGATGGCCGCATATGATTTTTATCGTTTTCATGAGTTTTTCTTCATTCAAAGTGCATGATTTAAATTGTTTAGGACTTATGAACTCTGACATAACATTACAAGTACATGTTTGGACACAAAAATCTATATTAAAATTTAAAATCAAAGTTATATTTAAAATTTAAAAAAATTACAGGAAACTTAACTTAAAAATTCAAAATGTACTGTAATCGTTTACTACACTCAATTTGTAATAATATTTTATTTCTCAAAATATGTCTCTAATTTATTATTTTATATTTACTAATATTTTCTCAGTAAAACCAACATTCGAGTATTGATAAAAAGTTACGTTATCGATTGCGCTATACGGCAAATTGGTCGCATTAAGACACCTAGGGTAGTTTGTGGCTGTACTGAACCGGCTGATGGAGCTTTCTTATCAGAACACGAGCATGGTCTATTGGAGGAGATAGTAATTAGAGAATACAAGCCCTTCCCACCCCTCCCATGACGCTCTGGAAGAAAATGGGAGAGAAAATTTAAAAATGCGGCCAATTTGCCGCGTACGCGAGCGGATGAAGGTTAAGAAAACATTTTGCATGTATCTGTCAGATATACCGTGACCTCGGGAGAGGGCTAAAGAGTCTATGAATGAATGGAAACAGACGTCTTTATTTTTCTCGATTGATTAGATGAACATTGAACAAGTGATAACTGATAACAATGTCCGTCGTTGTCGGCTTTCTATAGATATTGAATTCTAATGAGAAATCCACGTTCCAAGATAAGCTAACGTCCAAGAAATGTCCCTTTCTTCCTCCATTTGTCGTAAATAAATAAATTGTTTTATTTTAATTAGTGTAACAGTGTAAGCCAGGCCCGTTGAGCAGGCCAGCTGAGCAGAGTGCGGCTGAGAAAGATAGTAGGACTGTTTACCGGACACTGCTGTCTTAACAAACACCTTAACGCAATAGGTGTTGTGGAAGATCCTACATGTAGATTATGCGAGATGGAGGAGGAAACTCCGCACCACATACTATGTGTATGCACAATTCTAGCCCCTAAAAGGCTACAACATCTTGATTGTCTATATCCGATCTCGGTGAGATAAATCAGGTTCCCATAGGTCGAATCCTCAATTTTATAGAGGATACAGAACTATTGGAGTAAAACACGGAACGCGGGGTACAATAAGCCAGGAGCTTCAGTGCAAGTGGTTCGAAAGAAACACACCCGTTCAGCAATAATAATAATAATAAGCCAGGCCCGTAGCCAGATCGAAAATAAAGGTAGGGCAAACGGTTTGTATGGCCGGGCAAATTTTAGTGTTGCGGATGCGAGATGGGTTCGTGGGAATTTTTTAAAGCGCCGCAGGCGAAAATATTTTAAATTTCAAGGTCAACGCGATTTAAGAAAAGTTATATTATCGTATTATAATGGTATTATCGCACAGCCACACGCCAGGGGCAAATGGGCTATCAAAATTTATGGTCGGTGCTCGGTCGGTGGGCCAAAAATGCAATGTCACAGGGGGAAAATGCCTTTATTTGGGGACCCCTCTCCCCCTTTGAAAAAAATTTATTACATGTACCCTGCGTTCGAGGAGAAGCTACTTTCGCTACCAAACATTTCTTTTCTTCCTTCTTTTAAGCTTCGAGACGCTTCCAAACGCTTTGGCTCCGCCTTTTTCAGTCGCTACAAACATTTTGATGGGGAGCCAAAGCGTTTGGAAACGACTGGAAGCTTGAAAGAAGGAAAAAAAGAAATTTTTGGGAGCGAAAGTAGCTTCTCCCCGAATGCAGGGGTACTGTGATGAATATTCAATTCTGCGAATTGTATTTGAAAGCATATAAATAAAAAAATTCTTGTACAAAAAGGACCAATGTAGAATGGGAAAATTTTCTGTTAATCTATAGTTACATATTTTTCTTTTAAAAGGTCGGGCAAACATCCTTAAAAGGTCGGCAGTTGCCCGACCTTGCCACCCCATGGCTACGGGCCTGTGTAAGCAATTACTTTGCCGTATCATTTTATTTTAAATTATATTCATAATGCTTCACATCAAATGAATCACGAAAACTTCGTTGATTGTATATTTTCAAATCAATAATTAATATACAATAATATAAATAGCAATAATTATTTATTGTATGTTATCAATAAACATGAATAAATAAAAATATAAAAGAAGAATTAAAATTAAAAGCCAAAAAATTATTGGAGTCTTGTTTGAATTGTAAATTCAAAGGCGTCTTTATTAATTGCTTGTGTGTGTACATTTCACGAATACCTACATTATCACTTATGTACGTTTAGTAATTTTATCGCTTCTTAGAAATTTATTTCAATGTCCTGAAAAATCTGATACAAAAAGAGAGGGAGAGACTTTTGTGAAATAGATATAAAGTAAAAACAACATAAATTCTTTTTAAAAATAGATTTCTTTATTTGAGCGGCGACATACTTTAATGAAAAGTTGAACTAAAAAATGCATGTTTATTGTGTTGCCTATCTATTTAATTATAAATTCACAATCCTATGCGCCACCACACGAGCCAAAACGAACTCCTGCTTGGCGAATTCCAGCCTTAAGAGTACGAAAGTTTTCAGCTTCTGATCATTTTGAAACTGTAAATATTGTAAAACCATGTGATAAATTTAAAAAAATAATATAAACTATAAATTTAAAATGATTTTTCTTTATTTTGGAAATCCCAAAAAGGACCTTGAAGTTCTTGAAGCTAAAGGTAAGAACTAAATTTCCTGTAAATTTCAAATTTTTGTCTCTTACCAAACACGTCCAAATTGTAGCCTGAAATATGCAAATTTTTAAAATTTCAAGCAAAGCTTTCTCTTTAAACGCTTGTAGATCTGCGAGAGGACAAATAACCAACCAGGACCTTGAAGGTTTTTGAAGTTAAAGGTAAGAACTAAGTATCCTGTAAATTTCAAATTTTTATCTCTTACCAGACACGTCCAAATTGTAACCTAAAAACAAGCAAATATTTTAAATTTCAAGCAAAGTTTCTTTTTAAACGTCTGTACATCTGCGAGAGGACCAATACCCAAAAAGGACCTTGATGGTTTTTGAAGTTAAAGGTAAGAACTAAATATCCTGCAAATTTCAAATTTTTGTCTCTTATCAAACACGTCCAAATTGTAGCCTGAAATATACAAATTTTTAAAATTTCAAGCAAAGCTTTCTCTTTAAACGCCTGTAGATTCGCGAGAGGACAAATAACCAACCAGGACCTTGAAGGTTTTTGAAGTTAAAGGTAAGAACTAAGTATCCTGCAAATTTCAAATTTTTGTCTCTTACCAAACATGTCCAAATTGTAGCTTGAAATATGCAAATTTTTAAAATTTCAAGAAATGCCTTCTCTTTAAACGTCTGTATATCCGCGAGAGGACAAATAACCAACCTGGACTTTGAAGGTTTTTGAAGTTAAAGGTAAGAACTAAGTATCCTGTAAATTTCAAATTTTTGTCTATTCCTAAACACGTCCAAATTGTAGCCTGAAATATGCAAATTCTCAAAATTTCAAAATTTCAAGCAAAGATTTTTTCAAAACGGGATGATTGAACGAGTCGATTTTAAATTTTTGTTTTCTTACGATATAAGCACTTTAAGATCTGAGAATGATTAAACTTTTATATTCAACAGCGCAGACACTGGAGCCCATTGAAAATCACAAAAAATCAATAAAATACATGTATTTTCAATGCCATGTTATTTTTCAGGTATATATAAATTATGTAAATTTTTATTTTTTTTTAGAAACTACCATGTTTCTACTTCAACATGCCACCTTGATCGAGTAGACATCTCTAATAGAAAAAATTTTACAGCTAAAACCGCAAAGCAAAAAAATAAGACTTTTCATGCAATTTCAATTGCTTTATTTTGTGTGGACCGGAAGTGGCGAGTGCGAAAATTAAATCCTTGTGGATTCTGGTCGTTAGAACCCTAAAGACTATTTCCACAAAGTTTAAGCAAAATCTAAGATATGCTGGCTTTGCCGATTTGTTGATTTCATATGGAATGACTCTTCCATCAAATCGATTATAACTTAAAAGTGGATAGAGATATGATGACCTTCTGCAATACAACTATTATTGATTTCAATCATACTTTTTCCAAGTATAATCGTACTCAATTCGTTACCAATATTTCAATGTTGTTTTATATAGATGTTGGAAATGAGGTTGAGGTGAGTGCTTCATCTATCATCCTTCCTCTAAATAAAATTTTGAATCTGATAATTTTCTGGTAAGTAGTAGGTAGACTGAATTTTTTCTTTAGCGGTTGGGAGTGGCTAATGCGCAGAAACGTATATTCGTTATTTCGGTTCTATGTTGGTGTCAATTGGTGGAATAAGGTGTCACGGGTGTCTCCCTCCACATTTGCCGCGCAAGCCCAAGTCACGTGCCAACCACTAAAGAAAAATTTACTTCTACAAAAGTTGTGCGACCTTCGTCTTAGCTCACTCCGTTACATTACAACGTTGCACTCTCTCAAAAACTCGTTCTCCACAAAAACTCCCAAAAAGGATATTACTTTAATCTACTTGAAATTTCTGCGTGAAATTTCCTTTTAAAATAATTATTAGTACTATTTGATAGATGGTAATGGAAGCTATCTTTTAGTAAAAATAAATAATATATTAATAAGTTAATCATCATTTTATTCATAATACCTAGCATACAACTGGTTTCCATTTACTAAATAGATATATTATTGATATATTTTTTAGATTATTGTCCAGGCATATAAGTTCCTGAGCAACAAATATCGTGTATTTCCACTACACTTTGAATACAATTTATGTAAAGCTCTCAAACATGATGTCGGAGGAATGCAAAGTTGCATAAATGCTTGTGGTTATGCGGCGTGTCCAATGAAGAAGGTTAGTATATTACCACGGAAGGCAATATTAAACATTCAAAGCCTGAGATTTTGTGATTTGAGAATTTTGTGGAGCAAAATTTTGTCTTCCTAATTTCATGATTCGTGCCAGAAACAATAATAATTCAAATATAATCACTGATTAACATTAATTAACATTGATTAACTGATTAACGTTAAATAAAGGTTTTAATACTGCTATTGATATTTACAGAATATTCGTTATTACGTATGCAATTGTGTTACCGATGAAGCCAAATTTCCACCGTTTATGCCCAATGGAAATTTTAAAATTAAATATGTGATGTGATATAATCGGTTTTTAACGCATTACAACGTTATCCGAGCCCAACTACCAACCTTGCGAATTGGTGTTTGGTTTGTTAGCATTTTACATTTTTGACCTAGACGAGGAGCAAGCCCGACGTAGAACCCCCAACCTGGAGGACCAGAGAGACGGCCAGAATAAAGTTCTTACTTCACCCGGATTCGAACCTGGCATTTAGCGTTCATAGTCAACTTATTCGACCACCATGCTCCGACCGTCTCTTTAAAATTAAATATGACTTTATGTATAAGAATCAGATATTTGTTAAATTGGAAAGCTATCTAACCATATCTCGCAAGGTATTACCTACATCCTACAAGAAGATATTTAGGATAATATTATCGTTTGGAAATAAAATTCAACAATAAATTGTTTGAAGATTTCTTAATTGTTATTTTATGCTTAATAAATATCTATTAAGATCTGCAGTGTTCCTTTTTTCCTTTTTGGCTGCGTTCCACTTAAAGTCCACGACCACCACGGCGCGTGACGTGGTCCCGTGGTTCTTTAATTGGACTAAAGAACAAACGCGGTTATTGATTGGACTGACGATCGACCGTGGTCGTCGTGGGCTTTAAGTGGAACGCACTCATTATGGTTTAATTTAAATTTCAGTCAAGAGGATTCAGCAAGTGTATTTTAGTGATGGAGAATATGGACCATTTATTATAAATAGTAAAATAATCTTATTAGTGAAGAAACAGGTTGACTTTATTATCATTTAAAAAAAATCTTTACCTAGTTTACTCACAAATTCATTATCAATTCTATCAGCAGAATTGGCCAGATTCCGTGGTAACTTTTCAGCAATTCTCATATTTAGAGGAGCCCATGGGGTTTCTATGGGTGAATGATCTGGACTCTTCGGTGGCTACTCCATAATACAAATATTGGCTTTAGATAGTCCTATAAATGGATGCTTTATCCTGCTGTAAATTAAATCTCTCCCAATTCATCTTTTACTTACAGGTATCATTAACTTTTTCTCTTATTTTGAAGATCACAATTCTTCTAACTATTGCTGAGCACTTGCATTCCTTAATAATAATTATTCACTTTTCTAGTGACTTAAGTGAAGGTTTTGTGTATTTATATGAGTGTACTTTGCTTTCCGCCAAACATACTTCCTGCCATGAGTATTATGTAACATGCGTTTTTGCGCTGTTGCAAGAGTCTATTTTATTAACTATCATTTTTACTTCACCCTGTACATACTATTAAAATATTCCCCATTCCTGACGTGATTCAACGACTACGTTCCAACGTGAAATCGCAAGATTTCGACGATCCATCCTGGTTTTATCCATTGGTTTCCGTTCGTCGTACCACGCGATTCTAACATTGACTACTGGTACCATATGTTTAGTATCACACGATTTACTTAATAATAATTCATTGTTCAATAATCTCATTTGCCACTAATCTCTTGTTTTGCTTTTTGGAGCTTGGCTTAGCTTTGCACTATAATGACATTTATATTTATGTGTACTTTGAAATTCTAGCTTTGTTTCAACGACCTACACACTTGGTCAGTCCATTACGAACAGGATCCGATCGATCGAGAATCTCCATTCGTAAGACGATTTTGTTTAATGATGCCATTGGGTAACCTTTTTTCAGATTGCACTGATTACACATTGGTGTCAGACGTTAAAGCATCGTTAGAACCTAACGTTAGCCCCCTAACTGGGGTCGTTAATTAATTACTTGTGGTATTTCTTTTTGATTTGGACATCCTCCCCCCCTTGGTGAGATTTGATAAAATGTTGTGGAGCCACCCTCCCCCTCGCATGAGATTTACCTTATAATTTAAATTAATTAATTACTAATCAATAATTTGATATGTTGGTGTATTTTGCTTCACATAGAGCAATCTTATCGGTGACCTTCAGCTTTGCCTCCTTCCACAAACGATTAATTCCTTGCTGGTAATCTTTTCTTTTTGTGGGGGGAGGGGTCGTAGTCTTGTTTTCCTATTTTCCCTCTTTATTTGAATTTTGGGGTGAAATTGGTGTCAGACGTTAAAGCATCGTTATAGTCTAACTGAGCTTCCATTTTTTCGTTTGAGCCTTAACCGTCACGAAGTTATTCGCTAAATCTTTTTTTGGGGGGGGGGGAGTAGACGTGTTTTTCTATTTTCGTTATATTTTTGAAGTTTTTGGTGAAATTGGTGTCAGACGTTAGAGCATAAAATTTTTGTTTCGATTACAAAAAGTAATCCTAAACCAACAATGAAAGCTCATTTAGGTTGTAACGTTTGATACTGATTTCACCCCAAAATTCGACTTAAAACGTGTCTACGTCCTGTAAGTAATGAAAAAGATATAAAAATGTAATTATACCGTATTCGGCCCTTTTAGTTTTTCAGAAACGTGTGCAGTTTTTACAAATTCTTGCAATTTAACTTACATTATTATATGAAAAAAGGGCGTGCACACTTTACATTAGTGGGAAACAGAATTGAAACATAAAAGTATGACAAATTTTGTAAAATTAATTTTTTCCATTCTTATTTATTATGAAGATTATAATGGCAAGGAGGATTAATTTTTTTAATCTAAACAAAAGATTTAATCTGGTAAAATAAAATAAAATTTGAGGATTATCGGACGCAACTTGCTCGGAGCAATCGAAAATTTGAAATGCCCGTAACTTTTTAGAAAATGAAATTAGGATGTTGGAAATGGAAGCTCATTTAGGCTCTAACGAAGCTCTAACGTTTGACACCAATTTCATCCAAAAATTCGTAAAAATAACGAAAATAGCAAATCATGTCTGTGGCCCCCCCCAACTGTTTCGCGAATTACTCCGCGACGGTTGAGGCTCAAACGAAAAAAATGGAAGCTCATTTAGGCTCTAACGAAGCTCTAACGTTTGACACCATTTTCACCCCCAAATTCGACTTGGGGGGGGGCCAACGTGTCTGTGGCCCCCCCTCCCAACTATTTCGCGAATAACTCCGCGACGGTTGAGGCTCAAACGAAAAAAATGGAAGCTCATTTAGGCTCTAACGAAGCTCTAACGTTTGACACCATTTTCACCCCCAAATTCGACTTGGGGGGGGCCAACGTGTCTACAGCCCCCCCCCCCCCCAAACTTTTTCGCGAATATCTTCGCGACGGTTGAGGCTCAAACGAAAAAAATGGAAGCTCATTTAGGCTCTAACGAAGCTCTAACGATTGACACCAAATTCACCCCAAAATTCGATTTGGGGGGGGCCAGCGACATGCACCTACGTTTCACGGTATTCTTCTACTTTATCGCTGAGATTGAAGATGCCCAAAGCATTTCGAAAAGCTTTGGACATCTCATCCGATCATATCCTATCGGATATCCGTGTTTCTCTCTCTATCTCTTCGACTGTAGCCCATAATAATAATGGAGCTCTACGGGCCTTGTAGACCCATGGCTTGAACAATCTGTCTCCATCTCTTTCGGTCTCTCACTATAACTGTCCAGTCTTCTACTCCCATTGTCCTCAGGTCCTCCTCCACTGCATCTAACCATCTTCTTCTTGGTCTTCTTCTGTTACCTATCGTACCCTGCCTTAGGACTTTTCGGGTCGTTCTCTCTCTCGGTTGTCTTTCCACATGCCTCAACCACCTGATCTTTTGGGCCTTAATTACTTCAATTATACTCGGCTCTCCGTAAAGACCCATAACCTCATCATTTTCCAGCCTGCGCCATACGTCATCTATTTGTCATCCACCATAAATTCTTCTAAGAATATTTAATTCCCATCGTGCTACCTTTGCCATGTTGTTTTTATTCAATGTCAACGTTTCACTACCATATTGTACCGCTGGCCTTATCACTGTTTTGTACATTTGTATCTTTGTTCTTCACAATATCTGCTGTTAGGTAATATTGTTTCTAAGGTTGCAGCACTGTTATTTCCTCTAGTTATTCTTACGTCAATTTCTGTGCTGTTGTTGAGGTTACCGGTAATTAAAGTTCCCAAATAGATGAAGCTTTCCACGTTCTCAAAATTACTCGTATATATTCCTTCACTCCTACTTTAACCGTAAGTCTTCTCTCAATTATAATAGTTCCGCTGCCTTTTGCGCCCATAACCATGTATTTTGTTTCATTTATCAGCATTCCCATTTTTTCCACTGATGCCTTAATGAGATTTCTTACGATTTTCTGCAGTTCATGTCGACTTTTTGCAACTATCACAAGATCGTCCGCATATGCCAGGCATTGGTGGTTTGTATTGTATATCGTTCCGTTTGTGTTTATTCCACTATCTCGGATTATTTTTTCCAGTACCAAGTTGAATAATATCGCCGACAAAGGCTTTCCTTGTCTCAACCCGGTCTTTACCTCAAAACTCTCAGATATCTTGTTGTTCGACTTTACATAGCTTTCGGTCTTGTCGAGAGTCATCCTTGCTAACCTTATAATTTTATCCGGTATCCCCAAAGATCTCATTGCGGCATACAACTTGTCTCTATTTACCATATCATATGCTTGTTTGAAGTCTATGAAAATCGCGTATAGTTCTACTTTATGTAACATACTTATGACCAACAAACTTTTGACCCTAGTTGCGCCTATGTTTATGTTCATAGTAACTCAGCTGTATTTGTTTCAGGGTGAACATTTGGTCCATTACAGATCGATTGCTTCTAAAGCCTCATTGGTAGTCACTGATAATTTCTTCGGCAAAATCGTTTGTTTTTTCTTTTATTTTTATTGCAAGTATTATATTATATACCGTGTCTTGTAAAGCTATAAAAAGTGTATGTGGATCATATAAATCCTTTGATTTATTATAGCCAGGGAGGTACCCAACCAAAATCCCAAATTTTCGATGGGAAATTGTCCAACTTAATTAATTGAAAATTATCAACTTTCTGTAATAAATTGTCTATTTTTCCTAATGTGCGTTTAGCGGCTTTTACCAACTTTACTAAATTTTGAGTAATTTTGCCAACTTTCTTCCAACATTCTAAAATATTGGGAGGGAGAGGCCATGCCATCCCCCCTTGGGCACGTCCCTGATTATAGTAATGACAAATTTCGCTAATATTATAGGTTAAAAAAATTACTTACGTCATCACATTAATATTTTTAGGTTATAAGCTGATATTTTGCGGTGTTGCCAAATAAATATTTATAAAATCATACATTAGTATAATACTAACTAACATGATACTAAAGTTTCTTTATGCATACCAAAATTTTAGTAGCTACTAAGTTGCCACTAACTAGTAGCTACTAGTATCATTTTAAAGCCATAATGCTGTTTTACATTAAGAACATCTTGAATCATTTGAACTTCTTCCATTCTTTTATTAACGCTTGTAATATCTTTCATTATTTTATTATTTACAATAATAATACAGGACAAAACACATAAATGAAATAAACTACAAATCAGGGCCGTATATACGGGGATGGTTACACCCTCATTTTCAATCGTGTCGATTAGTCGTGATCATTTTAAAAGATGATGTTTTAAGCATCATTTATAAAACTTCCCGAGGGGTGGTCAATAAGATCGAAGGGTCGATCACGAGGTCGATCGCCAATTTTGGTCGATTGCTGAGTGTGAAATGGTGTCCAAAAATCGAATTTCTGCGATTAAAAGTGTCGAAAAATCGATTTTTATCGATTTTTCTTCGACAAACATCTTTTAAAACGATCACGACTGTGTATTGAAAATGAGGGTGGTCATTTTCAACATTTACTTAAATAATCTAATAGTTTAAAGTTAACTAATAAAATAATTTTTCAAAAAAAAATAAAAATTTTGTGAATTAAATTTTTTGTTTTGTAACTGCCTACTTTATTATTTTTTTATTTTCTGTGATACGAGTTGGTTTCTCAACAAATTTTACTAGACAAAAGTTGTAGTCCGTTAAATTTCCTACCCAGAATGGAACGTCAGATTTTTTGTAAAATGTTTCGTTTAGAAGATACAGGGTTTTGAAAAAAAACAAAAAAAGAAAAAGCTCAAATTTTTCGACGTTGTTTAACCTACTTCAATTCATTACTCGAGAGCCGTTGATTTTATACAATAAAAGGTTTGAATCTAGTTTTTAGATTATTTCACGCTCTTTAAAAAGGCACACTAAATCATTTTTACTGCAAAATCAATGTTTTCGGGGCTATGGCCACGTGAAAGTGGAAAGTAAAAAAAATGCTTTAAGGAGGCCTAACTCTCGAGGGTTTGAATTTAGAAAAATTTTTAGTTAAATTTGTTATTACAAAAGTTTCCTCTATTACCACCTAAGTTATGTAAGGTGAGTGCGGGGACACCCTGTATAATATTATATATTTCTTGTCTAGGTATATGGTCGTATACCCTAATTAATTGAAAATATGATTTTTCCCCTGATGTCCAATTTATGATCCATTCGTATAATGATAATGGTGCTGGGTGACGACCAAACCTTGCCCTCCGCTTGTACGAAAAAATTATACTTAGGTAGATTAGGTAGAGTACGCCTTTCTTTTTTCTAGTACCGCAACTCTAGAATATAGTGTACAATTTTTGATATTCAATAATAAACACAGCAAGGTTCAAACTAATGATCCAACAAAAGCTTATGTATGGAAAATGAGAATTATGCAGATTAAATCTAGATGTCCTGATTGTGTTACCATAACTACATAAGTAATTAGCTTAATGGTATAAATGCAACTAACCGAGAATTCATAATTTTAGTAAACAAATTACTATCTAAATAAATGCATGCATAAAATAATAAGCAATATGATATCAGTCCAAGTACTAAGTGCCCATTTGCTAATTATTTACTGCTTCCTTAAGATTTGTTTGGGAAATGTACAGGATGACTTATATGAAAAAGTAAGTTCCGTTTTCATATTTTACAACTTTATTTTACAATTTATATCTTGTAAAACCTTTCCAAATTTTTCATTTTAAGTAAATATTAATATATTTATTTTATATTTCTGAATTCATTATTAACCCTTATGGAGCCATACAAATTTACACCTTATATCGGCCATACCTAGTACCCGGGTACTACCATATATTTATTTGCAATTCCTGTTATGCTCGGTCTTTAAGCGGATTTTTAATATTCTTATAAGCGTTTTTAATAACAATTATATTTATATCGAGTTACATTTATGCATAATGTGATTGTGACTCATGGTTTTTGGCAAAATTTTATTAAATTGTAAGCAATATTCTCAAGTAACGCTCTTTAGTCAAGTGTAGATGTTACCTTGTCGATTACAGTAGGTGGTTTTTCAATAACATAATAAATACTAATAAATTTAAAGTAGCAGTGAATCTTAATAATTTATTATTTGGTGCAATTCGTGATTTTTTTTCATCAGTAATTCTACTTCCGCATCGACATAAACGCGGAACCTAGACTAGACGTTACTAGCCACATGAAAGTAACATGATACTGTTTTTTATGTTTATTGAATGTTTCGAAAAGGCAAAGGCCCGAAAAAGTTGCCAGAAATACCAGAAACCTGCGTGACCTCATATTAATGTCCCTAAAAAAATTTGTAGAGCAGAATATAATGAAATATAACTTGATTTATTTTTTATTTCAAATTGCCTCTATTCTAAAGTTAATTTCAAGTAAAATGTGAAAAAAGTTATATTTTAACACATCATACTATGTTAAATTGTTATCAATAAATATTATAATAATTTTGAATGAATGGAGCTATTCTGTAGTATTTATATCCCATATAAAATTAATGCAGACTATACGTATGGCCGGATTACGTATAGTTTTAAAAAATTTCAAAAATTTTTGACTTAATATCACTATTTTTCCGTTTTATAATTTTTTGTGTGCAGAGAACCGTTTTTTTAGAGATGTCACCAAAGCTCAACAAAATCGGCCCGGTAGAAAAAAAGTTATGTTGTTTTAAAGTCAAAATAGTACCCGGGTACTAGGTATGGCTCTATAAAGGTTAATAATAATTATTAATTATCCTAATATATTATTTATGTAATGAAAATCAGCTTAGAATATTTAGAGTATCTTTTGAGTAATTATTGAAGAAACTGAGTTATTGAAATGAATATTTTGGCCCACAAATTTTAATGAACTGACAGTTTTGCTTTTTGCCAATTTATACTACTATATTTCTAATTATGTAAATTTTTAATTTAGGTGTTGCTCTTAATATTTTTTTAGTTCCATCAAATCGATTATAACTTAAAAGTGGATAGAGAAATGCTGACCTTCTGCAATACAACTATTATCGATTTCAATCATACTTTTTCCAAGTATAATCGTACTCAATTTGTTTCGAATGCTTCAGTGTTGTTTCATATAGATGTTGGAAATGAGGTTGAGGTGAGTGCTTTATCATCCTTCCTTTAAATAATTTTTGATTCTGAAGATAGAACTTTATTACATACCTACTTGATCTATCTAAATTTTAGGTATTCTGGTAAGTACTAATAACAAAAGTTGTGCTACCTTCAGACGGGCCTTTTTAAAAAAAAATCATAAGATGGCGCTGAAGGTCCTCACATAACTATTTTTATAGTCTGTTTTTCCACTTTAATATTTAAAATATAGCAAATTCGTTGAGATAATTCTATTCTATACATAATATTCTTGGGATTAACCTTTTTTGGGTTCATAATATTAATTTATAAAATAAATATTCAGAATTAAAGTTGAATTATTTTTTTCAATGTAAGTGATTTTTAAGATATACAAAACCTGAACAAAATGAAAAGAAATAAATATACTAAAATACATGTATATAAATTGTTAATAATAACGACAATAAACATCTTACAAATTTAGTTTTGACTTAAACTTGCTTAAACGTAAAGATTTCTTGGTAAAATTACCACATAGATGTTCAGAACTTCTCTAGCAGGTTGCGCTGTAACGGAACAGATATATCTACCTGCCAAACCTTTTTCTTGCACTTTATTTGGAGCATTTCAACCCCGAGTAAATTATACCGTTTTCACTGTAAAATTAAGTAGGTACATGGTACAGAAACCCCGCTATATTTGTTGGTTTTTAATCTACTTACACTTTAATTTTTTGGATTATTTTATCACAGATGTCTTGGTTGGTATTCTAGTAAGTCAAAAAAAATGATAATGTAATAAATTTTAAACTTTTATTAAAAATTAAAAATATAAAGAGATAATATAAAAAAATCACTTAAAAGTACAGAAATTTCCTACAACAGAAAATTTAATTAATTATGACCGACGTAATTTTGATTTTTTCTTATCGACAGCTGACTGTTTTGTTAATTTCTCTTGTTCTTGTCGATATTAAAAATTAACTGACCACCTAATCCTGTCAATACTCAATATAATACCTACTTTATGGTATTTAAATGTAAACAGATGTTGTACTTTTGGCTTGGCCCGAGTAAAAGGTTTATGTAGTAGTTACATAATGAATAAACAATTTAAGTACAAATATTTATTTAACCCTTTCGCGGGCGAATTATTCTGGCTACTTTTTTAAAAATTTTTCAGTGAATATATAACATATTAGACCACCTGAATAGTTATTAATGGGTATCTAATGAATTTTTGCACCACAAGATGTAAATACAGAAGTGGGAAACCGTCTTCCCACTTTTTTTGTTCAAAAAAGACCAAAAAAAAGCAAAATAACAACAAATTAAAACAAATTTAAAACAACACGACAAAATTAGGAGAGGCAGGCAAGTTGACATACTAATGCCTGTTTTCACCAACAATTTATTTAAGAATTTCCTAGTAAAGAATTACTTAGCTAGGATTCCATAAATGTGATTGGTGAAATTTGACATAGTATTGACATAAAAAATTCATATGTCAAATTTGACCAATCAAATTTATGGAATCCTAGCTAAGTAATTCTTTACTAGGAAATTCTTAAATAAATTGTTGGTGAAAACAGGCATTAGTGTTTTAACATTTTTATTTTTGAAAATACAAAATATTTTGGAAGCTGCTCATATTTTTTAAATAGCTCATATATTATGCCATTGAACAAAAAAATATCAAGTGAATATTCCCATAACTGTTTCTATAATTAAACAATAAACTAAAAGGTCACAAAAGCCATCTTGCCCGACCCCATTGGGCAAGATGACATATAGCATAAAGAATGTAAAATTAATTGGACAATTCACAACTAAAAGTCTTGGACTGCTGTGAAAGTCCAGCGCACGCGGTGTGAGATCAATTTTTGCAAGACTGGCATCTTAGCCAGTACTCATCAGATTTGGAACGGCTGTATAAATCATTGCAGTATATACAGCCGCAGTCACTTTCCCCACCCGAATTTAAAACTACATCAGCAACAGCTTCTTCATCTGAGGATGAATCTTGTAATTACAAGATTTTTTGTAAGAAATACAAGCAACCGGGTAAGTAAGGCAAACATCCGGGCAAGATCACGGATGGGCAAGATGACATAGCACTATGTCATCTTGCCTGGTTGGGTGTGAACTTGAAATTTAGTCAATAAGAAATATTTAACCTATAATAATACATACTTTTTTACGGCATATAACGCAAAAAGCCGTGTAAAAATGTGTGTGTGGAAACCATATCAATTAATAAATAAATAGTGAAACTGGAAGCTAAGAAAGGAAAGGCTACATTGAATTGAGATGGTTAAAATTCACAAAATATCAATTTAAACTCACACAGTACACTTTTTTTTGAAATAAGTTAAGTTCACCACTGAGTTATCGACAATTATAGTTTTATTATAGTATTATCAATGAAAATAGCACCATAGGTTTTCCAATACACCTGATGTGTCATCTTGCCTGGATATGCCAACTCGCCTGCCTCTCCCCTACAACACAAATTACTACAACACTGAACAACAACAAAAAAGAAGAGAAAAAAGAACAAAGGAACAAAATAACAACAAAACAAAACAAAAAATTAAAACAATACTACAGAACGCTACAGAATTACCACAATTTAATAAAACACAAAGCAACAAAACAAAACTTTTATCAAAAACTCTTTTAGCACAATAACGTGCAATCAAATTATAAATTAGTCGGTATAGAGAAAACGTCGAAATTTGTCAAAAATTATTTAAAAAATAATTTTAATAATTCTAATTAACCTGCAATAAGAAATTATAATAATTTAAAATGTAATAATTTAAATATAATAATTAACAAATTCTACTTCTTTCTATTAGGAGTGTAACTTTCGACTGAGAATAATTTTCAATAATAACATTTGAGAATCTTCTAGTCGGTCATATTTTGCCTTTGTACATTTTTTTTTAGATGGCCTAATTGTCTCCACATGTTGAACTTTTAGCACTTATTTGAAACCCCGAGTAATTTCCTCATAAAAAAAAATACCGGTTTCATTGTAAAATTAGGTAGGTATAGCGTAGTCCAGAGAAAAGGGTAGTTTGGAATAAGTCGAAGACTTATTATTCTAGAAACTAGACTGACGTCCCCCTGAGGTCTATAATGATACAATAATTAAAATTATAACATAAGATATGCTAGATCAGAGTTCCACTTTGGACTTTGGTACGCATTATGTGTATATGGAATTATACTTTTGAGTTTTTTCGTATACCGGGTGACCGGCCGCCGATGTGAACATAGGAAAATAACATAGGAAATTGATTTTTTTTTTAATTATTTTAATTAAACCCAACTTGATGGTTTGTTCTTTGATCATTGTTAAAAACTCAAAATAAAATGAAAAAAAAAATACCACTTTTAAATAGATATTAGATGCCTTGTTTTAAACGTAAGTTTTGACAGTTCAACCATCCAAAGCAGGTTTGATTTTTAAAAAATCGCTTATTTTAATTCTACATTTTTAACATAATTAAAGAACAAAACATCAAGTGTTAGGTGTCTTTAGGCGCGGAAAATAAAACTCTTTCAATTGATACCTTTTTCATGCTTATCCGTTCTGATGGGAAGCAGGAATTAAAGAAAAATTAATTTCCAATGTTAATTTCCTATGTTCACATCGGCGGCCGGTCACCCGGTATATGAGAACAAAATACAAAATACGCCGTGCAATTACTTCTAAATAGACGATATAAAGTAAATGTATACAAAAATACTAATGGAGTACTTTCGTGGTTGGTCTGGCAAAAAAATGTGTACTATTTAAAAAGTTATAATTTCTAAAATTAAATGTTTCGACCGTAGAACATAAATAAAAAGGGTCTTCTGGTAATAAAAACTGCACTAATCCATGCTTTTCATTCTACCTAAATTTTTTTTTTGTTAATTTGAAGTAGACAGCCGACAATAATTTATTGTTGTGATAAATATTGATTTATTTAACTTTAATTTTCAAATCATACATTTTCATGTCACCATTTTAACCGTTTTTTCTCTTTAACAAGGATTTATTTAAATGTCATATTTTATTAACATTTCATAAAGACTTCAAAGTTTTCAAAGTAACTTCAACAAAATTTCTATTCCAGGTAAAAAAAACATGAACGCCGGTGCCTCCATCTGTTTGTTAATAGTATAAATTACCAGAAAAAGAATCTACCACAGAGAGTTTGAGAAAAGAATTTAAAATTGGAATTTTACTAAAAATTACTATGCCAGGGCCCCCAAACGACTTTTTTTCCTGGAGTTTTGTAATGCCTGCTTTTCAACTTCGCTCACTCCCTTACATTACAACGTTACACTCTCTCAAAACTTCTTCTCCACAAAAACTCTCAAAAAGGAGATTACTTTAATCTACTTGTGAAGTGTACACTAGAATAATGATTAGGCTAAAAAATTCCCTTTTAAATTAATTATTAGTACTATTTGATAGATGGTAATGGAAGCTATCCTTTAGTAAAGATAAATAATATATTAATAAGTTAATAAGTTAATCATCATTTTATTCATAATACCTAGCATACCACTGATTTCCATTTACTAAAAAGATATTACTGATATATTTTTTAGATTATTGTTCAGGCATATAAGTTCCTGAGCAACGAATATCGTGTATTTCCACTACACTTTGAATACAATTTATGTAAAGCTCTCAAACATGATGTCGGAGGAATGCAAAGTTGCATAAATGCTTGTGGTTATGCGGCGTGTCCAATGAAGAAGGTTAGTATATTACCACGGAAGGCAATATTAAACATTCAAAGCCTGAGATTTTGTGATTTGAGAATTTTGTGGAGCAAAATTTTGTCTTCCTAATTTCATGATTCGTGCCAGAAACAATAATAATTCAAATATAATCACTGATTAACATTAATTAACATTGATTAACTGATTAACGTTAAATAAAGGTTTTAATAATGCTATTGATATTTACAGAATATTCGTTATTACGTATGCAATTGTGTTGCCGATGAAACCAAATTTCCACCGTTTATGCCAAATGGAAATTTTAAACTTAAATATGATATTATTTATAAGAATCAGATATTTGCTACATTGGAAAGCTATCTAACCATATCTCGCAAGGTATTACCTAAAAGAAGATATTTAGGATAATAATATCATGGATTGGAAATAAAATGCAACAATTGCTTTATGATTCCTAAATTTTTATTTTATGCTTAATAAATATCTATGAAGATCTGCAGAGCTCTTTTTTTCCTTTTTGGTTGCGTAGTTCTTTAATTGGACTAAAGAACAAAACGTGGTTATTAATTGGACTGACGATCGACCGTGGTCGTCGTGGCCTTTAAGTGGAACGCACTCATTATATGGTATAATTTAAATTTCAGTCAAGTGGATTCAGCAAGTGTATTTTAGTGATAGAGAATATGGATCATTTATTAAATTATAAATAATAAAATAATCTTATTAGTGAGAAACAGGTTGACTTTATTATCATTTAAAAAAAAAGTCTTTACCTAGTTTACTCACAAATTCTTTATCAATTCTATGAGCAGAATTGGCCAGATTACGTGGTAACTTTTTAGCAATTCAGGGCTTCTATGGGTGAATGGTCTGGACTCTTCGGTGGCTACTCCATAACACAAATATTGACTTTAGATGGTCCTATATAATCAGCGGTTCTCAACCTTTTTACGATGCGACCTCCAAATTTTCTTGCTTATTTTCTGCGACCCCAATAATGTCAGTAATCGATTCAGGCCCGTAGCCAGATCGAAAATGAAGGTAAGGCAAACGGTTTGTACGGCTGAGCAAATTTTAACGACATGAGTGGGAGGGGGTTGTGTGGTCTTCCCAAGCGCCGCAGGCGAAAATTTTTTTAATTTCAAGGTCAACGCGTTTTAAGAAAAGTTAGAAAATTTATCAGTTTGGCAGATAGATGAAGATATAAACATAACTAAAGGAACAGGAAGGTATTATAGCTTGTGGTGCCATTTGCTCGTCACTATCTAATGGCGTTTTTTCGAAAAATTTCTGTATATCCATAGTTAAATTTAAACAAAACAGACACAATAAAACCTAACACTCAATCTACTATTTATTTCGAATGTCGGTGGTTTCTGTCTTGTGTTTTAACTTTTTGTTTAGCCGTATTATCGCACACGCGAAAATATAAAATAAGCGCTTGCAAAGGAAAAACTTTTCTATAGCTTTGACTACGTACACACACAAAAATATTGCAGTAAAAATGAAAGCATTGCACTAAAATCAACATTATTTGCTTTTAAAAAGGGCGTAGACATCGAAACTTTTAATTTGAAAGTAGAGCTACTTTCATTTTGAATTCATATTACTGTCAATGCGAGTGTAACTACTTTTGTAAATAATATCAAGTTTCAAAAGCAGTTGCTCTCAAATCAAATATTAGGTATTTAAATTGAGAGTGGATTTATTTGTTTTTTTAATTGATGCTACTGTTAATTCAAAAATAGTTATACTGTCAAATTAATATTAGTTTATATTCATTTTAACAATAATCCGACATCAAATTAACAAATAAAACTACTATTTCTTTTTTTTAATTATTATATTTTTAAGAAACTAAAACTAAACAAACCAAAACTAAAACTGTTTTTTAATTTTGCGACAGTTTAATAATTAAAATCACTAACACTTTTTACTAATATTACAGCACGAACTTTGAGGAGCTCCTTCCAAAATTGTAAATTTTTGTTATTTCCTTTTATTTGCACTTTGTCGTTTTGATTTTGAGCTTCAATTATAGTAATATTCCTGCACAACATAATATAACATCAGACAATTATTTTTATATAAGTTAAAATATGAAGTAAACTTACCGTATGTTCTTTTGGGAAAAGATTTAACGATTTGCTGGGTTAATAAGTCAAATTCCGTCTTTTTTAAATTTATATTATTCAATCTCATGTATTCAATGATCCAGTCTTCGCTGCAGCAAAGGTTTTCTCAATAAGGTTGCCATTGCGGTCCCGTTATAAAATGTTTTCTATATTCTATAAACAACTTTACTAATGATATTATAATAAAGACAGTAAAAATAATGAAAAAAATCTAAGCCTTAAATTGCATTAGATTTCAAGCTATTTTGAGTTCAGTACGATTTTTTAATTAATTTTTTGAAGGAAAATTAAAATTTGTTCAAATATCCTGCAACTTCATGTAAATACTAATGAAATTATAATAAAGACAGTAAAAATAATGAAAAAAATCTAAGCCTCAAATTGCATTAGATTTCAAGCTATTTTGAGTTCAGAGCAATTTTTTAATTAATTTTTTGAATGAAAATTAAAATTTGTTCAAATATCCTGCAACTTCATGTAAATACTAATGAAATTATAATAAAGACAGTAAAAATAATGAAAAAAATCTAAGCCTCAAATTGCATTAGATTTCAAGCTATTTTGAGTTCAGAGCAATTTTTTAATTAATTTTTTGAATGAAAATTAAAATTTGTTCAAATATCCTGCAACTTCATGTAAATACTAATGAAATTATAATAAAGACAGTAAAAATAATGAAAAAAATCTAAGCCTCAAATTGCATTAGATTTCAAGCTATTTTGAGTTCAGAGCAATTTTTTAATTAATTTTTTGAATGAAAATTAAAATTTGTTCAAATATCCTGCAACTTCATGTAAATACTAATGAAATTATAATAAAGACAGTAAAAATAATGAAAAAAATCTAAGCCTCAAATTGCATTAGATTTCAAGCTATTTTGAGTTCAGAGCAATTTTTTAATTAATTTTTTGAATGAAAATTAAAATTTGTTCAAATATCCTGCAACTTCATGTAAATACTAATGAAATTATAATAAAGACAGTAAAAATAATGAAAAAAATCTAAGCCTCAAATTGCATTAGATTTCAAGCTATTTTGAGTTCAGAGCAATTTTTTAATTAATTTTTTGAAAGAAAATTAAAATTTGTTCAAATATCCTGCAACTTCATGTAAATACTAATGAAATTATAATAAAGACAGTAAAAATAATGAAAAAAATCTAAGCCTCAAATTGCATTAGATTTCAAGCTATTTTGAGTTCAGAGCAATTTTTTAATTAATTTTTTGAATGAAAATTAAAATTTGTTCAAATATCCTGCAACTTCATGTAAATACTAATGAAATTATAATAAAGACAGTAAAAATAATGAAAAAAATCTAAGCCTCAAATTGCATTAGATTTCAAGCTATTTTGAGTTCAGAGCAATTTTTTAATTAATTTTTTGAATGAAAATTAAAATTTGTTCAAATATCCTGCAACTTCATGTAAATACTAATGAAATTATAATAAAGACAGTAAAAATAATGAAAAAAATCTAAGCCTCAAATTGCATTAGATTTCAAGCTATTTTGAGTTCAGAGCAATTTTTTAATTAATTTTTTGAATGAAAATTAAAATTTGTTCAAATATCCTGCAACTTCATGTAAATACTAATGAAATTATAATAAAGACAGTAAAAATAATGAAAAAAATCTAAGCCTCAAATTGCATTAGATTTCAAGCTATTTTGAGTTCAGAGCAATTTTTTAATTAATTTTTTGAATGAAAATTAAAATTTGTTCAAATATCCTGCAACTTCATGTAAATACTAATGAAATTATAATAAAGACAGTAAAAATTATGAAAAACATTAAGCCTCAAATTGCATTAGATTTCATGTTATTTTGAGTTCAGTGCGATTTTTGATTAAATTTTTGAATGAAAATTAAAATTTTTAAAATATTCTGCAGTTTCATGTAAATACTAATAATACTCTAAAAAAGACAGCAAAAATAATGAAAAAAATCTAGACTTAAAAATGCATTAGATATCAAGCAATTTTGAGTTCAGCGCGATTTTTTATTAAATTTTACAATGAAAATTAAAATTTGTTCAAATATTCTACAGCTTCATGTAAATACTAATGAAATTATAATAAAGACATTAAAAATTATGAAAAAAATCTAAGCCTCAAATTGCATTAGATTTCAAGCTATTTTGAGTTCAGAGCAATTTTTTAATTAATTTTTTGAATGAAAATTAAAATTTGTTCAAATATCCTGCAACTTCATGTAAATACTAATGAAATTATAATAAAGACAGTAAAAATAATGAAAAAAATCTAAGCCTCAAATTGCATTAGATTTCAAGCAATTTTGAGTTCAAAGCGATTTTTTATATAATTTTTTGAATGCAAATTAAAATTTGTTCAAATATCCTGCAACTTCATGTAAATACTAATGAAATTATAATAAAAACTGTAAAAATTATGAAAAACATTCAGCCTTAAATTGCATTAGATTTCAAGCAATTTTGAGTTCAGCGCGATTTTTTATTTAATTTTTTGAATAAAAATTAAAATTTGTTCAAATATCCTGCAAATTCATGTAAATACTAATGAAATTATAATAAAGACAGTAAAAATAATGAAAAAAATCTAAGCCTTAAATTGCATTAGATTTCAAACTATTTTGTGTTCAGAGCAATAATTGTTTAATTAATTTTTTGAATGAAAATTAAAATTTGTTCAAATATCCTGCAACTTTATGTAAATACTAATGAAATTATAATAAAGACAGTAAAAATAATGAAAAGAATTAAAGCCTCAAATTGCATTAGATTTAATGTTATTTTGAGTTCAGTGCGATTTTTGATTAAATTTTTGAAGGAAAATTAAAATTTGTTCAAATATCCTGCAACTTCATGTAAATACTAATGAAATTATAATAAAGGCAGTAAAAATAATGAAAAAAATCTAAGCCTTAAATTGCATTAGATTTCAAGCTATTTTGAATTCAGTGCAATTTTTTAATTAATTTTTTAAATGAAAATTAAAATTTGTTCAAATATCCTGCAACTGCAACAATGAAATTATAATAAAGACAGTAAAAATAATGAAAAAAATTTAAGCCTTAAATTGCATTAGATTTCAAACTATTTTGAGTTCAGAGCAATTTTTTAATTAATTTTTTGAATGAAAATTAAAATTTGTTCAAATATCCTGCAACTTCATGTAAATACTAATGAAATTATAATAAAGACAGTAAAAATAATGAAAAACATTAAGGCTCAAATTGCATTAGATTTCATGTTATTTTGAGTTCAGTGCAATTTTGGATTAAATTTTTGAATGAAAATTAAAATTTGTTCAAATATTCTGCAGTTTCATGTAAATACTAATAATATAGGGTGTTTTTTTAGCTGCATGAGAACTTTCAATAGGGATAACAATTGAATCAAGATTGCTATATGGAAACAGTTTTTTTACATTTGTGTTTAGCAAGGTTTGGCATTTGATAATGCATAGATTGACCATTGAACAACGCTACCAAATTATAGAAATATATTTTAAAAATCAAAGCTCTGTTCGCCAAACATATAGAGCCCTTCGCCCATTTTATGTTAGACATTTTCGACCTTCTGAGCAAGCTATTCGTGCGGTGGTAGACAAATTTCGTACCACTTGTTCGTTGCGTGATATAAAAACACCAGCAAGACGAAATTATGTGCGTACCGAAGAAGCTATCAGTTCTGTGAGTGAAAGTGTGCAACAGGACCCAAACATTTCAATTCGCCATCGTGCTCAACAACTTGGGCTTTGTCCGTCCACTACATGGAAAATTTTACGGAAAGATCTTCATTTACTACCTTATAAAATCCAGTTGGTTCAAGAACTGAAGCCTGATGATCATCGATTGCGTCGTGAGTTTGGGCTCACAACCAATTGGAAGTGGATCCATTGTTTTACCGTAAAATTTTGTTCAGTGACGAGGCACATTTCTGGTTAAATGGGTATGTGAACAAACAAAATTGCCGTATATGGAGTGAGACCAATCCGGGACATTATCTTGAGACTCCATTGCATCCATTAAAATTGACTGTTTGGTGTGGAATACATGCCAACGGCATCATTGGTCCATATGTCTTTCGAAATGAGGAAGGAGCTACCGTTACGGTGAATGGTGTGAGATATCGACACATGCTCAATACATTTTTGTTTCCAAAACTTCAAGAGCTAAACATTGACAACTTATGGTTCCAACAGGATGGTGCTACGTGCCACACAGCCAACGAAACCATCAATTTATTGAAAGGACAATTTGGTGACAACATTATTTCGAAACGTGGTCCTATCAATTGACCTCCAAGATCGTGTGATTTGACACCTCCAGATTATTTTCTGTGGAGGTATGTTAAATCCATGGTTTATGCTAACAAACCAATAACTCTAGAAGCATTGGAGGCTAATATTCAGCAAGCCATTTATGAAATAAAGCCAGAAATATTGGAAAAAGTGGTCAAAAATTGGACTGAACGGATCCGCTTCGTAACCATTAGTCGTGGTGGTCACATGCCGGAAGTCATGTTAAAATCATAAATGCCTTTAATTGTACTTTCATAAAAAAATTATAACCAAAACATTCCCTCAGGTTTTTAATGTTTTATTTCATTTTGAAGTTCTCATGCAGCTAAAAAAAACACCCTATATTCTAAAAAAGACAGCAAAAATAATGAAAAAAATCTAGGCTTAAAATTGCATTAGATATCAAGCAATTTTGAGTTCAGCGCGATTTTTGATTAAATTTTTGAATGAAAATTAAAATTTGTTAAATATTCTGCAGCTTCATGTAAATACACTGAGAAAACGAGTCTTGAAAATTTAGCAATAATTAAAATATGTTAGTAAAGTTTACTAACTAAAAAAGAATAAATACATTTTTTCTTTTACTTATTACAAAACGTTGAGTAATATTTACTAGTTAGTAATTATTACTATACGCTGATTTTAAAATTTGCTATAATTGATGCATATATTGCTAATACAATTCGATTTTTTGTTAACTAAATCGTAAATTATATTAAAATTAATTTTAATAAATACAATCTATTCGAAAGTATATTTTACCATGCAATATAGTAATTTTTGTATTGTTAAGATTTAAAAAATTATTAAGCACATTATAAATTTTAGTGTTCGTGAAACAAAATTTACAATATGGATAGTAATTATTACAATGCATTTTTTGTTGTGGAATGTTAGATCCGATGTACAACAGATGGCGTTGCCCATCTATGCAGCTAATCACTTTATAACCATAGGTAACCATAAAGAGCCTGGTCGGATTTTTTTAAGGTCATTAATGCTTTATTATTCTCGTATCTACTGCTAACCTTCCCAATAGATACAATACTTTAAGAATTCGTGAAATTCTATGATTATAAAGTTAGCAATTAAAAAATAAAAATGATAAGTTTTAAATTAAATAGTAAATTTTACTATTCATAATATTATAGTAATATACATAAATTAATAAAGAATGCATTATTTCTTATAATTCGCTAGTTTTGGTTTTTACTAAATGTACTATGAAATTTTATTTTATAATTTGCAGTTATTATTAACCTACCTTTTAATATTTGGTATTTGATTTATAAAATTTACTATACAGTATAGTAGCGACTCCAACTTAGGGTTACAGAAATTACTAAACGCATTTAGTAAAATGTACTTATTTCAATATTAATTTTTAAAATATTCCTTAACCGTTTTCAAATTACAATGAAAATCTAGTAATTTTAACCCAAATTTTTAGTAAAAGTTACTAGAATTTTTTTTTACTAGACAGTAAAAATAATGAAAAAAATCTAAGCCTCAAATTGCATTAGATTTCATGTTATTTTGAGTTCAGTGCGATTCTTGATTAAATTTTTGAATGAAAATTAAAATTTGTTCAAATATTCTGCAGTTTCATGTAAATACTAATAATATTCTAAAAAAGACAGCAAAAATAATGAAAAAAATCTAGGCTTAAATTGCATTAGATATCAAGCAATTTTGAGTTCAGCGCGAGTTTTGATTAAATTTTTGAATGAAAATTAAAATTTGTTCAAATATTCTGCAGCTGCATGTAAATACTAATAAAATTATAATAAAGACAGTAAAAATAATGAAAAAAATCTATGCCGTAAATTGCATTTGAGTTCAGTACGATTTTTTAAATATGTCCCTGGGCGCCACAGCTTAGGGGCGCCAAAATGAAAAAATTAGTTAAATAAACTCCGGCCCCTGTGAGTCTCCAGACTCTCGATACGAGAAGGGGCGCAGATTTTGTGTCTTGTCCCCGGGCGCAAATTACCCTAGCTACGCCACTGCAGTCCACATACCTACCCTAACCGAACCCGGTGCAATCCACTTGTTTGATTATGTGACCCTTTAACCATCGGTGCAGTCCGCAATTACCCATTTGTGCATGTCAGATATGAAGCAGACTTGCAACAATAATTTACCAAATTAAAAATTTTGTTAAATCGAAGTTTCATACTATCATCATCATTAAAGGCTTTTCCATTCCTGTCGGAATATTGCCACTTATATTGAAGTCTTTACAATCCATTTCACGAGGTGGATTAATCCTCTGTTGCTGCTCTTTTTACTACAACTTTTCACCACAGCTTGTGGATGTCCACCGGAAGGCCGGGCTAAGAAATTCTGCCAAGTCCGCGACTTGAACCCAGAATTTCCGCTCCGTAACTCAACCAGCGATGACATCACTCCACACTGTGGTCTATTTGTTCATACTATGGTAAATTTAATTTCTTCTTTTTTCCATTGGTGTCTCCCCACTCAAAAAAGCAACAATCCCCTTTTGCGATTAAGTGATAATCCAAATAAAATTTCTTTAACCCTTATGTCAATACCCAGTGTTTATTACGTTGTTCAATACCCGGGGTACCCGGGTACCCTATGCTATATTTCGTCAACAAAAGGAATTGGAATTGGGAAATTTTTATTTTCAAATTCTATGCTGTTGGGAGTCACAGTGGGAATACCTACTGCCACAAAACCGGTTAATTTATGGAATAATAAAGGGCAAGGGGGAAGGGAAACAGTAGAGTCTCCATTGTCATTCATATCGTCATTCGTCGTTCATATGAGGATATTTTACATATAATTTATAGTTAAATGTAATTAATTTATAATTAAAAGTTAAATGTTTACGTTTATTTGTATATAAAATATTATTTCTGACCCCCTAGAGATTAGTTAAATTATTTATTATTTTGAAAATCTGTAGAAGTATTAAGTTTTTACATATGGGTACCCGGGTACCCCGGGTATTGATCAACTGGGTATTCAACTTTAGGGCCTAATTTTTTCTACTTTCTTGAATATTTAAATATCAAAACTTATATGAATCGACGTCAATAGACTCAAATAACGAGGATCTGGCCGGATTTGAAGATATCTCTTTAAATACATAACATATTTAAGTAAGAACATGCAAAAGGGTACCCGGGTACCCGGGTATTGACATAAGGGTTAAGTAATTTTTAAGTTTGTACTGATACCATGTAAATATTTACTATATAAGAGTTTCTTTTGACTTAAATATTCAACAAAAAAATCAAAAGCGATATCAATCCTAAAACGAACTTGTGGTCCTTAAATTATATAATATTAACAGAGATGGTTAAAATTGATATTTTGGGGAATTTACCGTCGGAAATATCTTCCAAAGTTTTATGTAAGTTGACTAAATCCGATATCGATAACACATATAAATGTTGCGAAAAGTGGCGCCAACGCATGAACAACGACTCCCTCTGGCATTCATTATATCAGAAATTTTATTACGATCACAATGAAGAAACAAATACCGAGGTTTATAAAGAAAAGCTACGATCGCATTCTTCGCATTGGGAGGGACGCTACATGTATAATCGGGCGTTAGAAAATAATTTATATTTTGGAAATTTTAATACTTTAAGGATTAAATTAAGAGGTCCATTCAATTTCGTTCATGTTGGCGATGAAGTGATAATTTTAAGCTCCATTCCTTCTGAACTTAATAGGAATGCGGCAATAAACTTCTATATTATTAATGCTTCTACCGGTACGGTCAGGTGGAAATTTAATGCCTTATCTTATATAGCGACCTTAAAGCATGGTGACCTCCTGATCGCTCTATCTAGAGACCACCAAACTGAAGGAACCCAAACTGAAATGTTTTATTTAAAAATTTGGAATATCAAAAATGGAGAACTTATCGCCGATATTTATTTGAATCTTCATATTCACAATGCCTTTTATTCGTTGTCTGCTTGCCAGGAAACAATTTTAATTAAATGTGCACAATATCAGTTATTCTCTTTCAACATCAAAACAAATGAAAGCAGATATCTAGGAAATGCAATCGTCGCAAACTGTACAAAAGATTCTATAGCAATCAAGAACCGTAATGGAAGCATTGAAATATTGGATTCCAATTTGAATTCTCTAAGAAGGTTCGACAATCCATCAGGCCGCAGGATACGTAAAGTTACCTTGAATGATAATTTCCTTATTAAAACATTTACAGAAGATAATGGCGATGACGTAGGAGTATATGTTTTGAATTTGAAGACGAAAGCCAGTTTTGAAATTAATAGGATTCGTAATTTAATCCGCTGCGATATAATATTCAAGACCAAATTAATTATTTCCACTGATCCTAAAAAGTGCGAGATCTGGGACTTGAATGATCAAAAATGTATTTATAAAATTAATTCAAAAGAAAGAATTCAGGAAGTAATACCCTTGAATTACTACATCATTTTTAAATGTAAAAGTTTTAATTATGGAGTAGGTGAAAAGGAGAACATCTGTAACAAAGTTTGGTGTTTAATAACAGGAAGGTTTATTGAAGATGTGTATTTGCCTCACGAAGGGGCGTCATTTATTACGGCAACAAAGACGAAAATGTTTTATTCTTACAAAGACGAAGTACCGAACGAGACAAATTTACTGATATATGACTATGAAGCAAATATGACAACAACGAATGATATTGGTAAAAACAATAATAGTATTGAAATAAACACTACTATTGATATTGATATAGTCAACGATATAGTATACGATAATATTGTATCAAGAATGCTGCATTATTTTTCTAATTTTATTCGGTAACTTATATTTTGTAATGTTCTATCCGTATCTTTTATTATCTGATAAAATAAATTAATTATTTTCTATAACATTGTATGAGGTACTCGATATGTAAAAAGGTATGTATAATTTATAAAGGAAAAGTTTATTGGTGAAAAGGTGGTGAAGTGATCCTTTAAAAATAAGGTTCTTTAAAATAATGTGTTCAAACTGAACAGAACTACCAAATAAGTGAAAAACAATTTTAAATTAAAAATAAAACAATGAAGCTAAAAGAACAAACGTGTTAAAATACTTTATAGTGTGGTGACGGACTTTACATATTTGGTTATGTTGATAAATATAATATAGAGCAGTGATTCTCAACCTTTTTTTTTGTATCAGCACACTTTTAACGATTTCAAAAATTTGGCGGAACAAAATTATTTACTTTATATAACAATAATATTAACTTAATTATTATATATTGTCGTATTTTTTTTGAATGAAGAAGCAGAAACTTGATTATTGAAGGAGCATTAATTTTTGTATCTTAAAATTTGAATATTTGAATGTTTCGAGCGGCCACTAGGGGTCTCGGCGAAACCGGCAGGGGGCCGGAAGGATAAGAGGTTCGCGCGCCGACCACCGAGTTGGGTGGTTGCGTTTTGCTTTTTGGCGATTTAGTTATAAAGAGATTGTTTTTTTTTATAAATAAAAGTTGATTAATTTAGTAGTTGGTGTTGATTTCTTTTTAGAAGTAAATGTAAAATATTTTTAGCTGAGCAGCTGGGGGCGTAATTGATAGCCCGGACTGGAGATTAAATTTTTGAAAGTAATTCCGTTTTGCAGAATTTATCGCTCGGCACAATTTTACGTCAATATATCTAAAATTTTGCGGCACATTTTTAGAATTTGGTAGCACACAAAAGTGCCGTGGCACAGTGGTTGAGAATCACTGATATAGTGATTGTTCTATAAGAAAATTATCATCTACTATTTTTGATTAATTCATATATTTCGCGACTTGGGCCAGCCACTTGAGCCCGAGGGAGAGTAATGCCGAATCAAGGCATATTAAGGACGGCAATTCAGGTTTAAAAAGAGAATTATTCAGATTATAGTTGATGTGTATATTGCAAGAATGAAAAATACGCTGTCATAACTGTATGCGTTATTGATCCTGCATTACTCATAATGAAATTAGTAAAAAATATCTACACCTTTTTAACATTTAGTTCAGAAAGCGTGAATTGCATTTCTGATTAATAACATGTATCAGAAAGGGTTATAATGTGTAATTCAGTTTTGTGAATAGTATTTCAGTAAACGTCATTTGAGATTCAAATTGTTCAATTGTGTTTCAGAAATCGTAATTTATAATTCAGATTAGTTAATTAAAATTCTGACAGTGTAAAGCTGATTCGAAATTGTATATTTTTAGGTTATAATAAAGAAATGAGCCAATCAGAGACAGTTACAGAGAACAGACAAACAATATTCGTTGATGATCTCAATCAGTATATGCTTCTTTTTCTTCTTTTAACGCTTTCTTACTAAAATAACGGAATATTGCATACTTCTATTGAAGTCCGTACAATCCATTTCACGCGGTGGATTAATCTTCTTTTGCTACTCTTTTTACTACAACTTTTCACCACATCGTGTGGATGTCCACCAGAAGGCCGGGTTAAGAATTTCTGCGAAATCTGCGACTTGAACCATGAATTTCAGCTCCGTAAAGCGCCGTTCACAATGAAAAATTTGCCTTGCTTCGGTAGAAGATGGCAAGCGCCAATCAGAGTGATGTATAGTCTTCTATCCTTTTTTATGTTTAAAATTACCGTTTGCCTAGCCGCGGTCTTGCAGACTTTGCTAAGGTTTGAAAGCAACAACCAATAAAATTAAAGTGTTTTAAATGTACATGGTCAAATTTAGTAGACAACATATAATTTTGAAATGAGCTCCAGTATTACGATTATACTGTTTTAAACTGATTTGATAATTGAAAAGTACCTATTATATGTTTTTATGCAAAAAAGCACCCCAAAACTTAAATTGCAGAATATGATTTTAATAGCTCTAAATGATTTTATTTTTAAGATTACTAAATTAAATTACGAAATAATGGTATTTATTGACAGATAAATTTACTACTACAATTTTTTAAATTATTTTGGTTAGATATTGGATGTTGGTTAAGTACATGAAATAAAAATATTTACAATTTTACCTGAAAAAGGACTTTCAAGCCCCGGCTTTGTCTTCTATCCTTTTTTAATATCTTTTTCCTCCTCTCTTTTTAAGTTCTTGCCTGAAAATTATCAAAAGCTTGACCATGTCAAGGTTTTTACTTCGAAGACGTAGCAAGAACCAATAAAATGTAAAAGTTTTGCATGGCTTTAAATTTTATTGGTTCATCACGGTGAAGTTATAACGAATGAAATTGAAGAATTTCATTTTAAACAGAGCGCATTTTGTAGAAGTTTAAATAATATAATAATTGATAATCAGCCTGTTAGATAATTGTGTTTTAAATTGTGGTTAGATTCCAATAGGTGAATTTTAAATTATTGCAAACAAATAGCCATTTTTTAATTAGATGATTTTCAATTTAGATAAAATATTATTTGTTTTTGTATACATTTTTTCTCTTATTAATTCACTAACATTTAAAGTAGGTCTATTTAAATTATATTATAATATTCTTTGTAGCAATTTTTTCAACACATTTGTAGGTACAAAACTTTTAAAATTATACCTAGCAACCCTATTCAGGACCAAAAGATTTATGGAAATAAAATAGACCATAAAACCTAACAGTATTTGGAATAGTGTGTAATGTTTGAAAAATTTAATTACTGTTTCTATTTTTAAAAATTTATATAAATTTAATATTTACCATTATTAAATAATTTTTATGCATTTATATTGCAATAAATGAATAAATTAATGTAGTCAAAATTAAATCTGAAAATTAAATCGAAATAAGTAAATGCGAATTTTATTGCAAAACTAAAGATTATGTATATTAATTATTTTAAGATTATATTCGGAGACGACTTTAAATAAATATTGTATAACTACTTTTCATAACATAACAGGTAAACTACTGTTAGATCTAAGGATTTGGACAATGAAGTCTGTGCACATAACAAGGCACCGCGCTAATTCATTGTGACCGCTATACGGTCGAAAGCAAATATCAAGCAACAAATTCTGCAAGGCAACGAAAGCAAGGCGCCGCAATAATTCTATGTGAACGCTGCTTAACTCAACCAGCGATCACATCACTCCACACCGTGGTCATTGATGTAAGATAGGAAGTATAAATAATTAAGAGGTTATATGGGGTTATGTATAGGAAAATTAATTTATTATATTAAACTTATATTAGCATTAGCAATGAATTTAATGCCCTACTGCCATATCCTCCATTGTTAAGACGGCAACATAATGTACATAATATTGCGGTGTGTTGCGCTGCAAGAGAACAATCACTTCTGCTTGCAGTGTTTCTTGCCTGATCAATAATTGTTTTCAAGTAGACTAATCTTTGTTCCATAATACCAGGACCCGTGATATGTGGAATTCGCATATTAGCTTTAACATAAAGCTTGATTTTTGACCAAATAATCTCAACCGGATTTAACATTGGAGAGTAAGGTCCCAACCGTAATAGTGTTGATGACATCTCATCGACAGCAATTTAAAGCGCTGACTGGCAAGGTGCATTATCACACAATAACTAAATCTGACAGTTGATTCCCCATATCCTGCCACGTTTGCAATAATGCTGCAACCCAATCATTGGCTAAAATTGATGAGAATGAACCTTTCCTACGTTCCTAAAATTTCTCCTATTAAATGAACATCGGGACCTCTTGCTGCAAGAAGAAGTTGGAGTGATCTGGTACCAGCGAATGAACGACCTCTTTTTCGATGGAAAAATAAATTAATATTGGTTTTGTCTATCCACACGATTTGTTTGCCCTGTGTTATACATTCATTCAGAGCTTGACCATGATCTTCTCGTTTCCTTTTATTTTCTACTGACTTCATGGTAACTGGTTCAGTATGTACCTGCTTTACAGTGAAAAGTTCACTTTCAAGTGATTTACTTCAAAGTGCGGAATTGTGAAAATTTGATTTACCCGCGAAGCACAACGTACTTATAGAAACTTTTGTGTTCGAAGAGTGGTACCAAGATAAGGGGGATTTTTTTGGTTTCCATTTGAGAAGGACGGACGTGCTATTTTTTTCTCTGTTATTAATTTGCCATAATTTTATGGAGTTTCTGGAGTCAAACATGATTCTGGAAGTATTTTAAACGTTTATGTGCGTTATTCCTAGATATGCGGGAAGTTCTTGTGTTATTTACATAGTGTAATTTGAAGACTTTTGATAAAGTGTCCGCAGGGTCAAATTTGATCCGCCATGTAAATCTTTAAGGAGATCAGCGCCTAGGACTGAGCATTGGGATACCAACGCTGCGACGTCCTTTTCTTCGGATCGATTCTTGAGAATCATGATGCAGGTACTCCTAAAAACCTTTCACAAAATGAGGGGTATTAAAGAGCTAATCTCCGATATTCTCATCTTCAATCACTTCTTCGATTTCCCACACCAATATTAGGTTATCAAAAAAACGAAGATCCACGTTGGAAACAACTGCCCTTGGACAACATTCTATCTCAATAAACCATCGCTTCTGCCATAATTTTCCTGGTCAAATTCTCGCGAGGTCAACGAGTACGACCTAGCCTTCGCGATATGTTCAAACAGGCAGTACTTCATAAATGCGGTTTTAAGGATTGTTTCAAAACTTTATTTGCAGCTTAAAATTTGTTATAAACACTATCTTAATTTTTTTTTAATGAAACGGGGAGAATTTTCCGAAGGGCAATCGAATTTGATAACCGAATAATATTTTGATTATTTTTACCTAAACGAAAAAAAACGTCCATTACATAGTGATCGTTTAGTCAGTGGGAGAGGACTTTTCCCCTTATCTACAGAAATAGGCAGTCATATTTCCTTTTAGGTTAGCAAGATATATTTATTAACCAATTCCAATAAAAATTATTGTTAATAGTATTTAATGTTAAAATTATTTTATTCCAAATAAATAAGTTAAAAAATAATATTATAAACTCCTATAGGAAAACTATGCTAGATAATGCAAAGTATTCGCATCTTTTGAACTGTATTCTAAGAATTCTCTTAAAATCAGCGATTCAATGCAATTCTTCACAACATCAACATTAGGTTTGAATTGAGATGCGAGGCCTTGCAACACTTCAGACGTCAACTCAACACATTTCAACGTTTTTCGTGATTTCATAATTCTAATGATTATCGCTTCAATTAATAACTTTCTTTCTTGGTTGATATTGCCATCTACACGTTTATCCTTCTTCGCTTCGGTTTGTAGAGGAAAGTTTATACTGAATCGATGTTTCTTGTTATTATACGTTTCATTTACAGAAACCATAGAGTTGGGAGTAAAATTTTCCGAATCCTTACAAATCAAAAGCTTGGATTTTAGCAGAATTGGTATAATTTGCAAGATTACATTCATGTCTATCTTAGTTTGTTCCTGTATTTGGCCCAACGTCCAGGAAGTGGAAGTATTGAACAACATTAGAACAGACATTTGGCTGGTATTGACTTCGATGGTATAACAGTTTTTGTAGTTCGTCGTCATAATTTCGCCCTTTGAAAGGTTATACATCCACGCCAATCGTTTTGTTTTATGTTGTCTGCTATAATATTGGGAAAATTGATCGACACATTTCGACAGTTCCAACGGCACATTATAAATAGGTGTAGTTTCAAAAGACCATGCAGCACACTTGAGAACCTTCACGCTAAAATTAACCTTCAATTGTTCCCTGTTAGTTCGAGTAAATTCTTTGCTTAGAGTTTCGGATAATTTCAGATCTTGAACCATTTTCTCAAGTTTTCCTGTAGATTGCGGACCGGTGATCGTTTTAATTCTAACGATCATATTAGTTTCCAAACTTTCATCATAGGATATCTCAATTAATCGTTTTTCCGTATATTTTTTATAGTAGTTTAGATACACATCTTTGTCGTCAATCAAAGAGAATATGAACATAACTTCATTTAAAGCTGCGTTCAAATCTTTGTTTTCAGATATCCGTGCAATTGCATTTGTAGGGATCGATTTCTTTACGATCATTGCGCTATTATAGACGAGAGGCGGTCGATTATTTGTAATTTTAGGACTCATATTTAATGGTTCGTTACCAACCACTTTTTTGCCACTGCATTTCTTTCTCATCAACTGATCGCAATATTTGGTCACTAACTCCGATGATTTACGGACCGTATTTGGTGGGAGGGTTGCAAAATTCTTGTTTACGAATTTACAGGTCGCTTTTTCTAAAGCAACGATAAAGAGGTTGTTGTTGGAAAATGCGTGCTTGATTAATTTTGCATACTTTCTATAGACCACCAAGATTGCTTCCGTATACATTTTAGGATTCGCTTTTACCACTTCTCCGCACCCTTCAATGGAAGCCAAACCTTCAGCCAGAATATGGTTTTCGAAAACAGTAGCAAATTCACTTAAATCCTTCACATACTCGGAAATAAATGAATATATAAGGGCGATATTCTCAACTTTATTCAAGGTCAACTCATTTTTGAATTCGGCACGAAAACGTTCCAAATGTTTCTCAATAAGCACGCTATGGAGAATTTTAATTAAAGTTTCTTTCGTTGACGAATGTAAACTATCGAATACACTATTCCATTTTTCCCTTCGAAATATACTTTTGACTTCGTTGAAATATTCCGTAATAGTGTTTAATTCCAAAAGCGCCGTACTTTCCATAATATAGAAAGTTTCAGTTTCTTTTAAAAGCAAATTTTCAAAATCACTCAAGGAATTGTTTAGAGCACCATTTTTACCATCCATACACTTTCTTATTTCCGATTGACGATCTAAAAGATCTACAATTAAATTGGAATCGATCGTTTCGCCACGTCGGCGTCGTTCAAGATTTATTAATTTTACAGCGGCCCTACCAATTCCACAATAAAATGGAATAACTTCTTTCCACGTGACGATGGCTAACACTTTAATTTCATATCGACGAGGTTGTGTGGTATGAAATTTTTCTGCCGTAGTTTTATTGAGGTAGCCAAATGCGGAGTTCAGAGCGTGAATATTGTTTTTATACTTTTTCCATTCTGTGTTGTAGAACCTCAACAAATCCTCGTCTTCTAAGTTCTTGGATTTTTCACACAAATTTTTGCAAAACGAAGTCAAAAATTCTTTTAACTTTAAATAGATTGACCATTCTTTGGTATCTACAGTGGATAATTTTTTCATTTTGCCAGTCGTATTGTCGTGAAGTTGGCTGCAGTAACGTTGTACTTTGGTATAAATGTACATGATTTCTTTTTTGCCATTATATTTGTGCGTCTCGAACATTGCAGTTAAAACCGGATGCAAGCTGGTCCATACTTCTTCTAAAGTTATAAAATCCATAATTTATGATAACGCTTTTGCTGTGTAGTACAAATTGAATTTAAAGGTGATAATTATATATCTTTTCGTAAATAATGTTTGCTTATATAGTGTAAAAGTTCAGTAATATTATACCAACTGCAGCAGTTGATACGATAAGATAAATAATCTTATTATCATAAAAAGAAAACCCAAAAGCAAAACGAACTAAAGCAAAGCAGACCAGAGCACAGCAAAGTGAAGCAAAGCGAAGCGAAAACACAAAACAAAACCAAAGACAAAACACAACGAATAAACGCACAACAAAACAATACAAATTAAAAGCAAAACATAAACAATACATAACATAATATCCAAAATAATAAACGGACAGCACGCTGTACCAGCTCCAGCGTGTTATATTTTTCAGAAACGCAACGCACTGTGATTGGTTGTTGTCGTTGGTCGTATAACAACTTAACATCACCTCCCCTGGTAATGAGTTGCACACCATCCTCCCATACAGCATCTCATACCATACCTTTATTTCCTCACATAAATTAAATAAACTACAAATCAGGGCCGTATATACGGGGATGGTTACACCCTCATTTTCAATCGTGTCGATCAGTCGTGATCATTTTAAAAGATGTTTTAAGCATCAATTATAAAACTTCCTGAGGGGTGGTCAATAAGATGGAAGGGTCGATCGCCAATTTTGGTCGATCGCTGAGTGTGAAATAATATCCAAAAATCGAATTTCTGCGATTAAAAGTGTCGAAAAATCGATTTTTATCGATTTTTCTTCGACAAACATCTTTTAAAACGATCACGACTGTGTATTGAAAATGAGGATGGTAGTTTTCAATATTTACTTAAATAATCTAATAGTTTAAAGTTAATTAATAAAATAATTTTTCAAAAAAAATAAAAATTTTGTGAATTAAATTTTTTGTTTTGTAGCTGCCTACTTTATTATTTTTTTATTTTCTGTGATATGAGTTGGTTTCTCAAAAAATTTTACTAGACAAAAGTTGTAGTCCGTTAAATTTCCTATCCGGAATGAGGCGTCAGATTTTTTGTAAAATGTTTCGTTTAAACTTTAAAAGATACAGGGTTTTGATAAATACAAAAAGAAATTTTAAAATTTTTTGTTAAATATTGTTATTAGCTGATGTCCAATTTATGATCCATTCGTATAATGATAATGGTGCTGGGTGACGCCAAACCTTGCCCTTCGCTTGTACGAAAAAATTATACTACTTAGGTAGATTAGGTAGAGTACGCCTTTCTTATTTCTAGAACCGCAACTCTAGAATATAGTGTACAATTTTTGATATTAAATAATAAACACAACAAGGTTGAACCTCTGAAAATCCAACAAAAGCTTATGTATGGAAAATGAGAATTATGCAGATTAAATCTAGATGTCCTGATTGTGTCACCATAACGACATAAGTAATTAGCTTATCTAATGGTATAAAGGCAATAAAACGAGAATTCATAATTTTAGTAAACAAATTACTATCTAAATAAATGGATGCATAATATAATAAGCAATATGATATCAGTCCAAGTACTAAGTGTCCTTTTGCTAATTATTTACTGCTTCCTTAAGATTTGTTCGGGAAATGTGCAGGATGACTTATATGAAAAAGTAAGTTCCGTTTTCATATTTTACAACTTTATTTTACAATTTATATCTTGTAAAACCTTTCCAAATTTTTCATTTTAAGTAAATATTAATATATTTATTTTATATTTCTGAATTCATTATTAACCCTTATGGAGCCATACAAATTTACACCTTATATCGGCCATACCTAGTACCCGGGTACTACCATATATGAAAAAGTAAGTTCCGTTTTCATATTTTACAATTTATATCTTGTAAAACCTTCCCAAGACCACGGTGTGGAGTGATGTGATCACTGGTTGAGTTACGGAGTGGAAATTCTGGGTTTAAGTCGCGGACTTCGCAGAATTTCTTAACCCGGCCTTCCGGTGGACATCCACACGCTGTGGTGAAAAGTTGTAGTAAACCGAGTAACAAAAGAGGATTAATCTACCTCGTAAAATGGATTGTAAAGACTTCAATAGAAGTGGCAATATTCCGACAGGAATGGAAAAGCCGTTGATAAAACCTTCCCAAATAAATTTTTCATTTTAAGTAGGGCAGAGCGGGGTCACTTGATCAGGATTTTGGTCAAATCAGCGTATGGTCTACTCAGAGTAAAAATTATTAATGAGTTATTCTTAAATCAGTCGTTTATTTATTCAGGCGGGGTCTATTGAACCACCCAGAGGGGTCACTTAAGCCATGGGTTATACAAACCTTTGCACATTAAAACATATGAAATATAGAAACAAAAACATAGCAAAATTTCTGAGATTCCTCATAGAAACAAAAACAAACTTAAATGAAATTCTAATTATAAAAATAGTCATCCTCTTCAGTGTCTGACGGAAGTTGTGTTTTCTCTACATTTTTCTTCTTATTCTTCTTATTGACCTTTTTATTAATTTTCTTAACAAAGTGATTCTCTTCATCAGACTCTGAGGAACTTTTAAAAATTGCCTTCTTCACTGCCTTTTTCTTGGACTTTTCTATCTTCTTGCTAGTTTTACGTTGTTTTAAAGTAAGCGCATCTTTCTCGGGAGTGTCTGTTAAAACAGCACACGTCTCTTTTTCCCACGTATTTTTTGCTTTCTAGGGCCCTGCTTTCGGTAACGGTTCGCATACTAAAATGAAAAGATCATTAATGTAGAAATTAAAAATTAGGGGTCACTTGAACATGGCTCATTCGACCCCGATTGTCTTGACTCAAATGACCCCTTTCCCGAATTACTTTTAATATGTTAAATAACTAAAAATCAGTTGAAAATAGTTTATTTTTGAAACTTAAGCCATTAACAGTAATCATGTTGAAATCAAAATACACTTACTTGATGGTAGTATGATGACATTCGTAATTTTTAAACCAAATTTCAGTGGAGCGATGTTTTTTACTTTTAGCACTAAATTTGCAATAATACGCACTGACACCCACAACAAACACTAGCTGGCGGCTAAAACAACGGTGGCTTGGTTTCCTCATTATCACGCATCGTTTAATGAATCACATTCGTATATAATATTACGAAGCGTGTGCGTGATATTATAAATGGTGCGTTAGACCCCGTGGCTCAACAGACCCCGCTCTGCCCTACTACAAATCTTACATCTTATTATAATATATTTATTTTATATTTCTGAATTCACTATTAATAATAATAATTATTAATTATCCTAATCCATTCTTTAGGTAATGTAAATCAGCTTAGAGTATTTAGAGTATCTTTGAGTAATTATTGAAGAAATTAAGAGTTATTGAAATGAATATTTTGGCCCAAAAATTTTAATGAACTGACAGTTTTGCTTTTTGCCAATTTATACTATATTTATAATTAAGTAAATTTTTAATTTAGGTGTTGCTCTTAATATTTTTTTAGTTCCATCAAATCGATTATAACTTAAAAGTGGATAGAGAAATGCTGACCTTCTGCAATACAACTATTATCGATTTCAATCATACTTTTTCCAAGTATAATCGTACTCAATTTGTTACGAATGTTTCAATGTTGTTTCATATAGATGTTGGAAATGAGGTTGAGGTGAGTGCTTTATCATCCTTCCTTTAAATAATTTTTGATTCTGAAGATAGAACTTTATTACATACCTACTTGATCTATCTGAATTTTAGGTATTCTGGTAAGTACTAATAACAAAAGTTATGCTACCTTCAACTTCGCTCACTCCCTTACATTACAACGTTACACTCTCTCAAAAACTCCTTCTCCACAAAAACTCTCAAAAAGGGGAATATCGGGTTAAAAAATTCCCTTTTAAATTAATTATTAATACTATTTTTGATAGATGGTTATGGAAGCTATCCTTTAGTATAGATAAATAGATAATAAGTTAATCATCATGTTATTCATAATACCTAGCATACCACTGATTTCCATTTATTGAAAAGATATATTGATATATTTTTTAGATTATTGTTCAGGCATATAAGTTCCTGAGCAACGAATATCGTGCATTTCCACTACACTTTGAATACAATTTATGTAAAGCTCTCAAACATGATGTCGGAGGAATGCAAAGTTGCATCAATGCTTGTGGTTATGCGGCGTGTCCAATAAAAAAGGTTAGTATATTACCGCGGAAGGAGACATCATTACACTTTCAAACTCAGAGATACCTAATCTTTAATTTAATGCGGTTTATAACTTTGAAAACCCAATGTTGTTGCATGTGGGACCCAATTTTGTCTTCTAAATTTCATGGTCCGTTACAGAAACAATAATAATAATTAAAGTATAATCACTGATTAACATTAGGTTTGTTCGTTTGTATGAACTAACTTGAACTGGGTTATCTTTCGAGACAAAATACTCCAACCACAAAAGTTAGATAGTGTTCTAACTTGCACTGCCTACTCCTCCAATGGAGGTCGAGCAAGAAGTTCATGTTCGGTTATGAACTGAGCAGCCAAACGAACACAGTACATTGCACTAACTTGAACCGAGCAAGTTAGTTGATACAAACGAACAAACCAATTGATTAACGTTGATTAACTGATTAACGTTAAATAAAGGTAATTAATATTGCTTTTAATATTTACAGAATATTCGTTATTACTTATGCAATTGTGTTGCCGATGAATCCAAATTTCCACCGTTTATGCCAAATGGTAATTTTAAAATTAAATATGAGTTTATTTATAAGAATAAGCTATTTGCTACATTGGAAAGCTATATAACCGTATCTCGCAAGGTATTACCTGAAAGAAGATATTTAGGATAATATCATCTTTTGGCAATAAAAAGCAACAACTGGTTTATGATTCTTAAGCTGTAATTTGGTTTTTAATAAATATCTATGAAGTTCTGCATTGTTTCTTTTTTCCTTTTTGGGTACGTTCCACTTAAAGCCCACGACGACCGCGGCGTGGTCCCGTGGTGCTTTAATTGGACTAAAGAACAAACGCGGTTATTGATTGGACTGACGATCGACCGTGGTCGTCGTGGGCTTTAAGTGGAACGCACTCATTATGGTTTAATTTAAATTTCAGTCAAGAGGATTCAGCAAGTGTATTTTAGTGATGGAGAATATGGACCATTTATTATAAATAGTAAAATAATCTTATTAGTGAAGAAACAGGTTGACTTTATTATCATTTAAAAAAAAATCTTTACCTAGTTTACTCTCAAATTCTTTATCAATTCTATCAGCAGAATTGGCCAGATTCCGTGGTAACTTTTCAGCAATTCTCATATTTAGAAGAGCCCATAGGGTTTCTATGGGTGAATGGTCTGAACTCTTCGGTGGCAACTCCATAACACAAATATTGGCTTTAGATGGTCCTATAAATGGATGCTTTATTCTGCTGTACTAGATTAAATCTCTCCCAATTCATCTTTTACTTACAGGTATCATTAACTTTTTCTCTTATTTTCAAGATCACAATTCCTCTAACTATTGCTGAGCACTTGCATTCCTTAATAATAATTATTCACTTTTCTAGTGACTTAAGTGAAGGTTTTGTGCATTTAATGAGTGTACTTTGCTTTCAGCCAAACATACATCCTGCCATGAGTATTGTTTAAGACGAATCCTCGATCTGTCAGTCCATAAAATTCTAAAGGTTTAAAAGGGTGATTGAAATAAACCTTCATTCCCTTTTTTTATATTTCCCTTCTTTTCAAAAAATATTTTACATGTAACTGTTTGTGCGGACGTATGTGGAGTGCACCGATGGAAAGAAATTAATCCTTTTTTTCTTTTGACCGAGAGTCATTATGTAGATTGCACCGATGGTCAGATGCGGATTGCACCGATATAAATAATTATGGCCGGTTTCAGCAACCTTAACTTAAATTTAATCTCTGATTAAGGGCCAATTCTACAAAGCAGGTATAAAGTCCCGAATAGTTATTCTCCGAATAACTTATTCGAAGTATAACTTATTCCTTATTCGAGGTATAAAAGCTTTTGCGTTCTACAATGCTTGTACACGATCGGTATAACTATACGTGAATTTAGTTCATCCGCACCAATTATAGGTCATTTGCACAGCATATTTAACCATAGGATAACTATTTGACATCGTTGTGAAGCGTTCATTTGATTTATTGGTTATGGTTTTTGTTGTAAAAATGTTTAAACAGAAAATTAAACAAATTCTTTTTTTTTTAAATTATTATTAATTTTAATTATTGCTATTAGATCTTTTTAATATTAAAAAGAGTTAAAAAAATTTGTAATAATTAATTTTTATTTATAAAATTCTACAAATTACTTTATAAATAATTAGGTACTAACATACATAAAAATGTTACTTATTAGAATGAAACTTTGAAAAGCATGGGCCGAGAATGAAATATCCAAAAACAATAAAAATGACAAAAAAACCTTAATAAATAACAATAAGCAATAACAAGAATTTTTACAAAAATTTTAAATTCACTCACAAGCCTCAATTAATTAATTATAAATAATCAAAGTACCGTAACATGCTACAACTTGGGACACTTCTGACATTCAACGATGTGCCATTCTTTTTGTACTATTCCCTCCAATTATCGGAAATAGCCAAATTACAATTTCGACAATGAAATTTTAATTTTTAAATAAAAAAAAAGATAAAGCTTTTAGTTGTTTAATTCAAGAAAGTCGATACAGAACTGACTTTATAATTATGTGCATGAGTTCATGCTAATGTCATCAGAATGTCGCCTGGACAATCACCTTCTAGGAAATATCGAGTATGGTTACATTTCCGGTGATACACAGACAGTTGAATGTAACTCTTCCATGCCTAAGAAGAAAAATTGGGATTTGAAGAATTTTCAATTTTTTAAAGTCACCTCCTCCAATGGATTTATATTCCTTATACCCTGAACCTCCACAATCTTTCTTCTCAAGCATGGGTAATACATCTTAATTACATATAACACAACAATAATAATGATTATGTATATAATAACTGTATATAAGCTTATATTATTATAATGGAAAGGTATCGTTTTGATATTTGAAATTTGATGTTTAGCAAATTTTAATTGTAAATCTAAATTTTTTAGTTCATTAAGATTAACATCGTCTAAATGAAGTAGGTTAACATTCATATTGGGTTGATTATATGTGTTGCTATTAGGTAATTCTATTGATGGCAAATTAAAATGTTTTATCAACGGATTTGAATCTTCAAAAGATTTCAAAATAGATTTGGCTATTTTTAATTTACAACCTTTAGGAACGGTTACAACATATGTTCCTTCTAATATCATTTTTTCTATAACATTGTTACAATCAACATTAGCCATAGTAGCATTTACAGTTATTATTAACCACTTATTTTTTGACACTTTTTGAATTTTAGTTTTTGTTAAATAACTATGAAGCACTTCACAATTTTTATAATCCGCACTGAGATTTATTAAATCCACTTCACAAGGGTTGTTGTTGGACATCGATTCGATTACTTCATTATTACACAAATAGTTCGAGGGATACACTTCTTTACATGGCTCGTCGCCTAAACCATATTGTTCGTCATTTATCATGAGGAATTGTGATTTTGGGATTATAATTTGGTAAAAGGTATTTTGGGAAACAGGTAGGGAATATAATTTATAATAATCATAAATTTTTAATTCTACTAACGGAATTTCCAAAATAAATACAATCTGTTCTTTACGTATGTATCCCTTTATATTAATGATTGAATAATAATTATTAACGAGGTCCTCTTGATCCAGTTCGAATGGCAATTTTAAAGTTTTTAAATTTGACTTAATATTTAACAATTCTATTTTTAATTCCTGATGAGTAATTATTGATGGGTGCAAAGAGTTTAATTTAGCAAAAGTGATTGAATTTTCAGCATTATCTATAATTTCTATTAATATTTCTGTTGCCGACAATAACTGATTGAAAATTGTGTTTAGCATGACAAAACTATCAATTTCATTAAAATAAGTTGCTGTAATGTTTTCCATTACACTAGCTATTTGATTTATTCTTTTTTCTAGCAATATTTGATTGTGTTGTAATTTTGACATTGATTCATTGAATGCGTGTAGCGCTTTATCTGTTATACTAAGTTGTTGTTCCACTATAGATTTTATTTGTTCTTGGTTTTCTTTAATCTGTAAGATAGCTGAATCATATCTATCAGCGTCCGATTGATCCAAATTTCCCGATATTGATTTCCAAATCGATCCTAACCCGTTTATTAAGCCTCTTGTGGGGCGTTTGTTTCTGTTTAGACTTATGGTCATTTGCTCATATTTAGATTTAAATTGTGAAAACTTATATTCTAGTAAATATCTGTATGTAAACATTTCGTTAGCATATCCTATTCCATAAGCGCTTTTATAAAATGAACTATTTAAATTATTATAATTATCAACTAACTTATTAAATTCTATATTTAAACTAGATAAATCATAAATTTGTATTAATTTCCAATGGTCGATGATATTTTGAGTCACCTAACTTTATGGGTAACAACCAATCCAGGATGTTTAGTGATTTTTTTTTTTATCTACATTTCTATCGGCTCCTCTCGCGACGTCGGCGTCAGCGTCGAAGGCTGCGGTGAATAAGGCCGAGACAATTGATCTGTAACGATTGGTTGTCTTTGGACAACCTTTGTTGGACCTTTGTTTTTAGTAGTACCGCCTACTTTTATTATTATGGCTTTATTACCAGGTATTAATTTTTTCAAAATAAACGGACCATTGAACTTTTCACCTGTTCTTTTTTTTCTTTTGAATTTGTAGTTTGTCTCATAAACCACTTGACCTTCTATAAAGGGGTTATTAACTACTGTGTTAATTTTTTCTACTACCCTTGTTTTTTCTTTTATTAAATTTTCATTTACTTTGCTATAAATTAAAGCTAATTTTTTTTTACGTTTTTTACGAAGGTAATCATTATACATTTTTTGTTTATCGTAAAATAAATCATATGGATCCCTTAATTTTGTATGAGGCATTCTAGACGCTTTTTTAAATACAGGCATCTCATCATTTGTTTTTATTTCATGTTTTACAATAATATTAAATGACAATGGTAAACTAGTACAATGTAAAATGTCCCTATATTCATAGCACATTTTTTTAATGGCTTTAATTTCTTCAATATTTAAATAATCGAATCTAATATTTTTTGAATTTTCTGTCAATATTTTATCAACATTCTTATCATAATTAATTTTATTCATCTCTATCATTTCTACATTTTCCGCTTCTATAACGTTTAAGGGTTCTATATTTATTAATTTTTTTGTTTCATTGCTATTTGTTATACTAATTATAGCTTCGCGATTTTTAATGTTTACTGGACATTGAGGGATTTCTACACCGTCCGTTAATTTTTTGTATTCGATTATACCATAATTTAAATTCGTATTTATCGGTACTTTTATAAATTGTTGATGTCGCGCCGGTAAATTAAATCGTTTTGATTTTAGCGGTTCAAAATATATGGGTATCACACCATTTTTTGTGTGCAGCACATTTTTTCTTAGATCTATATTAGCACCTAAATGTTTTAATAAATCCATTCCTATTAGTCCGTCATAATTGGGATTAAAATCGAATATGCAAAAATCAAAATATTCTTTAGTTTTAAATGTTTTTGGTAAGGGAATGCGCGCTATTAATTGGTGAAATGTTGTTTTATGAGCCGTCCTAATTTTGAACGGAGATTGTTTTACATAATTTTTGTAGTATTTATTTACTATTCCTGGGCTTAATAATGTTTTTGACGAACCAGTGTCAATCATTAGTTTTAAATTCGCGTGGGGGATTTTAATATATGGTAAGGCGGATGTGTTAATATTAGTTAAATTAATTATGTCGCATGGTCTTCCCCGCCGTCCATATGAAAATTTTGGGTTACGCTCCTCATCGTTAATGTCCTCCCGTGCACTGCTATTTTGTGCCCTATCATTTCTAATTTCTTGGTTAAATAATTCTTCTACTAAAAAATTTTGATTACCACTCGATTGAAATTGATTTGGTTGTCGTCTTGTATTTCCTGACGACGTATCCATTGGTTCAGGGCGGTATTGCTGATTAGTATTGTTCGGCCTTTGATTAAAATTTTTATTCGGTACTCGCCTACTAAAATTTTGATTTTGTGCGGGTCCATTAAAATTAGGACGATAGGACGATTGGAATGGATTAAATGTGTTAGGCCTGTAATTATTATAATTAAGCCCATTTCCATAATTTCTTTTAGTAAAATTATTATTGAAATTAAAGTTTCGATTATTTTGAAATGGAGTCGAATTAAAATTTTGTTGATTATGATTATTAAATTGCGCGCTTGCATTAAACACATTTGGTTTTTGTGCATTATTACTACTATGATTATAATTTACCGTCGCATTATTTTGCGTATAATTAAAATTACATAACCTCAAATAACTCGTCGTGAAGGTCGTATTGACATGCATAATTTATTCAGTATAACAAACTTATTTCAACTTTGAAGTGTACCTATAATTATTACACACGGTAAGCAAAATTTAGTTAATTTTGTTTTGATTTATTTCGATAAAATTTTTATTAGGTTACAATTTGAAAAGTTTTAACTTTTAACGCAACTTCATGTGACTCGAATCGAAAAATTAATCTTCAGTGATTACCGCAGAAGCTTTTGGCGCCATTAAATTATTTGCGACAAGGAGCTTGCTCAAAATATATTATATTTGCATATTTCAATTGTCTTTTTGAAATTTCACTGTATCGTGATGGTTCATCGGTAAGTTAAATTCACATGCACTAGACCTCTAAACCAGGCTCATTCTAGTTTTGATTTTCAGCTCCTCGATACTGGTCATGTCAGCAAGACGTTATTTTCAAGAATTCATCGTAAGTTCGCCTTTGACTGAAATATTTAGAATCTATACTTCAGATAAGTAATAGGAGCCGAATTGTCGATAACATTTTTATATTGATTATATAAATTAAATATAAGAAAATATTAGTTATTACAGTTTTGTGTTACAGCATTACAATAAAAATTATATTTATAGTAGTAATTATTTTCATTGACATTATTATAGTAAGTATTTGATTTATTATTATTGATTCACTTTCTCAATTTCTTCAGTGACAAATTTATGACAACTGCAGTTTGCCTTCACAACATTTAAGTTTGACCAGTATTGTCTGTAATTGGTTCTTTTGGCTTATACCTTGGGTTTGTCCTTTGCATTATGAAAATACGGTTTAAGTATGTTGAATGACCCCAGATTCGATGACCGTGTACCATTCTTGAAGGAAACATTGAGAAATAAACGAGTCTTGTGATATCATGTAAATAGCTGAGCATGTACTTTGTTACTGTCCAGCGCTGACTTCAATGAGAAGATCGATGCTGACATGGCCAGATTCCATGACAGATTTTCGAAGGAGCTGAAAATCAAAAGTAGTACAATGAGCTTGATTTGGAAACCTAATGCATGTGAATTTAACTTACCCTCCACAACAAATGCGCAAATTTATGGCCCTTCCACAATTTCAGAAAATGAAGATTTTGGACACAGTGAAATTTCAAAAGAACGGTTGAAATATGCAAATGATGTATTCTGAGTAGCTCTTTCCTGCAAATAATTTAATGGCACCAGAAGATTCTGCGGTAATCACTGAAGATGCTATGGTAATAGGAGAAGAAATGTACCATAACATTATAAGAATGCTAAGCGAGAAAGAAATTGCGTCGGATGGCATAATTTTTGAAGAAGTTGAAGAATATATGACCGACAATATTTCACTGGATTACAAAATCAAGGTTGTAAATATTGCTAGACAACATCCGAAGTGGGGCGTTAAAACTCTTCATAAAAAAGGATGACACCTAGAAATTTTGAATGATTTGAAAATATGGAGAAAACAAATTAAAAGCGGTGAAATAAAATTTGATAAATTCGAAATTATTGACTCTTGGCAGAAGTATCGACTAGGAACTTGCAACAATGGGTATTATCTGCGACGCGTCAGTTTGAAAATTTTGAATTGAAATTCTCCAAAAATTGATTTATTCGATACAAAAGAAAACACTGAATTTGTCAGCAAAAAATTAAAAAATTTATAAGTCAAAGAGAAACCGTTACTCTGGAGGAAACTAACTAGCACTGAATGATTTTGGATCTAATTCGTTGCGTTCATACAAAATTTGACAAAGATTTCGTTATCAAAACAGATCAGACAGGTTGGTAGTAGGCCACTTACAACAGAAATCTCGCCGAACGGGTTCAAAGATAATTATTGTCAAAACAATCAATACGAACAAGGTGAGCCATTCATATATGGCACCGTATGCGTATACCCTATTGGACGAACTGTTACCTATTGTTTTCATATGCCTACAAGAGGCTACAGGATCATTTAGACCAAGGGTTAAAATATCAAAAATGTTGTAACTTCCTCAAAGTCGGGAAAGCTTACGACATCTTTGTAAATAGATAATTTAACTAACGTTTAGAAGCCGTAGGTGGAAAAGGAACGTTTTCTACTTATAATCGATTCTTGAGGAGGCCTAACAAATCCCAATTTATACGACGAAATATTTCAGGTTGAAGGTCCACTAAAATGTAATATTAAAGTATTTAATTCCTCCGAAATGTATTGGTCCAGCCTTGCAAAGTTTATTTTTATCGGCAAGCAAAAAATATCATCTAATTTTTTCAAAACTGTGCCCTATTGATTGAAAAAGAACGAGAAATTAAATCTCGAGACGATTGTTTAAAAATACAATCGATATTGCACCACCAATTGTCTTCCCAACTTTTTCGGATATGTCGCAATATTCATGGCTGCAATCCAACTATGGAGTACAGGAACTAGGATGATATTCATCGTAGAAACAAATGAAACAATAATTGTTTCGACATCGAGCACACCTTACGAATGCTGAGTTTTTACACTCGCAAGGTATGCTCAAATCAGAAACCGTAAAACAAACTTGATTAACGTTTAAAAACGTTTCTCTGTCATCACATAGTTGGGCTGCAAACCATGCATATTGTAGCATATTGGAAAATATTGGTGCAGATAATTGATGGTGAACAATTGATTGTATTTTAATACAATCTTCTCTGGAAGTAATTTCTCTGTTCTGTTCAATTAGGTAGCTACAATTTTGAATTCTTTTAATCAAGTTTTTTACCTGGCGATAGAAATAGACGTCGCATGGCTGCACTAATGGGGTACATTTAGGAGGAATTACCTTGATACTACATGTTGGCACACCCTCTTCATTTTGAAATACCTCGTCGTACATATCCGGCCTCGTTTGCCCTCCCCATGAATCAATCAATAAGAGAAATTGTTGATCGCCCACATACGGCTTTAGCACTTTAGTTAAAAAATCTTTATACAATGAAGTGGTAAGTTTGCCGGACTTTGAAGATGTAACAATTACATTTTTGTATTTTTCTGCATACCGTTCTACATCTTTTTTTACCCTCGGTCCAAATGCGCCAGTGCTTTCTTGCAGGCAAACAAAAACAGTTGGTAGAAGTTTACCAGAAAAGGATATAGCATATTGTGCCGTATAGGAATGTGTCACTTTATTCATGTCTTTTCGTTTCACTGTAACTACCTTTGATCCTTGTGCAGCAAGTGTTCTATTATAAACTGACTGGTATTGGCATCCTGTAAATAATTATTACTAGTACTATTATTGATCAAAAAATTCTTTCTAAAATGTATACCTGTTTGGTCCGTATTAATAACCAAATCCTTGTCATAATTTGGTATGATAGCCCTAGTTTGCATTCTAAATTTTTGAGCTGAAGCAAGAATTTCCTCCACTGTAGCGGTTTCTTTCTCCGACACAAATTTAGTAATTTTTCTCTGGCGAATTCGATGGTTTCTTTTGAAGCGGTTAACCCACCTGTCGGAAGCTTTAAAATTTATATCTGGAAATTGACTAGCAGCAGATAATGCCCATTGTTGTAAGTTTCTCGTCGTTACAGATTGGTTGCTCTCCCGAGCTTCCAAAAATCTATCGTTTACCCATGAATCGATTGTGGTATATTTCTCTACTTGGGTTCCACCACAATTAATGTGTTGTTCCCATCTTTTCAAATCTCTCTTTGATTTGAGTTGGTGCCCTCCTTTAATATGTTGAAGAGTTTTTAGGCTCCATTTCGGATGTTGCTTTGCTAAATTCACAATCTTTATTTTGTCATCCAGCGAAACATGTACTTTGGTTTTTTTTTCTACTGGCTCGTCTTCAAAATCCGACAGTTCGACAGAGTCATATTCATTCTTTTCGTCTTCTTCGTCTACACAAATTAATTCATCTTCTACCACATTTCTCTTTTCCGCTAGCATTTTCAGAGTGTTTTGGTATATTTCTTCTCCGAATTGCATATCTTCTTCAGTAATAATTTCAGAAGCTTCTGTTGCAGTTAGATTATTCTGAAGAAGAAGCTGCTCACAATATAGAAGTGCATTCTTTAATCGTACTTTTGAAATTTCACTGTGAAGGGAATCAATATCTTCACTTTCTGCTACCGTGGAAGGACCAGGTATTGCTTCATTTGTTAGCAAATCACACATGATGACTATTATTAACGATAAATTGACGTTTTATACTAGTAATAAACTTTTTCTATTAATGAATGTCTATTCTCAACTTCATAAGTTTTTAGTAACTTTAGTTTGTTTTAACCTCATCAGTAAGGTGACAGGTAACCACCTGTTAGCAGAAGTAACGTAGGTGGTTCCCCTGGCAGCGGCAGTAAAATAAAATAAAGAATTCGTGATAGAAATGGTACCAAAATTTGTACTGCATTTTAAAATCAAAGTTAACTTTCAGCCCGGAAAAATTTCTCAATGCCCACTACAAATTTTTTTCTACTAGAAAAGGGCAACTTTTCTCCCTTTTTGCATAATCTACTAATGCACTTTTACTAAAATTGTGTAAATGAATTAAATTTGTCATTATTGCAATAATTTTTTGCAAACATTTATTTAAATTTAAAACAGTAAAAACATTGTGATACACATGGGATCGTGAAATAAGCTCAGGATTTCCTGATAAGCTCACGACTTCCTTAAATGCAATAGAAAGCCATTCGAACACTAGGAGTACCTTGCATAATGAAAACCATTATTTCAAGCTCTCAAAATAATGACTCAACTAAACAAACTGCAGTTGTCATAAATTTGTCACTGAAGAAATTGAGAAAGTGAATCAATAATAATAAATCAAATACTTACTATAATAATGTCAATGAAAATAATTACTACTATAAATATAATTTTTATTGTAATGCTGTAACACAAAACTGTAATAACTAATATTTTCTTATATTTAATTTATATAATCAATATAAAAATGTTATCGACAATTCGGCTCCTATTACTTATCTGAAGTATAGATTCTAAATATTTCAGTCAAAGGCGAACTTACGATGAATTCTTGAAAATAACGTCTTGCTGACATGACCAGTATCGAGGAGCTGAAAATCAAAACTAGAATGAGCCTGGTTTAGAGGTCTAGTGCATGTGAATTTAACTTACCGATGAACCATCACGATACAGTGAAATTTCAAAAAGACAATTAAAATATGCAAATATAATATATTTTGAGCAAGCTCCTTGTCGCAAATAATTTAATGGCGCCAAAAGCTTCTGCGGTAATCACTGAAGATTAATTTTTCGATTCGAGTCACATGAAGTTGCGTTAAAAGTTAAAACTTTTCAAATTGTAACCTAATAAAAATTTTATCGAAATAAATCAAAACAAAATTAACTAAATTTTGCTTACCGTATGTAATAATTATAGGTACTACTTCAAAGTTGAAATAAGTTTGTTATACTGAATAAATTATGCATGTCAATACGACCTTCAGGACGAGTTATTTGAGGTTATGATCACCTGTCGCTGCTATTGTTCAATTTTTATACTTGGTACAGTTGAACTACCCGTGTGTTTTAAGAAATTATAAAATATTTTTAAAAAATATTTTTTTGAAATTTTCTCAATTCCGGGTCGTTAAACTTTCAGCAAGTGACGTTCTAATTATGTTGTAAAGGTATAGAGGTAATGGTGCAGATCTGTGACGACCAAAGTTGGCCTTCCCCTTGTAAGTGAAACTTTTTTAACTTCGGTGTAACTGCCATTGTATCCTACGAAGAGGTGATCGGTCGCGTAAAATTTCTTCAGTGTCTGACATATACTAACGTAATTAACAAATTGTATTTGTACCTTTTATTAATTTAAAAAAACGCGATTTACCTAGATTATTATAAATTATCTAATTAAAATGACTTACAGGATTATTGTTACGTTTTTATTTGAATTATCCAATATTTTCGCATTTGGATCTGCATCCATAAGACGATGTGGTTCTTAATTTGATGCACGGAGTTCCTCCAGCCTACGGCGATGCTGTCCGTTGTGGTTGGGTATCAAGTTGGTCCACTGCAAACTCGGCGATGCTGTCCGTTGGGTGCGGTTTTTCAACTTTGCTTTCTTAAATTTCCTCCAGTGAATCGTTGAAACGAACACTAATAATTCGCGATTTTGTCGAAATATTAGCCCTAGAGGATCCTACCAAGACTGCGCCAATTACAATTTCGACAATGAAATTTTAATTTTTAAATAAAAAAAAAGATAAAGCTTTTAGTTGTTTAATTCAAGAAAGTCGATACAGAACTGACTTTATAATTATGTGCATGAGTTCATGCTAATGTCATCAGAATGTCGCCTGGACAATCACCTTCTAGGAAATATCGAGTATGGTTACATTTCCGGTGATACACAGACAGTTGAATGTAACTGCCATTTTTCCGGTCTCTTTGAGTATTTTAACGATACGTTCTGACATTTTGAAAATATTGCATATTTCAGCCCTTTTTTAAAAAAAAAACTAGGTGTCCCAAGTTACCTCACGGGTGTTACAACTTGGGACAGTTATTGAAATATTCAAAGAAATCAAATTGTTTGAGCCGTTCACAACATGGAACAAGTATATTCTTTTTTAAAAAGGGAAAAACTACACAGTAGCATATAAAAAAAGTATCCATGATCTAAAAAGTCACTAATACGACCTGCATTTCTTAGATATTATGTAAAATCGGGCACTCGTTTAAAAGTTACGTAAAAAATCCTTAAAACCCTTTAAAATGTTTAAAAATACTTTAAAAATAATCTAGTTGATGTCAACAAACTGATATCTTCCTATTTGATAAGAACACACTTTTACATCACAACATTTACATCAGATGATAGGTGTCCCAAGTTGTAAACGCAGGGAGTTTTTTTGAAAAAACAAATTAATAAAAAAGGGGTTTAAAATATAAAAGTTCTAATTAAACCATTCAATTAACAATTACATTTGCTATAAACATTCAAAATATGAACTTACAACAATTTACAGCCACACCGCCCCAGCAGAAGTTTTCCAAGGTATAAAATTTACGTAATATTTTTCAATAACATTTTTCAACGCACCGATGCATTTTTCTCAAATGATCACACGTGACTTAATCAAAAACCTCTGAAATACGCATAATAAACAGGTATAACAAAACCTTTTGTAAAATGTAAAATTTTCGGTTTTACCCCTTCCATTTTCTTTGTCTTTTCAACATTTCGGGGGGGCACGTGTCCCCAAGTGCCCCCCCTGGCTACGGGCCTATCACCACGTGACTAAATATTGGTGTAAAACGTTCTTTAAAAAGATTTGTTAAGAGCACTCCGGATCACGTGACTTTCTCAGTCGAAAGCCAATCAAACGCCTTCCTTTTGATTACGAAAGGAACTTTTTTTAACGCAATTATTTTATGTAAACAATTTGAACTATTATTAATAATACTAGCGGGTTACCCGGTTTCGCCCGGGGTTTTATATAAAATAAAATACTTTTTTGTCCAAGCGGGCGTAAAGTGTCACATTTCGGCTCTAAATAACGGGCGTAAAGTGGTACTTTTCAGCCCGCATCTACTTTTCGGCCCACCTTTTAATAAAACCAATGAAAAAAAAGCAACTTTTATTTTAACTGGAAATTAAAACTACAATTGGTACAATTATTCACAGAATCAAAGGATAATTTACTTACTTACTTACTTACTTACGAATATTTACTTACCTTTTTTGAAATTTGGTTTTTATTAATTACGATCTCCTCTAATATATACAATCCAAAATACTACAATACCAACTTAATAAATCATAATTGACATCCAAAATTTGAAAGATGGCTATCACAGTTCCGACAATTGCATTGTAAATTACTGTGGTAAAGGGTAAACAGACACACAGTAGTATTTTGGATTGTTAGAGGAGAACGTAATTAATAAAAAAGTAATTATCCAGCATTGTTGTACTTTAGAAACTATATAAATTCGTGATAATTACTTTAAAAGAGCATCCCTGTTTAACGTATTACACAGGGTGTACAAAATTTTAAATTTGTCATTTACAATTTTTTTCGCTTGGACAAAAATAGTTGTTTGCATCTCTGCGCCTTCGGCTTGGGCTACAACATTCACGCCGCGGGCCAAAAAAACTTACACTTTACGCCCTAGATACAAAAATAACTATTTTGGTTGTATATTTTTACAATAAACATTACCCTTTATGTTTTTTTAATAAACAAAAACCATATAATTATTGTGTCAAGTCATAATATTTATTACTCAGTCAAAGCCTGATAGTAAACAACATTCCTCGTTTTTCCGTCACTTGCAAGCACGTATAAATGTTTTCCATTTCCAACTCTAGACATTAAGCTACCAAAATCTTTTGGTAGCTTAATTATTGTGTCAGTGTTGACATTGTTCAGTGTTGGGCTCTTTACAAAGCCGCCCATCTCCTAAAGCAAGTAATTGATCAGCAAATCGTCCGGTATTCACATCTTGCTGTAAATGAACCATGTTTGTGGTTAATTTTAAAGTTTTCACATGTCTCCAAAGCTGGGATGATTTCCCAAACATTTCCTTACATACAAACCTTGTCCTGACAATTACGAAAACAACAACAATTCCTCCAGCCAATTCCTCCTCCTCCTCTTCTTTTTCAAAAAGGCAACCGCCAATTCTTTTCTTTTCTTTTCGCAACGTTTAGTTCAAGTGTACCAATTGAAAAGATGAGATTAAAGATTATCTTTTATCGTTAAATGTAACGTTCTAACAGTAACTCCATCTATTGGAAGAAAGTAACCAACCTTCACTAATTAGTAATTAGGTAGTGCGTGATAAATCCCGTTTGAATAGGATTTCTGTAAAATTCGTTCTTAGTGTTAAGAGCAATGTCCAGTGCTACCCCCCTATAAGTTTGAATATTTGTGTTTTCTGTCATTTATTTTCAGGACGTTACAAAAATTTAAGTAATTGCTAGCATTACAAAATCTTTCAACACTTTTTTTTATATAAACACGTTAAAGGAAGTTGACTTATTTATTGGAAAACCATGTTATTCGAAAATTACAACATGGGAATCTCCCCCCCCCTTCCAACCGTAGTTTTCGAATTGCGCGATGTGCAAATAAGTAAATCAATTTCTTTTAGCGTTTTTACATAAAAAAAATTTGAAAGATTTTGCAATGCTAGCAATTATTTAAATTTTTGTAACGTCCTGGAAATAAATGACATAAAACACAAATATTCACACTGTATATGGGGGTAGCACTGGACATTGCTCTTAAGGTAACCCTAACAAAATAACCAATAGAAAACGTAAAAAAAAAAGATACACCGACCTAATAATTAGAGCAGGGAATTATATGCAACAACCAATCAAAGTAACTTGTGAATGTTGCGATGACAAAGAATTGACATTCATTTTTTATAAGAGAAGATTACATTTACGATATTTTTTATGAAAAGATTTATTTTATTTATGAAAAAATAACAATATTAGGTTCTAACTGCCCCTTCGTCTTCGTCTTCCTCTTCTAACAACGATCTTTCAAAGTCATTAAGATCGATTGCCAATTGCTCCTCATCTTCTTTTTTCTTTTTCAAATGGTCAGCCGCCAATTCCGCATCCCTGTTTTGGTTCCAAATACGCTTCGCTGCTATTTTTCTTCTCGCAATGCCTAGTTGAGTTTTACGCATTTCGCTGTCGCAAAAATCTTTTAATGCCTCGCTTAAATATTTATTAAAAGATTGGGTAGTAGCTTGAGCGAATTCAAGTCTCACTTTCCAATTGTCATTCTTTTATTCTGTATTTTATTAAATTACCAATTAAAAAGATGATTAAAGATTATCGAAATTCATTTTTTCTCTAAAAAGAGATCGAGGATGCGCCATCCATAAGGGTGGTGATTCCGTCCGGGCCTGGAGCCTTCTTCAGAACAGTTACTGAGCTTTAGATCTCATGGTCATCATACACCATCATTAGGTTTATCGTGAGGTGTACTAATAACTAGAGATGAGATTTTTAGGTTTTTACCTTTTTTTTATTTTAGCTCCTATTTAGATGTTATTAGTACCAAAATTCGTTTCATGGAAAACTACATAATATAAGCCCTATTTGTTTTTGCCTTTTTTACCTTTTTTGCCATTTTTTAATTTTTTCGACCTTTTTTGGACTTTTTGGACAATTTTCTTTAATTACTAGTGAATTTATTGAAAAAATGTTATTCTGGACTATAATTTTACTAAAAATATTTTATTATATTTAATTTTTCTCTATTAATTTTTTATTTGAAAAAAAAAATTTATTTTTATTTAAAAAAAAATAATTATTTAATAAATTAAGGCCATTAAAATTTGAATATCTAATTGGTGGGTTTCGAAACTATAAAATACCAACTTAAAATAGCTTTTTTAGTGCCTGTTTAGGTACCTTTTTTTGACTTTATACGACCTAAAATAGCATTTTTTAGGACCTTTTTAGGTACCTTTTTTTGAATTTTAACGACCTAAAAATCTCATCTCTACTAACATATTACAATCTGCGTATCCCACTCACAGCATCTATCGACAGGTACAAAAATACCATCCAAATTTCCGACTTTTCCGGTGGTTTTCCAAACATTTTCTAACATACAACCTTGCCCTGACACTTTTATGAAAAACATAACAACTGTTATGTGTAACTCGAATGACAAAAAAACACAGTTAAAAAAATTACGCGCCATAGTTATCCATATTAGGGATTACCGTAAGGGTACCGTAAACCGTCGCGCCATCTATTGGAAACTAAAAATTTATTCCATCTTTTCCGAATTTTCCGGCCAACTTTTTTAATTTTTCTTTCCTTGGACTAATATGGAGAACATTTAAAAAATAATTAAAGATTATCTTTTAATAACGCGTTAAATTTAACTGATCAATAGAAAACGTCCGTTAATACTAACAGACCAATCCACACAATCAGACAATCAATCCACAATCCACACACAGACAAATAGAATAGTAGCTGACAACTTGTTAAAAGTTTTACGAAATTGTGAACTTAATTTGATTAGACATGGATTAGAGCAGGGAATTATATGCAACAACCAATCAAAGTAACCATTGTATTATTATTATTCAGTATTATATACCAACCTAATAATTAGAGCAGGGAATTATATTTAGACAACCGTGAGACAACCAATCAAAGTAACTTGTGCACACACACACACACTGACAAACTTTGGGAAATATATATTTAGAATTCTTGAAAAACATGTTTAACGAATCTTTTTAAAGAAGGTTTTACACCAACGTAGAAGTCATAAAACCGATTTCTATGCTATTTTTAACAGTACTATTTTTTATTACCTCATACAATTTTATAGTAAATAATTTATTTTACAATTAATAAAAAGATACGGATAGAACATTACAAAATATTAGTTAACGAATAAATATAGTAAAATAATTCAGTATTCCTGATACAATATTATCGTATACTATATCGTTGACTATATCAATATCAATAGTAGTGTTTATTTCAATACTATTATTGTTTTTACCAATATCATTCGTTGTTGTCATATTTGCTTCATAGTCATATATCAGTAAATTTGTCTCGTTCGGTACTTCGTCTTTGTAAGAATAAAACATTTTCGTCTTTGTTGCCGTAATAAATGCCGCCCCTTCGTGAGGCAAATACACATCTTCAATAAACCTTCCCGTTATTAAACACCAAACTTTGTTACAGATGTCCTCCTTTTCACCTACTCCATAATTAAAACTTTTACATTTAAAAATGATGTAGTAATTCAAGGGTATTACTTCCCGAATTCTTTCTTTTACATTAATTTTATAAATACATTTTTGATCATTCAAGTCCCAGATCTCGCACTTTTTAGGATCAGTGGAAATAATTAATTTGGTTTTGAATATTATATCGCAGCGGATTAAATTACGAATCCTATTAATTTCAAAACTGGCTTTCGTCTTCAAATTCAAAACATATACTCCTACGTCATCGCCATTATTTTCTGTAAATGTTTTAATAAGGAAGTTATCATTCAAGGTAACTTTACGTATCCTGCGGCCTGATGGATTGTCGAACCTTCTTAGAGAATTCAAATTGGAATCCAATATTTCAATGCTTCCATTACGGTTCTTGATTGCTATAGAATCTTTTGTACAGTTAGCGACGATGGCATTTCCTACATATCTTCTTTCGTTCGTTTTGATGTTGAACGAGAATAGATGATATTGTGCGCATTCAATTAAAATTGTTTCCTGGCAAGCAGACAACGAATAAAAGGCATTGTGAATATGAAGATTCAAATAAATATCGGCGATAAGTTCTCCATTTTCGATATTCCAAATTTTTAAATAAAACATTTCAGTTAGGGTTCCTTTAGTTCCGTGGTCTGCAGATAGAGCGATCAGGAGGTCACCATGCTTTAAGGTCGCTATATAAGATAAGGCATTAAATTTCCACCTGACCGTACCGCTAGAAGCATTGATAATATAGAAGTTTATTGCCGCATTCCTATTAAGTTCCGAAGGAATGGAGCTTAAAATTATCACTTCATCCCTAACATGAACGAAATTGAATGGACCTCTTAATTTAATACGTAAAGTATTAAAATTTCCAAAATATAAATTATTTTCTAACGCCCGATTATACATGTAGCGTCCTTCCCAATGCGAAGAATGCGATCGTAGCTTTTCTTTATAAACCTCGGTATTTGTTTCTTCATTGTGATCGTAATAAAATTTCTGATATAATGAATGCCAGAGGGAGTCGTTGTTCATGCGTTGGCGCCATTTTTCGCAACATTTATATGTGTTATCGATATCGGATTTAGTCAACTTACATAAAACTTTGGAAGATATTTCCGACGGTAAATTCCCCAAAATATCAATTTTAACCATCTCTCTGAATATTATAAAATTTAAGGACCACAAGTTCGTTTTAGGATTGATATCGCTTTTGATTTTTTTTTGAATATTTAAGTTACAGAAACTCTTATATAGTAAATATTTACATGGTATCAGTACCAACTTAAAAATTACTTAAAGGGATTGTACTTGGATTATCACTTAATCGCAAAAGCGGATTGTGACTTTTTTGAGTGGGGAGACACCAATGGAAAAAGGAAGAAATTAAGTTTACCATAGTATGAAACTTCGATTTAACAAAATTTATAATTTGGTAAATTAATGCTCCAAGTCTGCTTCATATCCTGCCATGCACAAACAGGCAATTGCGGACTGCACTGATGGTCAGTAAGTAATCTTTTTTAATTCCATTAAGGCCGTGTGCTAGTTTGGAATTAAAAAAAATCAAGTTATTGTTTTTTTGCAGATTCTTACAGTTTAGAGACCTTTAAGAATATGTTCTCAAGTGAAAATTTTAAAATTCCATTAGTTTACCACCGCCCACCACGTTTTAGCTATTTTAGTGACGCAACAACTGAACCTAACAGTGAGCAACTTACCGAAGGTTGTAGTAATTATGCATTTTATGGGGCATATTATGTAATCTCCCCTAATGCAGCACGTAGAATTTAAAAAAAAATTTAAAAAAAAATATTTATTAATTTAGAGGTAAGTAAGCAATTGATAGCCCCACGCTTTTATATTGATGTTTTCAAGAAGTTTTGTTTATTCTTATTAATATTATTTTTTATTTTTTAGTGCACCTTTTTAATTTTTAAAAAAAATGGTTTTTTTTTTAAATTTTTAATTTTTTATGTAATTTTTTATTTTTAATTTTTTAGTCATGTTTGACTAAAGGCCGCGGCCGTGTGACACTTGTGTAAATTTTGTACAAAATTTAGTACTAAATGGTAACTAACCAATAGAAAACGTTTGATGGATACTAACACGCGCTTTCTATTGGTTAGTTACCATTTAGTATTAAATTTTGTACAATATTTACACAAATGTCACACGGCTTTAAGTGGGAGGCGGTCGCAGCATAGTGCTAACGCGAGTTGACTATGAACGCTAAATACCCGGTTCGAATTCGAGTGAAGTAAGAACTTTATTCTGACCGTCTCCCCTCGGAAGGCAATGACAAACCACCGAGAGTAATATGCCAAGAAGAATCCTTAAAATGTTAATGATCTAAATAAGTCAAAAATTGATCTGTGGACTAAGGGACAGGCTCCAATAATCTTCTTACTTATCTTATTTTTTTGATTTCCAATAAATTTCCTTCATAATAATAATCTTGGTTTCGGGTTTGCTTAGTTAATTAAAAGAGTTCGGTTTCCTGGTTTTCTTAACTTTTATTCTTTGAAATTTGACTACATTATTTACATCCTTCTTTCTACCTTCAAACCTTAACTAATACTAACACATCAATACATAATATAATTTTTAATCAGTAAGCATTTCCTCGAAGTCATCGACATCGAACTAACACGTATTGCTTACTTGCAATTTACAAATATTCTTTTATCATTCTACTACAAGGCAAACCGCCACCCCATTAACATTTCCCTGGTACAGCCTTCTTGGTTAAGTCGGGGGGATCGCCGTACATCCGAAATCGGATAGGCACCTAAAGAAGAAAAGTCATGTTTGTTAAATACAGCTCCTGCTTCATCCTATCAGAATTCCTCTGGTATGTGTTTTTGATGTTTGATGCGTCACCCTGTATACATCATTAAAACAAAAAATTTCACCCTGAATGCGGTCCTTAAAAATGCGAATGCGATTTAGTAATGTTACTTTTCACCCTGTATGGTAAAACTGTACAATGCGCAGCGACGCATGCGCTTTATTATTTTCAGTTTTTTCCCGATTTTTCGCTTATTTCGCGGAATTTTGGGACACAAAATTAATATATGAAAATTCGCAGCAAGTGAAAGCTATGTTCCAAATTTCAGCTCTCTAGGACTTCGGGAAGTTAGTTAAAAACGTTATCTTTTCACCAAAACAGAATTCTAATAATTTATAAAAGTCATATGAATAAACGATAACTAAGCTAGGCAATAAGGAAGTTTGAGCTTCCAATGTTGAATATTTACAAATATATTCCAAAAAGATATGCACATGTGAAAATATTGAATATATTTAAAAATATTTATCTTTGAAAGCTCAAACTTCCTTATTGCCTAGCTTAGTTATCGTTTATTCATATGACTTTTATAAATTATTAGAATTCTGTTTTGGTGAAAAGATAACTATAAAAGATTAATATTTTAGGGTACGCCATCTTTTGAAACATGTTTTTGCATCAAAATTTGCAGCGCGCTCTTAAGAGCAAACAGTTCAGTGCTACCCCCCTATAAGTGTGAATATTTGTGTTTTCTGTCATTTATTTCCAGGACGTTACAAAAATTTAAATAATAATTGCTAGCATTATAAAATCTTTCAACACTTTTTTATATAAACACGCTAAAGGAAGTTGATTTATTTATTGGAAAACCATGTTATTCGAAAATTAGAACATGGGAATCTCCCCCCCCCCTCCAACCGTAGTTTTCGAATTACGCGATATTCAAATAAGTAAATCAATTTCTTTTAGCGTTTTTACATAAAAAAAGTTGAAAGATTTTGCAATGCGAGCAATTATTTAAATTTTTGCAACGTCCTGAAAATAAATGACATAAAACACAAATATTCACACTGTATAGGGGGGGTAGCACTGGACGTTGCTCTTAACAAGAACTTCTTGTAAATATGAAATCCATATACAGATAATTTTGGCACATCAGAGCTTAGGTTATTTTTGAAATTCGCTCTAGTTTTTATACATTTGTGGTCATATACAATCTTTGCAACATCCGAGCTCAGGAGTTGCCTATGAAGGACATTTTATGCATACGGGGGGAGTCATAAAACGAAGATTTTCGTACGAAACTAGCTCGGAGGATTTGAAATACGTTTAACTTTGCAGAAAATGAAATTAAAATGATGAGAATGCAAGCTCATTTAAGCTCAAATAAATCTCTATCGATAGACATCGATTATACAGCCCCCCCCCCCCAAGAATTTCGCGAATAACTCCGCGACTGTTGAGACTCAAACTATACTGAAACGTTTGACACCAATTTCAACCAAAATGTTCACTTAAAATTGAGGGTTATTGCACGGAACTTGCTCGGAGTACTCGAAATTTTAAATATTCGTAACTTCGCAGAAAATGAAAATAAAATGATGGAAATGGAAGCTCATTCAAGCTCTATCGATAGACATAGCGTTTTTCACACAATTATTTACCATACATGGATATTTCAATGGCCATTATGCACCTCTTGTTTTTGTATTTAAAACTTTAAATAAATTCAAATTTTTCCGTTTATTACATATTGTGTTTAATTTAGTTAAGCTCTTCATAATTACTCTACTTATAATGAATTACATTCGGGGAGTTTACAACTAAGATTATTGGTGAAATCTTCAAAATTAGGGGAGTTATTAGGTATCGATACCTTTTTTGCAAAATATCGTAAGTAACTTATTGTAAATTTTACAGGAGAAGTTTTTTTTTGATTATTTGATTTTGCGGTAAAATTCAATAGGTACTATGATAGTGGATTATTTATTGTTTTAAGGTAATTTCTTTACGAAAATCAGTTTAATTTTTGTATAAATTTCACGTTTTCCTATGTTTTATGTCACTTAAGTTATTTTGGCAGGACTAAATTAATGTGCTGTAATCAAATAATTATCGTATATGAAACACTTACGATACACGGGCATACACAATTGCATTGAGATTGAAAACATGGTTTAGCACACTTTAAATTGATAATGAATACAGAAACATTTTTAATAAAGTGAAGATTGAAAACTAAAACTCATTACGTTGTATAAGACGTAAATTCTGTTATTTAGTCGTTTTTAAAAGAAAATAATGAAGATATTGTATTTACATAGACGAGTAACATACTATTATGGTTTCCAAACTTCTATCGTAAGTTACAAAATATATCCCTTCCCCATTGTTTTTGTGGTACTTACGATACTTTTCAGGGATGTGTGTCTTTTTAACCTGATACTTACGACAATACTACCTGTTAGCATTTATTTGTTATCATTAATTTGTTGCTTACGATAAAATAAAATTGATTTTAAACCATTAGAAACTTAAATAGAGTTATGATACTTTAACAAAACGTGTATAAACATCTGATGCTTACGATAGTCGCAAAATCTCATTTTTGGGAAAAATGTCACTTACGATACTTTGCTAAAAAGGTATCGATATATTAAGAAGAATATGTACAATGAAAGAAGAAAATTACAGCCGGTATTTCCCAAATCAAAAATGGAAGTTCACAATTGGCTTAAGTCAGAGAAAAACCATTACATCTACCATGTAATATTAATATATATTTTTGTATATTTTGTTTTAAGAATTGGTGTACTGCTTTAAATAAAAAAAAAATATTGATATATTTAATAAATTTTTATGTTATATGCATTTGTGATTTTATGTTTAATTTAGTTCATCTTAATTACCCTACTTAAAATGTATTACATTCGGGGAGTTTACAACTAGGATTATTTGCAAAATCTTCAAAATTAGAGAAGTTCGCTACTTTTTAAAAGCTTTTATTTAACTTGGTGTGAGCGTTGTCCGTCGTCCGTCCCTTGGACTTTTTCGAGGCCGTTTTTAACTAACTTCCCGAAGTCCTAGAGAGCTGAAATTTGGAACATAGCTTTCACTTGCTGCGAATTTTCATATATTAATTTTGTGTCCCAAAATTCCGCGAAATAAGCGAAAAATCGGGAAAAAACTGAAAATAATAAAGCGCATGCGTCGCTGCGCATTGTACAGTTTTACCATACAGGGTGAAAAGTAACATTACTAAATCGCATTCGCATTTTTAAGGACCGCATTCAGGGTGAAATTTTTTGTTTTAATGATGTATACAGGGTGACGCATCAAACATCAAAAACACATACCAGAGGAATTCTGATAGGATGAAGCAGGAGCTGTATTTAACAAACATGACTTTTCTTCTTTAGGTGCCTATCCGATTTCGGATGTACGGCGATCCCCCCGACTTAACCAAGAAGGCTGTACCAGGGAAATGTTAATGGGGTGGCGGTTTGCCTTGTAGTAGAATGATAAAAGAATATTTGTAAATTGCAAGTAAGCAATACGTGTTAGTTCGATGTCGATGACTTCGAGGAAATGCTTACTGATTAAAAATTATATTATGTATTGATGTGTTAGTATTAGTTAAGGTTTGAAGGTAGAAAGAAGGATGTAAATAATGTAGTCAAATTTCAAAGAATAAAAGTTAAGAAAACCAGGAAACCGAACTCTTTTAATTAACTAAGCAAACCCGAAACCAAGATTATTATTATGAAGGAAATTTATTGGAAATCAAAAAAATAAGATAAGTAAGAAGATTATTGGAGCCTGTCCCTTAGTCCACAGATCAATTTTTGACTTATTTAGATCATTAACATTTTAAGGATTCTTCTTGGCATATTACTCTCGGTGGTTTGTCATTGCCTTCCGAGGGGAGACGGTCAGAATAAAGTTCTTACTTCACTCGAATTCGAACCGGGTATTTAGCGTTCATAGTCAACTCGCGTTAGCACTATGCTGCGACCGCCTCCCACTTAAAGCCGTGTGACATTTGTGTAAATATTGTACAAAATTTAATACTAAATGGTAACTAACCAATAGAAAGCGCGTGTTAGTATCCATCAAACGTTTTCTATTGGTTAGTTACCATTTAGTACTAAATTTTGTACAAAATTTACACAAGTGTCACACGGCCGCGGCCTTTAGTCAAACATGACTAAAAAATTAAAAATAAAAAATTACATAAAAAATTAAAAATTTAAAAAAAAAACCATTTTTTTTAAAAATTAAAAAGGTGCACTAAAAAATAAAAAATAATATTAATAAGAATAAACAAAACTTCTTGAAAACATCAATATAAAAGCGTGGGGCTATCAATTGCTTACTTACCTCTAAATTAATAAATATTTTTTTTTAAATTTTTTTTTAAATTCTACGTGCTGCATTAGGGGAGATTACATAATATGCCCCATAAAATGCATAATTACTACAACCTTCGGTAAGTTGCTCACTGTTAGGTTCAGTTGTTGCGTCACTAAAATAGCTAAAACGTGGTGGGCGGTGGTAAACTAATGGAATTTTAAAATTTTCACTTGAGAACATATTCTTAAAGGTCTCTAAACTGTAAGAATCTGCAAAAAAACAATAACTTGATTTTTTTTAATTCCAAACTAGCACACGGCCTTAATGGAATTAAAAAAGATTACTTACTGACCATCAGTGCAGTCCGCAATTGCCTGTTTGTGCATGGCAGGATATGAAGCAGACTTGGAGCATTAATTTACCAAATTATAAATTTTGTTAAATCGAAGTTTCATACTATGGTAAACTTAATTTCTTCCTTTTTCCATTGGTGTCTCCCCACTCAAAAAAGTCACAATCCGCTTTTGCGATTAAGTGATAATCCAAGTACAATCCCTTTAAGTAATTTTTAAGTTGGTACTGATACCATGTAAATATTTACTATATAAGAGTTTCTGTAACTTAAATATTCAAAAAAAAATCAAAAGCGATATCAATCCTAAAACGAACTTGTGGTCCTTAAATTTTATAATATTCAGAGAGATGGTTAAAATTGATATTTTGGGGAATTTACCGTCGGAAATATCTTCCAAAGTTTTATGTAAGTTGACTAAATCCGATATCGATAACACATATAAATGTTGCGAAAAATGGCGCCAACGCATGAACAACGACTCCCTCTGGCATTCATTATATCAGAAATTTTATTACGATCACAATGAAGAAACAAATACCGAGGTTTATAAAGAAAAGCTACGATCGCATTCTTCGCATTGGGAAGGACGCTACATGTATAATCGGGCGTTAGAAAATAATTTATATTTTGGAAATTTTAATACTTTACGTATTAAATTAAGAGGTCCATTCAATTTCGTTCATGTTAGGGATGAAGTGATAATTTTAAGCTCCATTCCTTCGGAACTTAATAGGAATGCGGCAATAAACTTCTATATTATCAATGCTTCTAGCGGTACGGTCAGGTGGAAATTTAATGCCTTATCTTATATAGCGACCTTAAAGCATGGTGACCTCCTGATCGCTCTATCTGCAGACCACGGAACTAAAGGAACCCTAACTGAAATGTTTTATTTAAAAATTTGGAATATCGAAAATGGAGAACTTATCGCCGATATTTATTTGAATCTTCATATTCACAATGCCTTTTATTCGTTGTCTGCTTGCCAGGAAACAATTTTAATTGAATGCGCACAATATCATCTATTCTCGTTCAACATCAAAACGAACGAAAGAAGATATGTAGGAAATGCCATCGTCGCTAACTGTACAAAAGATTCTATAGCAATCAAGAACCGTAATGGAAGCATTGAAATATTGGATTCCAATTTGAATTCTCTAAGAAGGTTCGACAATCCATCAGGCCGCAGGATACGTAAAGTTACCTTGAATGATAACTTCCTTATTAAAACATTTACAGAAAATAATGGCGATGACGTAGGAGTATATGTTTTGAATTTGAAGACGAAAGCCAGTTTTGAAATTAATAGGATTCGTAATTTAATCCGCTGCGATATAATATTCAAAACCAAATTAATTATTTCCACTGATCCTAAAAAGTGCGAGATCTGGGACTTGAATGATCAAAAATGTATTTATAAAATTAATGTAAAAGAAAGAATTCGGGAAGTAATACCCTTGAATTACTACATCATTTTTAAATGTAAAAGTTTTAATTATGGAGTAGGTGAAAAGGAGGACATCTGTAACAAAGTTTGGTGTTTAATAACGGGAAGGTTTATTGAAGATGTGTATTTGCCTCACGAAGGGGCGGCATTTATTACGGCAACAAAGACGAAAATGTTTTATTCTTACAAAGACGAAGTACCGAACGAGACAAATTTACTGATATATGACTATGAAGCAAATATGACAACAACGAATGATATTGGTAAAAACAATAATAGTATTGAAATAAACACTACTATTGATATTGATATAGTCAACGATATAGTATACGATAATATTGTATCAGGAATACTGAATTATTTTACTATATTTATTCGTTAACTAATATTTTGTAATGTTCTATCCGTATCTTTTTATTAATTGTAAAATAAATTATTTACTATAAAATTGTATGAGGTAATAAAAAATAGTACTGTTAAAAATAGCATAGAAATCGGTTTTATGACTTCTACGTTGGTGTAAAACCTTCTTTAAAAAGATTCGTTAAACATGTTTTTCAAGAATTCTAAATATATATTTCCCAAAGTTTGTCAGTGTGTGTGTGTGTGCACAAGTTACTTTGATTGGTTGTCTCACGGTTGTCTAAATATAATTCCCTGCTCTAATTATTAGGTTGGTATATAATACTGAATAATAATAATACAATGGTTACTTTGATTGGTTGTTGCATATAATTCCCTGCTCTAATCCATGTCTAATCAAATTAAGTTCACAATTTCGTAAAACTTTTAACAAGTTGTCAGCTACTATTCTATTTGTCTGTGTGTGGATTGTGGATTGATTGTCTGATTGTGTGGATTGGTCTGTTAGTATTAACGGACGTTTTCTATTGATCAGTTAAATTTAACGCGTTATTAAAAGATAATCTTTAATTATTTTTTAAATGTTCTCCATATTAGTCCAAGGAAAGAAAAATTAAAAAAGTTGGCCGGAAAATTCGGAAAAGATGGAATAAATTTTTAGTTTCCAATAGATGGCGCGACGGTTTACGGTACCCTTACGGTAATCCCTAATATGGATAACTATGGCGCGTAATTTTTTTAACTGTGTTTTTTTGTCATTCGAGTTACACATAACAGTTGTTATGTTTTTCATAAAAGTGTCAGGGCAAGGTTGTATGTTAGAAAATGTTTGGAAAACCACCGGAAAAGTCGGAAATTTGGATGGTATTTTTGTACCTGTCGATAGATGCTGTGAGTGGGATACGCAGATTGTAATATGTTAGTAGAGATGAGATTTTTAGGTCGTTAAAATTCAAAAAAAGGTACCTAAAAAGGTCCTAAAAAATGCTATTTTAGGTCGTATAAAGTCAAAAAAAGGTACCTAAACAGGCACTAAAAAAGCTATTTTAAGTTGGTATTTTATAGTTTCGAAACCCACCAATTAGATATTCAAATTTTAATGGCCTTAATTTATTAAATAATTATTTTTTTTTAAATAAAAATAAATTTTTTTTTTCAAATAAAAAATTAATAGAGAAAAATTAAATATAATAAAATATTTTTAGTAAAATTATAGTCCAGAATAACATTTTTTCAATAAATTCACTAGTAATTAAAGAAAATTGTCCAAAAAGTCCAAAAAAGGTCGAAAAAATTAAAAAATGGCAAAAAAGGTAAAAAAGGCAAAAACAAATAGGGCTTATATTATGTAGTTTTCCATGAAACGAATTTTGGTACTAATAACATCTAAATAGGAGCTAAAATAAAAAAAAGGTAAAAACCTAAAAATCTCATCTCTAGTTATTAGTACACCTCACGATAAACCTAATGATGGTGTATGATGACCATGAGATCTAAAGCCCAGTAACTGTTATGAAGAAGGCTCCAGGCCCGGACGGAATCACCACCCTTATGGATGGCGCATCCTCGATCTCTTTTTAGAGAAAAAATGAATTTCGATAATCTTTAATCATCTTTTTAATTGGTAATTTAATAAAATACAGAATAAAAGAATGACAATTGGAAAGTGAGACTTGAATTCGCTCAAGCTACTACCCAATCTTTTAATAAATATTTAAGCGAGGCATTAAAAGATTTTTGCGACAGCGAAATGCGTAAAACTCAACTAGGCATTGCGAGAAGAAAAATAGCAGCGAAGCGTATTTGGAACCAAAACAGGGATGCGGAATTGGCGGCTGACCATTTGAAAAAGAAAAAAGAAGATGAGGAGCAATTGGCAATCGATCTTAATGACTTTGAAAGATCGTTGTTAGAAGAGGAAGACGAAGACGAAGGGGCAGTTAGAACCTAATATTGTTATTTTTTCATAAATAAAATAAATCTTTTCATAAAAAATATCGTAAATGTAATCTTCTCTTATAAAAACTGAATGTCAATTCTTTGTCATCGCAACATTCACAAGTTACTTTGATTGGTTGTTGCATATAATTCCCTGCTCTAATTATTAGGTCGGTGTATCTTTTTTTTTTACGTTTTCTATTGGTTATTTTGTTAGGGTTACCTTAAGAGCAATGTCCAGTGCTACCCCCATATACAGTGTGAATATTTGTGTTTTATGTCATTTATTTCCAGGACGTTACAAAAATTTAAATAATTGCTAGCATTGCAAAATCTTTCAAATTTTTTTTATGTAAAAACGCTAAAAGAAATTGATTTACTTATTTGCACATCGCGCAATTCGAAAACTACGGTTGGAAGGGGGGGGGAGATTCCCATGTTGTAATTTTCGAATAACATGGTTTTCCAATAAATAAGTCAACTTCCTTTAACGTGTTTATATAAAAAAAAGTGTTGAAAGATTTTGTAATGCTAGCAATTACTTAAATTTTTGTAACGTCCTGAAAATAAATGACAGAAAACACAAATATTCACACTTATAGGGGGGTAGCACTGGACATTGCTCTTAACACTAAGAACGAATTTTACAGAAATCCTATTCAAACGGGATTTATCACGCACTACCTAATTACTAATTAGTGAAGGTTGGTTACTTTCTTCCAATAGATGGAGTTACTGTTAGAACGTTACATTTAACGATAAAAGATAATCTTTAATATCATCTTTTCAATTGGTACACTTGAACTAAACGTTGCGAAAAGAAAAGAAAAGAATTGACGGTTGCCTTTTTGAAAAAGAAGAGGAGGAATTGGCTGGAGGAATTGTTGTTGTTTTCGTAATTGTCAGGACAAGGTTTGTATGTAAGGAAATGTTTGGGAAATCATCCCAGCTTTGGAGACATGTGAAAACTTTAAAATTAACCACAAACATGGTTCATTTACAGCAAGATGTGAATACCGGACGATTTGCTGATCAATTACTTGCTTTAGGAGATGGGCGGCTTTGTAAAGAGCCCAACACTGAACAATGTCAACACTGACACAATAATTAAGCTACCAAAAGATTTTGGTAGCTTAATGTCTAGAGTTGGAAATGGAAAACATTTATACGTGCTTGCAAGTGACGGAAAAACGAGGAATGTTGTTTACTATCAGGCTTTGACTGAGTAATAAATATTATGACTTGACACAATAATTATATGGTTTTTGTTTATTAAAAAAACATAAAGGGTAATGTTTATTGTAAAAATATACAACCAAAATAGTTATTTTTGTATCTAGGGCGTAAAGTGTAAGTTTTTTGGCCCGCGGCGTGAATGTTGTAGCCCAAGCCGAAGGCGCAGAGATGCAAACAACTATTTTTGTCCAAGCGAAAAAAATTGTAAATGACAAATTTAAAATTTTGTACACCCTGTGTAATACGTTAAACAGGGATGCTCTTTTAAAGTAATTATCACGAATTTATATAGTTTCTAAAGTACAACAATGCTGGATAATTACTTTTTTATTAATTACGTTCTCCTCTAACAATCCAAAATACTACTGTGTGTCTGTTTACCCTTTACCACAGTAATTTACAATGCAATTGTCGGAACTGTGATAGCCATCTTTCAAATTTTGGATGTCAATTATGATTTATTAAGTTGGTATTGTAGTATTTTGGATTGTATATATTAGAGGAGATCGTAATTAATAAAAACCAAATTTCTAAAAAGGTAAGTAAATATTCGTAAGTAAGTAAGTAAGTAAGTAAGTAAGTAAGTAAATTATCCTTTGATTCTGTGAATAATTGTACCAATTGTAGTTTCAATTTCCAGTTAAAATAAAAGTTGCTTTTTTTTCATTGGTTTTATTAAAAGGTGGGCCGAAAAGTAGATATGGGCTGAAAAGTACCACTTTACGCCCGTTATTTAGAGCCGAAATGTGACACTTTACGCCCGCTTGGACAAAAAAGTATTTTATTTTATATAAAACCCCGGGCGAAACCGGGTAACCCGCTAGTATTATTAATAATAGTTCAAATTGTTTACATAAAATAATTGCGTTTATAGCCTACAGAAGTTCCTTTCGTAATCAAAAGGAAGGCGTTTGATTGGCTTTCGACTGAGAAAGTCACGTGATCCGGAGTGCTCTTAACAAATCTTTTTAAAGAACGTTTTACACCAATATTTAGTCACGTGGTGACAGGCCCGTAGCCAGGGGGGGGGCACTTGGGGACACGTGCCCCCCCGAAATGTTGAAAAGACAAAGAAAATGGAAGGGGAAAAACCGAAAATTTTACATTTTACAAAAGGTTTTGTTATACCTGTTTATTATGCGTATTTCAGAGGTTTTTGATTAAGTCACGTGTGATCATTTGAGAAAAATGCATCGGTGCGTTGAAAAATGTTATTGAAAAATATTACGTAAATTTTATACCTTGGAAAACTTCTGCTGGGGCGGTGTGGCTGTAAATTGTTGTAAGTTCATATTTTGAATGTTTATAGCAAATGTTATTGTTAATTGAATGGTTTAATTAGAACTTTTATATTTTAAACCCCTTTTTTATTAATTTGTTTTTTTAAAAAAACTCCCTGCGTTTACAACTTGGGACACCTATCATCTGATGTAAATGTTGTGATGTAAAAGTGTGTTCTTATCAAATAGGAAGATATCAGTTTGTTGACATCAACTAGATTATTTTTAAAGTATTTTTAAACATTTTAAAGGGTTTTAAGGATTTTTTACGTAACTTTTAAACGAGTGCCCGATTTTACATAATATCTAAGAAATGCAGGTCGTATTAGTGACTTTTTAGATCATGGATACTTTTGTTATATGCTACTGTGTAGTTTTTCCCTTTTTAAAAAAGAATATACTTGTTCCATGTTGTGAACGGCTCAAACAATTTGATTTCTTTGAATATTTCAATAACTGTCCCAAGTTGTAACACCCGTGAGGTAACTTGGGACACCTAGTTTTTTTTAAAAAAAGGGCTGAAATATGCAATATTTTCAAAATGTCAGAACGTATCGTTAAAGTACTCAAAGAGACCGGAAAAATGGCTATTTCCGATAATTGGAGGGAATAGTACAAAAAGAATGGCACATCGTTGAATGTCAGAAGTGTCCCAAGTTGTAGCATGTTACGGTACTTTGATTATTTATAATTAATTAATTGAGGCTTGTGAGTGAATTTAAAATTTTTGTAAAAATTCTTGTTATTGCTTATTGTTATTTATTAAGGTTTTTTTGTCATTTTTATTGTTTTTGGATATTTCATTCTCGACCCATGCTTTTCAAAGTTTCATTCTAATTTTTTTTATTGTCTCCACAAATACATTACAATCTGTCCGATGGACAATAAGTAACATTAATTGACATTATAAAAGAATCAAAAGTGACAATTTTAAAAGTGACACAGTGGAGAGCTAACCCATTGGTTAGCCTCCTTTTAGATTATTTATTACATTTTTGACCAATTATTTTAAACATACATACAATATTCAAAATATTCATAACTCAATCACAATTTAGTTCAAAGCTCAAACACGATGGGGCAAGTCCATGGGATCATACCTTTTTAGTCTCCTTACCAGAGGCTCCACTAGCAGATCACACACTAATGGGTTGGGATGGTCTGCGAGTCTCAACTGATATTTTTTGCTCATGGAAGAAAACACTTCTTTCACACTTTCAACCAGTAGGTCAGCACTAATAACATCATTTGGGACATACCAGGGTGCGCCAGAGGCACCACGCAGTACCATGGATTGGAAACGCTGGATTTTTGCTATATTGGAGTTACTGGCAGAACCCCACAGCTGGATTCCATATGTCCATATAGGCCTTAGGATTGTTTTATATAAAAGCAATTTGTTGTCTATGGATAATGGTGAGTTTCGGCCTACAAGCCAGTACATTTTTCGATACATGTGGCACAGTTGGAGGCGCTTCTGTGAAAAGTGCTTGGCCCACGTCAGTCGTCGATCGAGATGTAAGCCTAAGTATTTGACTGATTCCTGCTCCGGAAGAACGCTACCACACATCATGACACCAGGGCAAGTTCCTCTCCTGAGGGTGAAGGTGATATGTACCGACTTCGTGGTATTGGCCTTGATACGCCATGTCTTGAGCCAGTATTCAATTTTGTTTAGGTGATATTGCAGCAATCGAGAAGCATGATTTGGATCATCACTAGATGCCATTATAGTTGTATCGTCTGCATACGTGGCTGATACTGTATCGTCAGTTGCAGGCAGGTCTGATGTGTATAATAGGTACAGCACAGGTCCAAGTACACTACCCTGAGGAACTCCTGATAAGATGGGCTCCAAGTTGGTATGAGCTTCTCCATGTTTGACTAAGAAGTGTCTGTTGGTTAAATAAGATATTAGCAAACAAATATAAGGGTGAGGCAGGTGTTTCTTGATTTTATATATCAATCCTGTGTGCCATACTCTGTCAAAAGCCTGAGAAATGTCAAGAAATGCAGCGGAGCAGTATATCCCGGATTCCAGGTCTGCTCTGATCTTCTTCACAACCCGGTGCACCTGCTCCACCGTTCCATGACCCTGCCGAAAACCGAATTGATGGTCCGGAATTAGATTCCCCTATTGAAGCAGCGGTTTTAGTCTTTCTAGGAATAGTTTTTCGAATGTTTTTGAAAGAATTGGCAGCAGACTAATGGGTCTATAAGATGATGTCTCGGTTGGATCTTTTCCTGGCTTCTGTATTCTCGACCCATGCTTTTCAAAGTTTCATTCTAATAAGTAACATTTTTATGTATGTTAGTACCTAATTATTTATAAAGTAATTTGTAGAATTTTATAAATAAAAATTAATTATTACAAATTTTTTTAACTCTTTTTAATATTAAAAAGATCTAAGGTAAAACACCCACTAGTTGAACAGTTTTGAAAGTAAAACCTATTTCACTCTAATTTAAGCAAATAAAATTCGATTAATTTGATTAAAATATGTTATTTATGAAAATATAGATAGTTTTGCATATAATAGCAAAGAAAAAAGGAATAATTAATAAAATTATCATATTTTTACAAGGTTTTTAAAATATACTTCAAATGCAGCTGTAATTGAACAATCTATTTTGAATCGCAGCCGTAATTGAACACTCCGGTGGTGGTTGTACTTGAACACGTGTGAAAATAGTAAAAATCAGTCAAAATCAAACAAAAATCCAATCGATATTCTAAAGATACATTTGGCAACATTGATTTATTTATGTATGACAAACGTAATGGACAAACGTGATCATTTTATGTTAGTTTTTTCGAGTTCAAGTTCATAACCTAAAAACTGTGTTTGCGCGGTTTACGGTGTAGTAACTTTCGATGGCAAAAGTAGCATGCTTATCGGCTATTCCACATGTCAACTTTCAAGTTAACAAAAATTGTTAGAAAAGTTATTCTAAACTTATACGTGCACATGCGTGCTTATCACACATGACCTGAGTATGTCGCGAGCTTTCGTTCAGTCGTGTTGTAACTTACGTTTACCATCATTAAACTACTTATACCTAAAGTGTTCTTTTTATTATTGTGGTAGCATCCACCTCCAACAGGTTAAGGGCCCAGGGTACGTTTAACCCTCGAATAATAAAAAGAAAAATCGGTTCTGTGTGTGAATTCTTAGTGTTTTGTGTGTCAAAACAATAAAAGAATGGCCGATACGATAACTCTAGCAAACGTGAACAAGTTTGATGGCAAAAACTTTAATCAATGGAAGTTTCAAATTAAGTGCAGCCTGAAAGCGAAAGGTGTTTTTGAAATTGCGACGGGAGCCACTTTAAAACCAACGGCTGAAAACGACGTAGCGGCCTGGAATAAGAAAGACGCGTTAGCTATGTGCATTATTACGAATACGATGGAAGTCGCACAGATAACATTAATCGAAAATTGTGAAACATCTAAGGAAATTATGGATAAATTAGACGGTATTTATGCATTAAAATCAGAAACGAACAAAATGATTGCGCATGAACGATTTCATAATTACAAAATGGCGACAGGCGATTCCATGGTACAACACATTTCAAAAATTGAAAACATGGCTCGTCAAATTCGAGAAAGTGGAGATCAGATAAGTGACACAGCTGTTTTAACAAAAATACTTGGTACGTTACCAACGAAATATCGAAATTTTAGGCAAGCTTGGCTTTCGTTGGACGAAAGTAAACAAACGATTCATAATATGACGGCGCGTTTGATCGACGAGGAAGCAAACCTAAATTCGACGGAAGCAGCTGATAGTGCGATGTTAGCTACAGGTGACACTACAAAAAGTCAAAAGAAATCTGAAAAGTTTAAAATCACATGTTATAATTGTCGTAAGAAAGGGCACATCTCAAAAGATTGTAAAGCACCTCGAAAGAAAAAGGACGACAAACATGAAGCAACAAACTCCGCCGGAAATAGTTTTTACTCCGCCTTTAATGTGGAAGACGTAACAACCACATTAGAGGATGAAAGCGTTTTTATTTTGGATAGTGGTTGTTCAGCACATATGAGTTCCATGAAAACATTATTCTCATCGTTTCGTGAAATAAATGAGTTTTCAGTAAAATTAGGAAACAACCAAACACTTCCAGTGAAAGGAATTGGCACGATCCAAATCGAATGTTTCATCGAAGGAAAATGGGTGAAGAGCTTAATGACGGACGTTTGGTACGTTCCAGGTTTAAGAAAAAATCTATTCTCCGAAGGCGCGGTAACCAAGAAAAACATGAAAGTGATAAAGGAAAACGAAACTGCAAAAATTTTCGAAAACGGAAAATTAAAAGCGTGTGCGGTTCGCGAATCAAACAACCTTTATAAATTATTGTTACGAACAATTGTTCCGGAAGTAAATACAACAACTAAGGGTGGAACTTTAAAAGACTGGCATGAACGGTTAGGTCACGTAAATGTGAAAAGTATTTGTGAAATGGTTTCAAAAGGTGTTATTGAAGGTGTAAACTTAACCGATAAAAACAGTTTTGTGTGCGAAGGTTGTCAATACGGGAAACAGCACAGATTACCTTTCAAGAAACCCACGCGAAGAAATACGAAACCGGGAGAATGCATACATAGTGATCTTTGTGGACCAATGTCGGTTCCTTCGGTAAGCGGTTATCTTTATTTTGTACTTTTTAAAGACGATTCAACCGGGCACAGATTTGTTTATTTCGTTAAACATAAATCGGATACACTCGATTGTTTCAAACAATTAGTAAAGTATTGCAAAAATAAATTTAATCGACACGTTCAAACCTTGAGAGTTGACAATGGGACGGAATATGTAAATAATGATTTCCGAGAATTCCTAAAAAATCAAGGAATACAAATGGAAACCTGTGCACCATTTTGTCCTGCCCAGAACGGAAGAATCGAAAGAGAAAACCGGACAATAGTGGAAAGTGCGCGTTCAATGATTTACACAAAAGACCTACCATTGTATTTATGGGCAGAAGCAGTAAAAACTGCGGTGTACATTTTAAATCGTACTTCAAATGTTAACACACCAAATACAACGCCATATGAAGTATGGAACCAAAAGAAACCTACATTAAGTCATTTAAAAGTATTCGGTAGCGAAGCATTCATGCATGTACCTGATAATCTCCGACGTAAACTGGAGCCAAAAAGTAAGAAATTAATTTTGGTTGGGTATGAAAATGAATCGACAAACTACAGATTATTTGACCCTGTCACAAGAAAAATTAAAGTTTCTCGAAACGTCACATTTAATGAAAATAATGACGTCGTGCTTCCAAGAACGAATGCCATTCTAATTCCAATTGACAACGAGAATGAAAATGAGCAAGAGGAAGAAATTGAAACGGTGAATCAAAATGTGATAGAAAATCCTGTTTTTCATAAGCGAACAAAACATATAGATGTACGCTATAATTTTGTGCGCGAAAAATTCGAAGAAGGTGAATTTAAAATTGTTTACGTCCCAACTGATGAACAAGTTGCGGATATTTTTACAAAAGCTTTGCCATGTGAGAAATTCGAAAAGCTACGTACTCACCTTGGCATGATAAAAATGTAATCTGATAATTAAAAATATTGTAATCATAATATTATGTTCTGTGTTATGATATTATCTTGTAATGTTTTATTTTGTACTTTAGTTGTCAGGGTTATTATGTTTTAGTTTAAAAATCATTTGTTGTTTTTAAAATTGTAACTTTAAATTTTTGTTGTAAAAGGAAGTTCAGAATACGAGGGAGTGTTAGAAAAGTTATTCTAAACTTATACGTGCACATGCGTGCTTATCACACATGACCTGAGTATGTCGCGAGCTTTCGTTCAGTCGTGTTGTAACTTACGTTTACCATCATTAAACTACTTATACCTAAAGTGTTCTTTTTATTATTGTGGTAGCATCCACCTCCAACAAAAATATAATTATTTCGATTTATAATTTAAAAAAACTTATAGAAATCAAATGCTAAATCATCAAGTAATTATAAAATACGGATATTACTTATTATGAATATTCCGTTTTTGCATTAATACAATTTCAAAAATCTGTTCAAGTACTAGTTCCATTTCTTGCGGTGTTCAAGTGCTGGGTGTTTTACCTTATAATAGCAATAATTAAAATTAATAATAATTAAAAAAAAAAGAATTTGTTTAATTTTCTGTTTAAACATCTTTTACAACAAAAACCATAACCAATAAATCAAATGAACGCTTCACAACGATGTCAAATAGTTATCCTATGGTTAAATATGCTGTGCAAATGACCTATAATTGGTGCGGATGAACTAAATTCAGGTATAGTTATACCCAGGGATGGGCAAAATACATGAAAACATGTATTTGAAATACAAATTACAAAATACATTTGTTTTGGGTATTTGAAGTTCAAAATACAAAATACATTTGTTTCGAGTATTTGAAATACAAGATACAGTATTTCAAATACAAAATACATTACATTTTCAGATTTTTATGTTTTTGAGGTATTTACAAATTACAAACAAGAGCAATTCTTTATTAAACATGATTATGTATTTAAAATATATTATACACTGAAAAAAATGCTGTGTATGATATTAATGAAACTGCATTCATTGATTAAAGTTATTGAATTTAGCAAGTTCTTTATAAATACAATGAAACGCTCTATTAAAATCTACGATCCCCTTTATAAATTCAATGAAGTGCATTTCATTAAAAAAATGTCATAGTATTTAAAAATAGTTTTATTCATTCTATGAACAGCATTCAAGGGAAAATGTTTTTGTATTTATGAATTTTTTTTATAAATATAAAAACTAGTTTCATGGACTTCATCAACAAATTTTCATCCATATAATAAATTAATTATTTTTGACTGTATGACTGTGCCTTATATATGTGATGAAATATTTTGGTAGATTAAATCATTATTTTTTTTTAGGTTTAATGATTTCAATTTATGGATTATATAAATCAATGAATTTAAATTATTAAGTAATTTATTACATTTTATTAATGGAATTTCTAGATGTTATGAAGTAAATTCATAAACTTTAATGAACAATTGCATTACATTTACAAGTTAATTTTGTAAATTTTAAGTAATCTTTTTTATAGATGGTATCACTTGAATTCATAAACTTAAATGAACAATTATTGCATTACATCCGTCCGTATTTAGTTTGGAATTCAAACAATTCAAAATTCGTACAAGGATACAGAGGGAATTTCAGAATTAATTGATTAAGAATTTCATTCGCGCAACTAAATACTAAAGTTAAAAAAAGTTAATGATTAAGGAAACGTTTTCGGACCACTGTATTTTTCTATTTTTATTCTAAAACATGCCATTAACAATCTGATAATTTGGCAGAGTTTTACTAAACACCCTGTATATTGAATTTAAAAATATAATAAAAAAATACAAAATACCAACCAAAATTAAATAATTTTTTTTAAATATATAAAAAATATAATATAGGTAAGTTCTTTTTATTTTTATTTATTTTTTATTATTTATATTTTATATTTTATTTATATTTTATTATTATTATTTATTTATTTATCCCTTTTATTTACATACGGAATAATATTATTGTATACTTGTTATTATTGTTACTTATTATTGTTGTTACTTGTTATTATTGTTACTTGTTATTGTTGTTACTTGTTATTGTTGTTACTTGTTATTGTTGTTATACTTGTTATTGTTGTTATACTTGTTATTGTTGTTACCTGTTATTATTGTTTAAATAAAATAAAATATCACTGAAAAAAAACCGCCCTAAATATAATGAAAAATTTCATAACATTTATTACAGTTTTCATAGATTCTCAGCCAAAGAAAAAAATTATTATATTTACAAAGAATCTTTATAGGTCCAATAATCTAATTTCATAAATATAATGCAAAAGTTTTATAAATGTAATAAGTTACTTTCATAGATTTAATAACATACTTTTATCGATATGATTAAATCCGTTTTATTAAATTTAAAAATTATAAATAATAAATTTTATGAAGGTTTATTAATAGAATTTATTACAGTAACTAATTACATTTATAAAACTTTTGCATTATATTTATGAAATTAGATTATTGGACCTATAAAGATTTTCATTAAATCTATGAAAGTAACTAATTTCGGCTGAGTTAATAATATTAATATGTTATTAATTTCTAAGCGGCTGAGTTTACCACTGCCCACGGATTTAATGAAATCTGTAAAATTTCTAGCAGGCTGAGTTTACCTAGTAGGATTAGTAGCCTTTCTGTTAAGCGGCTGAGTTTACCATCGCCCAAATCCGTTTTATAAATTGTAAAGATTAATTCATTAATTCTATGAACAAAACCCTCATTACGTTTATTAATTCGAATTGTTAAATTAAAAAAATTATTGATAAATTCAATTATTAAATTCTTATTGTATTAATGAATTGAAATTTGTAAATATAATAATTTTTTTCTTTGGCTGAGAATCTATGAAAACTGTAATAAATATTATGAAATTTTTCATTATATTTAGGGCGGTTTTTTTTTCAGTGTATTGGAGTATTTAATTATATTTCTTAAATATAAAAAAAAGTTTAAAAAATTTTCCGCCAAATTTGCACGTGTTTTAAACTGCCTCTGCGCAGGTCTGTTTTTTAAGTATCTTGATAAATCGATTTAGATTTACAATTTAATTAATAATGACGTCTTTCATTGGTTGAAAAGAATGAAAGAAAAATTTCATTGGTTTCATAAGGCGCATCTTTTGAAATGCAAATTATGGTCGAAGCGAGACTTCATTTATAACACTTACAATCTTAAATAAATTCTTTAAATTTAAACAATTTCAATTAAATGCGCGTTTTTGATATAAAATCGCTAATTAACATAATCAAAATGTTAACCCGTTATCAAAACAAAATTAAATGGAAATTTTTTTCAAAAGTCAATAACCTTACCTATCGATTTTAAAGTATTTTGTATTTTGTACAGTATTTTTTAAATTGTATTTGAAATCGAAAATACAAAATACATTTGTTTTGGGTATTTGAAATACAAAATACAAATACATTGAAAATATGTATTTGAAATACAAATTACAAAATACAAAATGTATTTAAAATACGTATTTCAAATACATGTATTTGAGATACTGCCCACAGCCCTGGTTATACCGACCGTGTACAAGCATTGTAGAACGCAAAAGCTTTTATACCTCGAATAAGGAATAAGTTATACTTCGAATAAGTTATTCGGATAATAACTATTCGGGACTTTATACCTGCTTTGTAGAATTGGCCCTTAATCAGAGATTAAATTTAAGTTAAGGTTGCTGAAACCGGCCATAATTATTTATATCGGTGCAATCCGCATCTGACCATCGGTGCAATCTACATAATGACTCTCGGTCAAAAGAAAAAAAGGATTAATTTATTTCCATCGGTGCACTCCACATACGTCCGCACAAACAGTTACATGTAAAATATTTTTTGAAAAGAAGGGAAATATAAGTTCACCACTTTTTTTAAATTCTACCTGCTGGATTAGGGGAGATTACATATGCCCGTGCCTTGGTTACCCCCCCTCCCCTAGATCCAGAGCTAAATGCCATTACAGTTAGTAAACAAGCCAAATTACAACATTTGATCGACTTGTATTCTGACAAAACAATTACCAGGATCCAATTTATAAAATCGAATTTTTTTCAATAAAATAATAAATTAAAATAAAATTAAATATTTTGGCCATCTATTAGAGCTATTTTAATTTTTTCAATCGTGTTTGGGGCGACTCCTTGTATACGTCCTTGTTTCATTTTCAATAAAAAACATTACGGGCAAGCCTTACAAGATTACTGGTAAGTCTTTGACTTACAGGGATTAAGTATTTATATCGGTGCAATCCACATGTGGGAATCGGTGCAATCCACATCTGACCATCGGTGCAATCTACATATGAAAAGTATTTACATAAAAAATAAGAACAACTTGAGATAATAAACCCCTGAAGCAGTAACTTATGGATACCCAACATTTTTACATTTGAAACAACGTTAAAAATATTTTTCATAATTACAAACAACCAAACGTGATAAATGCAAAATAATGTTGTGCAGCATTATTTTGCATTTACAGCCAATAATGAACTCAAAAACTAAAACTTACATAATGTAACAATTTATTGTAGAAAAACGAACCACAACTACACCAATTATTAACATTTTAATTAATTGACTTATTTTTTCTATTCCATTTATTTGATTAGTAATCAAATAAATAATTGATTACTTATATTCATCAAAGTTGGTAGCAATATAATTATCCCTAAAGCATATCTATAAGCTTTATAATCTTATTGCCTAGTAATCCCTCGACGTTAGGGGAGTTTACAACCAGGATTATAAAAAAAATAAACCCCATCTTAAGGTGGGTCGAAATTAGCGGAGTTTACAAAACCCCCGTCCTAACCTAAGGTAGGTACGGTCCAGGAATAGGCAGCCATCTGATATTTGGACCACCCTGTATGGCAATGATACAGGGCATAATGTCAAAATAGTAGGTTGGTGGGCTTAGACAGGCTTAGGTATTTACCGGCTGAGTTTACCGATAAGTGGATTTTCTTTTAAGCGGCTGAGTTTACCATCGCCCATTATGTTTAATTTAGTAAAGTCCTTCTTAATTACCCTACCTAAAATGTATTACATTCGGGGAGTTTAAAACTAGGATTATTTGCAAAATCTTCAAAATTAGAGAAGTTCACTACTTTTTTTAAATTCTACGTGCTGGATTAGGGGAGATTACATAATATTCCCCATAAAATGCATAATTACTGCAACCTTCGGTAAGTTGCTCACTGCTAGGTTCAGTTGTTGCGTCACTAAAATAGCTAAAACGTGGTAAACTAATGGAATTTTAAAATTTTCACTTGAGAATATATTCTTAAAGGTCTCTAAACTGTAAGAATCTGCAAAAAAACAATAACTTGATTTTTTTTAATTCCAAACTAGCACACGGCCTTAATGGAATTAAAAAAGATTACTTACTGACCATCAGTGCAGTCCACATACTTACCCTAACCGAACCCGGTGCAATCCACATGTTTGATTATGTGACCCTTTGACCATCGGTGCAGTCGGCAATTGCCCGTTTGTGCATGGCAGGATATGAAGCAGACTTGGAGCATTAATTTACCAAATTATAAATTTTGTTAAATCGAAGTTTCATACTATGGTAAACTTAATTTCTTCTTGTTTCCATTGGTGTCTCCCCACTCAAAAGTCACCATCCACTTTTGCGATTAAGTGATAATCCAAGTACAATCCCTTTAAGTAATTTTTAAGTTGGTACTGATACCATGTAAATATTTACTATATAAGAGTTTCTGTGACTTAAGGTGGCCGGATTCGGCGTGGGCGAATATCTTTTTAATAATTCATTTATAAAGTAGCGGTACGTAGTGAGTAGAAGTAAAACTATTAATCCTCAGCTACTATGCTATTTTACAGCGTTTGATAATTAAATGCGACACGACGTTGATAGGTACTATGCATTTAACCGACCCACCTACACACAAGATAATTATTTTTTATGAGTATCAGCGTTTATGAACAAATTGCACATAATGCAAAAACTATCTAACTTTATTTATATCAAAAATTAATAAGAATTCAACCTCTATCTAAAAGTCAATTTTAGAGGATTGATTGCCTTAATTATTATCAATTAAAATCAAAAATTTGTTGATATTCAATATCAACAAATTTTTGATTTTAATTTACCATGCTCTACCCAAAAAGTGTTACGATTAACTTTATCGAATTAATTATTATTAATAAAAAATGAGAACCACATTTTATCAAATACTACAAATATTTAAAATTATGTATTTATACTATACATAAATAATTTATAATTTGGTAAGAAAGTTACTATATCTTATCAAGATTATCAGTAAGCACCTTGAAAGTACGTGTAATAATATGCGTAATCAACTAAAAACAAGCAAAAGTCATTATAGTCCAGTCATTATAGCATCAAAATAGGGGTGTTTGTTGCAAAAGGTGGCGTAGAAGATTTTATTTTTTTAACTTGTATATATGGGTGCCAACATGTAAAAAACAAAAATGCTAACACGGGCGACCTCGGGAGAACTTTTGGCCTCCAAAAAACCTCCAAATTTTAGGACTTTTCTTCCTTTTTTGTTCATAACTCCTAAACCGTGCATCCTAGCAAAAAAACAACAATATAATAAATTAAAGATTATTTAATTCTGCGTCGAATGAGTACCACAACTTAATAATTCGGTCAAGTGATATGGTCGAAAACCACGGTCAAAAAACGACTACCTTTTCCAACATTGTCGAAAACTGAGATATAGTACTATATCATCGTATGACAAGAAAAACTCATTAAGTACATTTCAAGTAACCGGAGATCATGAAGTTTAAACATTTTTTATATCTGATAAATCGTATTTAACAGCAATTGTTTTGATATTTAAAATGCTAATGAATCCTCATTCATATTATAAATTGGGACATAATTTTTTTTCAGGCAAGCATAACCATAAAATAACGCACTTAGTGAAACATCTCGTTTTTGTCGAAAACTGCAGTTAATGAGTTTTTCTTGTCATGCGACGATATATGAGTCTGTAGTTTGGAGATGAGTACTCTATGAGAAAAACTCATGAAATAAAAGTTATAGAGCGTCAAATTCTACATCCAATGAGTATCAACATTTTTAAATTCGGTCAAGTACACCTCTCCAATTTGGCAATCTCCCAATTGGCAAATGAATATGCCTATGAGCACATTGTTATAGAGACATTGGGTGTTATGAATAAAAATGAGCATGAAGTATATACTCAAAATTTTGAAATAAATACTCAGATTATACGAATAAGATTGAAAAGTAGATGCTCAGCGCAAGTGGGTATTCTTTTTATAAGGGTATCTACTCATATACCTAATTACTTTTTATATTCGTTCATAGAACTCTGAGTAATTTTTCAAAATTTTGAGTATATACTTCATGTTCATTTTTATTCATATCACCCATTGTTTATTGCAAAAGGTGGCGTAGAAGATTTTATTTTTTTAACTTGTATATATGGGTGTCACCATGTAAACAACAAAAATGCTAACACGGGCGACCTCGGGAGAACTTTTGGTCTCCAAAAAACCTCCAAATTTTTGGACTTTTCTTTCTTTCTTGTCCATAACTCCTAAACAGTGCATCCTAGCAAATAAGCAACAATATAATAAAAACGATTATTTAATTCTGCGTCGAATGAGTACCACAACTTAATAATTCGGTCAAGTGATATGGTCGTAAACCACCGTCAAAAAACGACTACTTTTTCCAACATTGTTGAAAACTGAGATAGAGTATTATATATGAGTCTGTAATTTGGAGATGAGTACCGTATGAGAAAAACTTATGAAATAAAAGTTATAGAAGATCAAATTCTACGTCCAATGAGTACCAACATTTTTAAATTCGGACAAGTAGACCTCTCCAAATTGGCAATCTCCCAATGTCCGGCAATTGGCATAAGGACCCATGAAGCTGAATCGGTTATTTCAAAATCTCTGATTGCCAATTTCGAGAGGTATACTTGGCCGAATTTAAAAATGTTCGTACTCATTGGACGTAGAATTTGATCTTCTATAACTTTTATTCGTGAGTTTTTCTCATAGAGTACTCATCTCCAAATTACAGACTCATATATAATACTCTTTCTCAGTTTTCGACAATGTTGGAAAAAGTAGTCGTTCTTTGACCGTCGTTTTCGACCATATCACTTGACCGAATTATTAAGTTGTGGTACTCATTCGACGCAGAATTACAGAATCTTTAATTTATTATATTGTTGCTTTTTTGCTAGGATGCACTGTTTAGGAGTTATGGACAAAAAGGGAAAAAAAGTCCAAAAATGTGGACGTTTTTTGGAGGGCAAAAGTTCTCCCGAGGTCGCCCGTGTTAGCAATTTTGTTTTTTACACGTTGGCACCCATATATACAAGTTAAAAAAATAAAATCTTCTACGCCACCTTTTGCAACAAACAATGTCTATAATGACTGGACTATTAGATCTGTTCGTTCAGCAGTTTGAAACCGCTTGCAAACTGACAGACGCATTCGCAGTTTTTATACGAAAACTTTTCGGGATATTGGATACGCAAAACAAAAACAAGTAAGCTGTCGGTCGACGTTTCGGCTTTATTAACTAAATGCCATCCTCGGGACTGTAAGAGGAAATAAACAGGTCATATATAAGCGGTAACAATAAATCAAACCTCTCTCTCACCTAACAGCTAAAGTTATGTTTAAAGATGTTTGCGCCTTTTTATTTCCGAATACAGTCAGTTTCCTCCAATGGACCATGCTCGGTTTCCTCGAATGAACCGGTCATAAGCTTGTGAAATTACAAGTAGTCCATTATAAGGACGAACTTGCTGACAAACAAATATTGAAGGAATATAAGCCCTCTGCGAAAATTTTATTCTTGCCCGACTTGCATTAACTAAATTTTTTTAATGGTTCTGTAAAATCTTTTTGTTCAGTCAGAAAAAAATAAAAAGCAAAAATCGGTCCATTTGTGGCAACCTCCCCTATTCAATTTAAAGGCTTGGGATAACAAGACTATATGCCACATTTAACCTTTTGTGTCAAAAACTATAAATAAACTACAAACATCGGGGAGTTGTAGTAAACTTAAAATCCACAGGAAGGCCAACAAAAACTACCCCTCAATTTGATAGAAGAGTAAAAAGATTATCATCGGCGAATCCTTTTTTATCAGCAAATCAAATTTTGGCAGAATTAGGAGAGTCTGCAGTATTAGAAAGAACAATTCAAATAAGACTAGTTAAAGTTGTTTGAAGTTGATTTGATGTAAAGTTCAATCATAAAAATGTAATAACAAATTGTTTCGCAATGGAAACAATAGGGGTGGTCAACTTACATTCTGGACACTATTTTGAAACACTCGCAAAAAAATTGTTGTATATACGATATGTTTGAAATTCACTTTGGATTAGTAAAATTCAATGAAATAAGAGTTCAACACATATATTTACCTTGCGATATCAACGAAAATTGTTTAGTTTATCAGCACACGAAAAATTTGAGTTTTTATAAAAAGAAAAATCTTTTTATACAAAGTTTGTAGAAGCTACAGCAACGTGTCTATTCACTTTAAAACCACATAAAAAGTGAGGGTTGTGTTAATAATCACGATGACATTTGAAATAGCGGTGTTACACCTCAAAGTTTTTTCTATAAGGCAGGGTGGTCAACTTACATGCATGATCAACTACATCCCTTTCCCCTACATTTTAGTGTTAATAACATTGCTAAAATTAACAATTATGAATGCGTCGCTTTCTTTTTGTCGGATACTGTATCTTTTTAAGAATTTGTGTTTCCTTATTTTATTTGAAATATTAGGTTATTAATGTAATAAATGCACTGTAAGTATCATTGTTGTGTATTTTTTCTGCACTCTAAATAGTGAACAACCTCGGTGGACTAACAAAGGCGTTCCTTAATAAATTAGTTCACTATATCGAGACTGTACTGTATTTCAAAATAAAATTAATAAAACAGTAATTCAATCAATGAGCTAAAAAATTATGTATATCCAATTTTTGTCTCAAGTCTCTCCAGTCTCCCCTATTTAATCCTATTTAATCAGTGTAGAGTGAATTTTTCCTTAGTGGTTTAGCACGTGACTGGGGCTTGCGCGGCAAATCTGGAGAATGCCCGTGGCACTCAATTCCACCAATTGATACAAACATAGAACCGAAATAACAAATATGCACATTAGCCACTCCCAACCACTAAGGAAAAAATTCACTCTACCCAAAGCATACCTGCCCTGAAGACTTTTGTTGGCAAAAAATCTAATTTTACACTTTGATATCTTATCATGAAAATCAAAAAATTACGGGCTCAGCAACATTAAAGTTACTACATTTAGTGCTTTCAATGTGGCTTCTTGTAAATCTAAATTGTAAAGAATTTTAAAATTTAAAAGTTTTAACAACGTCAACTGCAACAAATTTATTTACAACTTACAATAGAATTTATCTAGAAATAAAAAAAAATTAGCAAAGAAAATTTTGAAATAAAACTAAAAATGTTAAATTTGTAGATTGAATTTAAATGTTATATTTGCACAGTATAAAAATATACCTATGAGATATCAAAGACAAAAATGTGCATACTACTATTATTTTTATCGCACCATACGTTTCGCTGAATCACGCATTTACAATACTATCAAGCAAAGTACGAAACCACAGCAACCATTTGCAAATTAGCGCCGTAGTGTACATAATAGTTGAACTATTTTATGCAAAAGGGGCAAAATAATCATAAGAAAGCGATAGAACCCTACTTGCCATTTCAAATTATTTTATCAAAACAAGAAAAATTGTACCATCACTTTGTATGTACTAGAACTTTTGTAAAAATGGATATAATTCAACCATTTTTTTTCACAAGTAAGATTAAATAATTGTCCTGGATGTGATCTAGTTCAAGTACTTCTATTATTAACGGTAACGAGTATAAAAATTATAATATGGCTATTTTTGCTATCTTAAAAATTGAGTAACTTTGCAGCAAAATTTTCAATATTTCTAATCATCCGATTGTAATAAAAATTAGATCACGTCCAAGAGCCAAGTTTTATCTTTAAAATGATTGCAAAATAATTCCCTAAAAGTTAAAATTGTTCGACTTCTAGTACATACAAATGAGCGATTTGTCCCATATAATTAACATAGGTAGGACGGCAGCCTTAAATATTCAAAAAAAAAAAAATCAAAAGCGATATCAATCCTAAAACGAACTTGTGGTCCTTAAATTTTATAATATTAAGAGAGATGGTTAAAATTGATATTTTGGGGAATTTACCGTCGGAAATATCTTCCAAAGTTTTATGTAAGTTGACTAAATCCGATATCGATAACACATATAAATGTTGCGAAAAGTGGCGCCAACGCATGAACAACGACTCCCTCTGGCATTCATTATATCAGAAATTTTATTACGATCACAATGAAGAAACAAATACCGAGGTTTATAAAGAAAAGCTACGATCGCATTCTTCGCATTGGGAAGGACGCTACATGTATAATCGGGCGTTAGAAAATAATTTATATTTTGGAAATTTTAATACTTTACGTATTAAATTAAGAGGTCCATTCAATTTCGTTCATGTTAGGGATGAAGTGATAATTTTAAGCTCCATTCCTTCGGAACTTAATAGGAATGCGGCAATAAACTTCTATATTATTAATGCTTCTAGCGGTACGGTCAGGTGGAAATTTAATGCCTTATCTTATATAGCGACCTTAAAGCATGGTGACCTCCTGATCGCTCTATCTGCAGACCACGGAACTAAAGGAACCCTAACTGAAATGTTTTATTTAAAAATTTGGAATATCGAAAATGGAGAACTTATCGCCGATATTTATTTGAATCTTCATATTCACAATGCCTTTTATTCGTTGTCTGCTTGCCAGGAAACAATTTTAATTGAATGCGCACAATATCATTTATTCTCGTTCAACATCAAAACGAACGAAAGAAGATATGTAGGAAATGCCATCGTCGCTAACTGTACAAAAGATTCTATAGCAATCAAGAACCGTAATGGAAGCGTTGAAATATTGGATTCCAATTTGAATTCTCTAAGAAGGTTCGACAATCCATCAGGCCGCAGGATACGTAAAGTTACCTTGAATGATAACTTCCTTATTAAAACATTTAGAGATAATGGCGATGACGTAGGAGTATATGTTTTGAATTTGAAGACGAAAGCCAGTTTTGAAATTAATAGGATTCGTAATTTAATCCGCTGCGATATAATATTCAAGACTAAATTAATTATTTCCACTGATCCTAAAAAGTGCGAGATCTGGGACTTGAATGAACAAAAATGTATTTATAAAATCAATGCAAAAGAAAGAATTCAGGAAATAATACCCTTGAACTACTACATCATTTTTAAATGTAAAAGTTTTAATTATGGAGTAGGTGAAAAGGAGAACATCTGTAACAAAGTTTGGTGTTTAATAACAGGAAGGTTTATGGAAGATGTGTATTTGCCTCACGAAGGGGCGGCATTTATTACGGCAACAAAGACGAAAATGATTTATTCCTACAAAGACGAAGTACCGAACGAGACAAATTTACTGATATATGATTATGAAGCAAATATGACAACAACGAATGATATTGGTAAAAACAATAATAGTATTGAAATAAACACTACTATTGATATTGATAATATAGTCAACGATATAGTATACGATAATATTGTATCAGGAATACTGAATTATTTTACTATATTTTTTCGTTAACTTATATTTTGTAATGTTCTATCCGTATCTTTTTATTAATTGTAAAATAAATTATTTACTATAAAATTGTATGAGGTAATAAAAAATTGCACTGAACTCAAATTAGCTTTAAATCTAATGCAATTTAGAAATTAGATTCTTAGATTTTTTTCATTATTTTTACTGTCTTTATTATAATTTCATTAGTATTTACATGAAGTTGCAGGATATTTGAACAAATTTTAATTTTCATTCAAAAAATTAATTAAAAAATTGCTCTGAACTCAAAATAGCTTGAAATCTAATGCAATTTGAGACTTAGATTTTTTTCATTATTTTTACTGTCTTTATTATAATTTCATTAGTATTTACATGAATTTGCAGGATATTTGAACAAATTTTAATTTTCATTCAAAAAATTAATTAAAAAATTGCTCTGAACTCAAAATAGCTTGAAATCTCATGCAATTTGAGGCTTAGATTTTTTTCATTATTTTTACTGTCTTTATTATAATTTCATTAGTATTTACATGAAGTTGCAGGACATTTGAACAAATTTTAATTTTCATTCAAAAAATTAATTAAAAAATTGCTCTGAACTGAAAATAGCTTGAAATCTAATGCAATTTGAGGCTTAGATTTTTTTCATTATTTTTACTGTCTTTATTATAATTTCATTAGTATTTACATGAAGTTGCAGGACATTTGAACAAATTTTAATTTTCATTCAAAAAATTAATTAAAAAATTGCTCTGAACTCAAAATAGTTTGAAATCTAATGCAAGTTAAGGCTTAGATTTTTTTCATTATTTTTACTGTCTTTATTATAATTTCATTAGTATTTGCATGAAACTGCAGAATATTTGAACAAATTTTAATTTTCATTCAAAAATTTAATAAAAAATCGCATTGAACTCAAGAAAAGCTTGATATCTAATGCAATTTAAGACCTAAATTTTTTTCACTATTTTTGTTGTCTTTATTATAATATTATTAGTATTTACATGAATTTGCAGGATATTTGAACAAATTTTAATTTTCATTCAAAAAATTAATTAAAAAATTGCTCTGAACTCAAAATAGCTTGAAATCTAATGCAATTTGAGGCTTAGATTATTTTCATTATTTTTACTGTCTTTATTATAATTTCATTAGTATTTACATGAAGTTGCAGGACATTTGAACAAATTTTAATTTTCATTCAAAAAATTAATTAAAAAATTGCTCTGAACTCAAAATAGTTTGAAATCTAATGCAAGTTAAGGCTTAGATTTTTTTCATTATTTTTACTGTCTTTATTATAATTTCATTAGTATTTACATGAAGTTGCAGGACATTTGAACAAATTTTAATTTTCATTCAAAAAATTAATTAAAAAATTGCTCTGAACTCAAAATAGTTTGAAATCTAATGCAAGTTAAGGCTTAGATTTTTTTCATTATTTTTACTGTCTTTATTATAATTTCATTAGTATTTGCATGAAACTGCAGAATATTTGAACAAATTTTAATTTTCATTCAAAAATTTAATAAAAAATCGCATTGAACTCAAGAAAAGCTTGATATCTAATGCAATTTAAGACCTAAATTTTTTTCACTATTTTTGTTGTCTTTATTATAATATTATTAGTATTTACATGAATTTGCAGGATATTTGAACAAATTTTAATTTTCATCCAAAAAATTAATTAAAAAATTGCTCTGAACTCAAAATAGCTTGAAATCTAATGCAATTTAAGGCTTAGATTATTTTCATTATTTTTACTGTCTTTATTATAATTTCATTAGTATTTACATGAAGTTGCAGGACATTTGAACAAATTTTAATTTTCATTCAAAAAATTAATTAAAAAATTGCTCTGAACTCAAAATAGTTTGAAATCTAATGCAAGTTAAGGCTTAGATTTTTTTCATTATTTTTACTGTCTTTATTATAATTTCATTAGTATTTACATGAAACTGCAGAATATTTGAACAAATTTTAATTTTCATTCAAAAATTTAATAAAAAATCGCACTGAACTCAAGAAAAGCTTGATATCTAATGCAATTTAAGACCTAGATTTTTTTCACTATTTTTGTTATCTTTATTATACTATTATTAGTATTTACATGAATTTGCAGGATATTTGAACAAATTTTAATTTTCATTCAAAAAATTAATTAAAAAATTGCTCTGAACTCAAAATAGCTTGAAATCTCATGCAATTTGAGGCTTAGATTTTTTTCATTATTTTTACTGTCTTTATTATAATTTCATTAGTATTTACATGAAGTTGCAGGACATTTGAACAAATTTTAATTTTCATTCAAAAAATTAATTAAAAAATTGCTCTGAACTGAAAATAGCTTGAAATCTAATGCAATTTGAGGCTTAGATTTTTTTCATTATTTTTACTGTCTTTATTATAATTTCATTAGTATTTACATGAAGTTGCAGGACATTTGAACAAATTTTAATTTTCATTCAAAAAATTAATTAAAAAATTGCTCTGAACTCAAAATAGTTTGAAATCTAATGCAAGTTAAGGCTTAGATTTTTTTCATTATTTTTACTGTCTTTATTATAATTTCATTAGTATTTGCATGAAACTGCAGAATATTTGAACAAATTTTAATTTTCATTCAAAAATTTAATAAAAAATCGCATTGAACTCAAGAAAAGCTTGATATCTAATGCAATTTAAGACCTAAATTTTTTTCACTATTTTTGTTGTCTTTATTATAATATTATTAGTATTTACATGAATTTGCAGGATATTTGAACAAATTTTAATTTTCATTCAAAAAATTAATTAAAAAATTGCTCTGAACTCAAAATAGCTTGAAATCTAATGCAATTTGAGGCTTAGATTTTTTTCATTATTTTTACTGTCTTTATTATAATTTCATTAGTATTTACATGAAGTTGCAGGACATTTGAACAAATTTTAATTTTCATTCAAAAAATTAATTAAAAAATTGCTCTGAACTCAAAATAGTTTGAAATCTAATGCAAGTTAAGGCTTAGATTTTTTTCATTATTTTTACTGTCTTTATTATAATTTCATTAGTATTTGCATGAAACTGCAGAATATTTGAACAAATTTTAATTTTCAATCAAAAATTTAATAAAAAATCGCACTGAACTCAAGAAAAGCTTGATATCTAATGCAATTTAAGACCTAGATTTTTTTCACTATTTTTGTTATCTTTATTATAATATTATTAGTATTTACATGAATTTGCAGGATATTTGAACAAATTTTAATTTTCATTCAAAACATTAATTAAAAAATTGCTCTGAACTCAAAATAGCTTGAAATCTCATGCAATTTGAGGCTTAGATTTTTTTCATTATTTTTACTGTCTTTATTATAATTTCATTAGTATTTACATGAAGTTGCAGGACATTTGAACAAATTTTAATTTTCATTCAAAAAATTAATTAAAAAATTGCTCTGAACTGAAAATAGCTTGAAATCTAATGCAATTTGAGGCTTAGATTTTTTTCATTATTTTTACTGTCTTTATTATAATTTCATTAGTATTTACATGAAGTTGCAGGACATTTGAACAAATTTTAATTTTCATTCAAAAAATTAATTAAAAAATTGCTCTGAACTCAAAATAGTTTGAAATCTAATGCAAGTTAAGGCTTAGATTTTTTTCATTATTTTTACTGTCTTTATTATAATTTCATTAGTATTTGCATGAAACTGCAGAATATTTGAACAAATTTTAATTTTCATTCAAAAATTTAATAAAAAATCGCATTGAACTCAAGAAAAGCTTGATATCTAATGCAATTTAAGACCTAAATTTTTTTCACTATTTTTGTTGTCTTTATTATAATATTATTAGTATTTACATGAATTTGCAGGATATTTGAACAAATTTTAATTTTCATTCAAAAAATTAATTAAAAAATTGCTCTGAACTCAAAATAGCTTGAAATCTAATGCAATTTGAGGCTTAGATTATTTTCATTATTTTTACTGTCTTTATTATAATTTCATTAGTATTTACATGAAGTTGCAGGACATTTGAACAAATTTTAATTTTCATTCAAAAAATTAATTAAAAAATTGCTCTGAACTGAAAATAGCTTGAAATCTAATGCAATTTGAGGCTTAGATTTTTTTCATTATTTTTACTGTCTTTATTATAATTTCATTAGTATTTACATGAAGTTGCAGGACATTTGAACAAATTTTAATTTTCATTCAAAAAATTAATTAAAAAATTGCTCTGAACTCAAAATAGTTTGAAATCTAATGCAAGTTAAGGCTTAGATTTTTTTCATTATTTTTACTGTCTTTATTATAATTTCATTAGTATTTGCATGAAACTGCAGAATATTTGAACAAATTTTAATTTTCATTCAAAAATTTAATAAAAAATCGCATTGAACTCAAGAAAAGCTTGATATCTAATGCAATTTAAGACCTAAATTTTTTTCACTATTTTTGTTGTCTTTATTATAATATTATTAGTATTTACATGAATTTGCAGGATATTTGAACAAATTTTAATTTTCATTCAAAAAATTAATTAAAAAATTGCTCTGAACTCAAAATAGCTTGAAATCTAATGCAATTTAAGGTTTAGATTATTTTCATTATTTTTACTGTCTTTATTATAATTTCATTAGTATTTACATGAAGTTGCAGGACATTTGAACAAATTTTAATTTTCATTCAAAAAATTAATTAAAAAATTGCTCTGAACTCAAAATAGTTTGAAATCTAATGCAAGTTAAGGCTTAGATTTTTTTCATTATTTTTACTGTCTTTATTATAATTTCATTAGTATTTACATGAAACTGCAGAATATTTGAACAAATTTTAATTTTCATTCAAAAATTTAATAAAAAATCGCACTGAACTCAAGAAAAGCTTGATATCTAATGCAATTTAAGACCTAGATTTTTTTCACTATTTTTGTTATCTTTATTATACTATTATTAGTATTTACATGAATTTGCAGGATATTTGAACAAATTTTAATTTTCATTCAAAAAATTAATTAAAAAATTGCTCTGAACTCAAAATAGCTTGAAATCTCATGCAATTTGAGGCTTAGATTTTTTTCATTATTTTTACTGTCTTTATTATAATTTCATTAGTATTTACATGAAGTTGCAGGACATTTGAACAAATTTTAATTTTCATTCAAAAAATTAATTAAAAAATTGCTCTGAACTGAAAATAGCTTGAAATCTAATGCAATTTGAGGCTTAGATTTTTTTCATTATTTTTACTGTCTTTATTATAATTTCATTAGTATTTACATGAAGTTGCAGGACATTTGAACAAATTTTTATTTTCATTCAAAAAATTAATTAAAAAATTGCTCTGAACTCAAAATAGTTTGAAATCTAATGCAAGTTAAGGCTTAGATTTTTTTCATTATTTTTACTGTCTTTATTATAATTTCATTAGTATTTGCATGAAACTGCAGAATATTTGAACAAATTTTAATTTTCATTCAAAAATTTAATAAAAAATCGCATTGAACTCAAGAAAAGCTTGATATCTAATGCAATTTAAGACCTAAATTTTTTTCACTATTTTTGTTGTCTTTATTATAATATTATTAGTATTTACATGAATTTGCAGGATATTTGAACAAATTTTAATTTTCATTCAAGAAATTAATTAAAAAATTGCTCTGAACTCAAAATAGCTTGAAATCTAATGCAATTTGAGGCTTAGATTATTTTCATTATTTTTACTGTCTTTATTATAATTTCATTAGTATTTACATGAAGTTGCAGGACATTTGAACAAATTTTAATTTTCATTCAAAAAATTAATTAAAAAATTGCTCTGAACTCAAAATAGTTTGAAATCTAATGCAAGTTAAGGCTTAGATTTTTTTCATTATTTTTACTGTCTTTATTATAATTTCATTAGTATTTACATGAAACTGCAGAATATTTGAACAAATATTAATTTTCATTCAAAAATTTAATAAAAAACGCACTGAACTCAAGAAAAGCTTGATATCTAATGCAATTTAAGACCTAGATTTTTTTCACTATTTTTATTGTCTTTATAATATTATTAGTATTTACATGAATTTGCAGGATATTTGAACAAATTTTAATTTTCATTCAAAAAATTAATTAAAAAATTGCTCTGAACTCAAAATAGCTTGAAATCTAATGCAATTTGAGGCTTAGATTTTTTTCATTATTTTTACTGTCTTTATTATAATTTCATTAGTATTTACATGAAACTGCAGAATATTTGAACAAATATTAATTTTCATTCAAAAATTTAATAAAAAACGCACTGAACTCAAGAAAAGATTGATATCTAATGCAATTTAAGACCTAGATTTTTTTCACTATTTTTGTTGTCTTTATTATATTATTAGTATTTACATGAATTTGCAGGATATTTGAACAAATTTTAATTTTCATTCAAAAAATTAATTAAAAAATTGCTCTGAACTCAAAATAGCTTGAAATCTAATGCAATTTGAGGCTTAGATTTTTTTCATTATTTTTACTGTCTTTATTATAATTTCATTAGTATTTACATGAAACTGCAGAATATTTGAACAAATATTAATTTTCATTCAAAAATTTAATAAAAAACGCACTGAACTCAAGAAAAGCTTGATATCTAATGCAATTTAAGACCTAGATTTTTTTCACTATTTTTGTTGTCTTTATTATATTATTAGTATTTACATGAATTTGCAGGATATTTGAACAAATTTTAATTTTCATTCAAAAAATTAATTAAAAAATTGCTCTGAACTCAAAATAGCTTGAAATCTAATGCAATTTGAGGCTTAGATTTTTTTCATTATTTTTACTGTCTTTATTATAATTTCATTAGTATTTACATGAAACTGCAGAATATTTGAACAAATATTAATTTTCATTCAAAAATTTAATAAAAAACGCACTGAACTCAAGAAAAGATTGATATCTAATGCAATTTAAGACCTAGATTTTTTTCACTATTTTTGTTGTCTTTATTATATTATTAGTATTTACATGAATTTGCAGGATATTTGAACAAATTTTAATTTTCATTCAAAAAATTAATTAAAAAATTGCTCTGAACTCAAAATAGCTTGAAATCTAATGCAATTTGAGGCTTAGATTTTTTTCATTATTTTTACTGTCTTTATTATAATTTCATTAGTATTTACATGAAACTGCAGAATATTTGAACAAATATTAATTTTCATTCAAAAATTTAATAAAAAACGCACTGAACTCAAGAAAAGCTTGATATCTAATGCAATTTAAGACCTAGATTTTTTTCACTATTTTTGTTGTCTTTATTATATTATTAGTATTTACATGAATTTGCAGGATATTTGAACAAATTTTAATTTTCATTCAAAAAATTAATTAAAAAATTGCTCTGAACTCAAAATAGCTTGAAATCTAATGCAATTTGAGGCTTAGATTTTTTTCATTATTTTTACTGTCTTTATTATAATTTCATTAGTATTTACATGAAGTTGCAGGACATTTGAACAAATTTTAATTTTCATTCAAAAAATTAATTAAAAAATTGCTCTGAACTCAAAATAGTTTGAAATCTAATGCAAGTTAAGGCTTAGATTTTTTTCATTATTTTTACTGTCTTTATTATAATTTCATTAGTATTTACATGAAACTGCAGAATATTTGAACAAATATTAATTTTCATTCAAAAATTTAATAAAAAACGCACTGAACTCAAGAAAAGCTTGATATCTAATGCAATTTAAGACCTAGATTTTTTTCACTATTTTTGTTGTCTTTATTATATTATTAGTATTTACATGAATTTGCAGGATATTTGAACAAATTTTAATTTTCATTCTAAAATTAATTAAAAAATTGCTCTGAACTCAAAATAGCTTGAAATCTAATGCAATTTGAGGCTTAGATTTTTTTCATTATTTTTACTGTCTTTATTATAATTTCATTAGTATTTACATGAAGTTGCAGGATATTCGAACAAATTTTAATTTTCATTCAAAAAATTAATTAAAAAATTGCTCTGAACTCAAAATAGCTTGAAATCTAATGCAATTTAAGGCTTAGATTTTTTTCATTATTTTTGCTGTCTTATTATAATATTATTAGTATTTACATGAAGCTGCAGAATATTTGAACAAATTTTAATTTTCATTCAAAAATATAATCAAAAATCGCTCGAAAATTATTATATTCTTTCAAATTATAAAAAGCAACTGTAGATTAAAAAGTATCAAGAATGTAAAAAACTTTTTATTTGAGTTAATAAAAGATAAACAGTTTCTAATAAATAATCTACCGGAAGAAAACTAAAACTACATTACAGGCGCTGTTTGTTAAGATTATCAGATAAATCATTCACTTCAATGTTTTTATTAAGATCTTTCATAAAAATATCCAATTCATCTTCAGAATCGTCGTTAGCTTTAGAAGTATCCATATCCACCACATCCTCAGGTTCTTCAGAGTCAAAATATTTATCCTCTTCATCATGTTCCAAAATTTCCAAATTATCGTATTCATCATTATTATCCACAGTACTATAATCAAAATCATCTTTTCCGTCCAAAAAACTCCGATACATCATACTAATAAACTCTTCTTTCAATAAATTTCTGTTTTCCTCCGAAATCAACAAATTCGGAGCTTTTTTCGACGACGTTGTCTTCTTTGGAACTTCGCTATCCATTTCACCCCAAAGCAAACGAACGGGTTTGTCTTGGCAATAATTTTGTATACTGGAACCAACAACTTCATTATCTTCTTCTTCATCCTCATTATCCGATTCTTTAAAATCAGCCTCCACTTCCTGTTGCTCCAGCTTCTTCTTTTGAAGCTCCTCTTTTTCGATCCCGTCCATCAAAGCGCCAACAAAAGTTTTCGGTTCATCCCCTTCATAATCTCTCATTCCTTTCTCCATTTCGGACAAATACTGTCCAACCAGTTCTTCATAAAGCAAAGGATTCCGTTTCATCATTTCAACCTCAGAAAAATACGAGTCTGCTTGAACTAATCGCGTAAGAGCTGCATACCGTCGATTTTTTACATTTTTACTTGTGCGCCCAAAAAAATCCATTTTGAATTAATTTGTAACGTTAAAAGATTTTGTGAACAATTCTTAAAAAATATTTTATCGATTTCCAATCTTCTAAAATTTTAAATAAATCTATTTTAAATGCGGACTCTCCATCTACCGGCAATTTGTCGAACATCGATAACAAATAACAGGGTAATTAGGGTTCCTGTAAATAATATTATCGATGACAGTGAAAGTTAACCTTAAAATGTGTATTTATGTGTTGTGATTAATTTAATGTTAATGAATTATTTGTGATAAAGTAAATTTTATGAAAATAATGGTTAGTACATGATGTATAATAAATAGTTACCTTCAACAACTTGTTTGACGCCAGGAAACACTTATGACTCAGGTATGTATTTAGACACTTAAGATAACCACAAAAATGTTAATTTGTTCGTTACTAATCATAATTTTATTTTTTTAATCAAATTATTCTATGGATTTACAAAAATTCAACTTTAACATTAGCTATTTGCACTTTTGATGTAACAGTTTCCGCTTTTTCCGTAGCGTTCAACATGGAATATATGAATAGTTCAGATTTCAATAACAGATGGCGATGGAGTTGGGAAGATTTGTGCGGAGCGGATGGTTTAAAAATATGGTCGCCTAAAACTCACGATTTGGGTTTATGTTTCGAACAGTTTTGTATAAAAATTCCAGTTTTGTGTATATTAGCAACCGCATCTGCATTTTATTTTGGTAAACATATCGATTGCGTGATTAGAGGAAAGCTACAGTTATTGGCCATAAATATTCGCTGCGTGATTGTGGCTACTTTTTTTGCCATGCCTCTTCTGCAAGTGTATATCGATTTGAATACGTCGAATACTCATTTCGAAAAAATTGATTATTTTTTGGCAACGGTTGAAGCGATAGCGTGGTTCACACACCTGGGGTATACTTCGGCGCTCAGAAAACGACTCGGCCTGAGTCCTCGCGGACCTGTAGTCATGGTCGTTATTTGGACTTTACTCGCCGTTTTAAGTTTCATTACATTGCGAACACACTATTTAATTTATCAACAAGCACCGCAGGACCCTAGCGTTTTGGTCGCGCTTATCTTTGCGGTTATTAAATTCTTCCTGCAATTGCTTTACACCGCAACTTTAATACCTGGAGAAGGATCAACGGTCTATGTGAACATTGTTGAGGTAAGAAATCACGTTTTCGTTGCTCACTTTTTGACAACCTGACAAAATTTAGGGCACCGAAAATCAGCTGTTGATTCAAAACGCTTACAGTCGCTTTTCTGAGGAACAGGATCCAAATTATTTAGGGGTTGCGATGGAACATGCAACTTTTGTGTCAAAATTGCTTTTTTATTGGGTTGAACCTTTGATGAAGAAGGGTGTTGAGGGTCAACTAAATCACTCGGATGATTTGTACGACCTTCCCGATTCTTTGGGTTGTACAGTTTTGGCCTTAAAGTTAGATAAAGCCTTGATCGGAAATGTGGATAACGTGCCAAAAGAAGAAACGGAACGGATGAGAGGTAAGTTTTTCTCTTGATATTTGTTTCTCTTCGTGAAGCTCTAGGAGAAATCTTTTCTGGGTTGCATTTTTAACCATCGGTTTTTCCAACTAAGAAGACCCAAACTTATAACTTTCAATTCAGATTTTGTAGCGAGCACAAGTTACGAGCAAATACCGGAAACAAAATTTCAAGGCCTAAAAAAGCACCACGTATCGCTCTTAAAAGCCCTCCATAGATGCTTCTGGTTTCAATTTTACGGGGTCGGAATTTTGCGACTTTTAGCCGACTGCGCCGGCTTTGCCGGCCCAATTCTTTTGAACAAGCTTGTTTCGTTCATAGAAGATAAGTCCATCGACATCAATAATGGCTACCTTTACGCCGGATTGTTGTGCCTTACCACTTTAATAGGTAATTTTGTTCCGAAAGTTTCTGTTTCCGAAAACTGACAACTGATTTTAGCTGCGTTTGCTGATGCCCATTTTAACTTTTACATGGCAATCGTTGGATTGAAAATTCGCGGGGCCTTAATCACCACGATCTACAGAAAAGTTTTGACGGTGAGCGGAGCCGCACTCCATTCGACCTTTTCGTCTGGCGAAATTATTAATTTTATGTCGACCGATACGGATCGGATAGTCAACTCTTGTCCAAGTTTTCATGCCATTTGGAGTATTCCGTTTCAGGCAACTATATTTTCGAGTTGCTCGATTTTTCCTTCTTAACTGCTACGTTTTAGATTGCCGTTTCTTTGTATTTGCTGTACACTCAAGTTGGTTTTGCGTTCGTAGCTGGACTACTTTTTTCCGTTGCTTTGATTCCGATCAATAAAGTAATAGCTAATAAGATCGGGAAGTTGAGTACCAAAATGATGGAATGTAAAGATGAGAGAGTGAAAATGATGACCGAAACTTTGAGAGGTATTCGGACGATTAAGATTCACGTCTGGGAGCAACATTTTTTGAAAGTTATTTTGAGTAAGTTAACCGAAAGATAATCACTCGCCACGGTAAAATAATTTATTGTAGGATTGCGTGAAGGTGAATTAAAGTACCTGAAGAGTAGGAAATATTTGGATGCGCTGTGTGTTTATTTTTGGGCAACAACGCCAGTTTTAATTTCCATCTTAACTTTTGGAACTTACGTTTTAATGGGCAACGAACTGACAGCTGCGACGGTTTTCACGAGCATGGCTTTAGTTAATATGCTCATAGGTCCATTAAATGCATTCCCATGGGTCTTAAATGGAATTACAGAAGCTTGGGTTTCTATTAAGAGAATCCAGCGACTATTAAATGTAAGAAATAATTTTACATGATTTTTTTTTGATTGAAAATTTTTTTAGTTGCCCGATTTAGATACCGAAATTTATTACAATAATGATTTATTTTTGGAATATCCAAATTGTAATTTAGTTATCCAAAACGGGACCTTTAATTGGGGTAAACTCTTAACAAAGGAAGAAATTGCGAAGTTACACGACAATAAAGAATGCGGTGATATTAAGGGAAAGAAAATCGTGAAACCTGACGAAATTGCCGGCGTTCGCGACTTTTCTTTGAATGACATAAATATTGCCGTCAAAAAGGTAGTACTCCATATAAAATTTTTGATTTTATCCCAAAATATTTTGTTATTAGGGCGAATTTGTTGGTGTGATGGGAAGTGTAGGTTCTGGTAAGTCTTCGCTCTTTTCCGCATTACAAGCGGAAATAATCAAACAAAAAGGAGCGGTCGCCGTTTCCGATTTAGAAAAGGGTGAGTATTCTTATTGGTGAAGTTACTGACGAATAATTTAATTGGGGTAAATTAGGATTTGGTGTCGTAACTCAGCAACCTTGGTTGCGACGCGGAACAATTCGAGATAACATTTTGTTCGGAAAAACTTTTGATCAGGCAAAGTATATGTCTGTAATTTTCGCCTGCGGGTTAAACGAAGACCTTTACCTCCTGCCATCAGGGGATATGACCGGCGTCGGAGAAGGTGGAATGACTTTATCTGGTGGTCAAAAGGCGCGTGTAGCGTTAGCGAGAGCGGTTTATCAAGATAAGCATATTTATTTATTGGACGATATTATTTCTGCCGTTGATAGTAAAGTAGCGAAACATATTTTCCAACATTGCATTATGGGTTTATTAGCCAATAAAACGAGAATTTTATGCACTCATCGTATTAAATATTTAATCCACGCCGACAGAATTATCGTTATTGAAAAGGGAGCTATCAAGCAGCAAGGTTTGTTTATCACGGTAATCAATCAGTTGGTTTAACAAAAACTTCTTCCTGCAGGACCTCCCGCTGAAATTTTATCAAATATTGACGAATTTTTACCGATTGACTTGGAACTTGGAGAAAATGTAAGTTTACAATCTGATTATTCCAATTCATTTATGGAAAGCGTGCATCCCGAAACTGAGCCGGATAACGACAGCATTTTAAACGAGGAAACTCGCGAGTCTGGAACGGTTCAATTTGGTGTCTACTCAATCTACTGGAAAGCTATCGGACACTTGCTAAGTTTATCTATTTTATTGTCGATGGTTTTGATGCAAACATCACGAAACGTTACGGATTGGTGGCTCTCATTTTGGGTTTCGAACGTCGTACCTTCTAACTCAACCCACAACGCAACAAGCTTCGTCCTTCTAGCACTTCCTAACCAGTATTTTATCAATGTCGATAGTGAGGTTAAATATTATTTATCGCTTTACGTTGCGTTTGCCGCACTCAACTCGCTGTTTACTTTTTTCCGTGCTTTCCTCTTCGCTTACGGTGGGGTGTGCGCCGCAAGCAAAATTCACAAGCTTCTTCTGAAATCCGTAATAAGGTCAAAAGTGGTGTTTTTCGACATTTCCCCCCTTGGAAGGGTACTAAATCGTTTCTCCAGTGACACATATACCGTCGACGATTCCTTACCATTCATCATAAACATTTTATTAGCCCAATTTTTTGCGGTGATCGGTAAGTTTGTGTAAATTACGATTTTATTTATAACCAACCCTTAACGACACTTTTAGGCTCTGTTATTTTAACAATTTATGGACTGCCGTGGCTGTGTCTAATTTTAGTTCCTCTAATACCTGTGTACCACTGGCTGCAACATTATTATAGATTAACGTCGAGGGAACTTAAACGACTTTCTAGTACCACTTTATCCCCTGTTTACAGTCATTTTAACGAAACTTTACAAGGTAAGTGATTTTCATGTAATGCTGCAAGTTTTTACGTTTGCGTAAATAGGATTATCAACCATACGGGCATTTAGAACGACTCACAGATTTAAAAGAGATAACGAAGAGAACGTAGAAGCGAATATCAAAGCGCAATTTGCCAGTCAAGTTGCTGCACGATGGCTAGGTTTACGATTGCAGTTCATAGGAGTGGCGATGGTGTCAGGTGTGGGATTCATAGCGGTCATACAACATCAATTCGATGTTGCAAATCCAGGTTTTTTATCGTATCCGTTCTGTACTTGCATCTAATTTATCTCACCTGCAGGATTAATCGGTCTCGCCATATCTTATGCCCTTTCGATAACGGGGCTATTGAGCGGGGTCGTGAACGCGTTTACCGAGACCGAAAGAGAAATGATAGCTGTTGAAAGGATCAGTCAATATATCGAGGAGGTTGAACCCGAAACGTCGTATTTTATCACAGATCCACCGTATGCCTTTCCCTGTCAAGGAGTTGTCAGCTTTAATAACGTCATTTTAAAATATAGGTAGGTCGGAAGATTTCTCTCGCCTTAAGCTTGCTTAAACCACCCTTTTTTGTAACCACACAAAATTTTCTTCAATTCTTTAGGGAACATTTAACTCCTGCACTAAAGGGAGTCACCTTCGAGACACGTCCAGCCGAAAAAATTGGGGTCGTCGGACGCACGGGTGCCGGGAAAAGCTCCCTCATTGCTGCCTTATTCCGACTGGTGGAACTAAACGGCGGTTCGATCACAATCGACACGGTCAACATCGCTCACCTATCGCTTCAATCGTTAAGGTAGGTCGATGAAACAACCAGGAAGGTTTTGATTCACAAATTTTAGGTCGCGTTTGTCGTGCATCCCACAAGAACCGTTTTTGTTTTCTGGGACCATTAGGGAAAATTTAGATCCGTTGAACGAATACCGCGACCCCGATATCTGGTCCGCTTTGAATCGGGTTGATCTCAGTGTAGCGGTCAGGAACCTTGGAGGTTTGGAGTTTTTGATTGCAGGGGGAGGTCAGAATTTGTCGGTAGGACAACGGCAGCTGTTCTGTTTAGCACGGGCGGTGCTCCACAATACGAAGGTGAGTTGTTGGATCAAGCGGTTCCATCCCCTAATTGTTTGTTTCAGATTATCTGCATTGATGAAGCGACCGCTAATGTGGATCACGATACGGATAGGTTAATCCAACACACTTTGCGTACCGCTTTTAGGAAAAGTACGGTTATTACGATCGCACATCGAATACAAACAATTGTGGATTACGATCGAGTGATAGTCATGGACGACGGACAAGTTCTCGAGTTTGGAATTCCAGACGAACTCATGGCAGATCCCACATCGCATTTTTATAAATTAGTTAATCAAGATTAAAAATTTTATTATTTAAAAGACTTATTTGTATTTTATGTAGTAACGAATTATATTTTGTTATGTTTTTTGGAAGATTTTATTTTTATCCTAAGGAAAAAATTATTCATCAATTTACGTCGTAAATAATTTTTATCGCAAGAATTTGTTTCAGATATTACGTAAATGTATTTTAAATTTGGAAATAATTTAGAACACAAAAGAAAATAAATTATGTTTTCCGAGTGAAATGGTCACGCAGGTAAAATTAGCATAAAAATTATGTTCCATTTTTGTGCATTATACGGGGACGATTCCGAAAAAAACCGTGTGATAATTTGGGCGAAGTACCTTGTATATAAAGACGTGGGAGAAAATAAAAATTGATTTTAACTTTTAAAGTAAATAATCTCGTTGAGTAAAGTAAAACGTATCGTTATAGCTACTCGAAAAAGTTTACGAAGAAAATGGAAATAGTTGAATACGAAAAATTTTATAATAAAACGGAAACTTGGTTACACAATTTAGAAACGTTTAATATTAAAAATGTAAATAAAAACGATTACGTTTTTAATGCCCATGGCAAATAATTTCACATTTGATATAATACAAATAAAATATAATATATTTCAAAGTCGAGTTTCCTAATTAAAACTTCCAACTTCATCGTTTTTTTTTTTTTTATAAAAGAAAGTACAAATTATAATTTTCTATATAAAGGAAAAGTTTGAATATTGAAAATCAGGGGTCCTAAACTTTTCGGTAGGTAACTCGATCGAGTGTGAGGGATTCCCCTAAGGGTAAGTAAATTTGCAAACAAAAAAAGATTCAAGTACAACATTAATTTTCAACCACATTAAAAAATGCAAATCCAATCTACAGTACTTTTGTTGAAAACACAAACTTTGTTTGAAAACAGAATGAAAAATAAAAGCGTAGAACGTCGAATTTGTATTTAATAACCGAATGAAAAGTTGAAAATTGTTCAACTATGATCGATACTACACCACAGTCGATGAATAGAAAATTTTGTTTTATTTCTGCTTTTGAACAAATCTCGGTTATTATTATTTTCGAAAACATGAAGTATTTTGATTATAAACATAAAACTTAACCCGATTGAAAATATTGAGGGGGATCAAATCCCAAGTATGTTTTATCCGATTACTCGAAATATACGATAAGAGCATTATGGAAGCTATAACATTAAGCAATACAATGTTGTGATTCTATTTTTGTTATTTAAGTTGAAATAAGAAACTTTAAGAAACTACGAGGATGGACCACAACATAAAATGTGAGGAGTTACTTGGGGACTTGAATTGTTCCCCCAAATCGAATTTTGGGGTGAAATTTGTGTGAAACGTTTGAACATTAATGAGCTTCCAAACTTTTCGTTTGAGCCTCAGCCGTCACGAAATTATTCGCAAAATCATCGGGGTGGGGGGGGGGCTGCAGACATGCACCTACTTAAATTATTGAGAAACGTCAAAGATAATACAAAAAATTGTGTACCTAATGCTGATTTTTAGAATGCTGGTAATTTATTTGCGTCGCTTCTAAATTGGAATGCGTAATTTATTTATTTATGTTATTCTTCCAAAAGAAAATACATTAAATAATGCTATTTACCATTCATTATGATAAGTTGATGGATTTTGTAATCAATTTAGGTTTTTAGTTACTAATTCAGTCCCTGATGAACAGAAATCTAAAAGTAGGGTTTAGAATTTTAATAGTTTACAAATTAATTTAATTCTTTTAAGTTTTTATTTTCTTTTAATAATTTTAAATTATTTTTGATAATCCCGTTATTCTACCAATTGCATTAACAAGGGATTTCAATATTTTAATCGTAATAAAAAGAAATAAAAATATTCGTGAGCAAGAACTAACATTTTATACTTTCTGGTTTTCACCCCAATCCCAAATTAGTAAACGTTAATAAATGATAGATAAAACCAAGGAAATAAGAAACACTACCAACTGCAGGCTTCTAATTTGGGGTGAAGCGGTGAAGGTATTTTCCGAAATGTAAAAGGGTTTCCTCCATTAAATGATTAATTTAATTATAATTTCCGACTCATAATAGTACCTGCCTACGTGACATTTTCATATAGCAAATTGTCGATTCACGAGAAATTTTGAGAATCTTCAGAAATATTGGAACTGTATATTTAAAAATTTGCAAAATTAACTTAAAAGTAACCTTAAAAATGCTGGGTTTTTGACTTCTGAATGTGAACAGTTAAATTTGGTTTTTTGGGAGCCATTTAAAATTTTACAGTTGATAATGGTGGGGGTGAGATGATTGAATTAAAAAACAAGGTTTTAGCATAGACGCAACTGGGGTCAAAAGTTTAGGGGGGGGGGCTAAAAAGTCTTCAAACAATTTCTTTAATTGTGGGGTGGTAAAAATAGCGATAAATTGCGCCACAAGCAAAAATTTTAGATTTTGAAGGTTACTAGAGCTTAGATTTGAAATTGGAAATTATAGAAAGATGTTCTTGTACTAATTTTTGTGATTCCAGGGGCAAAAAACTATTTTTTGAAAAAAAATAAGCTTCTCGAAAGCCTGGCCTTCGACGCTAACCTCATCGTTTGCTAATCCATTCAAGTTTCTTTCACCACTAAACTGAAGTATCATAATAACAAAAACAATTTTTGCAAATACGAGTATAAGCATATTCGGTAATAAAAATTTCTTAATATTTATTTATTTTCAAAAATTACCATACCATTAATTAAAAAATCAGTTTTAAGCATACAAAAATAAGGGGGTAGTTATAGAAATCAACTAAGTGGGTGACAGATTGACAACCCAAAAATAAAATTTCTATAGAAATTCAATATTTACTAAGAAGGTAAGTGTTGCAAATATTAATATAGCATAGCCCTCCCCCCTAGTTGCGCCTATGGGTTTTAGTAAAACGTAGAGTAAAATTAATGCTATATTATGTTTTTTATCAAATATGTAAAAGATATGACGATAGAATATTGAACCTTCAGCACCATAACCCAAACAATTATGCTTTTCATATTTAGCTCTACATGGGCGAGGATCATCAAAGTCCAGTTAGTTTATCCTCCTGCTAAATAGTTGGATATAATATTGTTATCGTGTAAGTGGGACTTTGAATAAATTTGACGTTTAATTTCCAAACGCCATCTGCCATCTATTTCGAATTTAATATAAACCACTCACAAAACAGTTAAAACAGTAAGCTCAAAGTAAATTATTTTCTAATTTACACTAAGGCTGGGAATTTTTTACATTTTTGTATTCGAATATTCGTTCAAGAAATCACAAGAATATTCAAATTATTCGAATATTCGAATGATTATTTGAATATTCAAATTACTCGAATATTCGAATAATCATATGAATAATTTGAATATTCGAATAATTTGAATAGTGCCGTTGAGAAAATATACATATTCGAATACTCGATTTGTTGATTATATTCGAATTTTTGCTCCAAAAAACATTTTTAGACCCTTTTTTTCTTAATCTCTTGCTCTCCCATGGTCCGATTTGAAGGTTTGAACCCCAAAACCTACCCCCATATATAGTAAGGCATTTTTAACATTTTTGTATTTGAATATTTGTTAAAAAAATGACAAGAATATTCAAATTACTCAAATATTCGAATAATCATTCGAATAATTTGAATATTCGAATAATTTTGAATATTCGAATAATTTAAATATTCGAATAATTTGAATAGTGCCGTTGAGAAAATATTCATATTCGAATAATCGATTAGTTGATTATATTCGATTTTGATTCCCAGCCTTAATTTACACGAGATTCTACGCTAACTTTCAGTTCTACAAATGACAGATGGCGTTTGGAAATGAAACATCAAATTTATTCAAACTCCCACTTATACGATAACAATAAATTATATCCAACTATTTAGCAGGAGGATAAACTAACTGACTTTGGTGATCCTCGCCCCATATCTCCAACTTTTGCAAGTTTTTCTCCTCTATTTTCTTTCGCTTTTACCCACATTAGAGTTCCAATATAATAATTTGCTAGAAAGCTCCTCCTCCTACACCAGGGATAAGCAACCTTTTCTACAAATTTAAAACTGTTGTGCGAGTCACATGTAAGAAAATTTATAAGGAACAACTCAAATTATCTCTTTATTAACAAAATAACGTTAGGAGGGAAAAGCCAAAGCAGTGGAGTGCTGTAATCGCTGGTTGAGTTATAGGGCGGAAATTCTGGTTTGAAATCGCTGACTTCACATAATTTTTAGGCTCGACTTTCCAGTGGACATCCACATGCTGCGCTGTGGTGAAATCGGAGCTAGTACAAAGGGCCAGATTAAGCGGTCCAAGTGCGTACGACTTTATCTTCTCCTCTACACAATAACAATCCAAAGAAAAACATAGGGACACTGTAGGAATTTTTAAAAGTCAAAATGTAATATATTTGAGTGGCCGCGGGTTGTTTATCCCTGATTTTACACTGTGAGGATCCAGGTCCAACGACCACATCAGTGATAATATCTAGGAGTGTTGGTGATTCGGTCTATTTACATAATTTTAATTGGTTTAATTGAATCAACGTAACTTTTAACCTCCTAGTACTGGGGGGTATTCCATACCCCCCAGACCCCCCGGTTCCGATACCTTTACATGATTGTGTATCTATTTTAAACGGTTACAATTTAATAAAGTTAATCCCTGAGTATATTGGTCTCCGTGACCGGGGGGTTTGGGGGGTATGGAATACCCTGTATTGATTGTATTTTTATGCACACGTTAAATCTTAGCTAACACTCCCACAATCGAAGAGGTTTTGAATTCGAATATTATATTAATTCCAATAATTTGATTAGATGGATTTCCATACAAAATGGTGGATGGATTATAAAAATGAAGATGATCACTGATCAGTATCTCTACAGGTAAGTATAAATATTTAGAAAGCCATCTAATCGAATTATAGGAATTAATATAATATTCGAATTCAAAACCTCCTGGAGAGTGGGAGTGCTGTCTAAGATTTTACGCGTGCATAGAAAATTCAATCCCTGTAACTCCGTCTGTACTTGGAGAGTATTCAGTACCCCCAAACCGCCCGGTCACGGAGACCGACATACTTAATGATTAATTTTATTATAACGTAACCATTTAAAATAGATATATAATCATGTAAAGGTATCGGGACCGGGGGGTCTGGGGGGTATGGAATACCCCCCAGTACCAAGAGGTTAACAGTTATGTTGATTCAATCAAATCCATAAAAATTATGTAAATAGAACGAATCACCAGTACTTCTAGCTATTACTGTGGCTATTACCACTAATGTGGTTGTTTGACCTGGAGCCTCACAGTGTAAAACAGGGATGAGCAACCCGCGGCCACTCAAAGATAATTCATACAGTGTCCCTAGATATACTAGCTAAATAATGGTAATTTATTAAGTTGGTAATCGAAAAATCGTGTTTTTCGTCCCAAATTTGAGACTGCCTGTAAAATAATATTAACTGTAAGATTTATATCTAATAGTACATCTTTGGCTTTTGGATTTTAAATAAATCCGAATCTTAATTTATGGAGAGAAATCCCTTGGCCCCCTATTGTAAAATGTTTCTACAGTGAGAGAGGGAGCATACGGCCTGTCGTCACATGGGCGGTTCGAGTGTTACCACCACCAGAAACGTTCAGAGAGTAAACAGACACAGAGGCGTCCCCCCCCCCCCTAACAACGCAATGCTTCAGGGCAAAGGAGAAAAATTACTTTTACGTTACATATCCAGTGCACCTTCTTGAAGTGCTTGGCAGGCAGTGATGCATTGTAAATACCTTACAAATGACCGCAATAAATATTCATCCAACATTTTCTACACGCACGCTTCTATTTGTAGTCCATTTATTACCAACCAAAGAAAGTTCATCAACTTAAAAAAACTGTATAACCGAACCAATAGACGCATGGCTCTGATTTGTCACAATCTTTCCAAGTAAGGCCGAACAACCATGTCGATCCCGTACTACATTCTAACACCATTTCCAGCTTTAATTTAGAAAGTGTCAATTGCAGTTTAGATTAGCCAATACTACCAATGCCGGATGTCGCCTGTGCCATCTAGTAGCTAGTAAACAATACTTCCGGCCACCGATCTCGTATCAAACCTCTCATAGTTGATAAAGGAACCTAATTTCTTCCTTCTGGCAAATATTATTATGTCCAGTCGTTTTAGATGAAGCTGCGACTCCGTCTGCACTCTGCCCTGTTTAAAGAGAATTAGCCGACGTTCAATATTACTCCATCCACAGAGTTTTCAAAGTGGGGAAGCAGGAAATTGGGTTTATATGAAAAAAGATTGTCCAGGAATTAACTATAATCTGAAATCTGTAGCAAACTGTTCCTTGTAATCGATTTTGCCTCAAAAATTGCATCCTCTAAGCTAAGTTCCTCTCTTAGTCATTGCAGATATCTGCGGGACGACAACACTAGAAAAATTGATTATTCGATTGTTTTCGATTAATCGATTGTTTGATTATTTGATTGATTGTTGTTTTATTTCATTGTTTGATTAGCATTATAACTAAATGTGATTGGTTCACATTTTACAAATTTTTGTAGTGTAATACAACAAAGAAAGTTATAATTTGACATCGGGCATCTCAAAATTGTTTGGTGGGCTAAGGTGATTAAGCTGAATCTGACAAAATTAAGAACCACTGTTCTAGATCGTGGTGTATACTTGACCACAATTGTAAATTCAAGTACATTTAGCTAATTTCGGTACGTGTAAGCTAAATTAGCAAATTAAGAGCCCGAAATAACTACATTTTCGAGCATCAAAAATGCACGTCAAACCATGATAGGCAGGCCGGTAATAAAACAATTTCATTAGAGTATCATTAAACTTGTTGAAAACAATTCTCGAAAGCCATTACCTAGCAAAAGCTCAAGTACTAAAACGAAACCGTAATTTCACATGTAGTTTTTTATTTTACGTCACGAAACGTGAAAGTACTTCGCGTTTTCTGCGTTTTACCAACTTACGAGCCTATCGACTCGTCATCTTTATTAAGCACAGAAAGGTAATTTAAGGAATGAATGATATATATTTTTTAATTTAACCTTTGAAAGCTCAAAAAGTTTTCCTGTTTGTTTTATTTGAAGATAATTAATTTTACAAGCGGCTTTTCCGTTTATTTTTCGGATCGAAAACGTAAAGGTCGATTTAGTATTTAAATTAACTTTTTTTATTGGGGCATAATTTACAAAACAAATTTATTTAATTCTCCGGAAGAAAATGGGATATTTTTAAATGCGCGACAGGAAGAAGTCAAAACCGGAATGTCTTACTGCTTTCTTGTTTTCGTCACGACTTTAAAATTGTTTAAAATAAAATGCCACCTAGGACTGCTTGTAATGAATTTTGTTTAGATTTATGTAACTAATCACTAAAAATAGATTGGATAACGCGTGCTACGGTAGATAATTAATTTAAGAAAATTAACTTGACATGACTTTTACCCTAATCCTCATATTCTGGATTGGGTAAACGTATAACATGTCACAGTTTTGTTTGCACTTTGTTGTTTTCATCTGATATAATTTAACAGGATCATTTTACAAAGTAGGTAATTCGAATTTCATTTGACGAAAAATTTCCCTAAAACAAAAGGCGGATTACAATTTTCACGCGGAACTAAATTGAATTAATAAAATGAAAATGTAAAAATTCATTAGGTGAATAAAAAAATTGCATCTTGAATATCATCAGCTGCTAACAATCCATTAAAGTGGTTCACTTCAATTCCCTATTTCAGTCAGGGTTTATGTAGATTTTTTCATCCGATATATTTGCTGGAATAAAATAAAGTCATTAAACAAAGACAGCAACAGTAAACGTGCTTAGGGGTTCATTGTTTAAGAGTCATCAAAAGTCTGGAGTTCACCCTTCGTTCGCTACTGCTACTCCACGATTGTATGACATTGCGGGTAAGTAAGCTTCAAGTTTTTAGAATGGGCATATCTAAGCTTTCAGGCAAAAATTTTTTCATCCAAGTACATAAAAGACGCATTAACATATTTTTCTGCAAAACATCGAATTTTTCCCAATTGCTTCTTTGTCGATTTTCTTTTAATTTACCTAATGGAAGCTATAAAAATGTTTAAGAGGCTTTGAGCTTTTAGGAAACGGTCATTCCGGGCGCCATTATAAAATCCTAAAAAAAGTCTCGGAAAACTTATTCCTGAAGTTAAATCGGACTCATGTTTCGCATAATGAATTTAAACTACTTATACGAAGGAAGTCGAACTTCATAAAATCTATACATTGTAGCTTTTCTTTAAAATAGTAACGTTATTATTAAATTTAGAAAAATGGACTCTGATTCTGTTAAGCGCAAAATTTTAAAATGGAACCTATTTTCTTTTTATTTGAAATTGTCTTTCAAATAATGAAGTTATGCCATGTCTTTCATCATAAAATCTTTTTAAATACATTTTAATCGAAAGATGTTAGAAAATTTTATAACTTGCTTATTTTCTGCCGAATTCTTCAAGCACAATAATGTTATTGTTCAAAAGTTTCAGTTGTATGAAATCATTTTCTTGACATTTTTTGCTAAAATGGATAATAACAAAGAAAATGTCGTTTGTTTAAATTAACTTTACTTGAAACTCCATTTTCTGCTGTTCTCTTGCAGAAAACGCGATATCTCAGTTATCTTTCAAAGGATTTCAGAAAACAAGATATAATTTTGTTTAGAATTTTCTCTTCTACAAAATTGATTTTTGAATTTTTTTGATAAAATAAGTATTAATGGAGGTAGGCTGTATTGAAATTGAAACTTGTAACTGCATTTTCCGAACGATTATTTGTAGCCTAATATTCATCCAATCAGATTGAAGCATTGTGTTCGTGCACTTCCTCGATAGCCTACCTGTTGTTTTGCAATTTTACATTCATGCCGATAAAAAAATTGAAAAATAACGAGGAACATAAATATTACAAGAAATTAGTCAAGTGCCAGGACTCAGGACTACTTATTATGCAAAATATCCAATATTCTAATCGTAGAAAATCATTCTTTTGAAATTTGTTTCTTTAAAATGGAATTTAAGAGAGAAAACCCGTCACCTATAAATAAAAAAAATAAGTAAAATTTTTATTACTGTTCTGTTGTAAAAAACTTCATAACTTTTTTATATGTGTATCTAGCGATTTTAAAAGATAAAGGAGTATTTTATTCCAAATTTTTCAGTTCCACAAAATCACCAGATCCTGATGAAATTTTTTGCTAAAATGAATAATAATCTAGCTGAATTAGGTATTCAAAATTGCAATTAAATGGATATCGACACCGAATCAGACTTAATTACCACCTTTCACAGTTTAAAATTAAAAGAAATCAATAGTAATTTGATTCGCAATAACTTAAAAGGCAATGAAAAATTTAAATGACGTAAATAATTATTGTTATTACTTACAATCCACCATAAATTATTCGTTTGAATACTATAAGATTACAGCTTGTTAAAGGAAATCGTAGGCGTATTAAATTGGCGAAATTGCAATGACACAACTTGAGATAACAACCAAGTCGATAATTAATTAACTATTAAAGCATTGCTTGCTCAAAATCTTACTTATCCAGTTTGTAGAAAGTAATTCGTGTAATTGAACCGAACAAATCGCAGTACTCGGCACTTGATTTGAAGATATTATCATCTTTGGTGGTCTAGAGGTGGTCAATTTCACCCCAATAAAGAAGTAATAATGATTTACTCCATTAATTTGGAATCAAAGATATTCGGAAAGAACGCCTCCAAACAAGTAGAATTTATGGAATGCGATAGCCCCATGGAATCTGGAACCATAAATTATTAAAAGTCAGAAAATTAAATCTTACTATTATTCAATTATTGCATAAGATTTGAAAAAAATATAAGAAATAACAATGCTGCGAATAAATTTAGTAAGGTTTTCATGCTGCACGTTTTTTCAAGACACAAATCTTTTCACACGTAACTGAGCCACTTTTTTTGGATACTAACGCAGTTGTCACGAACACTAAAGAAAGAACATGTGGTTGTGAAATTATTTATTCAGTCTTCAGTCATGAACCGGAACTAATATTTCCCTTAATAATTGCAAAAAGTTAACATTTTTATTGCACAACGAAGTGTTTAATAGAGCGTGCCAAAAATTGGCTTATTGCAAAAATTTAGAAAAAGTTTTCGTGGGAGGTTGTATTCAGGTACAGACTGGCCATTTAGTAAATGTGGAAAGTTCTGCATGGAAATTTTAGTTTTAATTTTTATGACTTATATAAGTGAGTAAAAATTTCTCTGTTGTGAATTACTATCATCAGTGGACTGACATCCGCAGTAGGTCAGTCCACTCCTGTTTTTTTTGGCAAAATAGTTTTTTAAATGCCATATTACGTAGAGACGGTTGTTGCCTTGCAGCTAACGCGATCAACTGTGAATGCGGGTTCAATTTCGTGGAAAGGTCAACCTTACTTATGAAATGACCAGTCTATTTGCTTCGGAAGACACAAGTCGGTGGTCCTCCTAGGTTAGTGAATTTCTATCATTAACATAAAAAAAGCAGGATGCAGGCACATTTGAAGACCAGTCTAGCAAGCTACCTGATAATATACTGCCAAGGAAACGACGAAGATGTTGGGAAATAACAAGCGTTAAGGCCTAAACTAGAAGAGGAAGGAGAAGAAGAGGAAGCCTGTTTTCTTTATATTTTCTTTATTTTTATGCAGTTCTTAATTTAGTATTTGTTGTGGTGTGCTTTTATGCACCCTGTACGTAGAATTAGTTATTTTGTTAATTTTCTGATGGTAGCACTGAATATTTACTAATAAGTATTGTGGTACCAACTGTCTTATTGATATTAGCAAATTACTATATAAGAGTAAATTGTTTACTATATCAATCAAAATTTTTATCGTTAAATTCGGTAATTGTTAATTAGAAAAATGTCGAAACAATCAACAAATAATACTAACAGTTGTGAAGAGAACGATAAAAATGGCGAATCGTCGGATTGGAATGTCGTCACCTACGCAAAGAAAAGTTCAAAGCAAGGAAACCGCGAAAACAAAGCCGTTCATCATGAAACTACCCAAAATTCATACCGTGGTGGAAGAAATAACAACAGATTCCACTCTAGGAAATACACGAATGGCAAAAATCAAAGCGCGGTTGAAAACAAGAAAGCCGCCCCAGTTGCAAAAGAACAAATGAGCAAAGAAGTTACGGCTAGTACAAGCTCAAACATTAACAATCCACAACCAATCATTAACAGGTGGAAAAGTGGTCCAAAAATGTCCTGGGCAAGTTTATTCGCTCAGTGCAATTCAGAAGGTGGCGAGAAAACTGCAAAAGCAGTTGAAGAGGAAAGTAGTACTAAAAATAATGATACAGCTACAGTGAAGAACTCGTCGTCCATTGAAGAAGTTGTCCCTGATGTAACCACAGGAAACTCTGACTTAATTCCTGCTTTGACAAATTCGAAATCGGTCGATGAAATTGCAGAAGTTGAGGAACCTATTGAAGATGTTAAAGATATTCCAAGGTTAGAAAACTGTGGTAATGGTTCTGTGGCCCAAAGAGCTGATCAACAAGAAGTTGAACCTTCATTTAGCCAATTACCAGGAGCTCCGATGTATTACGGTCAGCTAGGCAAGTATACGTCTATTCACGAGCTATTTCCTGTGCAACCGACAATTTCCAAACCTCCCAATCTTCTCACAGAAGATGATTTTTACATGTGTGTGGTACAAAAAACTCCACTGGTAGGCATAGTGAAGCCAAAAATTAACCTTGTATCTGGTTGAATGTCTACACAAGATGTTCCTACAGAACATTCTTGTTTTCCTTAATTTATTTAATTTATAATTTATTTTTTGATGTACTAAATAAAGTTATTTATATTATTCAAATCTTTAAAATATTGTGAGAATTTTTCTTTTTTTATTGTCTCCACAAATACATTACAATCTGTCCGATGGACAATTAGTAACATTAATTGACATTATAAAAGAATCAAAAGTGACAATTTTAAAAGTGACACAGTGGAGAGCTAACCCAATGGTTAGCCTCCTTCTTGTGAGAATGAAAGAAGAAAATCGGAGAGCCCTGCGTTTCGGAAGAAAGCCGTCATCAGTTGAGATTTATTATTAAATATTACGAAATATTATTTTAAAATTACATGTTTTTTTTTACTTTTAATTTATTTCGTTTTAATTTATAAACGTCACATAACCATTTCTCTTTCGTGTCATTTATAGAAGTGTATCACAGTTTATTGTATATATTTAAAACTTATATCACTGTTAACATTTAATTTTTTAATCCCCCCCCCCCCAGACCCGCCCCCGCTCTTCAATCCAAGGCATATTGATATCTTTATTTGGAACGGTTGCAATTTAATAAGGAAAGCAATGAACGAACATTATACTATGTTGGTCTGTGGGACCGGGGGGTTTGGGGTATGGAATACCCCCCAAGAACACACGGAATTGCCGGGGATAAGTTTGATTGTGATTACGGTAATCACACATAAAATCTGAATTAGCACCCTGATTTGTAAGCGTAAGAAAGATATTTTTTGTATATTGTTTTGGAATAACAGTTTTTATTGCTGTATTAGCGGACGTATGTGGACTACACCGACGTACGGTGAGAAATGAATCCTTTTCTTAAGGGTTTCGACCGAGGGTCACATGAAATTCCGTGTATTCTTGGAGGGTATTCCATACCCCCCAAACCCCCCGGTGCCTCAGACCAACATGGTGTATATTCGTTCATTGCTTTTATTAAATTGTAAACGTTCCAAATAAAGCTATCAATATGCCATGGCATGAAAATCGGGGGGTCTGGTGGGGATTCCAAAATTAAATGTTAACAATGAGATAAGTTTTAAATGTACCTACACAGTAAACTGTGAATTTACAAATTCTTGTAAAAATTGAACCTTACAAATTAGGGTGCTAATTCAGATTTTATGTGTGATTACCGTAATCACAATCAAACTTATCCCCGGCAATTCCGTGTGTTCTTGGGGGGTATTCCATACCCCCCAAACCCCCCGGTCCCACAGACCAACATAATATTGTAAATTCGTTCGGACGTATGTGGACTGCACTGATGGTTAGAAATAAATCCTTTTCTTTTGGGTTTCGACTAAGGGTCACATGTAGATTGCACCGATGTAAATAGTTAATACTTGGAAAGGGTTTTAATTGATTTAGCGGTGATGAATCCGAATAGGATTTAGCAATTAACCAATTAAAATATCTCCTAATGGCCGTCCAACTCGGCATAGTGTCCTATTGGGAGGGGATGGATCTCTTGTTTTTACATTACAATTTTTAAATCATCTATGTAGCAATGAAAAGCAGAAAATGGAAATGCAATTTGGATAATTTACATACCTCTGTAGCAGTGACGTAGCAAGTCAAGACTGGGCCTTGATGCAAGATCCACAGCGGCCCCCCTTCATTATTTTATAAATAAAGAATAAACTTATTATGTAACAATTATATTGCACAAGAAACATGTAAGTGGCAAAAAGTCATCGTAGATTTCACAAAATTTCAATATATTTATTTGAAAAAGTCACGTGCAGAGAATGGGGGAGGAGAAGATACCTAGAAAGATGCTGAATTGGAGCCCAAGAAGAGGGAGACCCAGAAAGAGTTGGAGAGAAGGTATAGATGGAGAGATGAGAGAGAGAGAGAGAGAACTGGAAGATGGAATATTGGTGGTGGTGCGAGATCTAAATGTTTGCCCCCCCCCGCCCCGCAGAGACTAACGAAAATTTAACACTTATGATATGATATGAGATCATGGGAACCTTTCAATTTTGTGGCCCCCCCTCTAAATAATTTCATTACACCAATGTATTGGAGGGGTAAACAATTCTTTAGCACCGCAGGCGATTCTTTTTGAAAGTACTACCTATTTTATATAGGAATATTGCACCTGAGACCTTGTTTTAATATCAAATCTATAATAGGAATAATTTTTCATAAAATTAAGTCCATCAATTTTTCACTAAATTTGCAATTGGGTCATTAGTTTCTTCGTAAATATAGTTATATCATTTAGGCCCAGTTTATCAATCTCTAGTTAGTGTCCCAAGTAAATTTATCTGACAAATAAATTTTAAAGGCCATAAAAGCCTTTTAAAAGGTCTTTTAAAAATTTTACTTCTCAGATAAATTTACTTGGGACACTAACTAGAGGTGGATAAACTGGCCCTTACTGAATGAATAAATTACGTTATTCAATTTTTTTAAATATTTCTTTATTTTGCGGTCGTACCACCCTAGGGCTGCCGCTGTGTACAATGTACAAATTTTTATAGATTATTTTTACAAAAAAGTCTCTGTAAGCAATAGAAATCAATTTTGTCTGTATTCTGTGCCCCCACAGCGTCCAGGCCCTGGTGCCTGGCACCACTCGCACCACTTCTTGCTACGTCACTGCTCTGTTGTAAATTAAATACCATGCTGCTTTAATTGAATTAAAAATATTGCTTACTGACCATCGGTGCAGTCCACAATTGCCCGAATTAGCACATCTAAAATTTGAATATTAATTCTGATGAGAATATTTAAGTGCAATATAATAATTTGCTAGAAAGATCCTCCTCTTAGATTAGATTAGTTTGTTTCTTTTTCGTTTAGTTTAGTTTTAATTCAGTAGATTGGTTCGTTCATGTATTTCCAACAACCTAAACCAACTTCAAAACTGTGATTGGTCAGATCACCTCAAGTGAAGCCGCAGGCCGAATAACTATGGTATTCTCTTATATGGTTGCATTTCCCATGAGTGAGATCGAAGACCAAACAACCATAGCAATGATAACAACTGTAATATCTGGGAGAATTTATTCTATTTACATAATTTTAACACTTAAATTGATTTTGTTGACAAAGTTTCATGTCTGCTCCTGATCGGGGGGGGGGAGGTATTCTATATACCCTGACCCCCCCCCCCCCGACAGTTGGAACAGTTATCACCAACTGATATAGTTTTTATGATCATTTGCAGATAACTGCAACCTTAATGCATGCTCAACCTTAAGGCGTAAAATAGAAGAGAATTCTCGGGAGAATTACTTCTATAAAAGAAGAAGAAGAAGAAGAAGTAAAGTTAGCAATGAGCGTCAATTGAAAAAGACATAATTATGAAAATTCATTCAAGTAATTTATTTATCAAATAAAAATTGAGAAGAGGACCCCCCCCCCCCCACTGAGACTGAATTTTGCTGCCCTCTTCTATCATAATTCGTTCGAAATCGAAAGAAATCATAAAATTAGTGATTGGTTTTAAATAACATCATTTAAATTACACGATTTATTTACGTGTTTTTCACGTTGAATTTGGCATTGAAATATAAACCGTAGAACTTGACTATTTAGGGTGCTATCAATTTTAGTTGATAGTACTCGGTGGTTAACGATGGATCAGTGAGGCACTTATGCAAAGTATAATTATTAGACACGTGTATATAACGTTATTACAACGTGAAACGATTTGAGTAACATTTCAACATTAATTCAGCGATATCTTTTGGTAAATTTTACAAATATTTGACTATTTTGGTGAATTGATCAAATTCTCTTTACCATCTCTGGACGAAAATGTTATAGTTATTCATAGCATGCTCTCAAATGCACTCACACTTGAAAATTCGATGTTTATCCCTCAGTTTAGCCAAACAAATTATTTACTCTTCTCCTTTTAAATAGCTAAAGATGTATAAATTGTAGCTGCAAGTTCTTCCCTCAATGCATAGGTGAGAATGCAAATCCAAAAATTGAAATTTTCAAAAAAATTATGATATTTTGGATGGGGGAAGATGAAAAAAACCATCATAATATGATCTTCTAAATGAGGAAGAATTTTATTTTGAAGTTGCTGATGTACCTTGAAATTCTTGAACTTTAATTTGAACTTGGAAAATTTTATTCGGTAGCTTAGTTCTTATCTGAAATCCACGTCAACCAATATTCAAGATATTTCTGTTATTCAGACAAAAAAAAACTGATAAGCACACTAAACGTAAGACGCGACATTGAAGTCTTCATGGAAGGAGAACGACAGTTTTGAAACCAAAAGGAAGAGGATAATACAATAACCCACAATCGTTCGTCTTTTTTGGATACCTGAGTTTCTCACATTAATTACAATTAGGAATCTCTTCCTATAATTAAACTAAAGCGCAACCCATTCTTATTCAAAATTTGACATTAATGAAATAATTACAGGTTTCGGAACCACTGGTACATCCTGTTCCAGATCTTCCCATGAAATTGTTTATGGAGCAATTTTTTAATAGTGGGTGTTTGTCCGGAACAAAAAGTAAAGTATAAAAGGGCCTGTCAATCTGACGAATGCCTCCGGTAGTTGTCGAAGAGTTGCCGTAACCCTAACCATGTGCCGCAAACAATGTGGACGATCCCCACCAGGTCATTTACTATGACTCCCGTGCAGCTTTAATGCAGCGGGCAAAGCTCGTCGTTTATACCGTCGTCGTCGGGGAGCTTAAATTACGCGATTCCGATTCACCTGCTCGTTCGAACTTGCACGCGATTCATATTTCGCCGTGATTCTTGCTAAACTTTTTCTTCGCTCCAAATTTTGCGACTTTTAGTACTAGTGGTAATTTGTTAGTGTTTTTGGTTGTCATGGAAACAGTGTTTAGTGTTAGTTAGTGCGCGTATCGCTGTGTCAATTGTTTAAACAATCTCGAAATTTTATTGGGGTGAGTAGTCTTTTGTGTAATTTTCAATTAAAATTATCGCTCTAGCTTTGTTTGAATGGTTATCGGTGAGCACGACTTTTATCATACATTTTTTTTAACATTTTGTTGACGTTAAATGATAAGGTCACGATTGAATAATTTGAAATAGTTCGAAACGTCGATAAGATTAATTAAAATATTTAAAAAAAAATTCTTCAAATGATAAACAAATTTTATAAAAGTTAATTTGAAAATTATAGTTCGTGCGCCAAAATAGTAATATGAGTAATTACTACAAAAAATACGTAATTATGAAAAATTGTTTTTTAATTGTGTACCTAAAAGGGATTCCGTTTACTTAAATTTTTGTCCGAAATTAAACGGTCAATGAAAACTTGACAGTGAAAGGAAGACAAAAATTTCGTGTTAATTAATTCGATTAAAATGCAAATCTTTTTAATTTAGAAATTTGAATTCTATGGGATAATTAAATTAAATTTGAGACCCTTTTGCATTTTTGGGATCATCAAGGACTTAATCCGTTTTCATTAGCAGGAATCGGCGATTATTTCTATTAATCAAATTTATTTTCCATATCTGATTCGCCCAATTTGTTAAAACTCAATTTAAATGTAAATAAAATTGGATAGATTAGGGAATTATAAAATTATCAGCAGAATTTCGATATCAAAAAATGTTTGAATTTTTAATTTAAATTGTTGGATTGTGAGGTACTGCGGATTAACAAAATTCAAATTTGAGTTTTCCGTAAATTTTCCATTTGTTTTAAACGATTTTGGTTGGAAAACATCGAATTTACTAAAATTTTCATCACAGGGTTTTCAGAAAATCGACTATGGCTTTCATCGATAAAATAAAATTGGATCAAGTACGGAATTATAAAATTCTTAGCAGTATTTGGTTTTTTGAGTTGTAAATTTTTAATTTTACTTTGCTTGTTTTGGCATATCCATGAAATATTGGTTTGTGGGTTAACAAAATTCAAAATCGAGTAGATCCTGAGTATTTCGTTTAATTTGAACTAACTTCAGTTCGTTGGGCAATCAAATCTAAAATTTGATTGAGTGATTAATTATTCAAAAAATCGCCTACAGCTTTTCTCGCAATCAAAAATGAATTTGGCTCCCTTTGTTGATCTCATTAATCGTTTTGCTGTGATAAGTGATGTGATGACATTACTCAATAATGTACAAAAATTAATTTTAATAAACAGAGCCGCAGGTGCTTTTGTCTAAATGTCATTTGTAAAAAGTAAGTCGTTTTTTATACCTGATTATTTTTATATTTAGTCATTTTTTCTCTAAAATAATTCGGGAGCAAGAAACTGCTTGGCTGTGATTTTATGTGTTGAATCCCTAAAATGTAGGAGAATAATCCCTTTATAGGGGGGGGGGGAGAATCTCCTTAATATACAGATTTCCTTCTTTCTCCTTTTGCTGGAAATGACTTCGGAACTGAAAGACGTCAGTCACATCATCGAAAAATTTGCACTAATATTTCACCTTTAATATTCCAAAAAGTCGCCTACGGCGCCATTTAAATCAATAATTTAACTAAACGTTTTACATAAATGATTACTAAAGTTTACCTATTTATTGGGGTGAAATTGACCGTTTAGTGTAAGTTATTTCATTTTAAACAACGTTGGAAAATTATTATCAGTTTTCTATTGAGTTTCTTCGACGGAAAACTAACAAAAATGTAAATATATTTGTCTGATTTGCGAGGAAATAAATAATTCCACAGTTTCTGTGTTGTAACCCAAACTAAAAGAATTTTCTTTTCCGAAACGACTTTCAACCATCATTTGACTTTCATCGGGTTGAGTTTTCCCGCAGATTACATTATTTCCTATTCTGTCGTTAGTTTGTCAATAATTTTAACAAAAAATTAATTTATTCCCAAGCGAATAATTTAGAAATCGGGTTTCATTTAAATCCGACGGTTTTCACGTTTAAATTTTTTTTATTGCAAAGCTCCGAAGATTTCCATGATACAACTAAAGATTTCCCTCGTGGTTTTAACCCAATTCTGCTATAAATTGATAACATGGATATTACATTAGATAAAGTGTTTTGGCCCAGCATTGTATTTGTATTATGTTTGTCTAATTTGATTGCAACAAATTTGAAAACCCGAATTTTTGGGGCTGAAGTTTTGGGTTAAATTGAACTGGGATAATTAAAACCAAACAATTCCTTTCATTTCATAGAAGAAATATAAAATAATTTAAAAAAGGTAAATAGATTTGTGGTTTCATACCCTGGAGGTCGAAGTTTAACAATCTGGAAAGCACAACTTTAAATTGAATTTAGAAGGAACTTAAATATAAATTTGAAATAAGCTTTTTTAAACTTCTGTTTAAAAATGATGCTAATTGAAGAATTTCAAACGAGATAATTAATAACGTTTTGAAATCATTTTCTGGGAATGAAAAGAGATCGGCTATTGTTGAGACCCAAAAATTAGAAGATTTACAGCAAATTTATTAATTAGGCACTGGCAGACGTTTCTGAATGTTACTGTTGTTCTAAAAGTAATAAAACGCTTCGAATTTGCTAATTACAAATTTTTTAATTTTGTTATTTGTGAATCGTCGAAAACTTGACTGAAGATTTATTGAAATTCATTTCTGAATAAAATTTACACTAAGCAACATTTTTTATATCGAATCAGATCGATCCTTGGCCCCAATGATAGATGATGGATATGAAATCCATTCAAACTTAAATTTGCAACAAAAAAATGCTTTTACGTTTGGGTTCAACAAAATTAATCATATTAGTGGGTTAATTTTAACTTTGCAAATTAGGAATTAATTTTTTTAATGATACGTTGAGAAAGCCATCCAGACATTTAGTCATTTATCATTCAAAGTAAATATTAAATGGTTTAATTACATTAATGTTGCTCCTTAGTTTTTACCCACAAAATGCAAAATTAAATTTTTTTAATCAATTTAGTCGGTTTCGTTTCAAATTTCGTCGTTGGAATATTTAAATGCCGTTCTAGTATTGAATTAATCCGTTTTGGAATGAGGAAAATATTAGACCAACATGAACACTGAGAAAACGAGAGGAATGCAAAATCGTGGTGAAATCGAAAGATGTATAAATGTGGATGCCAGAATTGAAAATTAAATTATAATTTTTAAATAATTACAATTTAGAAAGTCTACGAGGTGAGGCTATTTACAACCAGGATGTTTGACAAGCAGTTTGACAGCAAGGATTATATCATCTGTTCCTTTGGGCACCTGACCAAGACTTTTGACTCGAAGCTTGAAAGATACGGAATTAGATATTTTGTAACCTTCCAATTTTTAGGTAAAAATTGCACCAAAGCTTACAAGATTGCAGGCCCCAATTTATGATGAAGATGATTCTTCTTCGTTCACTCACTCAGCAACATAACTGCAAAATTGGACTGCAAAATTGCTAAAAATAAATTTTTAATTTTCAACAGAATTTTAATTACTTACCATTAAATCTGTGCTTTACTTTTTGAATACCTTGACGAAACATCAAAGAAATCTTTCCTTTATACCGCAGTGTTTTAAACGATAAAAACTTTTCTTTATGAAAAATGCACGACGGACAAAGTGAAAATTTTGATGAGAAATTTACATTTAAGGTCAAAAGTTCGATGCTGTATTTTATTTCGCTTTATTTAAAATCGTCTTGATGTTGTAGACTCTTGGTCTTGAATCAACAAGAAACTTAGTGTGCGAGTAAATATTTGCAAGTTAAACCCTCTAGTCCTTTCGGTATATAAAAAGTGGCTTCTTTATGTAGTCGTGTCCTTGGTAGCAGACTACAGGATGTCAGCAAAGATTACCGTCGCATATTTAATTCGCTTTTCAAAATTCTATTCTCATGTCTGAAGAGTTAACATAATTACACAATTACCTGGTGATACGTGACATAAATTGAAATGTGTCGCTTTTGTCATCAGAAAAATTTAACATCTCTGATTTTCCATATCAGTTTGATTACCGTATAAGCACACATCAGGCCACCACGGTGCCTTTCTCTTGAAATTCCTATTTGTTTCACCGTCTTCCTTTCCATTTTCTTTCTCCATTTTTAGTTTGGCATTGAAACATGAAAAAAATCATGGTTTTCGATGTTGTACTTGAAATTATGAATTCAAACTAAAATTAGTTCATAGTTTTTATGATAATTTGGATACCGTAAATCAGGAAGTTAGAGCCCTCAAAAGAACTGGTTGAGGCAGAATCAGTCCGTCCCTGATTGTGTTCGTCCTCATTTTACACATTCGTCCATCGAATCCATTTACATACTAACACTTGACTTTTAATTTATAAGACATTAATGTTTAAAAACATCCATATTTATCCAACTGATCATATATGCTTATCATTATTTGTTCAAGAGTCCTGCAGCTGAGCAGGCATTGTTCACCACGACCTAATTCATCATGCATTCATGGGGGTGAAATTCAAAAGCCAATTGCAGATCTCGTTAAATTAAAACTACACCATTTAAATGTATTTGGTAAATTATACTACTAAATACGTAATTAAGTCACAACATTGTAAACAAACCAGAAACATCGTAAAAATTTATAAACCGGAACGATTTATTGGAACATTTGTCCCTATTAAGGAAACGGCTCATTTCTAAATTGGGTTCTTCCAACATGTGGTAGTTTTTTCACTTAAGGTACATTAAATTAGTTGCGGTTCCACCACATTGAAAAAAGTACCTTGATGATGATTTGAGCAGGAAATTACTGTAACCTTGGAGTGGTTTTTGAGAGAACCGACCCAATTTTGTTTTTGCAATTCTTCATGATTATTAATTTGTAACGCATGTTTGGACGACCTACCAGGGAGTTGAAGTACATTTTTAGATAAGATCGCCATTAACGTTTATTCAGCAATGAATAACAGTAATCTGTTACTGAAATGAGTACATCCATTCAGTCAATTCATATAAGCTTTCTCATTTACGATTTAAAAAGTTGTCAAAAGCTTCCTCCATCCTTTTTAGTCCTCGCTCGACGCCACACTTTGCATATTATTTGGAAAATTTAGCCAAGCAGAAAGCCATTTATTTTAGAATATTAAGTACATCTAATTTAGCATAATTCCACAAATTCCTGTGTAATTTAGTATCCCCGACCGGCCAAATTAATTCACAACATATGCACCAAACAGACAACGCAGGATGTTGAAATACGATCAACTCTTTCATAAAATTAAAGTTATTACTTACACATTTATTAACAAATAGCCAAACAAAAAGCAGTAATTAAGAAATTCCACTTTAATGCATTAATTAGTACAAATCGAGTCGCTAACAAAAAGTCAACGTCAGTTTAACGAGACAAGTTTTTAGAGCTTTTTACTTGTCTGTTCGCCCAGATTAAATTTCAAACTTTCGAAGATGGGTAAAAAAACTATTGGAAACTTCTCCCATTTTCCAAAATTTTACTATAACAACAACTTTAATTACTCAATATTTGCACAAATGTTGAAGTTTCAATCAAAAACCAGATTTCCTGTTCTTCATGTGGTCGGTTCTTTACTTCTTTGCAATGCCGCGCCGTCTAAATAAAATAAATACGAAAAATCTGTATTTACTCACATTAGTCAGAAAGTGCTAGGTTTGGCATAACCATAAAATTGGCAATAAATCATTCCCATATATTAATGTGTATAACTTACAATGTGTACATACACCAGGCCCCCACTTTACAAAATGACCTGCCCTTACCCTACACAATAATTTTATATGTGGGACAGGCTTTTGTGTTGAGGTACAAAAACCTAATAATCTTTTAAATTGGCTATATTTTATCCAATCAAGAACAAATGATATGAATAATGCTTAATTAATATTGATTGGCTTCATCACCAAACTAATAATTTTTTAAATCCAAAAAATGAATGGTTACTGGAATCCCAAAAATGGTAATTTTGACTTATTCAGTTGACGTTAGGATTAAAATTTGGATTTGTCTGCATCTGTCGTTTCACGCTCGCTTTTGTGCTGAACCAATTTTAAATATCAAAAATCATTGGGATATGAATGGAGGCCTTTCTTTCGTCCTGGCACCCAGAGCCCATTTTATTATTTCTGGAGAGCCCACCAGGAAACCCCCGGCACGTGCCTGATGACGAAAGTAATTCCAGTTTTTGCATTTCAAACTTTGGTCCCTGTTGAATCCAATTTTTATATAACAAAATGTAATTTTTACGTTCAGCAATGTTTGGAAGAAAAATAATGACGAAATAGCAACAGCAATTCCAGATTTTGCAATTAAAATTTTGTCTTTGTTTAAACCAAATTTTGAATATCCCAGGAAGATCACCGTAATAACACTTTAATCTTCGACTTTGTATGACTCCCGCATCTAAACATTTAAAGATAAAAATATGCTGTCAGGGACTGTTTAGTACGAAATTTAATTCTCTATAAAAAAAAATGTTATATTCGATTTTGCAGAGTTTCAAATAAAACCTCGAAAGCTATGCTCATTTAACCGCCAGTTAGTTAATGCCCTGACCTTACGGAGCGCGAGCGTTGCAGTTTAGAATAGAATTCGCAGCAATACCAACAACACTTTTATTTTTATTATTGAACGGGCAATCGTAAATTGAAGCCATATAAAACGAATAGTTAATCATTTTAGACGTCACAATGAAGTTAATTTGCTATGGCATATTAAAAATCAATCTCGAACAATAAACTGGCAGTGTCGACGCCGACTATTATTATTTAAATTCTTGTATTAATTTTAATCTCGCTCTTTGAATCTTTGATCGACTTTATTGTTATTTATTTTTCCTGTCGATACGAATGTATCAGATATGTGATATTCGACGCGTTCTTCTAATTATCTCGATTCAACAACCTGGAGAGGAATTATTATTGCTTCACTTGGGTTGGTTTCCAGATACAAAACCCATTATTTGTGTAACCAAAGAGCAGCATTTTCTTTTGATAATGGACATGTATGTGACACGTGACTGACACGCGCGAAACGCTGGTGCCTTTCAGTAAAATGTATTGAAATTTTTCGAGTAATTGTCAACACCCGTTGAACAAAATAAATGTACTTTCAATTATTTAAAACTGCGCCGAGTTATTAGTGTTGACATTCTCGTTCTTCCTTTGTGTACAATTTTTACGGTTCACGATTTAATTTGTAATTGTTTGATGTGTTATTACTTTAATCACAATGCAAACATCAATCAAAGCGACAGATATGTGTTGGAAGAAGTACAGCGGGAACAAAATGGACCACCTTGTCCATTTAACCCTTTGACGACATCTCTTTTTAATTGCCCACAAAAAGTCTTACGATTGTCTATACCCACTAATGTGTTCCAGTCTGAGTTGAAAAGCGAAGAAATTGTTTTATCTCTTCTTATTTATTCAACATTCCAACGTCGCTACCAGTTTTTGAAAAGCGAATCCTCTGCAGATTGTCTAAGATTAGTTCTACTGCATTTAATCTGTTTATTTGTATAGATTTGTACCTTAAAAGGAAACTTGTTTCGATAGCGTGTGACGTTTCGAATTTATTGTTCCTTTTTTGTAATACCAAATTCGGACTTGAGATGTAATTTTATTGTTCGTTTTCCGCGCGCCCTAGTTACCCAAAATATCGATTTTGAGTGCGTTCGAAACCAGTCGAAGGTGGAGTTTTTATAATCATTCGACTATGTAAAATTGCATTTTATCCATTGGACCATTTCTTTAATCCGTCTTTTGTAAATCGACGAGCTTTATTGTAACGTGTGTAAATTACATAGTAGGGTACCATGCATTTTTCATACCCTGGAGCAGTGCTTTTGTCGAGTAAGAATAATTTACTTTTCTATAATGGATGTAGCATCTCTCCAGGCCCAGATAGCTTTGCTTATACTAATAACCCATCTGTTATTAAAATAACATTTGCTTTTAGAACAGTTAAAGGGTGGGATTGGCAAATGGTGAATGTTGTGGAAGCGGTCTTCTCCTTACGGACGATTACTATAATACAATGCAAAAGACAAGTTAATATAAATTTGATGAATGGTATTCATGGTCTGTGACATCGAAGGCGCCTTCCAGCTCCTACAAGCTAATTAATTCATAAATCAAATCTTCCCAGCGCCAGCGTTTATGCATACATTATTTTACCGGTTGGTTACCAGATGCACTTCCAAGTTATTTCTATTTTGTACCGTACCGAAAAAGATTGCGTAAGAATGTAGGTGATTATTTTTAATTTATCTTCTTTGCAATTATTAAAGTAGTTCGTACACCTTACAAAAATAAACTCGTTTCAAATTAATAAAGAAATAATTACTCGTCATTACAATTACGAATTTTTCCAGAAAATATTTTATCAGTTATCCCTGACCTTCCTTGAAATAAATGCATAGGAAAAGGAAAGCAGATCAGAAACTGGTATTTTTGCATGTAGAATAATTTGGGTCAAACCCACCATGGTCAAACTTAGCAGTTGGCAAAGAAAGAGGCGGGCAGTGTACTGAAAAACTTGCTTGAATAAAACTAACGGGGAAAAAATTAATCAAGGGATGCCGCCGTAACGGAATACTGCATGCAGCGGACCAATACCAACCATTAATAACGGTTAATAACCCCTGAAGGGGACACACTTTTAATACTCCCTCTTAATCGATACAAATACCGGTTTGTTGTTCGATTATCTTTGGAAATGTGAAAATTAATAATTTATCCTTTTCGCTATATTATGTCTTGGTTCTTTGATACAAATATTATTTGTTGGTTCGCTGCGGATGACGTCATATTCGAAGCACTAGAAGCATACTATTGCTGGTGTATTTGCTCTAGAGGTGGTGCAAAACATTTCAACTTCTCAAGATCAAGCTGGTGAAAGGAGCCACAACCCCTTATTATTAATGTAATAAGGTATATAGAAAAATTTCATCTCATTTTAAGTGATTACTTCATCTTTTATGATGGTACTCTCTACAGCCAACCTATACCCTTCGAAATTTGAACAAGTCAGGGAGCTTAGAACGCAGCTTCAATCCACGATTGCTGGATTAAATTCGCTACACGAGGCTTCATAACACGCAAGCCAACAACTAGGAACCCATAAATGGACTTCCCGAAATTTAACCGTGACACCAACATCATGAAAAATCTGATCTCCCCAATTTTGGACATCGCCGTCATCGACAGCATCCAGGATAACGGAATCAGGATTAAAACAATCGTCCCACAAAGCGAGAACAATTAAAAATTTTTTTCTCGTATCGTCCGAGACACCGTCACAATCCATGGTGGTTAGTGTCAGGTTTCAATGATTAAAACCTCCCCCTCGCAGCCTCTCGAACCACCGTGCCGTGCCGTCAAGCTTTACTTTTACATCTGACATGGTTGTTCTCCCAGTAGCGTAACTACCAGTGTGCGCGGTGTACGAATGAACACAACCCGTAAAATCTAAGGGGCCATAGACAATGTAAAGTAAAAACTAATGGCACCGCGCCAGTCTTCTTAAGCAAAGGTAAAAGGTGCCTGTGCAAGCGGGAAACGGACAACTCGGCAACGAGAAACCACCGATCGAGCTTAGGTTAGTATTAAAAGAAAGATCCGCCGGTGCCGAGTTCTTGCGAACTCTTCCTTGTGCTGTGCTGGGGGGTATTCCATACCCCCCAGACCCCCCGGTTTCACGCCTATTTCATTTTGTTTGAACTGGCCGGGGGTTGGTACAGTGCAAATTAAACCGCTTCATATTAATCGCTAAATATTTATTTATACATTTAAAAACATTGTTAAAGTACAACAAGTTTATTCCCCTGAAATGGGCGAGAAACCGGGGGGTCTGGGGGTATGGAATACCCCCCAGCACAAGGAAGTAACGACTTTTCAAAACTGATATAGATATTTTGCATTGTACAGCGGTGGATAAAGCCCACTAAATACCCTAAAATGAGCTAGCAACCGAAGGTCTGGAGAGGTATGGACAGTGGCGTAAATACGGGGGAGGAAGGAATGGTCCCGGGCCCAATAATAATGCTTTGGACTCCCTTAAACTAAGTTATATTGCGGCCAAACTTTTTTTTAATCGCACACGTCTCAATCGAGGGGCCCATCAAAACTCTTGCTCCTGGGCTTAAAATGTGAAGTTACGCCACTGTGTTCTCCAATTTTATTTTGCCGATCTCGTTCTAATTGTTCCCCTGGGTTAACACCAATTGCTAAATATGTGTCCATCCATACCACAGTTGTAGCAATAACGATGCCACTTGCACGTGCCCGCTAAATGGCCCCCACCACAACACCGCCAACACTTTTTTTTGGATATTTTGATCTCTTTACCATCCGATATTTGGTACTCTGAGGCCTAACTCCTTTTGGGTGTAGCAACCCCCCTCCCGCTGATGCAAACCGGACTGTGTCTGGTTCTCATCAAGGGAAACTTTTTATTCTTTCCGAGGACGATAGTCGCTGCAAGGTAGAGAAAGAGTACCCTAATAACCTAATAAAGCGATCACCTTAACTCATGATTAGTTCATGATATGGAAGGTTATGTTCTCGCAGAACTAGAAAGTAGTGACAGACTTTAATCCATGGTTCATGGTGAAGTAGGTCAAGTTCTGGAAGAGTGACTCTCGTACTTATTGTACTACTTAGAATTCTAAGTCTAAGAGGAAAGTAGGATGGGCTAAAGACCTTAACCATGACCTTAACCCATACACCAATGGTGGAAGAAGTTAGTCTATTAGGGCAAACGCCTGGAAGCTTGAGTAATGAACACAAGTAACCTTAAATGGACACCTAACGGAGGACGGCCTTAACTTATACAAGGTCACTTGTATAATATGAAAGATCGGCATCCTAGTGGACTCCAAAGAAATAGCTTGAACTTGAGACGGCCGGCAGTCTCCATGTATGTTTACGAATCATTCTTGAAACATTTGGACCACTCTTTCAAAAATAAAAACTACTACGGGGGTGGGATCCCCGCGGGATTAGGAGGTTGGACTCGTATTGGCACGTAGTTTTCGGAATGTTAGGCTAAAAATTGTCCGTCTATTGTAATGATTGTTTGGACCTCAGTACGGCCTGTTTGTCGGGATCCCTCCACCGAAGGCCAAATCAGTGGATTTGCAACCCGGTGATACTAATTAGGCATCTTGGTTCGCCGAGGATCCTCTGCGAAGTGTAATTCGCAGCCTTTCTCCTGTGGGGGAGGATGCAGGATATAAGTTAATTCCACAGCTACCATCTAAAGCTAACAATGTTTTAAACGTAGTAACCATGGTGATGGAGCACACATTTAACTCCATTTTAATTTTAGACGTAATCGACAGGGACGCAGCTTTGCTTCTTTCCAACTCAAAAGTTGCTACATTGGTCTTTCTGGTCTTTCTGGGTGTTGTCCTGAGAGACAACCAAGTTTCCATTCCGACAACCGTCGAGACTTCTTCTATAATTCTTTCCTTGTCCAGCAGTAACTCAATTGATTGGATTTTCACTGTGGTCTTCTTGGTCAGGTCTTCGATCTTTAGATCTTCTGTGCTTTTATCCAGTTTATTTTGTAATACGTGGGGACCATGGTCATCTTGCATCATTTCAATGATGCCGAATACAATCCAGCGTACGTCTAACCAGACGAAGGACATAATGGGGCCCAGCGCTGACTTTCCGTGACATCATTGAGTTCACTGTTCATCAATTTCCTGTAGGACAAATTCGATAACCGAATTGATTTCAACCATTTAAACACAATCCTCAAAGATGAATTATACAATTTTATGATTATGTATTGTTTGAACTACCCCAACTTCAAGTTTCATTTTATACAGAATGTCTTGATTGCAAATTAAAGCGTCTGCTTTAAATTGATGAACTTGATCCGTTTTTGCAGTATCAAAAATACTCAATATAGGTTTAAAATTGAATCCAACTGTCCAAAAGTAAAATCTTAAGTTCACTTTCTTACCAAATTGCTAATTAACCCAACTAACAACCGCCCTATAACTAAAACTTTGCAACTATCGGAAGTTACCGATTAAAGCAACAGGACTGGCATTAAAATATATTAATTGCGTTATATTCCATGGAAGTGGCGCCTGCTAAACAAAAGTCACTAGAAATCTCTTCCCTCTCAGTGAAGATAAGATGAAAAATATCAGCAATTAATAGACGTCCTAACGATGACAAGCTTGCCAACGCCAACCTAAGCTACCAGTCTACCCGAAACGACTACACTGAATGAGACTGAAAGGCCGAGCAACTTAATTCAATCATAAATCCAAAATGCATACAATGCCACGTTTGAACGTAGGGTTGCGTCACATTATGATTACGTTAGTTTTTACATTTCTAAATGTAGTAGAGTTAATTCAAGATAAAATGACCGGGCGAAGCTAATGTGCAGAAACGAAAATCCGTCCGGTGAAATCATTTTTGCAACGAAGGGGTGTTAGGTTGAATTAAACCACTGCGTACTACCTGTCAAAAGTAAATAAAATACACGACAGCGCTGGGACGTTCAGACGTTCTCCCTCCACTTCTACCGCGCAAGAAATTGGCTACGCCCAGTCATCTTATTGTGAATGAACTATAGCTTGCCCACACAGTGTTGATGTAATCTGTATTTCGTTATTTACTACGAATTTCGTCCCCATCAGTTTGAAACTTCAGAAGAAGTTACTTTACCCCTTTTACGTTTGAGGATTATTTCTCCCACTGTCATTATCCATGACCTTACCTTTCGCAAGGGTTGATTACCCTATCTCTTCCAACGCTGTTCACGTTATCGGGATTTACTCCGCTAATTACTGCATTGAGCTTCAAAAAGTCTATTTGTTAAGGGTGGTTTTCTAAAAATCCATAAACATTTTTATCAAAATCGACATCATTAACCCTTAAGAATATAAAACGTGATCATTAAATGTGCGGTTATGAAAAAAGTATCCATATTATTATCGTACGTCATAAAGAGATAATCGAATGTATAATAAAACTACCAATGTAATTACAAAACGAAGGCAAAAACGAAACGAGGGTCTCAGGCAGTAAAAAGTATTTTACGCGATCAGCAACTCTTCTAAATTCTCATAAAAGCTGCTTAATTTTATTGGTGAATTTTTGAAACATTATTTTAAGTTGTTAGTATGCGCATAATATTTCTGAAGAACTTGCGCCCGCCGAGGTGAATAATAATCAATTAGCTTAAACAATGCAGATATTAAAGTATTAACATTCACACGGTTAACACGTAGACTCCTCGGGTGGTCTCAGTTATTGCACGGTTCCGAAATTTTAATGTTTTTTTCAAAATTTGCAAACGATAAACTTGTGAGTTTTACGACCAGACTGCTGGGTTGGTGATAATTTTGCAAGGAGTTACTAATTACTTAATATGAAATTGATGTTACGTTAGCATAATATCTAATGTCAATTATTGACGGTTTCCGATGATGCTTCAGTGATTTAATACTGAGAGAATAATTTGCACGACTGGTCATGCATTCAGTTATAGGTAAATAAATTTATTTGCACTGCCATGAATTAATTAATTTAGTGATGGCGCGAAATTATTTATTCGGATCGGATTTAATCAAGTATTTGCACCTATTTAAATCAACTAGATTATCTGGCTGCTAATATTTCTTCTAAAAATGAAAATTAATAGTTGCAATTCTTTGGAGCATCAAGCCTAATTAGAATGTATGGTAGTTAACCGCTTAATTAAAACATTTTTAGTCGACATTTCAACGCAAAATTAGTTTAAAATTTAAATTGACATTCACATTTATTTTCACCAATCATTTGCTTGCATTCTTAAACAGCAATCATAATTATTTAAGTTTAAGCTAATAATACCAAAAATTTAATTAAAATTGGGGACAAAACATTTCCTACCTGAAGCTTTTTCGGTTTATTTTTGTAACCCGTTTAAAGAAGGTCTTTGGTCTACTTCTACTAATTCAATTCTTCCCCCATTTCCGAATGTTTATATTTTGACACGTTGTAAAAGCAAACATTCCATTTGCCGTGCTCCGTCCGACGCTGGTTTACGCTTGAAGGAAGAAAGAATGTAAACCATATCGGAAAGCAACCCATACAAGTGTTAACTTGAGAAAAATGTCTAAAAAGATGTACGATTATTACCTTTCGATTACCGTTTTCTTATCAACTTCTAAGGTGGTCGATCATTACCCTCAAAGTGGAACACGTTTTTTTTAGTTCTCGCTGCAACTTGAAATCAGATCCAATCGCAATATTGTCTGCATTCCGTACATAAATGCAGGCAATTTTTTATTGCTAATCGGTTTGGATGGGTTTTTAGGAAGCGCATTTCGATGCAAGAATTTTTGTAATCAACCGCATATCTGTTTTTACGAGTTAAATTTAACTATCATATTCAGCAACAAAATTTTATTTCTCAACCTGGATTCGAACCCTAGCGTCTACTGTTTTATATTATGCCAGTCAAACTTTCTTGCCATGATATTTAATGATTTTGCTCCATCTAAATTTGCATTTTTTATGTTGCCTCACTCGAACTTTTGAACAAAAATAGGAGTCTAGAACGGCAGCAGTAGCAGTGTAATCATTTTTGTTGAAGCCTAGGGTGATTTGTTCGATGAGGTGCAATATTTAATCGGAGCAGGACATTTGAACGCGGCCGTTTGAACGCAGAGACGTTTGAACGCGAGGACGTTTGAACGCAGGGACGTTTGAACGCAGGGACGTTTGAACGCGAGAAATTGCACCTTCCCTCGACTTATTAATGACGCACTTTATTATGACCAAATTAGGGCAAAAGGTAGATCCACAGGTCGAGGTTAGGTTAGTGTAAGGAATCGACTTTTATTTAAAGAGAGGATCATTATTAAAAGGTAGATCCCGGTTGATGCTAGGTTAGTGTTAAGAAACGACATTTTTTAAAGAGGTCATTAAAAGGTAGATCCACCGGTCGAGGCTAGGTTAGTGTTAGGAATCGACTTTTATTTAAAGAGAGGATCAATATTAAAAGGTGGATCCCGGTTGAGGCTAGGTTAGTGTTAGGAAACGACTTTTTTTAAAGAGAAGGAAGAAGGTCATTAAAAGGTAGATCCACCGGTCGAGGCTAGGTTAGTGTTAGGAATCGACTTTATTTAAAGAGAGGATCATTATTAAAAGGTAGATCCCGGTTGAGGCTAGGTTAGTGTTAGGAAACGACTTTTTTTTAAAGAGAAGGTCATTAAAAGGTAGATCCATCGGTCGAGGCTAGGTTAGTGTTAGGAATCCACTTTTATTTAAAGAGAGGATCGATATTAAAAGGTGGATCCCGGTTGAGGCTAGGTTAGTGTTAGGAAACGACTTTTTTTTAAAGAGAAGGTAATTAAAAGGTAGATCCACCGGTCGAGGCTAGGTTAGTGTTAGGAATCGACTTTTATTTAAAGAGAGGATCATTATTAAAAGGTGGATCCCGGTTGAGGCTAAGTTAGTGTTAGGAAACGACTTTTCTTAAAGAGAAGGTCATTAAAAGGTAGATCAACCGGTCGAGCCTAGGTTATTGTTAGAAATCGACTTTTATTTAAAGGTAAATCCCGGTTGAGGCTAGGTTAGTGTTAGGAAACGACTTTTTTTAAAGAGAAGGTCATTAAAAGGTCGGTACCTAATCCAATTATATAATTAAGTACATATCTAATTGCTCGCGTTCAATCGTCCCTGCGTTCAAACGTCCTGCGTTCAAACGTCCTCCTCGCGTTCAAACGGCCGCGTTCAACCGGTCGCGTTCAAACGGCTGCGTTCAAATGTCCTAGACCGATATTTAATGGATTATACAGTTTCTCCAGTTCAAAATCCAAATTGTTCATCCTGTAACTTGCCGGATGCAAGCCAGAACGATTTTTTCCGCTACTTTTCCAATGGATAGGACGATAGGAGTAGGCTGATTGGACGGTAACTTTGGGGTAGATGGCTTTCTTGCCCTATTTTATGGATCATGAAACCACGATGACGTTGGTTTTCTTCCAGAGGTGAGAAAAGTGTCATAGACGAAGGGAGGCATACAATCATATATGATGCCTGTGCTCGGCTGAAGATGTCTGGATTGGTTTTGGAAGATTTGATTGCAAGGCTCACTTCCACTTCAACTTTCACAAAGTTTTTGATGGGTGCGATTGGAGTTTGGGTGGTATTGATGTTCGAAGTTGATGGCATAGACATTTTTTTTATTGTCGCTCTTGGCCAAGGTGCCATTGGGTCGTTTGATGGCAACCATTGTGGTCAGTACTGGGTAGTGATAATAATAATAATCTTGATTTCCAACAGGCAAACCCAATAGTAGGAAAAATACATGAAAGGGAAAAACTACAAAGGAGTAAAATATAACATTTTAAATAATTATTTTGGATTGTTGTCTGTTGAAGCTTGATTTCATGAAAAAGAACCTGAGAAACTCTTATGGAAATATCCTTTTTCGGGACAGATAAATTTGGGAGCGATCGGGATTCGAACCTATGACCTTTAGATCTATAGCTCCATTCCCTAACCACTAAACTCAACTACCTGTTGATGTGATTGGAAGTAAGCTCGCAGATAGTGGTCAGGCGGCGCTAGAAGTAAATGTCTTTGAAGATTTCAACTTCTAGAAAATTGAAGGGTTCCAATATGTGAGTACTGTTGGGGTATTATTGGTTGCTAAGTTAAGTTTGCTTTTTGGGGTTGCTGTAGAATGTAGATAGATGAGATTTGGAGGCAGCCGTAATTGAGGGTGTGGGTGGCGATTCCAGTAGCTTAAATTTTATTGAAAGAGAGTGGACGATGTCGTGGTGTTCAATTGAATATGGATAACTCTTGCGTATTGGCGATAATTAGGGTATATCAAATAATTGATCAACCTTGCATGTAGTTGTGCTTCATTGTCAAGTATGATGTCGAAACCATACTTGAAGACAAAGTCAAGTAGTTGACAGAATTTTTACAGTAAGGTGCTTGATGTAGACTGAACAACTATCCTGCATCCTCTCCCTAGAGAGCTATCGGACCGTGGATTTTATCCCACGGTAGGATTTTCCTGGCAAGCCCCAACACAGCTAGGACTACTGATGACTAGGTCACCGAGATTCAGTTCTGATTCCATTTAGTTTTATACCTACATTCTCAAGAAGCACCAGCCCCTGCGAGTTCAACAACAATGGTGGTGGGATAAATCAAGCATTCGAAGAATTAATAACCTAGAGAACCTAGGGCTTTAGCCTTCCGTGCCAGGGCAAGTTTCCAAGCATGAGTTACGACCGCCGCGCGCCGCTTCTTAGGCGTCTATATGGAAACTTGATGACCTGATGACCATTCGTCGGTGTAATTAGTGATGACTTGGGGTGACGAATCCCAGAGTCAACCTTCATGGTGAGGGTAAGGTTGACGTTTACACTCAACCTTAGCCGCTGCAACCCTGGGGTATTCGAAAGGAGAACTCATGTTCTCTTTCTGGCCAACACTTTAATAGCTATAACAAACAAGTGCGCATTTCAGAATAATAGAATACACAAGGCCTCGAATCTCGTTAATCCATTCATGTCCATCACTAATTGTAATTATATAACAAGACATTTGGTTACCTTACGAGAGTAAGGGCCAGTTTATCCACCTCTAGTTAGTGTCCCAAGTAAATTTATCTGACAAGTAAAATTTTTAAAAGACCTTTTAAAAGGCTTTTATGGCATTTAAAATTTATTTGTAAGATAAATTTACTTGGAACACTAAAAAAAATAAATTTTAAAGGCCATAAAAACCTTTTAAAAATTTTACTTGTCAGATAAATTTACTTGGGACACTAACTAGAAATTGATAAACTGGGCTTAAATCGTGAGCTTACTGCAAAAACTGACCAAGTCTATATTAGGACCTATAAGGACTGCACTGCATGGTCAGTTTTTAATTCTCATTTTGAGGCTAAACTTTTAGTTAAAATTTAAAAACAAAAGTCTCACCAGGGGGGGCGAAAGCCGAACAACTTAATCCCATTCTTCTTTTTAATTTATAACTAAAATTTAAGCCTAAAGAAGAGAATTAAAAACTGACCATGCAGTGCAGTCCTTTATTAAGGTCCTAATATGGACTTGGTCAGTTTTTGCAGTAAGCCCACGAAATATTTATTTTTTTCAGGCCGTTGGTGGTTAGCTGTGCTGCTTATGCCTTACAGAGCTCGATATTCCTCAAGTAGAAAATTATTGTGGGATTGGCCTGGGTGGTCGATTAAAAGTTGAAAAGTTATTGAATTTTACACGTTAGATGGTCTCTTGGCGGGGCGGGGGGGGGGTAATCGTGCTGGCGTTAATTTATTATATAGAAACTAGGTTTGGGGTAGATTTGTAACCCTCTGAAGTTAACCGTGTGTGCACCTTCACAATAATTATCACATGCAGCTGAGGGATGTTCGTAGATATGGCGATTTAGTCGTGATGGAGATGTTAATTAATTTTGAACGATTGAAGGTCGTTTTGGACTTGTCGGATTTATCTAACTGGACCAAATGGAGATACATAGGGTGCTGTCTTCTGTTGCCGCGGCGCATCTGGTAGACTGAGATGGGACGAAGCCGTTGGGAGACCCTGGAGCACTACCTTTTAATGGGATTCTTATGTTGCAATATGTAGAAGTGTGGGCAGGTTTTTCTCAATGAAAAATTTGTCGAGTTTGGAATAATTTTCTTCAGTCTTGGTTGAATTGAACGTACCATCTCGTAGAGTCTTGTCATTGATAATTTGGATGCCAGTTTTATGCATCAGTTGACTCACCTTGGGTCCATCAGACTTGATGCATAGCATGATGGAATTATTTTTGCTCATGATGTCGTACCGTTGGTTGATTCTGGTCTGAATTCGGTGGTGAGTTTGCTCGTATTCATGGTGGTTTTCTCATTAGAGTCAACGGTATTGTGGTTTGGTTTTCTTCCTTTACAGCAGGGTATATCGGTTTTTAGCAGTAGACCCAGTGGCTTAACTTCAAATTTTAGACCTGGGAGCAAAAGCTTTGATGGGGCCCCTCGATTTGGAAGTGTGCGATTTAAAAACAAAATTTGGTTTAATCAAAATAATACAGTTTAAGCGGACTCTCTGCCCCCCCCCCAGTTATTTACGCCATTGTCCATACCTCCCCAGACCCTATATTGCACACTAATTTCTTTTAGTGGCCTTATCCACCCTAGAAAATTAAATATACACTTCTCAATGAGATGAAATTGATTTATTAAAAAATCAATTAAAACATTGTTAAACCAAAACAAATCTATTCCCCTGAAATGGGCGTGAAACCGGGGGGTCTGGGGGGTATGGAATACCCCCCAGGTATACGTAAGCAACTAGCCGACTTGTTAAAATTGATAACCAAGCAAGTGTGATTCTTGAATTGTCTTCTTGTTGCTTACATAACAAACGGAATATTTTATACCCCAAAGCCCAGCTGGAGTGGCTTGAGGAGTGACAGGAACGGAAGCTGAAAACCGGAGGTAGTACAATGACCCCCCAAACCCACTAAGCCTTACATTGGTTCCATGTGTCAAGTTTGAAGAGAATCATCGGTAACCATGGCAACGATATTTGCTTTTAATAATTAGGTACGAGAATTGATTAAAGCTAAAATATACAAAAGAAATAAACTATTTATTTGGTTTCGAAAAGATTGTTTGTTGCTTCCTTACGGAAATATTCACAGACCCTCCAGTTCTTAAGCGCACTTTCTATCTTTCGCAAAACGCAGACCAGAAGGTCCAGGAGAAAAGTATTTCCTAACCTAAGCTCGACCGGTGGATTTCCGTTGCCTAATTGTCCGTTTCCGGCTTGCACAGGCGCTTTTTACCCTTCTTGAAGAATTTTTTACTTTACATTGCATCGGGCCCGTAAGATTGTTCGTTCGCACACCGCGCACACTGGTAGTTACGCAACTGGGTAGGCCATCATTACAAGAGCCGGTGGAGTAGTTCTTCTGATTTTTGTAACCTTGAATTTCTCTGTGATTGGGTTAGGATTATATTGGCCTTGGAAGTTTTGGAGGCGATGTTCATTTCATCTCAGTACTTGAATTTTTCCTCCAGTAGGAGGGTGGCAGCATCAAATTAAACTCACATCCTATTCAATGGGATCTCTTGATTGAAGGAATCGAGGTCAGCCATGTTGTCAATAACACAGAATGAAGTGCTGGAATTTAAAAAAGTTCTATCGTAGAAGCACAATTTTGTTGAATTTGGAACAGGAAGTGACAAAAACTTTACTTTTGCAAATATAGGTATTTATCGTTCTCTTGAGGTTACAGTTGTTCAAAAAGTTCTTCCGTATTTTTTCATAATTTATCTAATCATAACTGATTAGCGCCATCTATTGACATTCTTTTCAAATATATTAGGAGATTCCAAAACCAACAATTATATCGTCAATCTGATACTTTAATAATAATAATCAACGGTTCCACTTGTCCCTGTGTTTAGTCCACAAATATTAAATTAGTTAAAATGACTTTTTTTTATCATTAATAATAAATTAAATAAAAAAATTAGCCTTTGAATGTCAATATTACATTAAAATTTGAATTTTACTTTGCTGGCTGCTGTTGATTAATTTTAAATCAGAATTTAATATTTTAGTAGTACACATTTCATAATTATGTATATTTTTGTACAATGGAAGCCTAGTCACCTCAATCATAACATACTTTTTACGACCTGATTGAAAAAATGCTTCCATTGTAATGTAATGTAGCTATTATAGGCAGATATTACAATTTACAGTTTAACAAATACTGCGCGATTTACTAATTACGGATTAAATTTGATTAGGGGAAATTTGTTTACCACTTTTAAAATCTGATAAGATCGAAACATGTATTTGAAATTGAAACCTTCTAACCTGGGATTTGCATCATCCCAGGACGATCATCATCATTAGAGACGGTCGGAACATAGTGGTCATGCGAGTTGATATGAACGCTAAATACCCGGTTCGAATCCGAGTGAAGTAAGAACTTTATTCTGGCCGTCTCTCTGGTCCTCCAGGTTGGGGGTTCTTCGTCGGGCTGGGCTTTCCGTCGTAGGTAAAAAATGCAATGCCGTGAATACCATTTGATATTAAAAGTTAATATTATAATGGTCAGCCAAGACCCATCAGGGTTGTAGCGCTACACGATAGATAGATTATTACTTCCTTGAAAAGTCATTTTTCTTAGGGATATAGATAATAATCAGGTGGCGTAAAATATGACGTAAGTCCCAGGTTAGGAGAATACAACTATCGCTATTTCCTTCAGTTTCCTTCATTTTCAAAACTAAATTAAAATTTGATGTTAGTATTTTTAATTTAATTTTAAATGTCCTGTCAGAGATACGTAAAAATCAGTTAGTAAATTCTTTCGGTAATATTTTTACCTAAAGCCGGTACTGACGCAGAAACTGCAAATCCATTTTAGAATGTAACTTATACGGTTTGGATAATATTATTTGTGGTATATAATTGTATTTATTGCAAAGTTTATCGGATAACTTCAAATAATGTCGCAATCAAATATTCAAATCGATTTCGGGCGCATTTTGCTCATAATAATAACAAAAGTTACATAAATTTTTAATTACTTATTTACGTTTAATTAAAAATTGTAAATTTGTTTAATTGACATTTAATTATTAAGTTGTATTAATAATTTACATAACAGCTCGAGAAAAGTTTAAATAAATCACAAATAACAAAATTCGAGTAGATTTTTTTATTTTATTTAGTTTACTCTTCAATCACTGATTTTTTATATCTGATTGAAGAGATTCGTAAGATAGAGATTAAAAAGAATCATTAATGCGACTAGCTTTTATTTCCAGCGTCGAGGGTGCGGTTCTCGTGAATTCCGTCAGGTTATTCAATAAATCGAAGACAGAATTACTTTAGTAAATTAGCAAAAGAAAAGGTTAAAAGTGTAATTAAATTACAATTTGTAAGGTAAACGAGGCACTACCCTGTTACCCTAAAATTTTCTTCTAGTCTTCCTAGTTTTTTATTCGGTCTGAAACGACATATTAACGAAATCAATTTTCCAAAACATTTTGTTATTTATGTCATCATTTATAATTTGATATCCTAATAAAATTCATTTCTTTTATTGAGTTATTTTCATTTAATGATCTGATTAATCGAACAAGATAATTCTTTTCATGTTGTGTTCGTAACGACTTGCATTTTATTTCTATTTTACTTGTTTCCATATTATCGCAACTACGATCTTTTGAAATGTCCCACTTAAATTTACTCAATTTTAACGCTTAGCAATTTACCTAAAAAATTATTTTCTCCTAATGGACTTTTGTATTACATGACTTTTACCTTACTATTTCCTTATCGTGATTTTAAAACTTGCTTATATTTCTTACAAGTACATCGCTCGTTTTTTTGTTGTTGCGAGTGGTGCGTTTTAAAAAATGGGGCTATAAGTATCAGATAAGAAAAATGAAAAAGAAAGTGAGCTTTAGAAATTTATGGGTTGAGTTTGCAAAATAGTGAAGAGAACTGGTTCGATCAATAACTCCTTGTTAAAATTTTATTTAATGCAAAATTAACCGAATGACTGAAATGCAATGAAATATTTAATCTGTTTCGCAGAACTTTATTAAATTAGAATTTCTAATATGAACAATTAAGTAGATCAAAGGTCTCTCCAGCAACTGACTCATCAAATTCATTTTAGTAATCTTTGGTAGCTCACAATTTATTCCTTTAAATTAACTTTCTGCTAATTAAAAAACGAGACGAACATTTATGATGATGCAATTTTGGACCAAAACAGACAAAAGAAAATAAATTTTGTTGTGGCACTGACACCCCTAATTGTCACATGTGATGTGACTAAACCTATTATTTCCAAAATTGTGAAAAGACGGTTTGGCCCCTGCTGTGGTTGACGTGCCTGTAGAAGAGTCAGTCATGTGTTACTTATCAGGATTTGATGAATCACTTCATTAAATTAAAATGCGCTTTTTGAGGAACCAAAAATTTAGAGAATTTTTGTTGTATAAGATATTTAATTTTACCTTGGTATTTCGTTGGTATTAATTGCCACAGGATCAAGTTTCAGTGTGCATCCTACGCTTCAGTTTGTGGTACATTACTGCAATTATTACCAATCCGTTAGTTCGACCTGAGTTCGTTTTTTGAACGATTTTTATCTCAGTTGATCCTGAATAAGATGAAATAGTCAAAAAATAATCTATACTTTTATCATTATTAATTTGCTTAGGCAGTGGTTTCATCGGAAATGTCGATGTAGCGAATCAAATTTTGTTAAACAGAGTAGGTTGATCCTATGGACCTAGATTTGTCCAGGATCCACTGCATTTTAGGGTTAAATGGTTAAAGATGGTTAACAATTCAACAAAAACCCCAAAAAAGATTGGAAGTTTAGTTTTACTGGGTGAGAATCAACCTTTTATTGGAAACTCTTCAGATTGTTTGATAAAAATTATGGAATAATACAAAATCGATAGCAAATATTTCCAAATTTCTAGACACGCAACGTAAAATTAATTCCAATATTCGTTCAAACTTTTTTATTTTATTTTACTTTAAAAAATATTGCACGTCTCAAAGAATGTTTCGCACGCGACGATTTACAACAACCTTAATGTTCAGCAAATGATTTGATGAAAATTACCTTCATTTTTCAAAACTCGGTATAAATTGATACAGCAGTGATTATAGTAATTTAAGCTCCTCGTGGATTCTAAAAGCTTTTTATTTCTTGTGTGCTCAAGCTACATGGAATTAACCTTTAATTTCAGAAAAACCAGCAACGTTTTTCTTCCGCACGTATCGTTGCAAGGATGGAAATGAAAATTAAATGCAGGATGGCTGCCTAAATGAACATCCTTAATGCAATGTTGATCCATTCGTGCAACATTACTACATTGAAGTGTTCTGTATTTTGACAGAAGTAATCACTCACGCGAATGCAAACAACGTTTTATCGCTCCCTTCGCAGCCCAAAATTCTGCAACTTCTTATTCTTATTAAATTAACTGAAAACTTTGACTAATGGCACTGTTAAAATCACAATTCACCCTCTCTTTATGCTGACGTCACATAATCCGTTTTCGAGCTCGCATAATATTTTAAAATAACATCTTTTCAAAAATAATTAATTTTATTGCGCAGTCAGAGATTTTACATTTAAATTTGTCATTGTACAATTTTCAAATCAATTTTTTTCGGTAAACCAATTAAACTTTAGTACTACCTATCAGTTTTTTGCGTGTAAAAAACTCAATTAACGTGGAGCTGTTTTTATCAAACGCGCAATTTTTGCGAATAAATAAGAAGTTTATTTATGTTGCATTAGAATTGGTTAGGTATACAGGATGTCTGTTTAGATAAAGGGCTGGAATTGAGTGATCTGATTATTATCGCAACTCTGGCGAATGTTGACTTTGTCAAATTCAGAAAATACTGCAAATGGCGTGTTTGCAACGTATGTGAGTAACCTAATCACAACCCCTCACGTCATATTCAGGCTGAGTGATGTGGTGTTATTGTGTAATATTGATAGAATGTTATTGTGTCGTTAACGGACCTTGTACTGATTACCCGGATAATTCTGGAACAGAATAATGTTAATCCGATTAGAAATATTTTTTCTTATTGCCACGTAGTAATTTAATTTAGAGAAAGCGGTGGTAAACCACTGGCACCCCCCAACTGCCATGTTTACCTTCTGTTAAAAGTCACATTTGTCGACTTGCTAATTGCGATTCCATGTCTTCGTTATCAAAATTTAGAACAGTAAACATCAGTCAGGTTGTCAATCCGACAATCTAATAATAAAGAAATGAGACACTTCCACCGAAATGTAGCACTACGGTTTTTGGCTACCAAAACTCATTATTTATGTCAACTAAACGGAAACAAATGGGATTCCCTCGCATTCCTTGTTCGTCTTTTTGTCGAATTGTTAGAGACATGCAAAAGAGTTACATGAGTGTTGAAAAATAAATACAAATGTAAGCGAGAGAGCATTCCGACAGTTTAATCGAGCGCGTAAATCACACAATTAATTGTGTTCCAGCTTCTAAGTTTGGAGTGCCAGGATGGCCAGGATGTGGATAACAATAAATTATACTACGATCTGAATACTAGTAAATTTTATAGTACTACCTATGTATCATCAATAGGTAGATAAGATCTCATGTATCCTGGGGGATTGGTGTAGCGGTCCTTTAATGGAAAGCTCGCACTCGAAAATGATGTGATTCATTAAAAGAAAAAACTAAACCGTAATAATTAACGAAGGTATGTGGTGTATTAATACAGTACTCGTTATGTAATTTGCATCTCTTTGACTTTGATAATTTATCCCCTTGCTTTGTAATATCGTATCGAGTGGAATGACAGCAAAATAAAAATAAATTGCATGCATCATGCAAGCAACCACCTTGTCAGTCAATTTGTGATGAATTACTATATAGTGGCATTCGAACACTCAACAATAAAAGGTTTCCTATCACGATTCCACTGCTCGCAGAACAATAAGTCACCGTATTATATAGCCTTCCATGGTACATAAACTTTTCTTGCTACATTGTTTTTAAATTGCAACTATAAAAAGAAATAACCCGTTCAAAGAGTTCTAAAATTTGTAATTACATCATAAAAGCTGTTAGGATCAATTAATAAGGATTCATGTTTCATTTGACTTCATAAATTTTGTTTCACACCCACCGTAAATTTTCATAACCCTTACAAAGTAACATCGTAAAATTTTAGCCGGAAATAACAACAATTTTTGGAAGAAGTTATGACTACTACTTTTGAGGCAACGAATTTGATGACTCGATCTGCATACAGGGTACCCATGTTAAAATTCCATTGTATACTGTTCAAAAAGATGCAATATAGACTGAAATTAAACAAAAACACCCTGTATATTGCTAAAACTGATTCGGAATTTTGAAAACTAAAATGAAAACGACGCAAATCGAAGCCCCTGCGTACTTAAATTTTTCATTCCATGATTGTTCCAATCTTTTTACAGTTTGGTTTAGGTATTCCTGCGATATTCATAAAATACGGAAAATTTTGGAATTTGAAATGCTTTCTATTAACCTTTAACTAGTACGGTGAATTTTTCCTACGGAAGTAGTGAGGTGGTCGCCGCGGAAGCGACCAGCAAAACAACCTTTCGATAAATTGATCTTTTTAGGGGTTTTACAATCGTATTTGTAAGAAATCTGTTAGGGGTATGTTCCTAACACTACAAACGAGGAATAGATCGAAGCATTTTTCTAAATTATCAAAAATAACAAAAATACAGTCATTTTAATGCGCACCATTGCCTCGGAGGCGCCCACCTCACTAACTAAAGGTTAATAATGCATATTTTTTGAAAATTACAATTTCTTGGTAGTTAAATTAAAAGTAAAAGAAACTTAACCTAAGATTATTTAAAAATTGTTTAACAATTATAAATTCTTTGTTTAATAATTTAAAATTTAAAAATTCCAAATATCCTTACCCTTAAATTGCTGATTTTCAAAACTATTTTTCAACAAGCAAATCGATTGCTTTAAATAAACAAAAAAGTGCAGATAAGCAAATATGTTTTTTCAAAGCGTGCGTGGTCTAGCGTGGTATATTTGATTAAAAAATGTGTAAAATTTAACGTTAGATATCAAATATTTCAAGGTTTATCAAGCGGAAACGTAACGTTGAGAAAGGCATTTTAGGAAGAATAATGTAACAAAAAACCTCGAAGAAACCCTTATAAACAGAGTAAATTATTTTTAAAATACAGTATCTAAATTTACAAAGAAGTAAAATGAAAACTAAGTAATTCTAGACTAGTCAGATTATTACATAAATAAATACGTTCACATACGAATTTGAATACTATTATACTCTGTTCACTCAACAGATGCTGCTAAGCCACTCCCCATAAATTTATGCTTGCGCAGAACAATGATCGCATTAAGCATTGAACAATGAGGTTAGTGTTGTAAATCGGATTTTCAAAATTCGAGCAATAGAAAAATTCTATGCTAATATTCCGCGCTTTTTTGGGAGTGGTTTAGCTGCATGTGTTGAGAGAACAGAGTATAGATTGACAAGGCTGCACTGGAATCTGATTGTGTCACAGCTAGCGTACGTTACGAACAGATTTATACGTTCCTTAATAGCTTTGTTTGCGTTACCGATCCTGACTAAGTTCAAGCATCCGGCTAACGCGTGTTACAATTACGGCACTGACTTTTGACAGATTTAATTTAATACTATCCACCTTATTTTTTAAATAATTAAATTAAATTCCCGCCAGAATCTAACGATGCAAATAGATGGTCACCTGACCGAGAAACGATTTTAATTCAAAAAGTATCAATTGTAAACCCGATTAACCAGTACTTCCGGTCTTAGGGCCATGGCTAGCTCTGCGACGTTGCTAGGAATTCGGTTTCGCACAGCTATCTATCTAGAAGTATTGACTAATCTAAACTGCAATTGACGCTTTCTGAATTAAAATTTAAAATTATATACTAAGTAATGCTTGGTTGATGTGGTTGTTCGACCTTCAGACTATTCAAATGGTTTTTTAGATTGGTAAATCCTTTTTTTACTTTTTATGTGTTCTTATCAATCCAAAATCCCATAACAACGGCTATCCTTGGAGGGTATTCCATACCCCCCGGTTACAAGACCAACATAGTGTAAGAGCAGTCATGGATATTATTAAATAGCAAACAATTTCAAATGGATGATCAACTAGCGATGGTATTAGAACGGGCGGGGGGGGGGGGGGCGGAGTCTGGAGGCCCAGCGTGAGAAGCTTTACAGTTATACCATTTTTAAATGTACACAGTAAACTTTGTCAATTAAATCTTAATAAAAATCATCTAGATGGGGTGGATCTCTAATTGGTGTGGTTGTTCTATAGAACTTCATGCACACAAATTTTTAGGTTAGTAAACTATTTTCGGTTGTTACGAGTGCAACCAATTTTAATCCTGTATGCCATTAGATAAATAAATAAATAAGCATAGAACACTTTGTGGGGGGGGGGGTTGTTAAAAAAAACTGAATTTTGTATATTTTGAAAAAATAAAACCGAATTGTTCTTTTCAAAACAAATTTTATATTCTTCAAGCATTTTTTCTATCGCCCCCCCCCTCCAATTTGTAATAAAATTGTAAAAAAAACGGTGGAGACGAAAACTTTCCAATATTAAAAAATGTCGGATGTGGTTGTTCGGCCTACGGCCTCACTGGTTTTGTGATGTGGCCATCCCATGACTTTACCATACATTAATGATATGGTATTTATATAAAAACAGTGGTATCTCGTTAATCCATTCCCTCGCGTCACCGTAACCCCCACCATCAAGTTTCCGTGAACCGATTTCAACCAAAATCTAATCAGTTCTAAGTCTTAATATAAAATACCTAAATATGAAATTTGGTTATGAAATTCTTATTGGTTTGGGCGCTAGAGCGCACACAAAATTAAGTGACACACAGACACACAGACATTTGTTGATGTTTGGTCTCTTTCAACTCGTTAGACCCCAAGGACTCTAAATCCGTCAATATCTCAACTTTTTTTTTTTGCGATTTTATAACTTTCCCGTACTATATGGTATACTACGTATACTCATATTTGTTGTATGGTAAAGTAAAACCGTTCTTAAAAATTTATAATAAATTTTAGACATAAAATGCTTATTGACTAATAGGGCATTGTGAGTCATTTATAAAAGCAACGAACGAACAAGTTCTAACCTAATATTCAATTGCCATTTGTTTTAAGTAGTGAATGATGGTTTTAAAATTTGTTCCTACAAAAATAAATTATTTATTGTAGAGGTTTAGTGGTTTTCATTTTAAAAAGCGCGAGTGATTTTTTTATTTATTATAGTTGACGGAAATTCTAGAAAAATTGGAATAATGTTCAATTTTCACTTTAAACGAAAAAATTATTGTGGTGCAATATTGCATGTCGGGGGTATTTATTTAAACATTGTTTAGCCTATAAATAAATAAGAGACATTTTAAAACTTCAAGTTTTAATGATAAGTGATTTGTGAAAATGACCCAGCAGAGTTTCCAGAGGAAAATGGAAAAATTTTGAATAGAATGTAAGGTAGGATTTTTTGGTTTTTCGAATTTTTATCCCACAATTTTTATGCACGCTTAGGGTCGGCCAGTTGCAATAAAGCATCCAATTTTGATTTTTTGGGTCTTTTGTATTTTTTCTTAGAAAGTTTAACCCTGAATTCAAACATTCAACTGTTTGTGATACCTTATAATAGCAAAACTATCGGTGTTCTATGTGTTTCGTGGTCCCGAGTAGGCCGACAAAAAATTACAAGTACAAAATTTTGAGTTTTGAAATTTATTTTGCCATGGAACTATCATACGATTTTCAAAATATTATACTTACTTACTTGCGAATTTCGGGGAATACAGAAAGAATAGAAAAGAAAACCCACCATAGCAACGAAAATGAAGTAAGGGAAGCTAACCTAGTAACAGAAATAAAAATGGGTGGATAAAAAGCAAAATCTTCAATTGATAATGCGAAAAATAGTATTTATAACTCGGGATACAGTAATAAAAGTGACATTACTCATTTTTCAAATAATTCATTATATTTGTATAACTTGATCAACTTAGAAATAGTTTCAGTAAGGCCATCAGGCCGCACAACCTGTCCGATCTGGTTTTTAATAAGAAAAATATGATAAAAGTGATTATAAATATATGAATACAATAAAAGTTGTGCTATAGATTTTCGCAGCTATCGATCAAGTGTACCTGGGGGGTATTCCATACCCCCCAGACCCCCCGGTTTCTGTGATCGCCATTATGCCGGGTGCTTATTTGGAGATTAAAATTCCTCGTAACTATTTCATGAATCACAACAGATCAGTGGCGGATTTCCGAACATGGGCATGAGTATTTATAAGAAACGTTTAAATTTGTCCACAAAGCTCAGTGATCCTGGGCTCGTGACGCAGTCAAAATTGGTTTTTTATTTCTTACCAAGCTACATTTAGCTCCGGTGCGGCCTTCATACCGCACAGCTTGGACAAGATTATATTAGGTTATCATTATTTTTGAGTATGTAGCTTTATAGCAAATTATTACAACGGAGAAAAAATAAAAATGGCTATTCGAATACAAAACTTACATTATATCGAGATTTTATACGTGCTTGTGAAATCCAATGCCCGAACTCCCCCGCCAACCCCCCGGTTACAAGGACCAAAATAGTGTACCTATGTTATGAGGTTACGACATTACTTTTATTAAATCCCAAACAAATATAGCAACAAGTCGTTGTATTATAGGAGCGGGGAGTCGCCTGTTGGGGTGTGGGGGGTTAGAATATTTTCATAGGGGCAGGAAGTTAAAAGTTATGGAATTTTTAAATGTACGCAGTAACCGTTTTTAATTAAATCTCAGTAAAAATTATTTAAATTGAATGGACCTCCCAGATATTATCATTTTATCATTGATGTGGTCGTTCGGTCTTCTGCCTCAGGTGATGATAATAATTAAACAAACAAATCAGAGGCGCTTTTATAAATGAGATCAAGCTTGAATTATTATATTGAATAATGTAAAATAGAATATTCCTACTTAATAATTTTCTAGAAAGTTTTCCTCCTTCTTCGTGTGATTTATAGACGCTACTCTGATTACATCGTTTATTTATTACTAACCAAAAAACTTTATCAAATTAAAAGCAAATTTACGACTTAAGAAATAAACTCATGCATCTCATTTGTCACAATCCCACGAGTGAGGCTGTAGGCTGAACAATATAGCGTTCACTTATGGTTGCATTCGCTATGAATGAGGTTGCAGGTCAAACAACCTCATTAATGATACATCTGGAAGATCCCTTCTACTATTAGATAATTTTTGTTGAAAGTTAAATTGCAAAATTTCCTGTGCAGATTTAAAAATTTTATGAGTTTGGGGGTGTCCCATTCCATACACCCCAGACTCTTCGCTTCTAGTACATGACATGTCGATTAGCTATTTGGAATGGTTGCAATTTAATAAAATCAATGAAAGAGCATACATCATTATGTTGGTCTGGGGGACCGGGGGGTTTGGGGGGTATGGAATACCCCCCAAGGGTACATGAGGTTGCAGAATCACACGTAAAATCTACATTAGCACCCTCACTCATTCGAATAACCTCTTTTATTATTGAATGAATTTGGGAGTAGATCCGGTTTCCAGGCTTACATAGAAAAGCTGCTCCTCAACTATTGGAGGTGCTACCTAAACGTACAGGTCGACATGATCTCCATAGACTTGTTTACTTTTCCGTCACCTAGATCTTCTCGTCCATTAAACACGACGAAATAACTTTATGCTTAAATTTGCTGCAGAATAACCCCGTATATCGCAATAATAAGAGGACGTTGACCCATATCACACAATGACGCAAATATTTTGTAAAGAAAAAAGATTTTCTATAACCGCAAGGTCGTAAAGCAAATATTTGATTGGTGATATTTGACAAGCAATGCAGCTCTGTTATATCCACTTTACAAGTTGATGTATTTATGTAGCGTCTCCTTACATGTACACATCTTGACACATACCAATTGAAATGTTAAATCACAAAAAGCATCATAAATAAAAGTCAAGTTAAACTTGATCCAATAAAAAAACAACACAAACCGTACAAAAACTGTTTCTTACAATTATACAGGGTGAAATTTCTTCATCAAATTACTCTTTAAATAGAAACTGGAACATGGTTGACTGCATATTTCACCTAAACAGTTATAAACAGACATAAAAAGTTTAATTTTGAACTTTAACTATCTTTTTGAAATATAAACTCTAATTTTGGGATTCACCGCTTCCCGCAACACTAACGAGACATTAATTGACACGCTTTGAAGTTTAGTTGTTTTTAAATTATCGATCCAACTAACTCGAACTATTTAGACTATATACCAAATTTTCTGCCAGTATATCAAATTTTGTTTCAAAAATTCTTTGTTCTCGCACGCCTAATTTAATTTTACCACTAAAATATTCAAAAAGGTGTTTGATAATAATTTCTGGCATCATTTTTCCAATTAAATTTAATAAATTAACGTTTTCTTGTTGCTTTTGTTTCGAATAATCGCCTCTTTGGTTTTAGAGCGTCCAGTTTAATTTGGTCTACCTCGTTGTGCAGTTGTTTGTGCGTTAAATATTCAAGAACTTGGCGAATCGGGAGGATAAATAACCCTTTATGCTTCGAACGACTGCATTTAGTGTCTTTTCATAGAAGGCCACTATAAATACATATCCATTACACAGCCCCTAACAGGCCTAACCGACGCGACGTTGGCTGGCCGTTGCAACGCTTCATCTCGTTAGACAGGCAAAGGGGAATGAGTCATGTTATCCTACTTTCGGGACAATTTATAGCCTGAGATTTGAACTCTGATCGCGTTAAAATGTAAGTGTCCCTAATGCATGCCCTGATATCAAATATGGTCTTTTGGACGAGGAGAGGGTGTGATTTGTTCTGATTAAATAAGTAAGCTACGGAATTTATGTGACTTTTTTCAGATTAATAGGGGCCGAATTAATCGAAATTTTAAAAGGGGACGAATGGAAATGATAAATCGTGAAGATGAAAGTTACTATAATTTTATGGATTTTGTTGCTATTTACTGGAATTTTCTTGATTAAACCAGGGCCCTCGAAGTTCATTGGCACATACTTAGCGTAACAGCCCATTGTGTCTTTTTTGTCGATTATTGAGTTTCTAACTTTTTAGTCCTTACTTGCCCAAGGAACGAGAAGTTTCCTATTTAAAATTCTAGGAGCTCGTCGTAACTTTTTATTCGTCATAAATCGACTTTTTGTGTGCAAAGTTAAAATTGTGTTTATCTAAAAATAAATGCGCTTATTGTGTTATTAATATACGGGACCATAATTCAAGTGAGAACTCTTTAAGCGTAAGGAGGCAGCCGATTTGTGTGAAATATTGCTGATTGTATGAGTTATTTTCGAAGTGTCACGCACAGATTGTTTAAAATGATCATTACTTTCGTTATTTTGAATAATTCTCACGTTATCTCAACGATAAACATTGAAGAATTAAGACTTTAACCCTTTTGTCACCTTACGGTGAGGGAAACCGCATCCGTGCAGTAGTTGGATGCTGTGAAATTTATGGTGATTTTATGAAGACAGATATAACGATTGAAATTTCTTGTTGTTGCTGAACGGTTAGAAATGCAAATAAAATGGATTTTCTGAAGTCAAATGGAAGAAGAAGAAAATGAAGCCCCAGATGATTCCAGAACAACTTAAATGAATTGCTTTGTATTATCGGGGTGAGATTGGCCAAGATACTTAAATAAGTTTTGAATTCATTTTATATCCTTAAGTTTGTATCTTACTTCCTGATAGGTTCATAAACTTTTTGTGTTATCACATAACGAAATAATTGCGTGTTAATTTAACACGCAACTCGATTGTATCGGTGACAGATGATGATACCAAGACCAATGAAGTTTTATTTCATTTGCTTAATTAATGTAACTATCCTATTATCATGTAACATAAAATAATATGCAAAAAACAACAAACACAATACCAATAGTTTGAAATGTGAAGAGAATATTGCAACCATTCGTTGTGCTCAATTTGGAAGTGCTGAGAAGAATGGGAAAGTGCTAGATTATAGGAATCATAAAAATAGGAAGCTTGAGAGTCTGGGAAGTGGGAAACGTTAGAAGGAAAGACTAATTGTTGCTTGGATTGATATGGGAGGGGGGGTTTGCACCAACCTGAGCTACAATCGTTTCATCCACCCTACTATCATTGTCTTGGTGGATAAACAGGCCTTTCTTCCATCTTCCATCTGCGGAGATGTTTTGATTGCTACGTGTCAATCAACCCATATAACCTAAAAAGAAAATCAAACTGATGGCAAGTTAAAGTTTGTGATTATATTTGACTTCTTTAATTGAGCCCAACAATTAAAAATTTAATCTAAAAATGTTGTACATATTCGAAAATTTAAAAGTATGTTAACGCGAAGAACAAAAAAAACAAACAGAAGTTTCTGATTTATTTGTACAGGTCTCGTTGCAGTTGTTTGTTTCTTTATTTGTACTGGGAGTTCATATTTCTTTTCGCTCGAATGCAGCATGCAGTCAGTATTCTTTTTTTGGATATTTAAAAAAAATGACTTATGAATTACGATTACATAAGAAAGTTGTGAATAAATGAAACTACTTCCAAGACAGGATTCTCAGAGCAAAACTTTTCTCTTTGCGGCATTATTTACAAGGAATTCGTATAAACAAAGTTAGTTTAGTGCCACCCCTATATTTTTACTTACAAACTCGTAACTTCAAAGTAACGCCCGCGCCCCTATGTTTGTTATCACGCTTCGTTGTATAATTTTGTTTGCAACTTTGAGATTAAACTGTGCTAATCGAACGGTTAATTTAGGAAAACAAGCAGATGGATTGTTTTATATTATTCGGTCCAAAAAATGCACAAAATGGACACTCAACTTTACTACTTTCTGGTCGTGTAAGATACTAAAAGATTTTTTCCTTTCAGACATGATGGACTCCAACAGACCGCTGGGCAGGAAGAGAGCCATTCCTATACCAGTTTTACCGCCGAGAATTCCAACTCCTATGCCGTCAATTAATAACAACAACCTTACCAAGTGAGTAGTACCATCATTTTTTCCTTCCATTGTAGTACTGTGAATATGCAATCAAATCGCAATTGTTAATCGCTACGAAAGTCGATTTATTTAATTTTTTTATAATCAGGAGCGAACTGGATTCCTGCACGAAGAAATTTGTATACTACTTAAACATTTTAAGCTTTTTTAATTAAACTTCCAATGCAAATTTTTCACCTTCACTTCCTAGTTTAATCTAATGAGCACACAATATATCACGCCTTTAAATCTTTTATCGCGTATTTTATTAATTATCCTAAAGTTAATTAGCGTTGTTGTTCAAAACGAGCTGCTTTCGTGACACACTTCGCCTTAAAATTAATATCACATATGAATATTTTACGATGTTTACCGATAATACCAAAAAATAATTAAGTTTGTTCGTTCTTTTCCAACGGTGAGTACACGTAAATTTTATTCGATCCTAAATTGCTTGTAATATATTATTATATCAATTAATGGGAACTTTGATTAGACTGGAAATGATGTGTTGGGGACGTAAAATGAAGATATTTCATTTTCACTCCTTATCATTTTCCAACCGTTAACCCGGTATCTACTCGTAGATTTACATGGCATCGCGACGTTAGTAAATTTATCTTTTGGTTTTATTTCTGTTCCGTACGCTTCTGCAAGTTTCATGCCAACTTACATTCCCGCTAAACATTTATCCAAAGCACCAGCAATTTGCAAAATTGCAGGTAATTAGTAGAAGTGTACTTATTTTCCAGATATAATGGAAACGCTAGTTTTTGTTGCAAACTAAAACTTTTTTCCATTATTTTAGTTTTGCTTCATAAAGTTTTTTAATCAAAGTTTTGTTTAATAACAGCATTCCTAAATGAAACTTTTGAAATTGAAATTATCCCGATAAATAAAACGTTTCTACAATTTCCATCAAATCACAACACCATTTTTCTTGTCAAGTCTATTTCGGAACGACTGCAATAGAAACAAATTGCAGCCTTAAATGATGATAAAAACAAACTTTGTAATAAATAATTTAGCTGATAACGCCAATACATTTTGAGATATTGTGTAAACAAATGAATAAACAAGCAAATAAATGACACATATAAATATAAATCTTGGTTAGTTTTAGAGATTATCATTGTTCTTGTTAATTGTATTTGCTTTAAAATTTAACAGTGTAATAAAAAGAATCGGTGAAAAGCAGAGGTCCCTGATTTTTGTGATTGATTGATTTAAATAATATATTTGCAACATTTCAAACAGAAAGATAATAAAATAGAAACAATTTAGGTTATTGTTCAAGTCTAAGGGAGCAATCACCCCTTTTTGGATCCAGCCACTGCAGATAGCGTTTTTTTATCAAACAATTTAAATCAAAATTTGCACTAAAATCAAAATAACTCCAAATCAAAGGTATCTTAGGGCTTAGAATTTTGTCGTTATTTCTCCTGTGTTTATTACAACAGGATTAATATTTCCATTAAATTTCAGAATATTTGAACAAAATTAAATTTTTTTGCAAAAAGCTAAGGCATCTTAGGGCTTAGAATTTTTTCGTTATTTTTCCTGTGACTATTACAACAGATTTAATATTTTCATTAAATTTCACAATATTTGAACAAAATTAAATTTTTATCAAAATATTTAAATTAACAAATAGCACTGAACTGAATTCAAAATAACTGCAAACCTCATGACTAGAGTCCGGATTTGTAGCTATTATGCTTTTTCTGAAAATTCGAAGCAGCTGAAAATTTTTAGAAAAATTTTGTGTTTTAACTGAAAAGAAGTCATTTGGTATCAAGTTTTATATGCTTTTTTTGCTTTTTTGGGCTTTTCGTGCTTTTTTTTGACTTTTTGGGCTTTTCGTGCTTTTTTATACTTCATTAATGCTTATTTTACAAAATATTTCAAAGTTTGATCTTTTAAATGCATCTTTCTCTTTTAAAATGCAGAAAATTTTGAAAATTTTAAAAATGTTGCTTATGAATTAGAACATTCGGATAGCAAATCTATAAGATTGACAAAATGTATTAAAGAATCCAGAATTTAAAGCAAATTTAGCGTTTATTAAATGCCACTGTAACTTTGTTACTGATGTTATAAAATCTTTCGAAAAGCAGCAAATACGACAACATAAAAAATGAAGGATTAAAAATCTTAAATAATATAGCTAAAACAATAGCTGGAGAAACTATTGAAGATTTTGAAATGGAACCCCACTTGTAGCAAAATTCAAATTTGCACATATTACTAGTGTAATATTAATAACAAAAATCTATTAAGTGACAGAAGGATGAATTTTACTAAAGAAAATTTGGAAAAATTCTTAATTGTTTCAAAAATTAAATTAATAGGTACCTACTTTTGTTTTTACTTTTTTTTAATAAAATTTGTGCTTTTTTTGACAAAGTTGATGCTTTTTTTGTATTATTTGGTGCTTTTTTAAGCACTTTTTTTCTCATTTTTTATGCTTTTTTATCCGGACTCTACTCATGACTTTAGGCTTAGAATTTTTTCGTTATTTTTCCTGTGACTATTACAACAGAATTAATATTTTCATTAAATTTCACAATATTTGAACAAAATTAAATTTTTATCAAAATATTTAAATCAAAAAATTGCACTGAACTGAATTCAAAATAACTGCAAACCTCATGACTTTAGGCTTAGAATTTTTTCGTTATTTTTCCTGTGATTATTACAACAGAATTTATATTTTCATTAAATTTCACAATATTTGAACAAAATTAAATTATTATCAAAATATTTAAATCAAACAATAGCACTGAACTGAATTCAAAATAACTGCAAACCTCATGACTTTAGGCTTAGAATTTTTTCTTTATTTTTCCTGTGATTAATACAAAAGAATTAATATTTTCATTAAATTTCACAATATTTGAACAAAATAAAATTTTTATCAAAATATTTAAATCAAAAAATAGCACTGAACTGAATTCAAAATAACTGCAAACCTCATGACTTTAGGCTTAGAATTTTTTCGTTATTTTTCCTGTGACTATTACAACAGAATTAATATTTTCATTAAATTTCACAATATTTGAACAAAATTAAATTTTTATCAAAATATTTAAATTAAAAAATAGCACTGAACTGAATTCAAAATAACTGCAAACCTCATGACTTTAGGCTTAGAATTTTTTCGTTATTTTTCCTGTGATTATTACAACAGAATTTATATTTTCATTAAATTTCACAATATTTGAACAAAATTAAATTATTATCAAAATATTTAAATCAAACAATAGCACTGAACTGAATTCAAAATAACTGCAAACCTCATGACTTTAGGCTTAGAATTTTTTCTTTATTTTTACTGTGATTAATACAAAAGAATTAATATTTTCATTAAATTTCACAATATTTGAACAAAATAAAATTTTTATCAAAATATTTAAATCAAAAAATAGCACTGAACTGAATTCAAAATAACTGCAAACCTCATGACTTTAGGCTTAGAATTTTTTCTTTATTTTTCCTGTGATTAATACAAAAGAATTAATATTTTCATTAAATTTCACAATATTTGAACAAAATAAAATTTTTATCAAAATATTTAAATCAAAAAATAGCACTGAACTGAATTCAAAATAACTGCAAACCTCATGACTTTAGGCTTAGAATTTTTTCGTTATTTTTCCTGTGATTATTACAACAGAATTTATATTTTCATTAAATTTCACAATATTTGAACAAAATTAAATTATTATCAAAATATTTAAATCAAACAATAGCACTGAACTGAATTCAAAATAACTGCAAACCTCATGACTTTAGGCTTAGAATTTTTTCTTTATTTTTCCTGTGATTAATACAAAAGAATTAATATTTTCATTAAATTTCACAATATTTGAACAAAATAAAATTTTTATCAAAATATTTAAATCAAAAAATAGCACTGAACTGAATTCAAAATAACTGCAAACCTCATGACTTTAGGCTTAGAATTTTTTCGTTATTTTTCCTGTGACTATTACAACAGAATTAATATTTTCATTAAATTTCACAATATTTGAACAAAATTAAATTTTTATCAAAATATTTAAATCAAAAAATAGCACTGAACTGAATTCAAAATAACTGCAAACCTCATGGCTTTAGGTTTAGAATTTTTTCGTTATTTTTCCTGTGACTATTACAACAGAATTAATATTTTCTTTAAATTTCACAATATTTGAACAAAATTAAATTTTTATCAAAATATTTAAATCAAAAAATGGCACTGACCTGAATTCAAAATAACTACAAACCCCATGACTTTAGGCTTAGAATTTTTTCGTTATTTTTCCTGTGATTATTACAACAGAATTAATATTTTCATTAAATTTCACAATATTTAAACAAAATTAAATTTTTATCAAAATATTTAAATCAAAAAATAGCACTGAACTGAATTCAAAATAACTCCAAACCTCATGACTTTAGGCTTAGAATTTTTTCGTTATTTTTCCTGTGATTATTACAACAGAATTAATATTTTCATTAAATTTCACAATATTTAAACAAAATTAAATTTTTATCAAAATATTTAAATCAAAAAATAGCACTGAACTGAATTCAAAATAACTGCAAACCTCATGACTTTAGGCTTAGAATTTTTTCGCTATTTTTCCTGTGATTATTACAACAGGATTAATATTTTCATTAAATTTCACAATATTTGAACAAAATTAAATTTTTATCAAAATATTTAAATTAAAAAATAGCACTGAACTGAATTCAAAATAACTGCAAACCTCATGACTTTAGGCTTAGAATTTTTTCGTTATTTTTCCTGTGATTATTACAACAGAATTTATATTTTCATTAAATTTCACAATATTTGAACAAAATTAAATTATTATCAAAATATTTAAATCAAAAAATAGCACTGAACTGAATTCAAAATAACTGCAAACCTCATGACTTTAGGCTTAGAATTTTTTCTTTATGTTTCCTGTGATTAATACAAAAGAATTAATATTTTCATTAAATTTCACAATATTTGAACAAAATAAAATTTTTATCAAAATATTTAAATCAAAAAATAGCACTGAACTGAATTCAAAATAACTGCAAACCTCATGACTTTAGGCTTAGAATTTTTTCGTTATTTTTCCTGTGATTATTACAACACAATTTATATTTTCATTAAATTTCACAATATTTGAACAAAATTAAATTATTATCAAAATATTTAAATAAAAAAATAGCACTGAACTGAATTCAAAATAACTGCAAACCTCATGACTTTAGGCTTAGAATTTTTTCTTTATTTTTCCTGTGATTAATACAAAAGAATTAATATTTTCATTAAATTTCACAATATTTGAACAAAATAAAATTTTTATCAAAATATTTAAATCAAAAAATAGCACTGAACTGAATTCAAAATAACTGCAAACCTCATGACTTTAGGCTTAGAATTTTTTCGTTATTTTTCCTGTGACTATTACAACAGAATTAATATTTTCATTAAATTTCACAATATTTGAACAAAATTAAATTTTTATCAAAATATTTAAATTAAAAAATAGCACTGAACTGAATTCAAAATAACTGCAAACCTCATGACTTTAGGCTTAGAATTTTTTCGTTATTTTTCCTGTGATTATTACAACAGAATTTATATTTTCATTAAATTTCACAATATTTGAACAAAATTAAATTATTATCAAAATATTTAAATCAAACAATAGCACTGAACTGAATTCAAAATAACTGCAAACCTCATGACTTTAGGCTTAGAATTTTTTCTTTATTTTTCCTGTGATTAATACAAAAGAATTAATATTTTCATTAAATTTCACAATATTTGAACAAAATAAAATTTTTATCAAAATATTTAAATCAAAAAATAGCACTGAACTGAATTCAAAATAACTGCAAACCTCATGACTTTAGGCTTAGAATTTTTTCGTTATTTTTCCTGTGACTATTACAACAGAATTTATATTTTCATTAAATTTCACAATATTTGAACAAAATTAAATTTTTATCAAAATATTTAAATCAAAAAATAGCACTGAACTGAATTCAAAATAACTGCAAACCTCATGACTTTAGGCTTAGAATTTTTTCGCTATTTTTCCTGTGATTATTACAACAGGATTAATATTTTCATTAAATTTCACAATATTTGAACAAAATTAAATTTTTATCAAAATATTTAAATTAAAAAATAGCACTGAACTGAATTCAAAATAACTGCAAACCTCATGACTTTAGGCTTAGAATTTTTTCGTTATTTTTCCTGTGATTATTACAACAGAATTAATATTTTCATTAAATTTCACAATATTTGAACAAAATTAAATTTTTATCAAAATATTTAAATTTAGGCTTAGAATTTTTTCGTTATTTTTCTTGTGACTATTACAACAGAATTAATATTTTCATTAAATTTCACAATATTTGAACAAAATTAAATTTTTATCAAAATATTTAAATCAAAAAATAGCACTGAACTGAATTCAAAATAACTGCAAACCTCATGACTTTAGGCTTAGAATTTTTTCGTTATTTTTCCTGTGATTATTACAACAGAATTAATATTTTCATTAAATTTCACAATATTTGAACAAAATTAAATTTTTATCAAAATATTTAAATTAAAAAATAGCACTGAACTGAATTCAAAATAACTGCAAACCTCATGGCTTTAGGCTTAGAATTTTTTCGTTATTTTTCCTGTGACTATTACAACAGAATTAATATTTTCATTAAATTTCACAATATTTGAACAAAATTAAATTTTTATCAAAATATTTAAATTAAAAAATAGCACTGAACTGAATTCAAAATAACTGCAAACCTCATGACTTTAGGCTTAGAATTTTTTCGTTATTTTTCCTGTGATTATTACAACAGAATTAATATTTTCATTAAATTTCACAATATTTGAACAAAATTAAATTTTTATCAAAATATTTAAATTTAGGCTTAGAATTTTTTCGTTATTTTTCTTGTGACTATTACAACAGAATTAATATTTTCATTAAATTTCACAATATTTGAACAAAATTAAATTTTTATCAAAATATTTAAATCAAAAAATAGCACTGAACTGAATTCAAAATAACTGCAAACCTCATGACTTTAGGCTTAGAATTTTTTCGTTATTTTTCCTGTGATTATTACAACAGAATTAATATTTTCATTAAATTTCACAATATTTGAACAAAATTAAATTTTTATCAAAATATTTAAATTAAAAAATAGCACTGAACTGAATTCAAAATAACTGCAAACCTCATGGCTTTAGGCTTAGAATTTTTTCGTTATTTTTCCTGTGACTATTACAACAGAATTAATATTTTCATTAAATTTCACAATATTTGAACAAAATTAAATTTTTATCAAAATATTTAAATCAAAAAATAGCACTGAACTGAATTCAAAATAACTGCAAACCTCATGACTTTAGGCTTAGAATTTTTTCGCTATTTTTCCTGTGATTATTACAACAGGATTAATATTTTCATTAAATTTCACAATATTTGAACAAAATTAAATTTTTATCAAAATATTTAAATTAAAAAATAGCACTGAACTGAATTCAAAATAACTGCAAACCTCATGACTTTAGGCTTAGAATTTTTTCGTTATTTTTCCTGTGATTATTACAACAGAATTAATATTTTCATTAAATTTCACAATATTTGAACAAAATTAAATTTTTATCAAAATATTTAAATTAAAAAATAGCACTGAACTGAATTCAAAATAACTGCAAACCTCATGACTTTAGGCTTAGAATTTTTTCGTTATTTTTCCTGTGATTATTACAACAGAATTTATATTTTCATTACATTTCACAATATTTGAACAAAATTAAATTTTTATCAAAATATTAAATCAAAAACTAGCACTGAACTGAATTCAAAATAACTGCAAACCTCATGACTTTAGGCTTAGAATTTTTTCGTTATTTTTCCTGTGACTATTACAACAGAATTAATATTTTCATAAAATTTCACAATATTTGAACAAAATTAAATTTTTATCAAAATATTTAAATCAAAAAATAGCACTGAACTGAATTCAAAATAACTGCAAACCTCATGACTTTAGGCTTAGAATTTTTTCGTTATTTTTCCTGTGACTATTACAACAGAATTAATATTTTCATAAAATTTCAGAATATTTGAACAAAATTAAATTTTTATCAAAAAATTTATATCAAAAATAGCACTGAAATCAAAATAACTGCGAATCTAAGGAATCTTAGGGTTTAGAAATTTTTTGTTATTTTTTCTGTGATTATTGCAACATAATTAATATTTCCACAAAATTTCAGAATATTTGAACGAAATTTAAATTTTAACAAAATTTAACAGAATTTAATTATTTTTAACGAAAAATTTAATAGCACTGAAATCAAAATAACTGCGAATCTAATGCATTTTATGGCTTAGAATGTTTTCATTATTTTTCCTGTGCTTATTACAACCGAATTAACATTTTCACAAAATTTCAGAATATTTGAACGAAATTTAACTTTTAACAAAAAATTTAAATCAAAAATTGCACTGAAATCAAAATAACTGCAAATCTAAGGAATCTTAGGGTTTAGAAATTTTTCGTTATTTTTTCTGTGTTTATTGCAACATAATTAATATTTCCACAAAATTTCAGAATATTTGAACGAAATTTAATTATTTTTAACGAAAAATTTATATCAAAAATAGCACTGAAATCAAAATAACTGCGAATCTAAGGAATCTTAGGGTTTAGAAATTTTTTGTTATTTTTTCTGTGATTATTGCAACATAATTAATATTTCCACAAAATTTCAGAATATTTGAACGAAATTTAAATTTTAACAAAATTTAACAGAATTTAATTATTTTTAACGAAAAATTTATATAAAAAATAGCACTGAAATCAAAATAACTGCGAATCTAATGCATTTTATGGTTTAGAATGTTTTCATTATTTTTCCTGTGCTTATTACAACCGAATTAACATTTTCACAAAATTTCAGAATATTTGAACGAAATTTAACTTTTAACAAAAAATTTAAATCAAAAATTGCACTGAAATCAAAATAACTGCAAATCTAAGGAATCTTAGGGTTTAGAAATTTTTCGTTATTTTTTCTGTGTTTATTGCAACATAATTAATATTTCCACAAAATTTCAGAATATTTGAACGAAATTTAATTATTTTTAACGAAAAATTTATATCAAAAATAGCACTGAAATCAAAATAACTGCGAATCTAAGGAATCTTAGGGTTTAGAAATTTTTTGTTATTTTTTCTGTGATTATTGCAACATAATTAATATTTCCACAAAATTTCAGAATATTTGAACGAAATTTAAATTTTAACAAAAAATTTAAATCAAAAATTGCACTGAAATCAAAATAACTGCAAATCTAAGGAATCTTAGGGTTTAGAAATTTTTCGTTATTTTTTCTGTGTTTATTGCAACATAATTAATATTTCCACAAAATTTCAGAATATTTGAACGAAATTTAATTATTTTTAACGAAAAATTTATATCAAAATTAGCACTGAAATAAAAATAACTGCAAATCTAAGGAATCTTAGGGTTTAGAAATTTTTTGTTATTTTTTCTGTGATTATTGCAACATAATTAATATTTCCACAAAATTTCAGAATATTTGAACGAAATTTAATTATTTTTAACGAAAAATTTATATCAAAAATAGCACTGAAATCAAAATAACTGCGAATCTAAGGAATCTTAATGTTTAGAAATTTTTTGTTATTTTTTCTGTGATTATTGCAACATAATTAATATTTCCACAAAATTTCAGAATATTTGAACGAAATTTAAATTTTAACAAAAAATTTAAATCAAAAATTGCACTGAAATCAAAATAACTGCAAATCTAAGGAATCTTAGGGTTTAGAAATTTTTTGTTATTTTTTCTGTGATTATTGCAACATAATTAATATTTCCACAAAATTTCAGAATATTTGAACGAAATTTAATTATTTTTAACGAAAAATTTATATCAAAATTAGCACTGAAATCAAAATAACTGCAAATCTAAGGAATCTTAGGGTTTAGAAATTTTTTGTTATTTTTTCTGTGATTATTGCAACATAATTAATATTTCCACAAAATTTCAGAATATTTGAACGAAATTTAAATTTTAACAAAATTTAACAGAATTTAATTATTTTTAACGAAAAATTTATATCAAAAATAGCACTGAAATCAAAATAACTGCGAATCTAATGCATTTTATGGTTTAGAATGTTTTCATTATTTTTCCTGTGCTTATTACAACCGAATTAACATTTTCACAAAATTTCAGAATATTTGAACGAAATTTAACTTTTAACAAAAAATTTAAATCAAAAATTGCACTGAAATCAAAATAACTGCAAATCTAAGGAATCTTAGGGTTTAGAAATTTTTCGTTATTTTTTCTGTGTTTATTGCAACATAATTAATATTTCCACAAAATTTCAGAATATTTGAACGAAATTTAATTATTTTTAACGAAAAATTTATATCAAAATTAGCACTGAAATCAAAATAACTGCAAATCTAAGGAATCTTAGGGTTTAGAAATTTTTTGTTATTTTTTCTGTGATTATTGCAACATAATTAATATTTCCACAAAATTTCAGAATATTTGAACGAAATTTAATTATTTTTAACGAAAAATTTATATCAAAAATAGCACTGAAATCAAAATAACTGCGAATCTAAGGAATCTTAATGTTTAGAAATTTTTTGTTATTTTTTCTGTGATTATTGCAACATAATTAATATTTCCACAAAATTTCAGAATATTTGAACGAAATTTAAATTTTAACAAAAAATTTAAATCAAAAATTGCACTGAAATCAAAATAACTGCAAATCTAAGGAATCTTAGGGTTTAGAAATTTTTTGTTATTTTTTCTGTGATTATTGCAACATAATTAATATTTCCACAAAATTTCAGAATATTTGAACGAAATTTAATTATTTTTAACGAAAAATTTATATCAAAAATAGCACTGAAATCAAAATAACTGCGAATCTAAGGAATCTTAGGGTTTAGAAATTTTTTGTTATTTTTTCTGTGATTATTGCAACATAATTAATATTTCCACAAAATTTCAGAATATTTGAACGAAATTTAAATTTTAACAAAATTTAACAGAATTTAATTATTTTTAACGAAAAATTTATATCAAAAATAGCACTGAAATCAAAATAACTGCGAATCTAATGCATTTTATGGCTTAGAATGTTTTCATTATTTTTCCTGTGCTTATTACAACCGAATTAACATTTTCACAAAATTTCAGAATATTTGAACGAAATTTAACTTTTAACAAAAAATTTAAATCAAAAATTGCACGGAAATCAAAATAACTGCAAATCTAAGGAATCTTAGGGTTTAGAAATTTTTCGTTATTTTTCCTGTGTTTATTGCAACATAATTAATATTTCCACAAAATTTCAGAATATTTGAACGAAATTTAATTATTTTTAACGAAAAATTTATATCAAAAATAGCACTGAAATCAAAATAACTGCGAATCTAAGGAATCTTAGGGTTTAGAAATTTTTTGTTATTTTTTCTGTGATTATTGCAACATAATTAATATTTCCACAAAATTTCAGAATATTTGAACGAAATTTAAATTTTAACAAAAAATTTAAATCAAAAATTGCACTGAAATCAAAATAACTGCAAATCTAAGGAATCTTAGGGTTTAGAAATTTTTTGTTATTTTTTCTGTGATTATTGCAACATAATTAATATTTCCACAAAATTTCAGAATATTTGAACGAAATTTAAATTTTAACAAAAAATTTAAATCAAAAATTGCACTGAAATCAAAATAACTGCAAATCTAAGGAATCTTAGGGTTTAGAAATTTTTCGTTATTTTTTCTGTGTTTATTGCAACATAATTAATATTTCCACAAAATTTCAGAATATTTGAACGAAATTTAATTATTTTTAACGAAAAATTTATATCAAAATTAGCACTGAAATCAAAATAACTGCAAATCTAAGGAATCTTAGGGTTTAGAAATTTTTTGTTATTTTTTCTGTGATTATTGCAACATAATTAATATTTCCACAAAATTTCAGAATATTTGAACGAAATTTAATTATTTTTAACGAAAAATTTATATCAAAAATAGCACTGAAATCAAAATAACTGCGAATCTAAGGAATCTTAGGGTTTAGAAATTTTTTGTTATTTTTTCTGTGATTATTGCAACATAATTAATATTTCCACAAAATTTCAGAATATTTGACCGAAATTTAAATTTTAACAAAAAATTTAAATCAAAAATTGCACTGAAATCAAAATAACTGCGAATCTAAGGAATCTTAGGGTTTAGAAATTTTTTGTTATTTTTTCTGTGATTATTGCAACATAATTAATATTTCCACAAAATTTCAGAATATTTGAACGAAATTTAAATTTTAACAAAAAATTTAAATCAAAAATTGCACTGATATCAAAATAACTGCAAATCTAAGGAATCTTAGGGTTTAGAAATTTTTCGTTATTTTTTCTGTGTTTATTGCAACATAATTAATATTTCCACAAAATTTCAGAATATTTGAACGAAATTTAAATTTTAACAAAAAATTTAAATCAAAAATTGCACTGAAATCAAAATAACTGCAAATCTAAGGAATCTTAGGGTTTAGAAATTTTTCGTTATTTTTTCTGTGTTTATTGCAACATAATTAATATTTCCACAAAATTTCAGAATATTTGAACGAAATTTAATTATTTTTAACGAAAAATTTATATCAAAATTAGCACTGAAATCAAAATAACTGCAAATCTAAGGAATCTTAGGGTTTAGAAATTTTTTGTTATTTTTTCTGTGATTATTGCAACATAATTAATATTTCCACAAAATTTCAGAATATTTGAACGAAATTTAATTATTTTTAACGAAAAATTTATATCAAAAATAGCACTGAAATCAAAATAACTGCGAATCTAAGGAATCTTAGGGTTTAGAAATTTTTTGTTATTTTTTCTGTGATTATTGCAACATAATTAATATTTCCACAAAATTTCAGAATATTTGAACGAAATTTAAATTTTAACAAAAAATTTAAATCAAAAATTGCACTGAAATCAAAATAACTGCAAATCTAAGGAATCTTAGGGTTTAGAAATTTTTCGTTATTTTTTCTGTGTTTATTGCAACATAATTAATATTTCCACAAAATTTCAGAATATTTGAACGAAATTTAATTATTTTTAACGAAAAATTTATATCAAAATTAGCACTGAAATCAAAATAACTGCAAATCTAAGGAATCTTAGGGTTTAGAAATTTTTTGTTATTTTTTCTGTGATTATTGCAACATAATTAATATTTCCACAAAATTTCAGAATATTTGAACGAAATTTAATTATTTTTAACGAAAAATTTATATCAAAAATAGCACTGAAATCAAAATAACTGCGAATCTAAGGAATCTTAGGGTTTAGAAATTTTTTGTTATTTTTTCTGTGATTATTGCAACATAATTAATATTTCCACAAAATTTCAGAATATTTGAACGAAATTTAAATTTTAACAAAAAATTTAAATCAAAAATTGCACTGAAATCAAAATAACTGCAAATCTAAGGAATCTTAGGGTTTAGAAATTTTTCGTTATTTTTTCTGTGATTATTGCAACATAATTAATACTTCCACAAAATTTCAGAATATTTGAACGAAATTTAAATTTTAACAAAAAATTTAAATCAAAAATTGCACGGAAATCAAAATAACTGCAAAGCTAAGGCATCTTAGGGCCTTAGAATTTTTTGTTATTTATCCTGTGATCATTACAACAGAATAAATATTTTCATTTCACAATATTTGAACAAAATTAAATTTTTATCAGAATATTTAAATCAAAAATAGCACTGAACTGAATTCAAAATAACTGCAAACCTCATGATTTTAGGCTTAGAATTTTTTCGTTATTTTTCCGGTGTTTATTACAACAGAATTAATATTTGCGTTACATTTCAGAATATTTGAACAAAATTAAATTTTTTGATAAAAATTTAAATCAAAAAATTGCACTAAAATCAAAATAACCGCAAAGCTAAGGCATCTTAGGGCTTAGAATTTTTTCGTTATTTTTCCTGTGATTATTGCAACAGTATTAAAATTTTAATTAAATTTGACAATATTTGAACAAAATTAAATTTTTATCAAAAAATTTAAATCAAAAAATAGCACTGAACTGAATTCAAAATAACTGCAAACCTCATGACTTTAGGCTTAGAATTTTTTCGTTATTTTTCCTGTGTTTATTACAACATAATTAATATTTGCGTTAAATTTCAGAATATTTGAACAAAATTAAATTTTTATCAAAAAATTTAAATCAAAAATTGCACTATAATCAAAATAACTGCAAAGCTAAGGCATCTTAAGGCTTAGAATTTTTTCGTAATTTTTCCTTTGTGTATTACAACAGGATTAATATTTCCATTAAATTTCACAATATTTGAACAAAATTAAATTTTTATCAAAATATTTAAATCAAAAAATAGCACTGAACTGAATTTAAAATAACTGCAAACCTCATGGCTTTAGGCTTAGAATTTTTTCGTTATTTTTCCTGTGACTATTACAACAGAATTAATATTTTCATTAAATTTCACAATATTTGAACAAAATTCAATTTTTATCAAAATATTTAAATCAAAAAATAGCACTGAACTGAATTCAAAATAACTGCAAACCTCATGACTTTAGGCTTAGAATTTTTTCGTTATTTTTCCTGTGTTTATTATAACAGAATTAATATTTGCGTTACATTTCAGAATATTTGAACAAAATTAAATTTTTTGATAAAAATTTAAATCAAAAAATTGCACTAAAATCAAAATAACCGCAAAGCTAAGGCATCTTAGGGCTTAGAATTTTTTCGTTATTTTTCCTGTGATTATTGCAACAGTATTAAAATTTTAATTAAATTTGACAATATTTGAACAAAATTAAATTTTTATCAAAAAATTTAAATCAAAAAATAGCACTGAACTGAATTCAAAATAACTGCAAACCTCATGACTTTAGGCTTAGAATTTTTTCGTTATTTTTCCTGTGTTTATTACAACATAATTAATATTTGCGTTAAATTTCAGAATATTTGAACAAAATTAAATTTTTATCAAAAAATTTAAATCAAAAATTGCACTATAATCAAAATAACTGCAAAGCTAAGGCATCTTAAGGCTTAGAATTTTTTCGTAATTTTTCCTTTGTGTATTACAACAGGATTAATATTTCCATTAAATTTCACAATATTTGAACAAAATTAAATTTTTATCAAAATATTTAAATCAAAAAATAGCACTGAACTGAATTTAAAATAACTGCAAACCTCATGGCTTTAGGCTTAGAATTTTTTCGTTATTTTTCCTGTGACTATTACAACAGAATTAATATTTTCATTAAATTTCACAATATTTGAACAAAATTCAATTTTTATCAAAATATTTAAATCAAAAAATAGCACTGAACTGAATTCAAAATAACTGCAAACCTCATGACTTTAGGCTTAGAATTTTTTCGTTATTTTTCCTGTGTTTATTATAACAGAATTAATATTTGCATTACATTTCAGAATATTTGAACAAAATTAAATTTTTATCAAAAAATTAAAATAAAAAATTGCACTAAAATTAAAATAGCTACAAATCTAAGGCATCTTAGGGCTTAGAATTTTTTCGTTATTTTTCCTGTGATTATTACAACAGGCTTAATATTTTCATTAAATTTTAAACTGTTCGAACAAAATTAAATTTTTATCAAACAATTTAAATCCAAAATTGCACTGAAATGAAAGTAACTGCAAATGTAAGGCATCGTAGGGCTTTGGATTTTTTGTTATTTTTCCTAATATTTTCAGAAAATTTCATCACCATATTATGCATATTATTTTAAAAATTAGAATATTTATTAATAAAAATTACACAAATTATAGTACAATATTTTCAAGATATAATAATTCAATTCTGATTTTGGGTTGGTTCAGCTTCAACCGGAGCACCTGCACTTTCAGTTTCATTGGTTACATTATGGGCATCAGGGTTGTACTCGTTACTACTTCTATATTCTGTTCCTCTTACAAAATTTCCGTTGTATGCAAAATTTGCTTGCGGTCCGAAAGGTGGTGGTGGATTTTGTTGATAATAAGTAAAATCGTTAGTAAAAGGCATATAACCTACAGTCGGTACAAGAACTTGCTGTTGAAGGTCGCTTTGATATTGTGGCTGAGAAGTTTCTTGTGGTAAACTTCCTAGTTGTGCAGATCTTCCTTGTTCTTGTTGGAAGAATAAATAATCCAAATTAGGTGTTCTGATGTGTTCTGTTACCTCTCCTTGCGGTTGAACATTTTCTGGCACTGCATTTATTTCTGGAAATACACCTTCATGCCGTAGGGAATTATTGTAGTACAAAGCCACTTGGTAATAATAGGCAATCTGATTTTCCAAAATAAGTGCATTCTGAATTAACAAATTCTGAAAGGTTCTTATGTTATTCGAACAATTTTCTAATTCTAAAGAGACTTGTTTTAAATAATCATCGTCATTTAGAAAATCAACATTGTTTTGCCCAACAACTGCTTCATTTTGTGGAAACACTCTATTTTGCTCAAACACTTCATCAGTTGGTGGAACAATTTCGATTTGTACAGCCTCATGAGCTTCGTAACTTTGTGAAACAACTTCAGTTTGGCAAGATGTTTCAATACGTTCAACTTCCTTATTTTTCTGCAGTTTCGAATTTTTATATCCGTGAGGGTTTCTAAAACGATTTTGATTATTTCGAACTTGACTTCCGCCATACGTCCTTTGGTGGTAACGACCATTTTTCTGGATTTTGGAAATCTCACTTTCTAAGTCTCCCATGTTAAAGGTAGAATTTCGTTTGGCGTAATGACCTCTCTGTAATTGCCATTCGCTTTCTTCGTTCGTTTTAGCTTCCTCTCCATTCGCAGTTGCATTTTCCACAAATGTAGACAAATCACCTTCTTCCTGCTTACTGGCAGATCGTCTATAATTTTGCTGTCTTCTAGGATCAAAATTACGGCCTCTGTATCCACCTCTGTACCCACCTCTGCGAAATTTCCATCGGCCTTCTCCGTCCGCTTGAGAGTCTTCGATTTCTGCGGTTGCATTTTCAACCATTTTCGACGAATCACCTTCTTCCTGATCACTGACGAATCGGCTAGAATTTTGCCGTCTTCTAGGATCAAAGTTACGGCCTCTGTATCCACCTCTATATCCACCTCTCTGAAATTTACATCGGCCTTCTCCGTCCGCTTGAGAGTCCTCGACTTCTGCTGTTGCATTTTCAACCAATTTAGACGCATCGCGTTCTTCCTGATTGCTTACAAATCGGCTTCGTCTTCTCTCGTCAAAATTGCGGCCTCTGTATCCACCACCATTATAATATGAATTTCGTTGATATTCACCATGTTCACGATGATTTGAAACTTCAGAATCTTGTTGTTCTTGGTTCCGATTATCGTAATTCCTTCTATTACCATTATATCGTCGATTTTGGTTATTATTGCGATTATTGAACCGCTTTGGTTGATTAGAAACTGGTGCATCGCTTGTTGAATCTTCCAAATTGCCACCTTGTTGGGTTTGAGGATTTGGTTGAATTTCATCCTTTTTGGTTTCAAGCCCAGTATTTATTACTGCAGTAATTTCTTGCAGTAAAAGAGATCCATCGGATTCATCGTCAGTCGACTTGGTATTGTCTGCTTCTTTAGATGCGTTTAAATTTCCCATTTTTATAATCGTTTCCATTTTGATTGTTTAATTTTGTTGTTGATGTAAGAAGACACTTATTATCGCTTATATAGTAGAATACTAGAATGCCAACCGTCAGTGATACCAACGTAAATCTACGAAAAAAGATCATTAATCCAATAAACTATTACTTACCTATATTATTATTTTCAATTATGGTATGATTTCACTGATGATTGACATTATGATTTGTTTGCATGTATAAAGGATTTTCTAAAATGATTAGCCTAAATTAGTTCCCAAAACCCAATACGAAAATTAATTTCAGTGTAATTTTCTTAGCTGACCTGATTAATTGGTTGACTGTTTCTAACGGTTTTCATGATTAAAGGCCGTGTGATACCCATAGATTGGTTAAACATAGACTCAGTATCTATTAAGGCTTGTTCACAATGAAATGGGGTCTTGCTTTGCTTTGGTAGAAAGCTGGTAAGAACCAATTAGATTGTAGTATTTTCTTCTATACTTTTCTATGATTATAAATTGCTCATTTTACACAGGGTGTCCCCGGATACACTTTCCATAATTTAGATCTCCCACCCAAGATTTTGCAATGCTAGCAATTATTTAAAATTTTGTAACGTCCTGGAAATAAATGACATAAAACACAAATATTCACACTGTATAGGGGGGTAGCACTGGACATTGCCCTTAACATAAATTTTTTTTAACCTAAATTCAAACCCTCGAGGGTTAGGCCTCTTTAAAGCTTTTTTAAAATTTCCATCTTCACGTAGCCATAGCCCCGAAAATATTGATTTTTTAGTAAAAATAGTTTAATACTTTTTTAAAGAGCGTGAAATAATCTACAAAACAGAATTAAACCTTTTAGGGCCAGTTGTATAAAAGAGGGTTAACTCGGGGATCAGCTGATCCTGGTTCAAGAGCTGACCCAGGATCAACGTAAGGTAGATAAATTTACTTGATAGGTTTATTTTATAAAAAAAATTTACTTTATAGGTTTATTTGTAATCTATCTACCTTGCGGCGATCCTGGGTCAGCTCTTGAACCAGGATCAGCTGATCCCCGAGTTAACCCTCTTTTATACAACTGGCCCTTATTATTTAAAATCAACGGTTTTCGAGTTATGGATTAAAGTAAGTTAAAAAATGATGAAAAATTCGAACTTTTTGTTTATTTTGTTTTTTTCAAAACCCTGTATCTTTTCAACGAAACATTTTACAAAAAATCTGCACCCCATTCCGAATAGGAAATTTAACGGACTACAACTTTTGTCTAATAGTAAAATTGTAAAGTAAAAATATAGCAACCCAACAGCTGGGACAGGCTGAATATCTCCAATACTTCAATCTGATTGATTCTTGTTAGATTTACCTAAGCAAGGCAAGACAACAACCCTGACGTGAACGCTGCTTAACTTCAGCTAAACATACGGGGTGGTGCAAATTAAACCAGTAGGGGTACAACGATTGGTTGTCAAAATTTCAAACAATATACAGAGGAACTCACAAGTAACTGCATTTTCCACAAAATTAATTTATTTAAAAAAATTGTAATGTTTATAAACATAAATGTATTAGTTTTTTTCCACAATTCCAACAGAATATTTACTTTGTAGTAAATTTTACCCCAGAACCTTACTTGCTTATTTTTCAGTAATTTAATAAAGAATTATGGGGTGAAAAGTCACAACATAAACAGACAAGTACTTCAACACTTACGTTTTCCCTAGGTTTTACTGCGGGGTTGTTAAATGAGATAGTAAAGTTTCATACGAACCGCATCATGTAAGTCGTATTCCCGAAGGAAGTTTCTCTCATCAATAAATATTCGAAATAAAATTTATATTAGGTAAAGCTGCCGTACAGTAAAAAATTCCATAATGGATTTTCAAATTTAATAAGAATGTGTTCAATCGGTCATAAAGGGGGGCATTAATATTTAAAATGAAAATACTACTTGAAGAATTACAACAACCCAGCTCGAGATAGTGAAAGGTGGTCTGTGCTTTGTTAGATTTTAAAATTTTTGTTTATATTTTCTTCTTTTATTTTCTCGTCTATAAAATTTTAAAAAACGCATTTCCGTTCGAGCGTTTGTTCTTTGCATGGGACATTAACTGTTGTAGTTTGCCGTGGGCTTCAAAGTAACTTAATTAATTTTATTTAAAAGTTATGATTAGTTACACAAAAATTACGTTTATTTAAAAATGAAAATGTGATGCCCTAGGTACATTATTTCCTGCGGTGCAGGAAATGTTAAATACCAACACTGGCAACGTTCGTATGATCAATTTAAATTTATTATGACCGGTTCGGTCGGTATAAATCAAAATTAATGTTAGAAATCAGGGTAATTATTCCTAATGCCACTTAGAATAATTTTTCTGGATGGTAATTAAATTATTTCAGTTACAATAAATCTTTTAAATTGTGGCTCAAATCTAATATTTTAATTTATATGGCTACCAAAATAAAAAATTTTATACAGGGTTAGTCAACATAAAAACCAGGCTTAATTTCTCTTTTGAAATTTGTACTTTTTTAATTATGCCTGAAGATGAATATCGTATTTACATCAATGATGTAAATCGGGAGTTGACGTCAATGCCCATTTATGCTGGCCATTAACGTCATTGTCCGGTTATTGACGTCAACGCCCGTTAACGGTGGACAATGATGTAAATATTTTCATCTGATTGTAATATTTACGTCTTTGGCCGGTCAATGACGTTATTGGACAATGATGATATCAAAGAATAAATACTATAAGGAACAGCAAAATGGTGATTTGAATTTGACAGCCAATTTTCAAATGACATACAAAACAGAAACAAATGCACATGCTTGGATTCAGGATCAAAAATAAAAATCCTGTCTGTAAACACACGTGGAGATTAGCAACTTCAAGCAGAACAAAGGAATTATATATAAAAATATTTTATTTTATGTAAAATCCCGGGCGAAGCCGGGTATCCCGCTAGTAAATTATAAATTAAATACATTAAAGAAAACCAGAATATTATGTAGGAACATCTTCTGCAGACATGCAACTAGATACAAGGTTATTTTTTGGCAACACTATGCCTACCAGTGGAGTTTTTTGAACCACGCACATGTAAAAATCTTCTTCTGTGACAAGATTGGGAGGTTTGGAAATTGTCGGTCGCACAGGAAATAGCTCGTGAATAGACGTATAGTTGCATAGCGTACTGTAATACATCGGAGCTCCTGGTAGTTGGCTAGATGAAGGTACAACTTCTTGTTGATCAGCTATTTGGGCCACAGAACCATTACCACAGTTTTCTGCACTTGGAGTTTCTTTAACCGATGGGACATCTTCAGTAGGTTCCTCAACTACTACAATTTCATCGACCAATTTCGAATTCGTCAACTCGGGAATTAAGTCACAGTTCCCTGTGGTTACATCAGGGACAACTTCTTCAATGGACGACGAGTTCTTCACTGTAGCCGTATCATTATTTTTAGTACTTTCCTGTTCATCTGCTTTTGTAGTTTTCTCGTCACCTTCTGAATTGCACGGAGCGAATAAACTTGCCCAGGACATTTTTGGACCACTTTTCCGCCTGTTAACGATTGGTTGTGGACTTTTAATGTGTGAGCTTGTACTAGCCGTATCTTCTTTGCTCATTTGTTCTTTTGCAACTGGGGAGGCTTTCTTGTTTCCAGCCGCGCTTTGATTTTTGCCATTCGTGTATTTTCTAGAGGGGAATCTGTTATTATTTCTTCTACCACGGTGTGAATTTTGGGTAGTTTCTTGATGGACGGCTTTGTTTTCGCGGTTTCCTTGCTTCGAACTTTTCTTTGCGTAGGTCACGACATTCCAATCTGACGATTCACCATTGTTATCGTTCTCATTACAAATGTCATTATTTTGTGATTGTTTCGACATTTTCATTTATTTCTCTATAATAAGTATTATTAATTTTTATAATGACAATTACCGAATTTAACGATTTTTGATTGATATTGTAAACAATTTACTCTTATATAGTAATTTGCTAATATCAATAAGACAGTTGGTACTACAATACTTAGTAAATATTCAGTGGTACCATCAGAAAAGTATCAAAATAACTAATTCTATATACAGGGCACACAAAAACACACCACAACATCACAACAAATATTAAATTAATGAACTGGATGAAAATAAAGAAAATATAACGTTATACTTACAAATTTTCCAAAAGAACTCCGAATTCCTCTAATCCTGATCCTACGTTGACTTTTTAGCCTAATGACTCTGTGAATGTTGATATAATGAAAATACAATGTATTTATTAAGTGTATCAAGTCTTGCAGGTTTGCCAATCTCAAGCAAATTGATAAAATTATGTTTTAAAATTTTAATTTCAAAATTCTTATGGCCGATTTATCCTCTCGATCACCTATCACTTAACACTTAAGAAATTAACCAATAAAAGTATGTATAGCCATTTAATTTAACAATTATGTATAATATAGTCATTGGTTAATCATTTTATATTATGTTAAGTGATAAGTGTGATAACTGGAGACAGGATAGATAGGCAAAAACAGATCGGAACTAGGAGAACCCCTACCATAACTCACCAATAGAAAATTTTTATTAACGGTAATAAACGTTTTAATTCGTAATAATTCGTGAATTATGTTAGGGCTTTCTCCTAAGTCCGATCTGTGTTTGCCTAACTATCCTGCCTCTAGTGATAACTGATAAGTGAGTGAGTATAAATCGATACTAACTTATGGTCGATTTAGGGCCGATTCTACAAAGCAGGTATAAAGTACGAATAAGCTATACTGAGAATAAATCACACAGATTGCGTTCTACAATTGTCGTATAACGTTCTTGTTGGTATAAATTGTGGTTATACCTGGTTTAACTTATCCCTCTGAAAATGGTCGAATACCTGCTCGGATAAGTTATTCTTGTTTTCTATTGGTCAAATCTAATATAAGCTATCATTTATTTTAAGGTTGGATTTTAGAGTTTGACAGTTGAATGACAATTTTATTTATTTCAAATGTGAAATTCAATTTATTGTTGAATTTCAAGTTTTTATTAAATCATTACTTTGATTAGTATTTATAATTAATTAATTAATTGAAGTTTGTGAGTGAATTTAAAATTTTTGTAAAAATTCTTGTTATTGCTTATTGTTATTTATTAAGGTTTTTTTGTCATTTTTATTGTTTTTGGATATTTCATTCTCGACCCATGCTTTTCAAAGTTTCATTCTAATTTTTTTTATTGTCTCCACAAATACATTACACAATCTGTCCGATGGACAATAAGTAACATTAATTGACATTATAAAAGAATCAAAAGTGACAATTTTAAAAGTGACACAGTGGATAGCTAACCCATTGGTTAGCCTCCTTTTAGATTATTTATTACATTTTTGACCAATTATTTTAAACATACATACAATATTCAAAATATTCATAACTCAATCACAATTTAGTTCATTCTAATAAGTTACATTTTTATGTAATTATAAAGTAATTTGTAAAATTTTATAAAATAAAAATTATTACAAAAGATTTTAACTCTTTTTAATATTGAAAACATCTAATAGCAATAACCATTGCTAAAAATAATTTAAAAAAAAGAGAATTTGTTTAATTTTCTGTTTAAACATCTTTTACAACAAAAACTATAACCAATAAATCAAATGAACGCTTCACAACGATGTCAAATAGTTATCCTATGGTCAAATATGCTGCGCAAATGACCTATAATTGGTGCGGAGGAACTAATTCCAGGTATAGTTATACCGACCGTGTACGAGCATTGTAGAACGCAAAAGCTTTTATACCTAGAATAAGGAATAAGTTATACTTCGAATAAGTTATACGGCGAATAACTAATCGGGACTTTATACCTGCTTTGTAGAATCGGCCCTTATGCTCGTTCACTTAACACTTATCAGTTATCCCTTAACACTTAAGAGGATTAACCAATTAACGCGAAAGACCGCTTTTTAACACTGTCGAGTATAATTTGGTCAACCCTGTAGTTTGTTTTGTTAATTTTTCTTTAGCATATGCGATTTACCACTTCTTACCTCTTCTACATTTCGCCCCTATCGCATTTTGCTTCTTCATGCATCTCTTCCCTTACCGCTACCCATTAAACTGATTTTGGCCGCCTTTAATCATGGCCGCACACTATGTACAATAGGTCGCGACGGCCCTGTGAGATACAATGTATGTCGAAACCGTGCACTATATTTTGAATTTCAAGTGCAATTTCAAGTTATCGTATGTTTTTCTTCTACATTCATTCCAAAATACAAATGTATTTTGCCCACCCCTGTATGTATGTATTTATGTCTATTTTTTGGCACGCTCTGTAGACTAAACGGTTTGACGGATTTTAACATAAAATATGAGGTGTCATTAGGGCCAGTTGTATAAAAGAGGGTTAACTCGGGGATCAGCTGATCCTGGTTCAAGAGCTGACCCAGGATCGCCGCAAGGTAGATAAATTACAAATAAACCTATCAAGTAAATCTATTTTACTTTACTATTTACTTGATAGGTTTATTTGTAATCTATCTACCTTACGGCGATCCTGGGTCAGCTCTTGAACCAGGATCAGCTGATCCCCGAGTTAACCCTCTTTTATACAACTGGCCCTTAGAATCGTATAATTATAGGTTATAATTTATAATATAAAATTAATATCAGAACAATATGTATTGGGCTTGGGTTATGTATACAGGGAGAAGCATCAAACATCTTAATAATTCATAATAATTCCATAAATCGACCATTAAGAGCACTCCGGATCACGTGACTTTCTCAGTAGAAAGATGGAGTATCCACGATTCAAAATACATTTAAAAATGAAATAGCAAAAGCAAAATTAACTTTTTTTATATAATAATCGAATTAAACGTTCCCTACGTAGACAGAGAAAGTCACGTGATCCGGAGCGCTCTTAAAGTTAAAAAAAAAAACAACAACTGCGTTTAAAAATATCATCTAAAAAGTGAAAAACCAGCTCTATAGGGTGCGTTCCACTTAAAGCCCACGACGACCACGGTCGATCGCCCGCCAGTCCAATCAAATAACTGCGTTCGATCTTTAGCCCAATCAAAGAACTATGATACCACGCCGAAGTCGTCGTGGGCTTTTAAGTGGAAGGCACCCATAATCTATAGAAATATAGAAATTCGTAACAGTACCAGGCAAAGAATTACAAAACACATTTGTTGTAAAAATTTAAATATTTTCACTTAAAGACCACCAACTTGGACTATTAGCTTGCCAAGGTAGGCTATCGTAAGCAACTCAAGAAGAGGGGTTGGTTTACTTGATCTAAAAGAAGATGAGCGAGTGCAACAACAGTTTCGATAGGTGAGCTCCGCAGAATGGTCGAATAAGGTAGAGGAACGAATAAGGTCGGCCGTTGAAGGTGACATGGTCGAATCTTTTGTAATGAGTAATTAATAGAATATGTTTCGATGAGTCTTTTCTATTAATTTGAATTAACGAGGTGAATCCTATGGTTTAAGGTGCCCCATATGGATTCAGCATTTATAACCATTATGTGTAAACGATTTGACGATGTTAGTGTGTTTTTTGAGTGAAAATATAAGAATCTACCGCACAGTCCTGACGAGCAATTAGGATTTCTAATGAATTTTGTCTGCAGGCAAACCTAAAGATTTGGCTAAAGCGGGGTCAATCGTCGTCTGACCTCCCTGCTCTTATATGTCTGATTTTGTACAATAACATCCATGACAGTGTAGGTGGTCCTTAAAAGTCGTAAATTTTAACTCTTTAGTAGCTATCAAGGGAGTAATTACGAATGACCCCCCCATGGATTACCTAAAATTGAAATAAAGGCTAAAAACTACAAATTTGATAGATGTACTTTACTTGTTTTAGAAGTGTACTACAAAATTTTCTAAAAACGTGTATGTACCCCTCCCCCAGAACCGTAACAAGGGTAAAAGCGTCTGTGGCAAGCGGTTAAAATTGCACTACCCCCCCCCCCCTCAAGTCCGTTCACAGGATTAAACAAAATTTTTTTGTAATATTTATTTATACCTACGAATAAAAAAACACCTTTAAACCAAAACAAATGGATTGGACCTGAAACCGGGGGAATACCCCCCAGCACAGGGAAGTAACGATATTTCAAATGTTTTTCCATTTTATAGGGTTGATAAGCCCGCTAAATACCCTAAAATGTGAACAAATTAGCGTGTAAGTGTAACCGAGGGCCTGGGGAGGTATGGGCAGTAGCTTAAATACATGGGTCTGGGGACGGAGGGAGGAATGGTCCCGAGTCCCATGCTTTGGACGCCCTTAAACTCATTATATTGCGAGCAAATTTTGTTTTTTTTAATTTTTAAATCGGACACCCTGCAATCGAAGGGTCCGTCAAAGCTCTTGTTCCCTGGTCCAAAATTTTAAGCTATACGCCATTGGATGCGACGCCGACGTTTAGAAGGAAACTAAAGAGGAAAATAGCAAAATGTTTTAATTAAATCCGTTTAATTAACCTCAAGGTCACTAATAACGATTTATTCCAGTAGGAGTGAAAATTTAAATTAACTGTTTTGTTTTTAAGGATGATTTTTAATTTTCCCTGTAGAATCTTAAAATTGTTTTAATCATCTGCCGATTACAATGATATAATGAATAAAATTTGTTGGATTTGGATTTGGATTTTTGAGAACCCGAATAATCAACTTTAGCATTATCACTGCCGGAAAATTCGGATTTCAGTTTCCTATAATTTAATTGCCTGCGGTTATTTACATAAATTTGATAGGGCAGATTTTACTCATTAAATATAATTCGTATAATTTGTCTTATCTTACCAAATTCAATGAAATATACACAAATTTACAATGTATACGTGGGTAAAACTTTTCGTGCGAGGTCCTCTTGAATCCAGGCTAGAGTATTGTGGTTTCCTTCATTTAACAGGGTGGTTTTTCTATTTCAAAACGCTCAGAGTATGGTTAAAGGGGCATGGAATGGAGAAGGGCGAAAAACACCTGCTGTCAAAAGGTTTTCAATTTCGAAATTTTTCGCTGATATTGGAACAATTCCAGAGTTATCAACATTTCTCACTTGTCCCAAATACTGCACGTTCATTGGACGAGGGTACTGTTTAACACAAGCAATTCCATTGTAACCAAAATTGATGTATTACCGCAGGTTCCTTCCATTTTTTGTTTAAAAATAATCTGAAACCTAAAAGAAAACTGACAAGAAGCCTCCAAACCGACTGTCTGTTTGAAACGCACTTTTGCACATTCTGTATTAAATTTTCTTCAATTACCGAGAGACTTTTCTTAATGGAGAGGTAAGGATGGAAATGGAACCATTAATTTTCGGTTTGAAATTTGTTCAAGTGTTTGTATTTCTTCTTCTGATGTTTTCGACTTATTTTTGATGTTTTATTTGCCAATTAGTTAAACTATGCGATGTGTTTAAGCGTCTGTTTAATTTAAAGGTATTTTGTTTGCCTATTAAAATATATCTGTCTGAGACGGATGCCTGAAAATACTTCTTTGATCTGCGCTGTTTGTAAACATTAATCTTGATGGCTTTCGAGAGTTCCCATTTAATAGATTTCGGGATTACGCGTTATTATTTGAATTGTAGCAAAAAATTAATTAGTTTGATTAATTAGTGTTTTGCAATTCAGCGTCTTGTAAACTTCTTGAGTTTATTTTCGGCACGCGTTTGATTTTTGTATTTCAGTTACCGCGGTGTGAGTGTGGCGCCACGTAGAAGAAGGACGCTGAAGTTATGGGCGTCACGACGCACGGAATTCTGCAAGGTCTTCAGTTCACTTTACGGTTATAAGGGGGCGCTACTCGAAACTAAATCTACGAAATTGTTTTCACTACAGGGTGAACTAAAAACCATTGCACCCTTAAACATAAAATTACAATTCGAACAGTTTTCAAGCTGACAAATTTTTTGCAAACAGTTTACAACATTTTATTATTTACTCCCAGCCTCCGTAACATCAAATTACATTTTTTATTACTAATGCGCCATTTTTGTATAATATGAAATACGATGCCCTACTTTTTTTATGTCCCAAGTAATTTCCGTTATTTCCTCAATTCTATATCCTCATCAATCATTGGAACTTTTGCACATTATTACGTAATATAAATTGATTAAATACATAAAATCTTTACGAACAAGATAAAATTACTTATGTGTTTTTTAGTATCATGTGTTGTAGTGGAAAAAGTAGAATTAAGTGAAATTGTCAAGACAATGACCATCTGTTCCTTTTTCTATTAAAAAAACCATCCCCCCTAAACAACAAACACAATACTATTTACGAACGACGCCAATAATTGATTTCTTTCCAAACAGGAATTTTTTCTTAATTAATATTCAAACATGAGGAATTTGAGCGCGTGTAAGGAAGGGATGTTTTTAATTGAAGAAAAAGGTTTTTTGCTTTTTTGTATTTAAAGTAGCGCTCGTTTCGGGGAAGAACATTGTGAAGTGTAATCCATCAAATAGAAACAATCTAGGAGCGAAATTACACGCACCCCTACAAATACAAAAAAACAATAAAATAATTTAAGATTTAAGTCACGTTGGAAGAATATGGTGTTTCTTGGCTATAAATCATAGGGATCTTTAACCGCCCTCCAGCTTAGCATAAGTCTCACCCCCGTAATATGCAACCCCCTATACTTGGTAATCGATTGAATGACTATGAATAGAATCTATAATACAAGAAGTACGAATAAAATGCAAGCTAAGCAACAGACTTTTGGCATTTTGAAAGGTTAAGCTATTAGGTGTAATGAAGCGCGAATGAAACTTTAATTGAAAAATTTTCATTGCCGCATTAGTCTTTTTTTTGGAAAAAAATTTGAAAAGTAACTTTAAGCTGCTTTATTTAATTACACAGTCGCGTTTAATTGGATCAAGAGAGATTAAGATGAAGATGTATTATGAAATTAAGCATGTAAATAACGGGGGTCTGTTGTGCGGCTAGGGAAATCCGAGTTCCCTTGAGCAAAAGGATTTATTTCGCCTGTTAATGAGACATATGGGATACTTTCAGTGTCATTTTTGCATTACAACCCTTATTTTCATAGAAAAATAAAGGCATCCCGGTCTAATATCGAACGCTTGTGGTTGATGAACTCGCATGTGCCAAGTTGAAATGAGTTTTTGAATTGGTAGTAAAATTTAACAATAACCGATGGACATACTTACATCCTTTTAGGGGTTTGGAAGAACCTGCTCGGGTTCGGTCAGCCCAAAATGTTACATAATAACTTGTAGATTAATCTACAACTTAAAATTTCTATTATTACAGATCTTCACGTATGAGAGAGCAACATACGAAAGTCCATCCCTCGTCAGTTGGACTTGACGTTCCTCAACTTATCTCAAAGGATTCGTATAAGCTCTTGGATAATGATGTCAAAACGGCTTGGATCAACCCGAGGCTCGTCTCAAAGGTAAGCTTTATTTCTCATGACATTTTTATGTTAAATCACTTCTCATTTTCAATTTTTATGTCTTTCTATTAAATTTACTTTATTAACTTATGGAATCGTAAAGAGACAAAAAGAAAATAGTAATAGTGGTTATTTTTTAACTACCGAACTTGAATGTGAATGAAAGATAAGATTTATTATTTATTTTATACTCTATAAAATTTGATATAACAGTAATTGGATCTGGAAGATTCCCGTTCAAGTGTTATTATAAAATTGATATAGCGTTTCACGTTTATATCTTCTCTTTACTATGTATTTTATTTTTATTAATTTTTTGCTTCCACATTCGAGTTGAAACGCGAAGAAAAACCTTTCTTTTAGCCATATGCTTCGTTCGAGTTCCTGAGAAATTATTCAAACGTTTGAGGACTTCTGCTATCTATGATGAAAAACTGCCGCCTTTGATAAAATAATAATTCATTTTCATTATCAGACTTGATTGTATTAAGTCAACTCAAAATTATGTTGTGAAACGAGCAGGGTGTTTATCTAAACCAATCACTTTTGTTCCGGTTAAATTGATCAGAAATTAGTTCAAATTTATTAATCGTAATCGATAATTTGAAATGTTGACTTGAATTAAATAACGAATTTTAAAAGAGGCGTTACATTGTTGAATGTCACTTCTCTGTGACTATATCAATATTTGAACTAACAATAATTATTGTCAATAAAAATAGATTAAAATATTGTAGAATAAATATACCTTTAACACAAAGAAGGTTAAATCAATAAAACGATTATTCTTTCAATTCAAGTTCTTAAGATATCAGTTTGTAAAATCAAAGTGCTTAACTTAAAATAACTGTACATAACAGAGGATGGTTAACAGAATTTGATCAATGTGCGAATAAAAAACAAAACATTTTTGAATTAAAGAATTTGCTAAGTAGGCTCTCACTTTTTTCAAACTGCTTTGACAAAATTTGAAAATGAGTTTAATCTTCAAGTTATTTCATAATAATACTAGGGGGGCTCCGCCCCCCTGGCCGCTGACGCGGCCCAACCCCCCAGGGCCGCTTTGCGGCCCTAATAACTTCAAGTTATAAAACTTATTTACATACAACATTTTTTATGTCGCTTTCACTTTGAATTTGTATTCCATCCTTCGCTCGACATCTTGATAATGCTACATATAACTGTCCATGACTAAACAAAGGCCTATCGATGTATATTGAAGTGTTATTTTCCACCCTTAAGAGGGGCCTAATAGAGATAGCATGAAACTATATCGCACTCTCTCGCACTCATGTCGCAAGATGGGCGAATCAACCCTTGTTGGTGGCGAAGATTTTTCCTAAACCAATAAAAATTTTCAGATTTTCTTTTGGTTTTTGGAATCTACATAGTTACCATTTGGCGGTAAAGAAAATTGAAGCTATTTCGTTGAATACTTTAAAATATATAGCGACATAGAAATGACCAATAATTAGGGTGATTTTTATATCGCTATATATTTTAAAGTATTCAACGAAATAGCTTCAATTTTCTTTACCGCCAAATGGTAACTATGTAAATTCCAAAAACCAAAAGAAAATCTGTAATTTTTTTATGGTTTAGGAAAAAACTTCGCCACCAACAAGGATTGGTTCGCCCATCTTGCGCCATGAGTGCGAGAGAGTGCGATATAGTTTCATCCTATCTCTATTAGGCCCCTCTTAAATATTAAATATCGAATCGGCGGAGAAATCACCTTCTTACCCGGCTGGCTCAATCGGTTATCTTTCAGTCGCCCACTATCAAGCGACCATGTATACCTTTTCCGAAATAATTCCACTTGCATTTAGTATAATCCACAAAATTTTCTCTTTTAAATTCTCAATCTAAAAGAAATAACACTGCTTCAAACTTTACTTGTCTTTTATTCTCAAATAAATCAAATTTTTACAACTAAAAATCGTCAGAAATCAAAATGTCGACCGTCCACGACTTGGACGGCGTACGCAAGTCTTCTTCTTCACTGCTCGCGCTCTCTCGGCTTCCCCGAAACCGCGAAACACAAAATTCAAATTATTTACAAAAACTCAAGCAAACCATTTCCTTATTCCAAAAATTACACGAATGCTAGCATAACAACAGATCCTATTTTGAGTTTTAATTTGTGTACCGGAAAGCCAGGGAAATTCAACGAATTTAAATATTCGACTTCATATTCCAACCGAATGTCCTCATCTGTTTGATCGACTCCTCGATGTTTAGCTATATCTTCAATTAAGTAGGTACGAATCTCGCCCTCGACCAAATTTAATATTTTATTGTTAAGTGTAAGAAACATTATCATTGTGGCAGGCTAATATAATTCAGTCGGAGAGATCGGCATTAGAAGCAATTGAATTGCTGTAAATGTCCTGAATTATATTTGTAGATTTCCAGCTATTCGGTACTTTCAATAATATAATGCTGCTTGGCCAAATTGATGTTGACTTTAAAGTATAATTGACTATCTCCACAGGTGAAGCGTATTTTGTAACAGGTAAAACTTGACGAAAGTCACCACCTAAAATAACAAATTTGCCACCAAACGGATTTTTGCATTTACATAAATCTTTCAATCTTTGTGTTTTTGCGTCGCATGGTTTTGTTGCCTTGCTTTGCGTTTACTTTTTGCTTTTTTGCATTTGCTTTTACTTTTTGCTTTTTTTGCATTTGCATTTGCTTTTGCATTTGCTTTTGCTTTTGCATTTGCTTTTGCTTTTGCTTTTGCTATTGCTATTGCTTTTGCTTTTGCTTTGCTTTGATTGATCCGTTGATGTGATTATAATGTTGATTTGGTGTCGTCCAATAGCTGTTCTCAGCGTTGCATAAAAACGTTGCATAAAACGTTGCATAAAACGTTGCACAAAAACGTTGCATAAAAACGTTGCATATTTTGTCTTATCTTTTTATATATATAGAGTAGACATGGGTTAGTATCGGAAATCACCGAATGGTCCATAGAAAACAGTGTCAAATGCATTCTCAGAGAAGAAGGGAAAACATTTGGTTCCATGTTTAACAACTTTTAACGTAGAACGGTTGAATGTCACCCCTTGGTTTCATTAAAGAGCAGCGATTCAAAAATTATCAAGATCTGGGTTCCTTGGATGGAACAGCAAAATTAAAGGTGAATCAGAAAAGTGTGGTCGGAAAAATCATCTAATCTAACTGATCTCTTCGTATTAGGAGTCGTCTATAACGAATGTCAACAATGTTTTCCGAATTTCTGACCCCCCCCCGAAACGTCCGAGAATCCCATGATCTCACTAAAATGAAACAAAGAGTAATTTAATTTTTTTTTACTATGATCAAACGTCAAAAATAGGAAATGACCAATCCATAAAAAAGTATTCATGTAAGATTTTCTTACATATTTATCCAAACAATGGAATTTTGATACGGATGTCCTCCACTCCTCCTGGTCGCACTTAATAGTTAGTTTTGTGACTCCTCCCTAAGCATAGATGTCCTTTATGGACGAATCCCCATGGTAAACTTGACGACCTAGGCTGTGCGGCCTGAAGGCCGCACTGGAACTATTCTTAGGTCGGTAATAAATGAACGAACCACTCCTGATTGCGTTACAGATAGATACCTTTCTTATAATGAGATGTTAAGCTGACGTGGTACCACAGAGTCAGTAAAAGTATGTGAGCATAGTTCATCCAAGCAAATTTTCCAAAATCACAATCGACAATCGGAGGTCAACTCCAACCGTTTCACAGTTAGATGGTCCAAAAATGTTGAATTTTGAGGCCCTTTTGATCTATGAGGACCCAGGCGTGCGCCTCATGCGCTTGTTTGGAAATCCGCCACTGCGTAAACTCGATATTGTATTGCTTTTTTTGCCCATTAAAAGATAAGCACGAAAAATATATAATCGTTAGCAGGAACGTAATAAGAAGGCCAAAGGGTCTAAGATTATCCTAGAGATTTTGATATGTGACAAAATTTTACTACACCTAGCACTAATTTTAACCTTTAAAATCAATTACGACACATTCATGTTTCTTTTTGCATTTGATAAGAGCTAAATACCTAACCAATCATTATAAATATGAGAAAGATATGTTGTAATCTTTAACGGGGACGTAGTAGGGGGGCTCAATTTCTTCAAAAATGCATGATAAAATTAACTACACCTAACGCTAAATTTAACTCAGAAAATCGATTATGAATGTACGGAGAATTACTAATAATTAAATTGAACAACTTACGTTAGGTGCAAACTGACAATTCAATATTGTATCAACTCCTCGATTCCAATTTTAATACTTTAATGAAGATTAATAAGGACTAGAATGTGCGGAGCACTAGGTCCATATCTAATTTCCTTCGTATGTAGGGGGATTAGTAGTGGGTGTATTGCTTCGGGACTTTAGAGGCTGTTCACTCTAGTAAGAGTGGATCCAGAAAAAGGAAGGTAGACAAAGGAGGGTGATGCGCCTTCGTCGTCTTCGTGGTAGTGCGGAGTGATGGTGTCTCATGGTTGTAGGTGATTTAAAGGTGTCGTGGTGTATGTTTGCTGGCATGATCATTTCTTGTCCGGAGGTAACGGATCTAGGAGGACTTTGAGCCTCTTGTGCGTTGTGTAGTACTTGGTACCTTGGATTAGAGTTGGATTCACATCTGACTTACAAATTTATCAACCATGTCCTGGTCGATGGCGTCCAGTTTTGAGTCAGTGAGAGGAGTCGGAGGTTGATTATATTCTGGGTGCTCCCCTTGGTTAACTTCAAAACTTTGTGGGTGTGAACGAGCGGCTTATCCCCATGCGGTTGCTGTGTAGGTTAGGGCTTACAGCATCGTAAAGTTCATAGTATGGATTCTAATCAAATTGGAATAGTCCTATTATTCCTTCTTTATAGCTGGAGGGTATTCCATACCCCCCAGTTTCACACCTATTTCTTCACATTCTAGGGGATAAATTTGTTTCTTGATTTGATTCTTTAACAGTCAGTCGTCTTGCTGTTTACTTACATCTGGGGGGGGGGGGGTACTTGACTGATTCCACTGTTGTACCTAATCCTGAATGTTAGGGAAGGGGGTTATAGATTCTTAATGTACAGCGTCGCGTGTTAAATGTGAAGAAGTGGATACGAAACCGGGGGATCTGGGGGGTATGGAATACCCCCCAGGCACACCAGTAAATTAGCAATAATACAACTATTTAAAATATTCCTTCTATTCTACCAATCCACACTAACGTCACCTACATCTCGACCCATATTTTTACGACATGTTTTTGTTCTTAAAGCTGCGTATCTTATTAAGTTCTTCAATCAACGTTAGAGGTAGATTATCTCTTTATTACTAATGTAAAAGCCAACCCGGTTCGAATCCGAGTAAAGTAAGAACTTTATTCTGACCGTTCTCCCCTCGGAAAGCAATGGCAACCTACCGAGAGTAATATGCCAAGAGCATCCTTAAATGTTAATGATCTAAAGGGTCCAAAAGTTGATCTGTGGACTATGGGGAAGCTTAATAACCACCCCACCAACATTTAAGGATCACGACGCTTCTGTTAAGAAGCATAACGACTGAATAATGAAAAGCCAACCAACACCATTTCAAGCTTTAATTCAGTAAGCATCAATGATTGTAAATCAGATTAACTATAGTTAACTCTGAGAGACCGTTCAAAGTTCAATTTTAACTCTTCTAGCTAGCTCTGCGATGCTGCTCGGTATTTGACCTTGTACCACTCTCCAGATGGGCAGTGGTGAGGCAGGAAATATTGACTAATCTGAACTGCAATTGATGCTTTTCTGAATTAAATGTTGAAATGATGTAGATCTAGTAAATGTAACTCATGTAAAAAAATGACTAAATAATTTAATCCCGTTCCGCGCGGGACTCAATTGTCGTCCCGAGATATTTGGCGAAGGGCTTCCATGGAATCTCCTCTTCAAATATCCAAATGATACCTATTGATGCTTTCCCACGCTTGGAGAATATGATGGCGAAGCCTCTGCTGGAGTTGACACCGATCAGTTTAGATCAGTTTTCTATTTTGCTGATGATGATGTCGGGCATATGGATGCAGTGTAGATGCCAGTTTTGTCGGCGTAGAAGGCGGTGTTTTGTTGCCGGGGCAGTTAGTTTTGGCACATAATGCTTTAGATTTTAAAGATGTTAGCAGCAAGTATGGAGCTTTGGAGGGGCCGACTGTGGCGGTTCTTGTGCCGTAGGATGCCAAAGTTGCTTTCGTCAAGGCTGTGATTTGGACCGGCGGTTTTTACATTTCGGCTTTAAAGCATCTTGAAGAGTGGAAACTTTGAGGAGGACAATGGCTTCTCTGTGTACTCTTGTATTTGTGCGTAGTGCTGTGGTCTGTTAGAAAACAGAATTTCTCGCCTTGAATGACATCGTTGGTTGGTTGCTAAGTCTTGTCGGATGCGGTTGAAGACAATGACCTTCGTCAGTTTTCCAATGGATCGGAGGAGGCTAGGGAGACAAGCGTTGATGATGCGTTGATAGCGGTGACGGCCTTGCATTGGAGTTCCTTGAGTGCATTGTAAGCGATGGCATCAGGTCCTGGTGCACTTCTAGTTTTCCTACACTTCCTTCACAAAGGTGTTGACCATGTATTTTTATTCGGATAGCTGTAACTAGCTATAGGTGGTGGTAGGATTTTACTTCTCTGGTGATTTGTTCCTTGAGATGGTTGTAAGATCGTCGGTGTGGTTTGGACTTGATGATATCCTTTAGATGTTTGAGAAGGGAAACACGAAGTTCTGCAGTGGCATATTGAATTCATCGCGAGTTGTAGGAGTGGAAATCTTCTACATAGCAATCTAGCTCGTCAGAGGTGTTGAGAACTGAATGTCCCCCAAGTGTATCAATATGGGGGTAATTTAATAATAATTATAGATTTGAAATATTAATTATTATTATTATAAATATTGGCAATACATTGATAGGGTTTACTTATACAGGTCACAAAGTTAGCGTAATTAGGGTTGCATAACCTTAGTGCTGATTTTAGAAAAAGGATTACAAGTACAGAAATTTGAGATTTGAACCCGAAATTTCCGTAGTGCGGCTCAACTACGCCAACACTAATTATGTTTTTCTACCTATAACAATAATTATTGTGATTCTCACTAGGTAACAGGGAGCAAAATTTAACAATTTTTCATAAATCAAATTATTTAGTTCTGCAGACGCTATTTAACAAAACTCGTTTTGTAGTTGTCCAGGATGCAGAATCCGTTATTTATATGGCACTTTTTACGAATGTAAATCAGATGAAATTATTGCCAGTTTTAAGAGAAAGTTTAATCTTGATATATTGGGCTAAATTGTAATCTTAATTTCTTTATTTTCCTTCTTGATGTTAAAACCGGTCGGTGCATTTGCTTTGTGTTCCTACAACGGTTTATTATTGGATAACGATTTTGACAGTGTTTTGATAAGGGTGAGGATACTGGAAATTTCAATTTTAGGTAAGTGCTCGCTGCTCAATGGACGTTTTCGACACTTTTACTGTAATTACAATTTAGGCTCATTACTTAGATTATTTGTATTGAGGGAGACGTTCATTTGATGAAGGTATAAATCATGACCTAACCGGGAATCGAAATTCCTCTGGTAACGTAATCCACATATAAACTAAATTAAAATGCGCGATGCATTTTATATTTAGCGCTTAATGGTTTTATTTTCACTTTAAGAAATTTTTGATGGTATAAATGCTTTTAGTGATTAAGGGGAACTAAGATGATAAATGAGAATTGGAAACCAAAGACAGGAAAAAGAGTAACTGCCGAAACAAACATGGAGTAAAAGTTTACCGTGGTCATTATTTTACGGCGCTGCTGTCGCGAAACGATAAATGTGTCTCAACAAAAAACAGGGTTTCCTTAATCCAGTATCCAGTATTTGATGAAAAACCGCAAATTTGAGCGCTTTTTCGTGTTTAGCTGGAAACTTCTGCAACAGTCTGACTCATAATCAAAATAACTGAGGTCTGATCTTAACGGCTACTATAAGCGCCATTAAGTGGCCATGAGGGAACTCCCCTTGATTTTGTCGTCTTTCCTTGAAGACGAACATGATGTATTTCTATTTCTGGCTTTCCTTTACTAACTGCTCAATGGGCCATTTCTTACGCTTCGCTAAACATCGCAGGATGAAGTGTTCTGCTGAGACATTATTTCTAAATTGCTCCCTTTTAAAAATATTATTGATAAGGCCGGTCTATTCCGTAACATATTACGTCCCATTTTTCTCTTCCCGCTTATAAAAGCAAGATGAATTAGCGTGATTATGATGTTTAAGGCAAACGAAATTTCATTACTTACTTCAACGCTTCAGAAGTGGAATTGAACGTTCGCAATGTTCTTTTTTGACTTTCAAAGCAGCTTTCCAAGTTTGAAAATCCCGTTAACTTTAAAGCACGAAAGAAATCCACAAAAATATTTGACGATAGGTGCAAAAAGCATTTTTACCGTCTTTCCATGTTTTGAGCCAGCAGCTTTAACTACAAAAGTATGTAGAAGATGTAAAAGCATTAAGTTTGAAAGTAAGTAACTTGTAGACGTACGTACAAACTGAATTTATAATAAAACGAACATTAAAAATGCTTTTAAATTTCGTTATACAATTTAATATTTAAGAGCCTACTTTGTTCAATCTTGTCAAAATAATCTTTTTCATGCTTTGTATTTGTCGAACAAGTTGCTTTTCTTTTTATGTCATAATAATTTAATTTATTACTCCCATTAACGTAATTTATATTTTTTAAAGTGGCTCACATGTACCTACTTGTATTGGAATGCCGAGGGTGATGTAAGAATTAATAAAACTCATTCGATTTTTTCAAAATCTCGCGGTGCTTAAATGAGTGATAAAAAACTTCCAGATTGGGTTATAAAACATTTAGATTAACACTAACTTGGTTTTAAATATTTTTGGAGCAATTTTCTACAAATAGTCTTCTACTGTTTAACGTGGATTTCAAACCACGGCACAAACAATTTGGTAATGGACGGAACCTAAACCTACGACTTTTAGAGCAAGAATCCAATTTTCTAATTGTCTATGAGCCTGGTGCAATATGTAATATCACGTGATCTACAGATCAGATTGCTTTATATTTCGCAAAATTTACTACAGAAATTTCTTTAATGCTGTGCAAAAACTGGACTATGCAGATGCTAAATTAAGTCAAGTGTCCATAGTACCATAATGGATCCGCCTTCGGCCTCACTCGAAAAGGATTGTGGCAAATCAGAGAAGTTTAACTTTCTACAAGATTATGGATATCTGAAGTTCTCGAAAACTTAACCTTTGCCAATTTCGAATATGCATAACTTGATTAATAATGAAACTAAATTTTGTGAATGAAAGAGTGCAGTTCAAAGAAAACTCATAAATTCGGTTTTCTTTGTTAGGTAATTTGTAGAAGGATCAGTAAATAACTTTGGAGACTCTGTATAATTTTTATTTAAAAATTTATAGGATTGTCCAGTATACAAATTTGCTAGAGAACTCATCCTCCGTGTCAATTATTACCAACTACAAAGAGTTTACGACTTACACAATAGACGCAAGCTTCTGAATTGCCACAATCCCTCCAGCGAACATGAAATTGAGGCATATATTTTATTTATCAAATCACTCCCGAATGAGACCGAATAACTATAGCGTTCAGATATGGTAGCATTTCTCATAAGTAGAGACAGGATAGTTAGGCAAAATAAAACTTCAAAAAAGGCAGGCAAAAAGGCATTAAAAACTCAGCAAAAAAGGCACGAAAAAAGCAAATATGGCACGAAAAAGGCAAAAACCCCAAAAACTGTATCTGAAAAAAATTTTTTTAAACCAAAATCATACAAATATTAATTCTCTTTATTCTTGTGCCAACTATAATTACTAGAAGTTTCTCTATATCATCAACCGTTAAGTTGGTTCTTCTGTCACTCAAAATTTGTTTGAAAGTGGAAAACGATTTTTCCACGTAGCAAGTCGTAATAGAGGCAAATTTTAATAGCTATTATTACAACTAGGGAAATTGAGTCAATCCAAATTCTTGTTTGTTGTTAGAGTGAATTTTTTCCTTAGTGGTTGGTACGTGATTCAGGTTTGCGCTGGAAAATGTGGAGGGAGAATGCTTGACAGTCTTGACACCTAATTCCACCAATGACATTGGCCGCTCCCAATATAACCACTAAGGAAAAAAATTCACTCTGCAACCTATTTCTAAGGGCCAGTTGTATAAAAGAGGGTTAACTCGGGGATCAGCTGATCCTGGTTCAAGAGCAAACAGTAAAAGTCGCTACGTGCGCGCGTGCGCAGTTAATCACGTGGAATGTGCGCACGCGCAAAAATTCCCAGCAAATGTGAAGCGTATTTAAATGTAAAGTGCGCGCATGCGCCTTACTCAAGCAGAATGTGCGCCGAATGTGTTTAAAAATTAAATTTTTAGTTTTATAAACAGGACCGGATCAGAGTTTGGGGTCCAAATCTAAAACTTTATTTAACTCTTAACGGTCCTGTCATTAAAAAGCTTTTCCTATCATTAACCTAAACTCGACCGGTGGATCTCTCTTTTAACGGTTCCCCCATTAAAAAAAATCAATTCCTAACACTAACCTAAGCCCGACCGGTGGATTTCTCTTTTAAGAGTCCCCCTCATTAAAAGAATGGTTTCCTAACACTAACCTAAACTCGATCGGTGGATCTCTCTTTTAACGGTCTCCCCATTAAAATAAAAATCGTTTCCAAACACTAACCTAAGCTCAACCGATGGATCTCGTTTTTCATGGTCCCCTCAATAAAAAAATGTTGTTTCCTAACACTAACCTAAGGTCCACCGGTGGATCTCACTTTTAGCGCCCCCCCCCATTAAAAAAAATCAATTCCTAACATTAAAAAGCTTTTCCTAACATTAACCTAAAGTCGACCGGTGGATCTCTCTTTTAGCGGTTCCCCCATTAAAAAAAATCGATTCCTAACACTGACCTAAGCCCGTCCGGTGGATCTCTCTTTTAAGAGTCCCCTCATTAAAAGAATGGTTTCCTAACACTAACCTAAACTCGATCGGTGGATCTCTCTTTTAACGGTCTCCCCATTAAAATAAAAATCAATTCCTAACACTAACCTGGTGGATCTCTGTTTTAAGGGTCCCCCATGGTACAACAAAATTATTATATCGTGCTCCCTCCCATTAAAATAATCGTTTCTTAACACTAACCTAAACTTGACTGGTGGATCTCTCTTTTAACGGTTTATTCATAAAAAAAAAATCGTTTCGTAAAACTAACCTCGACTGGTTGTTAATTATTGTTGATTTTTTCAAGTACTCGAAAAAATTCGTATATTTGTAGCATAATTCATAGCTTTAAAAGAGAGGCTTTAAAAATGTGTGCAAAAACAAACTGCAGTTCGAGAGCACCGAAAAGAACAGTACCCAAAACTTCCAATTAATGGTTGCAGAAGTACCAACTAAAGTTTAACCAAGTGTAACTAAATAATACCAACCGGTACAACGTCGCAATCGCCGAGAGTAACTGCGCACGCGCGCACGTAGCGACTTTTACTGTATGCATGGTTCAAGAGCTGACCCAAGATCAACGTAAGGTAGATAAATTTACTTGATAGGTTTATTTTATAAAAAAAATTTACTTGATAGGTTTATTTGTAATCTATCTACCTTGCGGCGATCCTGGGTCAGCTCTTGAACCAGGATCAGCTGATCCCCGAGTTAACCCTCTTTTATACAACTGGCCCTAAGTTATAAGAGGATTAAAATTCCTTTCCACTTATTTTTATGAGTTTCAATGTCTTAGAAATTTCCCAGAAAATTTTAAATTTTAAAATTAAGAAATAAATTAAAAATAAGCAAAAAAAAACTAACATTTTGGTTCCAAAAGGTACTAAAAAGGCAAAAAACAACACAAAATATGCATTTTTGAAGAGTACATACTCTGAAACGGATTTTAAATCGGGTCTGCCTAAAATATATCAATTTAAAAAAAAAGGCATTTTGCCTAACTATCCTGTCTCTACTCATAAGTAAGGAAGCATTTCAATTTATTATAATATCTATTAACCTTCCGGTGCTGGGGGGTATTCCATACCCCCCAGACCCCCCGGTCTTCATACCATAGCATATTGATGTATTTATTTGGAAGAGTTGCGATTTAATAAAGGCAATAACGAATATCGTAACAAAAATTACCCTCTGAGACGCAACCCCTAATGAGAGCGTTAACCAAAGCAGAGACCAGAGTCTGTCGCAATCTGAAGGGAACCTTTCCAGTTTGTGTAGCAACGATGTTATAGACCCTCAATTCGTTCCAGAAGCGAACGCCGTGGATTCTGAAATAAAGAAGTGGTTTGATAGAAGTGATGGTAATTTCCAACACTTTTTCATCATAACCAATCATTTAAATGCTTTAATTGACAAAAATAATTGAGAGATGCAGCCACAATTCTAATAATTGCAATGTAAAATAACTGTGCCAAACAATGCACAGTAGCAAAAAAAATTCGGTTTCACAATCACAAAGTGCACCCACCTCAAATTAACAAGTTCCCACAAACAGTAACCTTTAAGGGTTACCCAAAAATGAAATACAAAAGCGAAAATGACCTCGACCTCGTATATAAGCTTACAATTAATAATGGTGACAGGTGCTCGCTTCCAATCGCTTTCCAACGTGTGGCTTCAAAAGATGAAAATCTGGAACACTTTTGTTAATTATTTTCCACAGGAAACACTTGACACACAGACACTGCTTGTAGATGTTACTGGAACCGTTGAGAAAGACTATGATGGTCAGTGGCGTAATTGAAAATTTTAGGACCGGGAGCAAGAGCTTTGACGGGCCCCTCGATTGAGAGGTGTGCGATTTAAAAACAAAATTTAGTAGCAAAATAATGCAGTTTAAGGCGGTCCAAAGAATGGGGCCTGGGAGCCTGGGACCATTCCTCCCTTTGCCCCCCCCCCGTTATTTACGCCATTATCCATACCTTTCCAAACCTTAGGTTGCACACTCATTTCAATCCACCCTAGAAAATAGAAAAAACACTTCAAAATGAGATAAAATTAAGTACTATATTATCAATGATATGTTATGACCTCATATTATATCATTGCATTGGTATTATGTAGTTTATGTTTTTAAAAAAATCTTTCCCTGACTTGGACGGTACCTTTATAATATTATAACTAAACAATTGAAAAATCGAGTGATATAGAACCCCCCCCCCCCCCAAGCCGTAATAATCAAAATAATGCTTTCTCAAGAATTAAATTTGCGGCGTTATCAATTTTGAAAAGTTATATTGTTACTTCCTTGTGCTGGGGGGTATTCCATACCCCCCAGACCCCCCCCCGGTTTCACGTCCATTTCAACGGAATACTTTTATTTTAGTTTAACAATGTTTTTAATTGTATAAATGAATATTTAAATTAAACGTCCACGTGGCAAGCGGTTTAATTTGTACTACACCCAGCCCCGTTCAAATAAAAGAATTTGTTTAATAAAAAATCAATTAAAACTTTGCTAAACCAAATCAAATTTATTCACTTGAAATGGGCGCGAAACCGGGGGGTCTGGGGGGTATGGAATACCCCCCAGGTATACGTAAGCAACAAGCCGACTTTTTAAACTTGATAACCAAGCACAAGGAAGGGTACACAACAACTCGACACTGCACCACTAGGTTCCGCCCGATTCGGCACCGGCGGATCTCTCTGTTAACGCTTTCCTCTCTTTTAAAATAATTGTTTCCTAACACTAACCTAAGCTCGACCAGTGGATTCCCGTTGCAGAGTCTTCCGGTGCCGAATCATCCATCAGTGCTGAGTTGTACGTATCCGGCTTGTACAGGCGCTTTTTATTCTTGTTTAAGAATTTTTTACTTTACATTGTCTCGGGCCCCTAAAATTTTCCGAGACGTGTTCATTCGCACACCGCGCACACTGGTAGTTACGCCACTGATGACTGATGATGGTGAACGATCCTTCATGTAGAATCCCCAATATAGCGGAATAGAAATGATGTTGAGGTTATGTTGTTGTAAAATAACAACAGTGTTGTGTGTTGTGTTGTCAACACCCAGATACGTCGCTAACCGAATGGAGTGTGATGTTATCGTACGACTTGCGCACCGAAAACTGGCGTAGTAGATCGCACAATAAACTAATTACCCAATTGCTGCCAGCTGTTTATAAAAGGAAACTAAAACCATCTGCCAGAGCCTGAAGTCACAAATGAACTGGCACGAAAAACAATAGTCGTTATAGCAAAAATTTTTGTCAACACAAACCACATCAGGGCCGGTATTTTGAACTCGCTCCACTCCAAGTGAGCGAGTGAGTGGTTTAATTGCGAGTGGAGTGGTAATTTTGTATTCTCATTGATTCTCATGTGCCGCTCCAGCCATATGACAGCTATATCCTCAGAATACCGGCCCTGCACCCAGAAACCGTTGTGATCAAACAAAATTACGTCCAGTTATAGAAAAAAATATTTCTGGTATAAAAATGCAGGGCCGCATTTACGAATACATAAAAGGCAATTTAAGGAAAAACAATGTAACAAATACAAAAATTTGTTACAATATAAACAATGTTGGTCTGTAGGACCGGGGGGTTTGGGGGGTAATGGAATACCCTCCAACGATACACCGAGTTGTTGATGGGTTTGAGTTTGCTCACCACATCTATCAAGAACTAAAATGAATAATGGTGGTCTAAGGTCGCCAGTACAAGCTGAGTCTGTGTATGAAACGAAGGTTCGTCACTGGGTGATTCATTCATTAAAAAATGTAGAAATTTTGTCTTCGAACTCATTCATACAGTAGAGTGGAGCAAAAAAACTACCAATCACATTGTTACAGAGTCACGGTAATGAGCGATTCTTTCAAGGATTGAAAAACAAACCCTTTCAAAATAATATGTACAAGATTTCCTAGTTAGTTCATCCGCACCAGGCCACAAATAAGTTTCGACTCCGCTGGGGTTCACAATCCTATTACAACTAGCATATAGAAATAATAAAAAAAATTAAGGCATTTTATTATGTTTCCCTGTAGCTGTTTTATATTTTTTACGTCTTATTCTAGTCATCTTTAGATTTTAATATGCAAAATGCAACTTTGTAGCATAAGAAAAGTGACAAGTATTCACATAAAATGAAATTTAACTGCAGTTTTAAACCTGAGCAAGTCATTGATTTTAAAAATCTTGTCGAGTTTTAAATTTTCTGATTTGCTTGTAAGTACATAAAATCATATTTCATACCGTAGAGTGTGAAGAAATTGATGTCTCGGAATGAAAATACTATTGGGGAAAAAGTTATGCGTTATTGGGGAGCCCGCAGGAAGGAGGGTGGATTTAAGTTAAACTTTTCTTATGAGTAGATTATGCAATGTAAGTTATGGATACGTCATAAAAGTCAAGAAACTGCAAAGTCGATGTAAAACATTTTAAAAATGCGATTTCGGGTATTTTTGTTTTATTTACATAATCGTATATTATTCATACATTTTCATTAAATTTACTTCGACCCCTCGCAGGGATCGCGATCGCTCAGGGGTGACAAGTTTTATTGTTTGTCTATAAGAAATTTTGCACACTTGATGGTTTTTCCTTTATATTCAGGCCATTGTACTCGGGTAAAAAAATAATAGATATTAGGGGTGGGTCACATAAGAAACATTGTGATCAATTAGTTGTCATTCAATGCACCGTTATTTATGTACACGGTGGTATAAAAATTAAATGCTTCGCTTATCGCGGCAAATTTTTTGCGATTAAGATTCAGGAAGTGTAATAATTTGTTTCCACTGCGTTGACGGGATGAACCTCGAGATTGCGGGAGATAGGAACATGGTTAGGGTGGGTCGGTAAGTTGGGGGTGGTACTTGACTCACTTACCCAACATCCGGTAAATGTTAGGGGAAAACCTGAAGATTGTTTAGGGGCCCTTTGGATGAAATCTTTTAATCATGGATATTTCGTGTGTAATAATTCAAAATTTTATGTGCACACAACGTAGTATAACCTTTATGTCTTTGAAAGTTAAAATTGAATTATGTTGGAGTGCCTCTTTTGCAAAATTTTCTAGTTTGATTTAATTCGCGGTTTTGTTTTAAAAGTAAGTGCGCTACATTAATCAATTTTTGCATTGTAAGCGATGCGATGTGCGCTGTTGAAAGGGATGTAGGAAAATGTATCAATCAGCATGGGGGTGGTTGTGGTTACCAGCACTCGTTCGAAACGCCGAAGGCCCCATTTAGGACACCTTATTTGATTTTCGCCCTCCCTCGAAACAAAGTGATTGAAAGATTTACTCAGTTACTTGACACCATATGGTGTTAATTTATTTTAATTTGAAACAAATTTGTTAAAGCTTTCGCTACGAACCGACACTCTCCTTTCAATTTTGAATTATTTTTAGCATTTTGCACTAATTTTACGCATCGTCACGAAATTCCAAAAAATAAAATAAATTCCACTTATATTTCCTGCCAATTACGACCACAATAAAAAAATTTGCATTTCTAATTAACTCCTCGGTAATTTATCCAAAATTTGATTCTTTTCTGTCTTTATTTTTTAAATCCAATCAGGACTGAGAATTAAATTAAAAATAGCAATTTCATTCGTTCTTTTCAAATTTATACAAATTGCATTTTCGAATTATTGCATTACAACTTCGTAACCCAAATTACGTACAAAATTGAAATTAAATAATTTTTTAAACTGCAGTTCGAAGGACCACTAGGTTGGCCAGGAACTTTGATTTTTTTTTCGAACAGGGTCGGACCAGGAAAAGGCTACATCAGCCGATGAGCTGATCACACCTTTAATAAAAATGAGAACCTACCATCCATTATTCCAATTTTCTTTTCTAATTTTTATTTATAAAATTGATACACAAAAAATGGAACACATTTTCGCCTCTATTTTGGAAAGAATTTTTTTATTCAATACTTAGAAAAAAATTTGTCGCATTCCAATCGTAATTAATTATTTTACTTTCACGAACCTCGGAGCGCTAATTATTTCAGGATGAATTGTGCGAAGGATAATTATGAAGGAACTCGATTATTGATTTACGTGACTTGCTTATTTTCTTAATTTTCCAGATGCGTTATTTCTGGATGCTTTTTGCAAATGTTAATTCTATAATTTCATCATTACTGTAATTCTTTCATTCTAACCGTTCTATCAGCGAATTTCTATCAATCACTCTTAGTGTCAGTTTACAGGTCCCTTCCAAGATGCCTTAGTTTACCCAACGTCGTATTAAGGATTAGTTTAGGATTTGGAGCACGCAGCAAGGAATATAAACCTATCAATCAAAGCATCAATCGTGTCATTATCGAGCCCAATATAAGCATTGCAGCTTAGTCAATGCTTAATCACTTTTTCAACTTCGTTTGTCCAGGTGTTCGATTCCATATTTATTCATAACCGACTCTCTTGTTTAATTAATTCGTCAATTATCGATTTGTTTGCCGATATTGACGGTTTTCTTATTCAAACTTTTAATTGAAAGAATCTACTGGGTGTTCCAAAAATTTTCCTCATGATCTTGCCAGTTACTTTTCATCTAAAAAAGGGAACAATATGTCACACCCCGTACAAGAAAAACGCTTTGAGTTTTAAATAAAAATCTTACAAGTTAAATGACAATGTCGGAAAAGAAAAACAAATTTGTCAAAATGTCAGCAGGAGAGAAAAAAAGTTTTGGCTTTTTATTTACAGCTTAAACCAATTTGTGAAAGTTTCAAGTAATTTTTGTTTTGATTCAATTACGTTGATTTATTTGGTTGCTTTAATGGCTGGGTTTCATTGATGTCTTTCCGCAGTTTTATGGTTTGTTACGCTCTTTGTTTCAATGATTCATGCAGTAAATTAAATTGTAAGAAGAGTGTTTTAACTTGCAAGATTTTGTTGTTGTTTTTTTGGCATGTCGGCAGATAATTTGAAATTTTATTTACTGTCTCGTCGCTACATTTGTGAATTTCGCCATAGAAGTAAAACTTGCAGACATTTACAAGGAGGAAAACGAAAAAATGGAGGCTATTCATCGCATCTGCTTAGTATAGGAAGGATTCTAAAATATATACTGTGTTGACGAGCCAGGATTGACCAGTTAACCTCTCATCTTCGATTATTTGGCCATAATTTTATTTCCACAATATTTTAAGTTCTGCCTCTCTCGTCGTTACTGTTTCTTTTGCTTTCGCAATTTATTCGCCTAAGCTAAGCGTCATTCATGTCTTCCAGGAATTTGTGGAACAAGGAGAAAACTGTTCACTAAAATCTTCCTCCCTAAACTAAGATGCTTGATGCTGGGTCACAAGTGGTCCATTGTTCCATGGACAACCACATAGTGCGGTTCCTTTTTGCAATCATTCACATGGTGGCCGACTTCACAGCACCTCCAGCACTTGACCAACATAACCTAGTCTTTACATTTTCTTGCTTCATGACCAGAAGCCCAGCATCCCTTACATCTGAGGAGTCTGCTTATTTCATACATTACCATACCCACGATGGTGATCAAGAGAATTCTATATACTGTAAGTTATATTATTTGTTTTTATTTTTATATAAAAAAAAAGAAGGAAAGTTCACCGTGTTCCTTGAATATTTCTAAATCGCATCCCATGTTCTCTTCTATGAATTAAATCCAGTAATGCAACCGGGATCCTAAGTCTCGGTATTTCATACCTTGTACGTTGTAAAAGTTGAAATTTAATTAGGGTCTGGGCCATAATTCGTATTCTTCTCACTCGTCCTCTTTCAAACCCGTTTATTGTTCTAACCCTACTTTCTCTAAGCAGTTCTTCAATTTCAGTTTTTACTATAGTTTTCAAATTGTTTTCTATCCTCTGTTCAAGTTGTAACCCATCATCATTGCCTACGTTTTCTCTGTAGAGTCGTTGTAGTGCCTCCTGAATATTATTTGTCAATCTTGTTTCTATTTGGTCCATTCGTTGCATATATGTGATTTCCATATTATCATCACGTCCATTTTCAACCTGATTATCCAGTTCTATGGTCAGTTGGTCAATACGAAACTGGAAGATGTATATGCCATTCACACATTCATAAATTTTAATGGCAGGAACTTTCGATCTACATATCGGACATGTCTTTTTCATACTTAGCCATGTCTCCAAGCAAATTTTGCAATGTTTATGACTGCATCCATAACTTACAGCAATTTCTTGTGTTTGAAAGGCCTTCAAACAAATTGGACATTTGTCATCATTTTCGATCTTAATTTCGAGGGTAGCCATTTTTAATGTTAATTAACCCGATCTACAGTTATATACCATTTTTTTATTTAGCAGATTAAAAAATTAACGGTTGGTCATAATCTCTTAAATTAATTAAAAATTGTTATTCAAGCTTAAAATAAAATTCCTTTTCAATTTAGGAAAAACTTTCGTAAATTTTTAAAATCTTCCTCGATAATTAAAATTTTTCTGAATTAACTTTTTGCCTGATTTTTTATAAGCAAGAATGAAAACATTGCAAGATTAATTTATCGTGTGCGTCGATCCCTTATATTACACGGACGAGGAACTTAAAAGGGTTGCATATTTATGATACTTTTTATCGTTAAAAAAAGGGGTCTTTTGAACTAAATTTAAACATGTTTAATAATTAAAATTAAAAATTAATAAGATATGTTTAATTTTGGGTTACGTAATATTTATTGCAACCGCGTGTAAACAAACACATTTGATATAGGAACGGTAAATTTAATCTCGTGCTTGAAGTTTATTTTATTTATTTATTTATAGTGCGTTGACTTACTTAAAGTTTATGTACGGCAGATTATTATTTTTTAATTAATAGGGGATTACCATAATTTGATGTTGATTTATTTTACAGGTGGATATGAAGCTGGTAAAATCGACGGATTATGTTACTCCTGAGATGAGAAATATGAATGGGTTTTACAACCACAATCTGTCTCAGCCGAAGCAGGGCTGCGGAAGAGCACACGACCGAGAGTGGGAGTCCATAGTCAATGGACGCAGTAAGCAGCGGGTCGTCGCAGTACCTACCCTAACCCAGTCCGTTGAAGACGCGAAACGTGATAAATCAGATTGCAAAAATTGGCGGATGGGGGATTCACACAGCGTCAAAAATATAAACACAGAATCAAAGACTTTTAAAACAAAACCTCACATGGAAGCATCCGAAAGACATTTATATCCTCCCACCCGCGCGTCTGTTCCGTCTATTAAGACTTGTACAAGTCAATCAAAGAACAAACAAACAAATGTTCATCAGTCTCACAGTAGAAATAATACAACAACACAAAGAGCGGTAGTGCTACCGGTGGAAGTTCCGAAAGTGAAAGGGGTTGTCGGTTATCAAAGTAGAGTGGATTACGTTGGGGGTGGTTTTGTGGGACACGACAGTGGAGTGTTTGGGATGTTTTCCGAAACGAGGTACGCTTTTGCCGTCAATGGGCTCCCTGGAAATCCGGCACAAGCATCCGCTGCAGCGGCATTTTTTGCAAGGTAAGATTTTCCAAAATTTCGCGAACTTTAACCACTAATTTTTAAAACTCACCAGCAACAGGTGAGAAGGAATTTATCTAACGTTTTATCATAATTTTCCAAGTTCTAATTTAATGAAACTCGGAAAATTTATTAATAATTTTATTAACGGTCTCTTCATTTAATTATGAAGTGCGTGTCGTGCGAGTAAAATATTTTTATAGTTACTTTAGAAAATTGAAAAGCTTTTCGTATTTCATTCAGAGTTTTTCTTTTTTTAAAATACAATCGACAACATTTCAATACAAAACAAGGTGGGCTTTAACTGATGGTATAGTAACTTCCAATCACATTAGGCAAACATATTTTTTGGAAAACTCTTTTTATACCGATTAAAATTTTCACCTTAAGTTTTTTTTGTTAAAATCTGATGTTAATTTCAGCTCTGCTCGGAGTTATTAATGACACAATTTTTTGTTTCGATAAAAGGGTTAAAGGTCACCAAGTGTAATAAAAATTGAAGATTATTTTTCACTTAATTTTTAATCAACGTCAGTACCGAATATTAATTTAAAAAAGAGAATTTAGTTATCCTTGTTCAGGACTTCGTCTTCTGTTTCTCCGTCATAATATTAAAAAATTATTATTTTACTGATATGGAATCTTGCATATTTTTTTACTTACTTTTGATGTAGGCTCTCTAAATCGAATTCTCATAATGTATTAAAATTTCTTCGAATTAGGGGGAGTTCTAATTAGAGAGTATGAATTGGATTGTAAGTTAGTTGGATGTGCCAAATAAATAATTCGATTTAGAGAACTTTTTGAATTAGAGGGAGGTCGATTTAGAGAGTTTGAGATTTATTTCAAAGAGGGCTTTCCGTTTTCCATAGTTTAATCTCAATTCCCTGATTCCTAATTTATGGAAATTTTTCATCAGAATTCTTAATCTTAACTTTCTTCTTCTTCTTCATTGATTGAAGTTTTTATTTCTTTTAACTATTTTGTACTGGAATTAGTTGCCAATTTGGATGTTGTGGCCTGAAGGCCGTACTGAATCTATTTTTGGATTTATGGTAAATGAATAAACCAATCCTGATTACAAAACACTGATCAATTCAGACGTTTTCTATCATTGTATAGTTCTACTTTCATTAATTTCTTTGTTTATATGCAGAAAACCCAGAAACTTCTAAAAGAAGTTCTAAAAACTCTGTAATCATATCGTTTAATTTTTTTGAATTGATAACATCAAAAAATCAATCAAAAGTGCATTACTAAAAAGTAAACCTAAGAATTCCATTGCATTGTTGGTTTTGGAACCACCATATTATCTACTTCAAAATTATCTCAACAGATGGCGCTATAGAAATTTCAATTATTAATTGCTTTAGCACCAGTAAAAACCAAATGCATTCGTCATTTGGTGACAGTCATTTTAAGGACATTTGGTGTTTCCAAAACCAACAATGGAATTGCCAATCTGGATACTACAGACTGACTATGATTGATAACTGGATTATAATATAAATGGGAGTCAGGCCCGGACTGGCTCCTTTGGGGGCCCTCGGCTGGTGACTGATGAGAGACCCCCTTAGCAATAGGAGAGATTTTTGAAAATCACATTTTCCGCTATTTTGACACTTCGAAATTATTTGAGTAGTATACACCACTTTTTTAGGCTCCCTTGGGTCGGAGGCCCTCGGCGATCGCCGACTAACCGACCTAGCGAGTCCGGGCCTGATAGGAGTAAACATTGGTTTGTTTACATTTAGTTTTCCCACATGGACGCGTGATAGTGACAAGTTAATTAACAATTTTAGAGATATTAACTGAAGAAATTAGTTTAATTCATGACCAATTACAGATTAACACAATTCTTATGGAAACTAAACATAAACAAATTTTTACTCCCATAGACTGCCCAAGTGATGACGTCATCACAAATTCACAAAGCCACAAAGCCGTTCCCTAAGCAACTTTCATTTTTAGGTAAAAACTGGGAAGAACGAATCAGTTTTAAATATTTTTTAACCATAGAAAAGATAAAAGAAAATTCTTCAATATGATTGGTTCTTGTCAGTTTCGGTACTTTACTTCACTTGCTTGTTTTGTTACATTGCACAGCCCGTTGGTGTAGTGTATATGGAAATAAACTTTGGACCGTAGGGTCATAAGTTCGAATCCCGGTGACTGCCAATTATTTGTGCCTTGGTTCGTATTCCAAATTAATTGAAATTAAATTAGATATACCTAACATTATAGATTTTATATTATAATTTTATTATTGCTTAGCAACGCACGTGGGCCTTGCGTTGGTTCTCAAGCAGGGCAAGCAATTAAATTAAGTACTCAAGGTACTACAATATAATATTTTTCTTCTTCCTTTTGATTGCTGCTTGTGACCCTATTCTATTAATTTAATCGATGAGTGTTAATTATCGTAGAAAATAATTCTTTTCTGTGTTTCTGTTCATGTAATTGCAGAAAATTAATCAATGTAGGACCTCATGTTTGAATTATTTAAGCTTTTAAAGAAATATTTATTGTTGCCTAGCAAAATAACGCAGCCGCAGTCTTGTTTTCTTCTATTTCTTATTTAACAATTATTTTGCTAGAGTCTATTTACTGATCAGTCTCCAGAATATTTTCTTCAACTTTGAAAATTGTCGTGCCTTGGGCTTCCTGGATAACAGGGAAAGGTGTGCTTAATATTTTAAAGAAATTTTACCACAGTTAAAGCGGAGTTATCCTCACAGAACTTGAACTAAGAGGCTGGTAGAATTTCGAGCCTACAGCACCTCAACCCCCACAGCTAAGTTATTTGATACGCTAAACATTTGAGACATTATTAACTTATATTTAAACAAAATTTTAACAAATTTCTGTTGAAAAACTTAACAAGGCGCTAAACGTTTAAACAATTAAATGAATTTTGTATAATATTATTATTCCTCCTTCCTGATTAATTATTCTCGACGTTTTGAATTACATTACACCGTAATTTTAATTAGAACAACTTTTTTCTTCTGAAAATTGTTGCTAATTGTGTTTTGGTGCAAAAATAATGAGTTACAATTTTTTTTATGTAAAAACCGGTTATTATTAAATTTTATTACTAAAAATTCTACTCTTACATTATTTAGTATTCAAGTCACAAGGTGTGAGATTAATAAAATTATCTCACATAATTGAGTTTCAATACTCGTTTTAAAGAGGTCACATTTTTCTTCTTATTTATTTTAAATATCAAGTCATTTATATTACTTTAACTCCGCATTTTCTCACGTTTTATCAATTTTGATAACTTATTTGGAAATATTCCTCGTTTCCAACATTTTAAGTGTATATTATCTTGTCGGGATGTGCTCGACGGTAAATTTGAGCTTTTTATTACCATTTCTATTCTAATCCTAATTTTATTTAAATAAATTCAAGAATTTATTCGAATTTTATTAAATCAATGTTTACGTCGTCAGGACCGGGCCTAAAATAACTTTACTTGCCTCGAACGCAAGTTCTTTTAAATTAAAAATTGACAAATTAATTAAGAAAGCAAACGAGATCTGTTAAGCTGATTTCTCAAAGTATATTAAAAAATAATCTCATCTAAATGAAGCTTAAAAAGAAAATATCAATTATGAGACTTTTGGAAAATTGTACCGCGATGAAATAATTTTATAATGAAGGAAAATCGCTTAAAGCTGCACGATCTAATAATAATTTTTGTGCTAAGTAGATTAAAAAATACGAACCAAGTCGGAAAGTTTCAAAATGATCTTTCATTCGCCGCTTGTTTGGATTTCTTCGATAAAATTTAGTTATACCAAGGTACAATTTTAATATTTGTCGGAGGTAAATATTGACAAATACTTAAAATAGACTCACGGTTAAAAGAAAATTAAATATGTAATTTTCAATCGTCTCATAAAATTGGTAATAAATCCATAAGTTTACTTTCGTTTAACTTTTTTTTTATCGGACTCGAAAGACCATAAAGTTAGTAACTTTAATTAAATTGAAAAATAAATTAACTGGGGCTTTCACTTCGTGTAGTAACAATAAAATAATTTAATTCTTCCCAACAATGGCATTCCTGTATGTCATTGCTAGATGATATGCAGTTATGAATAATTTATCCTATTATTATTATTATCAATTCACATGCATTTCAGTTCATGAACATGAAACACGATATAATAATGTAAACTGCTCTTTGAGTTTGTAGATGTTAATTTTGAAGACAGATGCTAGCCTCTTCGTGTGTCCACCCTGTAGGCAACTTCGCACATTATTAACTGGCAGAAACCGTTAAACAAAGAAACAGTAGTAAGTACTAGTTAATTTCCATTGCAAAAACCACCGTGAGCGGGGGTTTTTATCCCAAAACATTCGTGCCAATATTCCATTGTATTCTAAACGAAACGCACATAAATTAATTTCTTCTTCTTGTTACTTCTTTCTATTACTAACAAATACAAATATTTTTTTCTATCAGTCACTTCCCTGTTTGATATTATTCATTCCATCAGAGTTAGAGTGATTCATAACATGATAATGATAAATTGTGTTTCGCTTTGTGCTCTCATCGGAAAATTATTTTGAGTAATCATTTGTGATTGATCTGTGATTGAAATCGAACGGGCGATTAATATCGATGAACTGATGACGTCCGTTCATTAGCTGCATTTATTATTTTCGAATAATCCATAAAATTATGGTTTCAATTTTTGACAAGACGTTTCTCGCTGTAATCATGCACAATTGAGGTTAAAAGGTTAGCAGGAGTTCTCGTGTTCGTGTGTACTAACTTATTGTTTTAACTTGCATCGGTAACCTCACCTTTCACCTCAATTATTCAATGCTCCATATTAGCTATAAGCTTATAAGGAGCAAGCTGATGGTTGAACAAACTCGCTTAACATTCTGTACAAACATAACTTGTTCTGTATAAATGGTGTTATAATCTCACTCACTTTATTTCCTTACTTCCATTTCCTCAGGCTTTTATTATAAATTGCTATATTGACTCATTACTTACAGGTTTAGCAGGCTATTAATTTTGAAAACCTCACTCACAAATTAACTAGAAAATGTATATCATTATGGGGTAACTCAAAACACGTTGGATTTTTTGTTTAATTGTAAATTTTCACAATCCACATAAGTTAAAAAATGTGTGATGAAAACTGAAGAAACGTAGGAAATTTCCGACTAGCACTGAGCAAGGAAATAATGGTCTGCAAAATCCAAAAGGTGGGTTCACTTTTGGAAACTTGAAAGAAAAATTAAACTGGAAGGACAAAAATTTTAGCTATAAATGTATTAATATAATACAGGACTTTCTCAAATTCTTCATTTTCTCTGGAACCATGCCTCAAACAAGAACTCAGTCATCATATTTGCAAAAGAGAGAAGATACCCAAAGCAAACTTCTGGATGTTTGAAGAAGAAATCCAGTGGAAGAGCTCTGCAAGATATTATCTAATAGGTGTCATAATGGCTTGCAAGCTAACCTGGAAAACCACATCACGTTTGTTTCATACGCAGCCTATGCAATGTCCTCCAAACGAAGAGCATCACTAACCAACATCTCCGCACTGATTCTAAATGGATAATGAATCTGAGATCAAACAATAAAACTACGACAAATACACCTCCAGCACGAATCCGTTGATACAGAGGTTCAACCAATGCGGACCAAAAGACTACCCAAATCACAAAAGACCAAAAGCCGTCCTGAACCCACCAATACCAATAAAGAAGATGACCTGACGCGATATCAAACCACAGCGCACCGTCGCATCGCGTCCACAGAAATTACTCAAAATTTAAACTTTGTTTGAATATTCTGAAACTGCTTAAAAATACTGATTACGGTCCCGTTAACACAGAAAAAATAACCAAAAAATTGTAAGCAAAGAATTGCGTTAAATATTTAGATGATTTGATTTATGCGCGATTTTAAATTTTAATTTTTCGAAAAAAATTAAATGTTTCTTGTTAATCTGAAACTGCTTAAAAATACTGATTACAGTCCAGTTAACACAGGAAAAATTACCAAAAAATTCTAAGCGAAGAATTGCGTTAAATATTTAGATGATTTGATTTGTGCGCGATTTTTGATTTTAATTTTTCGAAAAAAATTAAATGTTGCTTGAATAATCTGAAACTGCTTAAAAATACTGATTACGGTCCCGTTAACACAGGAAAAATTACCAAAAAATTCTAAGCGAAGAATTGCGATAAATATTTAGATGATTTGATTTGTGCGCGATTTTTGATTTTAATTTTTCGAAAAAAATTAAATGTTGCTTGAATAATCTGAAACTGCTTAAAAATACTGATTACAGTCCAGTTAACACAGGAAAAATTACCAAAAAATTCTAAGCGAAGAATTGCGTTAAATATTTAGATGATTTGATTTGTGCGCGATTTTTGATTTTAATTTTTCGAAAAAAATTAAATGTTGCTTGAATAATCTGAAACTGCTTAAAAATACTGATTACGGTCCCGTTAACACAGGAAAAATTACAAAAAAATTCTAAGCTAAGAATTGCGTTAATTATTTAGATGATTTGATTTGTGCGCGATTTTTGATTTTAAGTTTTCGAAAAAAGTTAAATGTTGCTTGAATAATCTGAAACTGCTTAAAAATACTGATTACGGTCCCGTTAACACAGGAAAAATTACCAAAAAATTCTAAGCGAAGAATTGCGTTAAATATTTAGATGATTTGATTTGTGCGCGATTTTTGATTTTAATTTTTCGAAAAAAATTAAATGTTGCTTGAATAATCTGAAACTGTAAAAATACTGATTACGGTCCCGTTAACACAGGAAAAATAATCAAAAATTCTAACTGAAAAATTGCGTTTAATATTTATATGATTTGATTTGTGCGCGATTTTTAATTTTAATTTTTCGATAAAAATTAAATGTTGCTTGAATAATCTGAAACTGCTTGAAAACACTGATTACGGTCCCGTTAAGACAGGAAAAATTACCAAAAAATTCTAAGCGAAGAATTGCGTTAAATATTTAGATGATTTGATTTGTGCGCGATTTTTGATTTTAATTTTTCGAAAAAAATTAAATGTTGCTTGAATAATCTGAAACTGCTTAAAAATACTGATTACGGTCCCGTTAACACAGGAAAAATTACCAAAAAATTCTAAGCGAAGAATTACGTTAAATATTTAGATGATTTGATTTGTGCGCGATTTTTGATTTTAATTTTTCGAAAAACATTAAATGTTGCTTGAATAATCTGAAACTGCTTGAAAACACTGATTACGGTCCCGTTAACACAGGAAAAATTACCAAAAAATTCTAAGCGAAGAATTGCGTTAAATATTTAGATGATTTGATTTGTGCGCGATTTTTGATTTTAATTTTTCGAAAAAAATTAAATGTTGCTTGAATAATCTGAAACTGCTTGAAAACACTGATTACGGTCCCGTTAACACAGGAAAAATTACCAAAAAATTCTAAGCGAAAAATTGCGTTAAATATTTAGATGATTAATTTGATTTGTGCGCGATTTTTCCCATGTAGCACAAAATATTGGTGCAATATTGATTACCAATATTGGCGCAATATTGTACAACAATATTGGCGCAATATAGTTTTAATATTGGCGCAATATTGGTACAATATAGATTATCCATATTCGGATCCAATATGGGCAGAATATAGTACGAATGTTGGCGCAATATTTTTACTATATTGCTTGCCAATATGGGCTAAATATTGTAAAACAATATTGGCGCAATAATGATTACCAATATTGGTGCAATATTGTTGTACAATATTGGCGCTATATAGTTTTAATATTGGCGCAATATTGGTGTAATATAGACTATCCATATTGGGATCCAATATGGGTAGAATATAGTAAGAATATTGGCGCAATATTGTTACTATATTGCTTGCCAATATGGGCTACATATTGTAAAACAATATTGGCGAAATAATGATTACCAATATTGGCGTAATATTGGTGCAATATAGACTATCCATATTGGGATCCAATATGGGCAGAATATAGTACGAATATTGGCACAATATTGTTACTATATTGGGTGCCAATATGGACTACATATTGTAAATCAATATTGGCGCATTAATGATTACCAATATTGGCGCAATATTGGTGCAATATAGACTATCCATATTGGGATCCAATATGGGCAGAATATAGTACGAATATTGGCACAATATTGTTACTATATTGGGTGCCAATATGGGCTACATATTGTAAAACAATATTGGCGCAATAATGATTACCAATATTGGCGCAATACTGTTGTACAATATTGGCGTTATATAGTTTAATATTGGCGCAATATGGGTGCAATATAGACTATCCATATGGGATCCAATATGGGCAGAATATAGTACGAATATTGGCGCAATATTGTTACTATATTGCTTGCCCATATGGGCTACATATTGTAAAACAATATTGGCGCTATATAGTTTTAATATTGGCGCAATATTGGTGCAATATAGACTATCCATATTTTAATTTAAATTTTTTGATAAAAATTAAATGTTGTTTGAATATTCTGAAACTGCTTAAGAATACTGATTACGGTCCAGTTTATACAGGAAAAATACCCAAAAAATTCTAAACGAGGAATTGCGTAAAATATTTAAATGATTTGATTTGTGCGCGATTTTTAATTTAATATTTAGAAAAAATTAAATGTTGTTTGAATATTGTGAAACTACTTGAGAATACTGATTAATGTTCAGTTAACACAGGAAAAATAACCAAAAAATTCTAAGCAAAGAATTGCGTTAAATATGATGATTTGTTGATTTGATTTGTGCGCGATTTTTAATTTCTATTTTTCGATAATAATTAAATGTTGTTTGAATATTCTGAAACTACTTCAGAATACTGATTACGGTCCAGTTAATACAGTAAAAATAACCAAAAAATTCTAAGCGAAGTATTGCGTTAAATATTTACATGATTTGATTTGTGCGCGATTTTTAATTTTAATTTTTCGATTTTCAATAAAAGTTCTAATTTGTACGTCCTGCAGCCTCACTCGGGGGATTCTTCGGTTCTAATTTAATTGGAAAATAATATTTTTACTTTTATTTTACCACCGTATTAGGGCAATCCTATAGCTCCGTTGAGATAGCCTTTGTTCTACAACCCTTCCTGAAGTTTAATTAGATAATGTTAATGAACAAACGTTAATTTACCCCATCAGAGTAAAAAAAGGAAAATATCATAATCCTGAATACGTTTCTGTTGTTAACACAAATTAAAAGTTACAGTAAACCACAAACTTTGTTTCACGCGCTTCCTAGCTTTTAATTTAATTTATTAATTGCCTCTTTATATTGTGATGAATAGTCGATCTTGAAAACAATAATTCTTAATAACTCCTGGTTCTTACCTCAAGTTTTCCTGCTGAACAACAAGATAATTACAATAATTAATTGTTTTCAGCTGCAACAGCCACTTTATTAAATTGAAATGTTCCAAAAACTTAATACAAATTGCTTTTAGTCAGTATTTTTTTGGATTATTTGGTTAGTTTTCTGTTACCATCAAAGAAAGTCAGGGTTCCGCAGTTTTCTCACTTTCCTCCATAAAATGGATTTACCAGGAAAATTTATTGTAAAACAATTATCTTGCAATTTTTTTAAATAATTGATAGGAAGCTGCACAGCATTTTAAATTGCGCAACTTGGAATTATTTCACTCGAAAGCTTCTTTAGTGAGCTTTAACAGCCATTTGCAGATTAACTGTGAATAATGGATGGCACTTGAATTAGGCTTGTTTTGTTATACAAAGTAAATTGTCTCACAATTAAGAGACCTGTTAATTTTGGAGGAAAGCTGCGCTTCGTATTTGCGCGTTTCCACCACAAAAATCGACAGAATTACGATTTGCTATCGCCGTGCATTTATCAGACTAATTTCAATTTTTAAATATTTGGCTCAAACATGCAAACGTTTCCTGTCATGAATTTTTATAAAACCGGAAAATTAAAATGATCTGATTGTGGCAAGTATAGCAATAAAGTAAATGTGGCTGACAAAACGAAGCAGGAAATTACGATTTAGGAAAAGCAACATGCAAGTTGCAAGTAAAAGTTTGTAAAAAATGCTAAAGTTGAACACAATTACAAAAGTTTACTCCAAGTTTTAAAAGAAAATTGAAAATTACAAAGCGTTAGATGCGACTCGCGTTTAAATAGAGAATACAAAACGTAATTTGCATTTTGACTTTCATCACATTCAATATGCATAGATTATGTAACTTAGAAGACAGAACTCCCAAACGGCAAATATTTTAGTCCTTCGTTAAGCCCATGTAAGGGTTGCAGACAAGATAATGCAATCAAGGGAGTGATACCAAGTAATTCTATACATTTAAATTGGCTTTTATGCAAGGCCACTCGCAGGCTAAACCACGATATTATTTATATTTTTTCGAATTAAACGTAAATAAATTATTTCTCCTTCGAAACGCGTTCAAGTGGAGTTTACGGCCACCGAAATCAAAACTAAGCGGAAACTGACAGTGGCGCGCTAATGGACGCTTTTAGGACCCTACAGGCATTATTAAGGCCATTATACCGCTCTATCATAAATTGTAAACGGTAGCAATAATTTGATCGTATACATTAAATTAAAAATTTTATGACTGTTATCTCATATTATCTTTGCCATCAGCAAACCAATCTAAACGATAACCTTTTACGGCGTTTTATTTACGTCTTGGTTTATTTTTCTCATTTTTTCTGATGTTTCATTTTTTATTATTTTATTCAACATTTATTAGGCTGTCGTATAAAATGAAAATTTAATTTCAAAATTTAGTGATTGGTGGTCGTTTGAGTCAAAAAGCGCTCGTTAAAATGTGTGCAAAATATTGAAATAAAAGCTAAATATTTTATGCTGCTAATAAAAAAAACGATTAACATAAAATTATTTTATGGGCGCCACTGTCTTGATTAAATTTGCAATATCTTTAAACAACTTGATGGAATAACAGTTAGGTATAGCATAACCGAGCTTACAAAATAAAGCAATTAGATTATAGAAATAATATGGTTAAAACTATTAAAGCGACTGCATCGTCACAAACCACGCCTGTTCCCGAATTTTATGAGCTTAATCCAAATATAAAATTTAATTTATTGGATTTAAAAAGCGCACGGTGTATCGTGATTGAAATCAATTAATAACGCAGAAAATAAATTAATTACCGTAATAAATCAATGAGCATTCAATTTACCAGTTGAAGATGCATTAGCGCTTTCTAATTGCTTTTTAATTTAATTTGTTTAAGAGGTTTGCTTTCTGCCTATACATAACTTCTTACTTTTTAAAATAATACAATTTATTACAAAATCAGCCTCCTAACGATCGATCAATTAACGAATAGTAGTTCCAAAATTTAAAAAAAACCTAATTAATTTTTGTTTGAGTTGAAAGTAGCAGCAAATACATAAATTTGATTTAACCTTAATGTGTGACCGGTTTCAAAAGGAAGGATTGATTCTTTCGCAAAGATACGAGAATTTAAGGTTGTGTTTTGCAGGTTTCATCATTATGTCGTAAAATGGTAGGCTAATTTGTACTTTTCATTGTTCAAAAACTGATAAAAAAAATGTAGATCCGAAAATCACGCCCATTGACGAATGTTGTACGCTTAATCGTAGTTTATAAAATTCAATTTAGGGCGATTAAAAAATCGTGAGGTGTATCGTGCAATTAATAACTCTGAAAATAAATTAATTACAGTAATAAATCAATGAACATTCAATTTCACTGTCGTAGATGCATTAGCGCTTTGTAATAATAATTGTTTTTTAATTTAATCTGATTAAATGGGGCGGATCCTCAGTCCCAGTGCTGGATTTCTATATTATTAAAGAATTTCTCCTGTGAAAAATTACCCAAAAAATACGTAAGTGAGATTTAAGTCAGTCCGTTCGGAAATGCAAGATGTAATGGACTGTAACTTAAAAAAGATTTGGGATCTGTATGGATTATGGATTCCTTTATTATTCATATGAAATAATTTGAAATTGTAATGATAGATTTGTCAAAATAAAAATGGCCTTATCGTTAGTCCATTTAATGGTTCACAATAGATTAAGCTTATTTTGTCACTGACAAATCTATATTATGAGGATTAAAGTGGGAAAATGTAGTTTGAAAAGTTTTAAGGGCGCCTGCCATCGATGAACAGTTAATTTCTTTTAGTTTACCCTCACGTAAGCCTAATGAATGGCTATAATCGGGCGCCACTTAAATTTTACTTTTCGAAAATGTTTGCAACACAATCGTTGGAGAATTATTGAATTTCTATAATAAATCATGAAAAGTGACTTGTGGAGAGATGTCTTAGCAATTTCTAACGTTTCGTCAATTAATCAAGTCGAATCCATTCATACCTCAGACCTATTCGTTTTCATTAATCATTATTCATATTTCATGTTGGTTTCCTTGTTGTGGTGGAATAATAGGACAGTCTCTTTTGGGATGGAAGATTTGGAATGGCAAAAGTGCTCGTTGCCATTGTATTGTTGCTTGTGTGCTCATGTGTAGCAAAAATGGATAATTGGTTTAGTTACATACTTAATCTTTTTTATGTGCGCACGGTTTTTCTTTGATGCTGAATGTTTATGGCGCAGTCGGCGTGCACCGGTGCGTATGTTATATTGACTGGAAGGTTGACTTATTAGAGGCGAGTTTGACACATGGGGTGCTGAAGGGAGAAGACGTTAAAAAATGGGTTTACAAACATTGTAAATTACTCTTCCTATTAGTTCGCCGCTCCAGATACATCATACCAATAGTGCCAACTGCATGTCTATTTTTGAAGCTTAACTTATCTTAGTCAAGTAATTTGATAGAATGTTTTTGGTGCTTGTAACTCACCAATATAAGGGATCCGACTCTTCTCTTCCATGAAAAATATGTTTACAATAATTAAGGACTACTTAATAAATGGGGATGCTTTTAAGCTGCCGTCTTCTTGTTTGACACGAAAACACTTCTGCTAAACCGTTATTGAAATTTATAGAGCCATCCTGCCTAAATGTACGGTGTTTTTATGATCGATCCCCGTACTTGCGTTAAACTTGGACGCACTTTTATAAATGAGATATTAATCGATTTTAGTTAAAAAGGGGTCACTATCAAAATATTAGCCTTGGGTGCAGTTTAAATTCCTGGGCGATAATTTATTAAGTAACACGCGGCACAAACCCAGCAAACTCTTTGAGTGTACGAAAGACCACACGCGTAGATGGCTACAAAACACGCAACTTCCTCAGTTTTGACAATTTGTCAAATAATTTTACGCATTTATTATGCACAAAATGTGTGTACATTTTAAATAATGATGATTTTATGCGCGTTTCAAACAATTACAACTATTTATAATGTCAATTACCTTTTACGTTTTTACATTCAAAATTTTTTTCTTGTACAAATTTAAAATATTGTAATTATTCACGCATTGCCAATAAATCGCCATTTCATTACCGGTAAAGTATTAATTTGTATGCAAGGAAATAAATCAGACAGAGGATATCCTAAAATTTTTCCCAGCCCAAAATTACAAGAAATAATCTATTAACTTTGTTCTTCTTTTTGAGATTTGAATCATTTTTTCTTTTCATCAATCTTTGAATCGTCTTTGAATTATTTTGTATCTTTCTCTGATGACTTTTCATGCGTTTGTACAGGTGGTAGATGATTTTCAGTTATTTGTGTCGTGGTTCAGATTCCATGTTAAACTAAAGTCATAAGTACTAACTTACAGTTATGCAGAAAGTAAACCAATTATTGGTAATTAGTACAAAATGTGGCATCGATTATATTGTACTTTCTGATTTTCCACTTTACTGACCCAATAAGTTAAAAGGCCCTAACTCCCATTTTTTTCTGAATGCTTTTTTGTAGCATTTACAAATTAATACTCTTTTTCATGACATTAGAAAGCCCAAATGCAATACAATGATGAATTATCTTGAAATTTATATTGGCCCTAACTCCATTTTGAGGTCGTTTTTCGGTGAAAGAAATAAAATTGTGTTATTTGGAGATACGGCATTCTTTCTTATGGGGGCATTATAATCCAATGTAATAATTTACTAGAAAGCTCTTCCTCTTTCTCCTCCATGTCACTTACGGAAGCATTTTGATTGATTTGTTTATTTATTACCAATCAAAAAGTTTACCAATCTTAAACAAGTTAAAATAGATTTATGCATCTAATGTGTCACAATTCCTTTAAGTGAGGCCGCAGGTCGTAGAAATATGACCTTGATGTATGATCGTTGATCGCACTCCCCATGTGAGATCGAGCAACCACATTAAAGAGCCCTATTCGATAATTTTTATTAAGATTTAATTAAAAACCTTTACTGCGCTTATTTAAAAATTGTGTGACTTTTAGCGCAGTGATAGCAGGTGCTGGGGGGTATTCCATACCCCCCAGACCCCCCGGTCGTCGTACCATAATATATTGATGTATCTGTTTGAAACGGTTGCGACGTAAAATGAATGAAGGAATATACACTATGCTGGTCTGTTTGACCGGGGGGTTTGGGGGGTATGGAATACCTTCCAAGGATACACGGATGGGTTGGGTTTAAATTTCTAATTTTACCTAAAATTGGAATTAGTACCCACTCAGGAGGTGGGAAATTACTTTTGTTTTCAAATTATAGTTTTGATTACTAAATTAGCAGGTCCCTCCAGACCTCTCGGTCCTTATACCTCGACATGTCAATATATCTATTTAGAATCGTTGTAATTTAAGAGGAATCCTTAAAGTTGTAAAATACACTTTCGCATTTCAATGATATCTTGCTTATTACTCAAGAAAATTGCACAAAAGTATATATTTTTTAAAAGAGGACACTTGGACGCACATCACTGTGTTTTAATTTTTTTTGAATTCAAATTATTTTCAAAACTTTTTTTTCAAAAAATTTGAATTTAAAAAAAAATAAAAACACAGTGACGTGCGTCCAAGTGTCCTCTTTTAAAAAATATATACTTTTGTGCAATTTTCTTGAGTAATAAGCAAGATATCATTGAATTACGAAAGTGTATTTTACAACTTTAAGGATTCCTCTTAATAAAATCGATGGCAGAAGAGACAGTTTTTGTCATCGGGGGGGGGGGGATGGAATAGAGATAGGACTTTTATAATCCAATGTAATAATTTACTAGAAAGCTCTTCCTCCTTCTCCAGCATGTCACTTATAGAAGCATTTTGATGGATTTGTATAACTATTTATTACTAGAGTCCGGATTTATATGCACAACAGACCGGTCTTGAAGTAAGACCCCCATAAACAATTGATTAAAAAACATTTGTTACCAATAGAAAACGTTTATTAGCGCTAATAAATTTGTCTTAACCAATTGTTTATGGGGCGTTACTTCAAGACCGGTTGTGCATGAAAATCTATTTTCTTCAATTTATTACCTATCAAAAAAGTTTAGCAACCTTAAACAAATTTATGACCTAGTTCCTAATTCCCTTAAGTGAAGCCGCAGGTCGTATAAATATGACCCTGACGTATGATCGCACTCCCCGCCATGTGAGAACGAGCAACCACATTAAAAGCCTTATTCGATAATTTTTATTAAGATTTAATTAGAAACCTTTACTGCGCATATTTAAAAATTTTGTGACTTTTAGCGCTGTGATGTTAGGTGCTCGGGGGTATTCCATACCCCCCAGACCCCCCAGACCCCGCGGACCTCATATGATCGCACTCCCCGCAATGTGAGATCGAGCAACCACATTAAAGAGCCTTATTCGACAATTTTTATTAAGATTTAATTAGAAACCTTTACTGCGCATATTTAAAAATGTTGTGACTTTTAGCGCAGAGATGTTAGGTGCTGGGGGTATTCCATACCCCCCAGACCCTCTGGACCTCATATGATCGTACTCCCCGCCATGTGAGATCGAGCAACCACATCAAAGAGCCTTACTCGATAATTTTTATTAAGATTTAATTAGAAACCTTTACTGCGCATATTTAAAATTTTTGTGAGTTTTAGCGCAGTGATTGCAGATGCTGGGGGGTATTCCATACCCCCCAGACCCCCCGGACCTCATACCATGACATATCGATGTATCTATTTGGAACGGTTACGATTTAATGAAATAAATGAAGGGAATATAGTACACTATGCTGGTGTCTTTGACCGGGGGGTTTGGGGGGTATGGAATACCCACCAATACACGGATGTACCGGGTTTGAATTTCTAATTACACGTAAAATTAGAATTAGTACCCCCACTGGGGAGGTGGGAAATATACTTTTGCATTCAAATAATTGTTTTGATTGCTAAATGAGGAGGTTCCTCCCCCAGAGCACCGAGTTCGATTACAGAACAGACAGTTTATGTCACCCCGATGGAGGGGGGTATGGATATATATGGTATAACCTTCAACGTAAACGGCGTTATTGGGTTCTGATTTGCTAAACATTAAACTAATAATTTTCAGAAACAAGACTCTGAAATGATTTATTTTTTGAGCTAGCCAGGGCAAACATAAGGGTGGGAAGGTAATAATTCCCCTCCCCTTTGCTACAAATTTGGAAAATGCACCCTATGATTTTCTAAAATAGTTATTAATCTCGCCCATGTGAACTTTGACTGGCTCCGCCTTTATTTGCTAGATTCGACTACCTTCTCTAATAAAGTCAACACATAAAAATCAATTATTTTTAGGAAGTACTAGAAATTTCGTTAATCCATTCATTGCGCTTCTTTTAGATTTTAGAATTTATTGCAATAACTCTCAAAGTAAATTTTTTACGAAAAAAAAATTCAAGAGATATTTTTTGTTCGATTTATCTTTCCCTTGTTGATTGATATTTTCTTTGCGATGTTTGGGCTAAAATTAGAACAGCAAGAAACAAGATTCAAAAGAATTTAACGTAGAATCAAGAAATTGTTAAAAATACAAGACAAAAATTTTATGTTAAAACCCAAAAAGTTCAAATTTTAAAGTATGTTCAAAAATAATCACCATAATAATGATAGAAACAAGTTATAACTAAAAATCAAAAAAAAAGAAGTTAGGTTAGTTTTAACTCGGTTTTAACCATAGATGTTTATATAGAAGGCTAGATACGCGACTCCTAATACATGCAATGTTATAGAAGTGAAGCCTGGCGGCCATTTGTTGGGTTGGCAAAACCATAATAATTTCGTACGTAACTTGTTGTAACATGAGTAAATTTATAGTATTCAAGCAGGAATTTAATATTAAATTTATTTATTTATTAAATAATACAGAATAATAGCAATAAATCAATTTAAAATATTTTATTGTTTTAGGTTAGGTTTTATTTATTTGCAAATAATACTAATTTATACTAATTTATTTAATTTAATGCCTTTTGGCATAAATAATTTATCTATAATCCTATAAACTCACACAAAATAAACACTGTAACAAGCATTTTCTTACATTCCTTGCCAACCTGACAAATGGCGGACCAGGCTTCACTTCTGTGTACGAGTTAGTTATCTAGCCTTCTATATAAACATCTATGGTTTTAACCCATCCTGGTTCACTTAAAAATATTTTTGATATCGAAAATTAGGCATTGGTTACACATAACATTTAACCTTTAATTAGTGACATGAATCTTTCCTACATACATTTCAAATGGGACGCCCACGTCACTAACTAAAGGTTAATGTTATAATGGCAAAGTAGACACTTGGAGAATATTCCAAAAGGACAGGAGGCTGAACAACGTAGACATAGAATAAAAGTTGCTTTGTGAATAAAAATTGCAATTTAACTGATTCCTACGCTACAGTTCCTCGTTTCAATTTTATCCCTTCCTATCCTGAATATTCATGGAGCATCCTCCGAATTTTGCTCGAATTAAAGCTGAAATACATATGAACGATATAGGTAATAATTTTTATAATTAACAAGAATGAAATCACCAAGAGACGGTAATTGCCTTGCAGTTAATGCGATCGGTTGCGAATGCGAGGTACCGGGTTCATATCCTGGGAATGGTCAAACTTAATTAATGAATTGCCATCGTTAACATAAACATCAGGATTAGTACTAATCATGATACAGGCACATCTGAAGGCCAGCCCAGCATACTACCTACCAGATGTAAAAAAATTTGGGCGAGGGAATTATTTATCCATTTTGACTTCTTTCTGTTTCACCTATCTACAGGTGAAACGGTCAGGTGAGTTCAAAATACGAAAAAACGGAATATGACAATGCCGAAGACCATCAGGAGCTTCCAGTCCAAATAACATGGTGATGTTAAAGAGGGATAAGAGAATTTGTTCGAATCTATGGTATAATTGCCATAAAAAAGCAATTTAATAGCATTGAATTTTCTTGTCTCCGTTTATTATAAGCGGAAACTGTTACTTCAAATTAAATTGACTAGTATTGAACAGAATTGCACCACAGCTGGTATCAAATTGTGATGTAGGAATAGCTATAGTTTAAATATACCAAAAATGTTTAGTTGCTGCTTCTTTATGCAGTTTTGAAAATCGGAATTTTGTGAATTTTGAGTTAGGTGATTGCAAAACAATAATTAGGAAATTTAAAAATCTATAACCATAATAAAAAAATTATTTACATAATTTTGCCTAATTATGAGATTCAGTTTGCTTTCAATTGAACTAAAACCAATACCAATACCACTAAAATGGAAATAAACATGAAAAGCAAATTTTTAGCTGTTACATACGTAACTTATCGATTTAAAATTACAAAGGATAATTAGAAAAGCAAGAGGATTCATTTAATGAACGGCTTATACATTTCTGCATTAATTAAAATATTTTCCCTATTAAAATGGAAACGTATCCGAGTGTAGAAACTTTTTAAATTATTGTAAATGATAAATCTCGGATGCAAACTTTTCAATCAAATATCTATGAGAAAGCGACTGAGTTCAATGAAATTTATGGGCAACTCTATTGAGAATAGGCTTGTTAGAAGAAGGGAAGTGAAGGAATATAACGAAGTGCTTACGATCCTCACGCAAACGAGAAGGGAAATAGAAAACGACAGTTTTATGATGGTCGCATGAAACTTTTCAGCCCCACCTGACCAGGAACGTTTTACCAATTAATTGTGTCGTAAAAACTCAGCACTAAAGTGATTACTTGTTTTATTGTTTGTTTTATTGTTTGTCCAGATATTTCATGATGAGGTATTAAAAATTGTAGCTTTGCGTTCGTGTTTACACACATTACACAAGAAACGACCCTATTCCACAACAAAATCTTAAACGCCACGCAATTCCATCATTTCATAATCTTTATCAATTTTTCAAAATATTTTCATGTTTTTCAAGTTAGATTCCCCAAGCCGACCTGAAATTATGAGACGTCCTGAAGCCGTAAAAATGAAAAACGTATATCACGCTGAAACATGAAACTTAAATAAAATACTTCGGTTAACAAATCTTGATACTTTTTAAAAGGCCATTAATAGAATTTTCAAAGCAATGAATATATTTTTTAACCCTTAAACATAACACCCTGCGTGTTAAGTAAATATATGGAATCTTTATGCATGTCCATTGTCGACATGCGTGCACCCTCAGATGTCACCTGTCCCCTGCAAGTCTCCCCCATCAATTAAACGTGTTGTGTGCGTAAAGGCATTAAAATTAGTCCAAGTACTATTCGGGGCTGTTATCGGTTACTTGATAAGATACACGCGTGCGCATTTCGGACATCCCAGCAGGAATAACTGAACGACCCACAGGATGATGGATTAGACAGCAGGACACTGCTTTGTCTTCTATTAGTTATGTGGAAACTAATCGTATTTGTATCTGTCACCGAGTGGTATACATGAAATGCTTTGCTGGTTCTTATGTTCAAACCAACTCGAATATGGAATTTCCACCAATTAACCACACAGGAAATTAATAACCGCCATCATTACTTATCGAGTTCACCTCGTAAGTCACTTTTTGTTTTACAATACTGTTACGTCCAACAGATTAACATATTTTAAACATTCAATCAATCAACGGATAATAACGACGCACCATGTACGTACATCGGTTCCGAAAAAAGCAAATTACTTAATGCGTAGTGGGAGCGAAGCCAATTAGGTATGGAAATTTGTATATTAAAAGTCAACATCTACGTACAGCGAACTCCTTTCCGTAACTTTATATTTCAAATTAAAAGAACTTAATTTCCAAAATGTAGTACACCGCTATTAAGGGGTGATGATGGCATCCTATTTCATTTTCCGTATTCCTGTTTACAATCCCCCAAAAAATTGGAATTAATACAAAAATGAAAAGTTATACTTATTGAAATCCATTTTTTCGTTATTTTTCCATCTCTTCAGCATGACCTACTTCAATATAAGTTTTCTTAAGCTTGATTGATATGTTTTCTATTATAATATACCTGTCGTAACGATTAAAGTTTCCGTGAACGATTCACGAAAGTTAAATGAGTTTACATTTTGTTTATTTCGTTTTGCTTTCCACATTAGTTTGGTGAAGGGTGAAAATTTTTCTTGTGTTGTTCAAAAATTCCATCACTAATTGGCCAACTTCTTGTAGTGTAATCTCGTACCGTTTTAAGCACCTGCAATCAGTAGGAGTTAATTGAATAGCGGTGTTTCGTGATTAGTGGATTAAAGTGGATCTTCGTTTTTGTATGCAAATATCCTATGTATTTTGTAGTATCGCAAAATTATCAATTTCGGCATTTATTTTCTGGTATATCTTTCTTCATTTAAATAATTAATGGCATACGTCAGCACCTGGATAAAGGACAAAATTTTTCAAACATGCAGCCACTCCATCATTCGGCTACTTTCCCAGGGGTTGCGTTGGTTTTAGCATTTGACACATTAATTCCGTTACATTATTACGATCTCGCATGAGATTAACTTAAATGGCATTGGTATTAAGCTTGTGCAGTACTTTCAATTTTAAAATTTTTTTTCTTCCTCGTTTGTATTTGTTTTATAACATCGAGCGATGAAACGTTTTAGCGAGTTTCCGTGGGAAATTCTCACCCTTTGAATTGTGTTCGATGTTTGTGCGCCCTGGTGGGAAAGCTCTCAACTGTATTCCGAGCTTCTAGTTATTCAAACTAATCCTAGATAGCAGAATGTTGCTCGAACTTTAATGGGATGCTTCGTTACGCTTTCTATAATAATATAAATTTATATTGGAATCAGAGACAGTTTTTCTTACGTTTTAATTTTTCTTTATCGATTTTTATATTACGAAATACCCTATTCGTGATTATTTATAAGTCCGAAGCTTAACTACATAACTGTCCCGTCCGGTTGGGTAGATCTTGATTAAATTAGTTCACGATTAAGTGTGCTTTAAAATTAATTAAATTTGCAATGCCCGATTAAGTATGAACAATTATTAATTTTTGTTGTTTGTTCCAGGTAAGCTTTCCATTTTTCATTTTTGCTGATCAACACAATATAGTGGTATGTATAAGATTTCAATACAAAATTCACCAAATTTTGGGTAAATTGCTTTTGAAATTTAACCTCAATCCAGGTTCAGACTTTACAAAAACTCAAACTCGAGTGGGAAAACAATAATTGGTTTTGTATTTACACAAGTCTGGGCAATTGGCGAGTAATAAATGTTAATGAACTAAAACGAAAATGTAATTTCGGTTTTGTTTTCATGGCTAGAATCCACAAGTATGAAACTTCTCGACTTTTCTCTTTGCACAATAAAGTCGAGTTTCAATTAGGACGATATTTTAGCCAAATTTTAGGGGCATCCTTAATATGAGAGAAAGTATGCTAATAAATTACTTAAACGAGTCCATGGAAATGGATGGACAGACGAATACATCGGTCATGTCAACTTAAATCAACAAAAAAAATTAACTGACTTTATTGTCATAAAGGCGTGTACCTGGGGGGTATTCCATACCCCCCAGACCCCCCGGATTATAACAGTTCAAATTGATTTTGGAATTCAATAAGAAGCTTCGTATAAACTTTCATTACCTTGAGTAAAATTTTGAATGATATATCACACCCTTACCATATTTTGTAACCTCTTACAAACTCTTAACAATCAATCTACTTGAGTTCCTAGTCTCCAAAGGGGTGGAGGGGGATGAGACCAGGAGTGAATATAAATTTGGACCCAAATTACGGAACAGCGACGGAATAAACCAAGTAATTTGCTTCCACAAACATCCAAGCATCCTTAAAAAAATACTGGAACCATGATGACACCTCCAAGTTTTACTATGGTCCACTATTCAATATTTAACACCAAGAAAGAAAATTTCGTTCCAATTACTTTTTTTACAATGCTAACCATACATAATAAGGTAAAAATTCGCCTGTAGATCTCCTGATAAAAGAGACGAAATCCTAAGGAAGCAGACAATTTATCCAGCCAATAGAATCTGAGTCAAATAAAAACTATAGAGAAATCATTATTCATTAACCTTCATACGCTGCACTCAATTTGTAATAATATTTCTCAAAATATGTCCCTAATTTATTATTATTATTTTTAATATTTTCTCAGTAAAACCAACATTCGAGTATTGATAAAAAGTTACGTTATCGATCGCACTATACGGCAAATTGGCCGCATTAAGACACCTAGGGAAGTTTGTGGCTGTATTGAACCGGCTGGTGGAGCTTTTTTATCAGAACACGGGCATGGTTTACTGAAGGAGATAGTAATTAGAGAATACCACCCCTTCCCACCCCTCGGAAGGAAATAGTTCGGAAAATTAAAAAATGCGGCCAATTTGCCGCATACGCGAGCGGAAGAAGGTTAATCGCATCAATCCCGAAATATGTAAGAAATGATGGTCCTGAATGAATGATGAAAAGATACTAGTAGGACCGCTCTCACTGGTAGTGAAGGATTTCACCCACCATAACCCCATCCCATACTTTGGCGGATGTTTCCCGCCGTTCACGACTGACCTGTTGTACTGCAATTCTTCACCATGCCAGTCGGAGTTATGACTAAAAGCCCTTGTTCCTACTATGTCGAAACTTCGACCTCTTCAGGGTCTTCTTTCAATTCAATTCTTCTTCTTTCCAATTCCGTCTAAAAACGTGCGTCGACCATCGCACTGTGTCTGCACGTCCCAACCTCTTCGAAGAGCTTTTTCCATTTAGACTTGGCTCATCTTTATTGCCGCGTCGGTGATACCGTCGCAGGCCCCCCAATTTTGCTTCTACTTCCTTGGACAAAGTTACAAAGTCTCTGGCTACCCAGCCCACATTTGGTCAGTGGTGCAGAACGCCGCAATATGGTTGCCACCGCCGCACTACCAGCATTTTCCCATTCCATACGATTCGATGTAGTCAGTTGTTTGATGTCAAAGGACTAACACTTTCCGCATCTGACGTACTTCGACACTCCACAAATTTCATATTTGGCGTCCCGACCAGTTTCTCCCCTGCTCTTGCGTTCACCTTGTTCTTCTATGGTGTAGTTCTGAGGGATATAATTTTAGAAAATCCACCCATTCCAACAACCCTTATGATTTCCTTCTTGATTTATGTATCATCCACAACTATGTATTTCAATATTCTTGATCTTTAAGGTAATTTTCTTCAACTCGGAGCCTTCCTTCCTCCAGCCTTTCTTAGATCCGCGGTCCCAATCAATGCGGTGTCCTTCATAACCCGTACCGTCTCAACGTAGGTTAATTTTGGACTCGTCTTCACCACGAATGTCTGGGTCAGCCTCCTCCTTTTGCTTCCCTGGTTTTTTTTGCTGATTTAGGCATCGTTGGAGTCGAAATCGTTCTAGATCTCTTCTGACTTCTTCTACCATTTCAAGCTTTAATTCAGAAAGCATCAATTGCAGCTCAGATTAGTCAATATTTCCTGCCTCATCATTGCCTATCTAGAGAATTGTATGAGGTCGAATACCGAGCAGCACAGCAAGCTAACCAAAACAGTTAAAGTTGAACTTAGAAAGATCTCTCAAATTAACCAGAAGGTTGGTCATGAAGCCGGAAGTACCAGTTAATCTGATTTATAATTGATGCTTTCTGAATTAAAGCTTGAAATGGAGCGCGACGTAAATTAATTTCTTCTTGATGATCTTTATCTACATCTTCCTCTTCTGCAGAGTTCGACACCGCTCCTCGTTCCACCGCCTCTCCAGTCTTATTACCGCACCTAGCCTTCAGATCATCGGTGCCTTCCTGCACTTCCGAAATCTGGCCTGCCAGTTCCATTATCATTATCAATTACTTGTAAGGTAAAATTTTCTTCTATTAAAGTCATTTCACCCTCCTCACTCTCCTCCTCTACCTTCGGAATCTCATTTCGTTCAAGCAAGGTTTTCATCTGACTTATTCCCTCCCTGAGGAGGAAACCTCTTCGCGAAGGGTTTTGATCTCCTTCTTCTCTGCCTTTAAGCCCTGTAATTTTACGCCCCGGGCTTCGGTGTCCGCATGCATATTCCTAATTTCTTCCCTCAATTCAGCCATTTTCTCTGCGCGAAGAGTTTTGCTGTTCTTCGTTTCTGCCTCAATGGCCTGCAATCTTGCATCCCGGGCTTTCGCACTCGCCTGAATCTTCCTGACCTCTTCCCCCACTTCAGCTACGAGCGCCGTATATCCAACTTTCATCTTGTCTATCTTATTCTTCATGGCCTTCAGAGTTGACCGCTGCGTGTCCTCGATTGTTTTTAGTTCATCCTCGATGATCTTGGTTTTTAGTTCATCTTGGATGATCTTGGTCGAGCTCTGAAGAGTCTTTATTTCTTTCTTCTTTGCATCGTTGAGTTTGTAAACCTTATTTTGAGCATATGTTGGGATGAATATCCGCCGATGGATTTTTTTGTGGTGGGCATGGCAATGTTCCACGTCGAAACTGTTTTCGGCCTCCTCTTTTGGGATCGTTGGGTCTCTTCCACTGGAATAGTCCACTCTCTGTGTCGTAGTAGTACTGAACACCATTATTCAAGGTTCACTCCTCTTAACCCTCGCCTGCTGGAGTCTCTTCTGTCTCTATCTTCGCTGCTGAGCTCTGCATCGCTCGTCTAGACCCTCCGCGTATTCGTACACAACCAAATGTTCGCCTGACCGCAATTTTCCACAAAACGTTCTCTAACTTCTTAAGGGGGGGGTCTTATTGGACGAACTTATTATTGTTAATGTTGTTGGGACTAACATAAGATTAAATCCATTAAGGATGGATGAAGAAATAAAAACAACAGTTTAGAAGAATCTCCGTTACTATGGTAACCGAAAAAACAAAGTAAGCTGGTGATCTCATGGTAAGAGAAATAAAAAATAGTTGACCAACAAACCATCCAGTTAACTGTCGTCTCACTTTGTAAGACAATGGTTAAACCACGTGACATCTCTTAGGGCCTTTTACGTCAGGATTACTTATCACTTCTGGTTACAAATGAAGGTACAATCAGAGTTGGTAATCTGGTTTCCTTATTGACAAATCTTAGAATCTCACTAAAGAAACTAGCACTCTGCTGTAGTGAACATCACGAAGCTCATGGCGCTTACGCATATAGCAATTTGAAGCTAATAACAATAAGTAACTAATAGCTAGCTGACAGTTATGGATTACAGCTAGGTACGGCTACACAGTTTGAAAAATTGTTATTCAAATGTGGCAATATCAAGAAGTTGGCGCACATTTTTGTTAACTAATAGCTAGACTGATAGCATAAGAAAAAGTTCTCCATTTAAGCAAATTTGCTCAAATATTACTGTATTTAAATAGAAACCACAGCTGGCTGTCAGCTAGCGGTTAGTGAAGTAATTGCAATCAGAATAGCAAAGAAATGCCAGATACATTTGGGGCTAATAAAAAGTCCTTTTTAAAAAGATATTTCATTTATTAGTACCAAACGGAGAATAGGATGTATGACTTATCATAAGTCGATTACAACGAATACTGCGGAAAGTGCATGGGTTCAACATGCAGCTTTCCCATGCATGATCAGCTTTTTTAGAATTACCTCATTACAGAAATCTGAGGTGCTGGTTAATGACATAATCTTAACTCCTCCCAACCTAAGAGAAAAATTATAGTTGAATACACTTAATTTTTTAAATTAATATCCTCTAACGGATTCACAATTTCAGATTTTAGTTTTTTGTTAATTTTTTCTTTTAGGTGTGGATAAAATTTTAAAGTTAAATACACAATTACAATAACAATTATAATGTAACTAAAAATGGTATACAAACTGATATTATCATAATGAAAGGTTAATGTTTTTATTGACGAAATTTTTCTTTTTGAATTAATTAGTTGTTTATCCAATTCTTTTACTGCATCCAGATTAATGTCATCCAAATGAATTGGTTCGATGTTCAAATGAATATGATTTTTTTCAGTAGTTATTTCTACTGTTGGTATTTTAAAATGTTTAACATGCGGGTTTAAATTATGGTATGTCCTTAAAACTAGTTTATCAATTTTTAAACTACAATATTTTGGAATTGTTACAATATATGTTCCATTTAATACTACTTTTTCAACTACGTTTGAACAATTACTAGAAACTAAGGTTGCTTTAACAGTAATAATTAACCATTTGTTTTTTGATAATTTTTGAACTTTAGTTTTTGTTAAGTAACTATCCCGAAATTCACAATTGTTATAATTTTCACTAAAATTAATTAAATCGACTTCACATGGATTATTTTTTTGTTATTAAATTAGTAACTTGTTCACTGCACAAATAATTTAACCGATTGATTTCTTTACACATTTCGTCACTAGATCCATATTGTTTATCGTTCAACATTAGGTAAGAGAATTTTGGAATTATAATTTTGTAATAGGATTCTTGCAACACAGGTGAGGAATAAAGTTTATAATAATCATATGAATTTTGTTCTACTAAAGGAATTTCTAAAATGAATATTATTTGTTCTTGACGTATATAACCTTTGATGTTTATAATCGAATAGTAAGTGTTAAGATTCTCTTCATCGAAATCATATGGCAATTTTAAATTTGTCAACCTGGAATTTATTTTTGATAATTCGGCTTTCAATTCGTCGTGCATAATTATCGACGGGTGTAATGAATTTAATTTAGCAAATGTAATAGAGTTTTCCACATTATCTACAATTTCTATTATTATATCTAGAGCTGAAATTAATTGATTAAAAATAGTATTTAGAATTACAAAACTATCAATTTCATTAAAATATAAAGTGGTAACATTTTGCATTACCTTAGCAATTTCGTTTATTCGAGATTCTAATAATATTTGATTATGTTGTAATTTGGTCATTGATTCATTAAATACGTGCAAAGCTTTATCAGTAATACTAAGTTGTTGTTCGGCTATTTCTTTTATTTGATCTTGGTTTTCTTTGATTTTCAAAATGGCAGTATCGTATTTCTCTGCGTCTGAATTGTCTAAATTACCCGTGATGGCTTTCCATAACGAGCCTAAACCGTTTATCAATCCGCGCTTGGGACGTTCATTATTATCCGAACTTATGGTCATTTGCTTAAATTTAGTTTTAACTTGTAACAACTTATAATCTAGTAAATATCTATAAGTAAACATTTCGTTAGCATAAGCTGCTCCATACGTGGTCTCATGAAATGAATTGTTTAACTTATGGTAATTATCAACTAATTTATTTAATTCTAATCGTAAACTGGATAAATCATAAATTTGGATTAAACTCCAATAATCAATCACATTTTGGGCTATACCTAATTTCAGTGGAAGTAGTCCATGATTGTTCGAAATTTGATCTATTTCTACATTGTCACATTTTGAGATGTGGATGGTTGTGGTGAAAATGGTGATTGCGGTGATAGCGATGGTGACGTGTCTGGAACAATTGGTTGTCTTAAATTTTTTAAATGAACTGTTCGACCTTTGTTTTTATCTGAACCTCCAACTTTTTGTATTATCGCTTTATTATTTGGTAACAAGGTTTTTAATATAAATGGACCGCTAAATTTTTCACCTGTTTTGTTTCGCTTATATTTATAACTTGTTTCATACACAACTTGTCCTTCTTTAAACGGATTACTAACATCTATATTTCTTTTGTTCACAATTCTTTCTTTATTTTTTATTAAATTTTCGTTGACCCTATCATATGTTAGTGCTAGTTTTTCTTTATGTTTTTGCATATACTCACTGTACATTTGTTTGTCATAAAATAGATCATAAGGATCTCGTAATTTTGTGTGACCTAAGGTTAATTCTAATGGAGTTAAGTTTGTACTGGAATGTATCGAGTTATTATAAGCTATAATGGCGTATCTCACTAGGGTAGTTATTGGATCATTATGATTTGTTTTTAGTAACCTAATATGTTCTGCCAAAGTGCTATGGAATCTTTCAATATTGCCATCCGACTCCGGGTGGTGGGGTGTCGTGAAATGAATTTTTATTTTGTGTGATTCAAGCAATTCTTCAATTATGTGATTGTGAAATTCTAAACCTTGATCCGCACTAATCGTTTCAGGGGTTCCATAAAATGAAAAGTAATTAATTAACGCGTTCAGTATATCTACAGCATTTTTTGATTTAATTTCTATTGCTTGACCTAACTTTGTAAAAGCATCAACTATGGTTAAAAATTTAATGTTTTCCGCCGTGTAAACATCGATATGTAATTTTTCAAAAGGACGGTGTGGAGTATCCGTTAACATCATTGCAATTTTGGGTGGATTTCTTTCATATTTACTTTTCTTGCATTTTGTGCAATTAGCGATAAATTTTGCTATATGTTCTTGCATGAGGGGAAAATAATATTTTCGTTGTAGTTGTTTTAATGTTTCCGAAATACCACGGTGGTTAGTTTTACCTTCATGTTGATTTCGAATAGCTATATCTATGTCGTCTTGCTCATTGAGAATTTCTCGTCTTTCTGTGCAATAGATTAACTCGGGACCCGTTGCATTAAATAATTTTTGAACCACTCGATTAAACTGCTGAAACATATTTTCCGTTTCAAAATAAACATAATATTTTTTTGATTCTGTAGTGTATTCTTTTAAAAATTTAATAATGCTTTCTTCATCATTACTATTTATCTGAACATGATATCGTTTAATTTTACCTATGGTCTCTATTTTGACTGGTTGCATTTGTGAATGTACCTCATATATGAAATATTGATTCGGTTTCGAATCAATTACATCTTGGCATATTTTTATACTCGCGATTTCTTTATTTTGACTAACCGAATGAACCGTTTCTGAATCATCTAATCGTTCTACAATTTCATCTAATTGATCTACAGACATGAAGTTATCTTCAGAAGGATTTTCTTCTAATAATATATCACGTAATAAATTTTCATTATCATCGTAATTATTTATTACAGATTCATTTTCTATCGCGTTTATATCTATTGGTAAATTATTATTTTGATCATTTTTATTATTAATTTCAATTCTACTTAATGCATCTGCGTTACTATTTTGCTTACCCTTTTTATAAATAATTTCGTAATCATACTCTTCTAGTTTTATTTTCCAACGTTGTAATTTTGAGTTTGGTTCCTTTAATTTTGATAAATAAACCAAGGGACGATGATCTGAATAGATAATAAATTTTCGTCCATACAAATAAGGTCTAAAATATTTGACTGCCCAAACTATCGCCAATAGTTCCTTTTCGATGGTACTATATTTTCTTTCTGATTCATTTAAAGTACGTGAGGCGTAGCAAATGGGTTTATCTGACCCTACTGGTCCTTGTGAGAGAACAGCCCCTATGGCTACATTAGAAGCGTCCGATGTAACTACAAAGGGTTTCTCAAAATCTGGGTATTGCAATATTGGGTGATTAACCAAAATATTTTTACATCTATTAAATGCTTCCATGAATTCTTTAGTGTGTTCAATTTTATGACCTTTTTTTAAACAAACAGTTAAAGGTTTAGTGACCTTAGCATAATCTTTAATAAATTTTCTATAATAACCTGTCAATCCTAAAAATCCTTTTATTTCTTTTGTCGTTCTAGGAGGTGGGTATTTTATTACAGCTTCTATTTTAGCTGGATTGGGTTTTACACCTTCTGGCGTAATAACATGACCTAAAAATTGCGCTTCCTTTTTCAAAAATTCTGATTTATCCATTTGGATTTTAAAATTTGCGTTTCTGAGCCTATCGAACACCATTTTTAATTTTTCAATATGTTCTTGTAATGACGTAGAAAATATTACTATGTCATCTAAATAAACTATACAAGCTTCATTTTGAATTCCGCGTAAAATATTATCTATGACGCGTTGAAAAGTTGCAGGAGCATTTTTTAACCCGAAGGGCATTCGTTTATATTCGTAATGTCCTCGCGGTGTTGAAAATGCCGTTTTTTCTCGATCTCGGGGGTGCATTTCAATTTGATGGTACCCCGACGCCAAATCTAATGTAGAAAAATAAGAACATTTACCTAGTTTGTCTAGTATATCCGAAATATGTGGGAGGGGATATTTATCGTCAACGCATTTATCATTCAATGCTCTATAATCAATTACCATTCGAAATTTTTGTATTCCCGATGCGTCTAGTTTTTTTGGAACCACAATGACCGGGCTTGACCAGGCACTTTTAGAATGCTGAATAATGTCATTCGCTAATAGTTCTGTAACCTGAGCCTCTACTTCTTTTTGTTGTGCATGAGGCATCCTATACGCTTTTTTAAATACCGGTACGTTATCATTAGTTTTTATTTCGTGTTTTACTATATGCGTAAATGACAAAGGTAGACGGTCACAATAAAAAATGTCCCTATACTCATAACATATTTTTCTAATCGCTTTATTTTCTTCTTCATTTAAATGATCTAATCTAAGATTTTTTAAATTTTCTTTTAATAACCTATCGGCTTTATCGTCGCCATTTAATTCGTTTCTATTGGTCATTTCGACATTATCCGTTTCAATTACATTTAATGGTTCTACAGTTACTAACTTTTCTGTTTCATTACTATTGGTAATACTAATAATGGCTTCACGATTTTTTATTGTAACTAAACATTGTGGGATTTCGACCCCTTGTACTATTTGTTTATATTCAATTATTCCTAAATTTAAATTTGTATTTACGGGAACTTTGATAATTTGTTGTTGACGCGGTTGTAATCGAAACTGTTTCGGTTTCAATTGTTCAAAATATATGGGAATCACATTATTTTTCGTACACAAAATATTCTTTTTTAAATCAATATTCGCGTCCAAATATTTCAATAAATCCATACCGATTAAACCATCGTAATTAGGATTAAAATCAAATATACAAAAGTTAAAATATTCTTTAATATTAAAAATGTTAGGTAATGGTATCCTTGCTATAAATTTATGAAATGAAGTTTTATGTGCCGTTCTAATTTTGAAGGGTGATTCTTTAACATAATCTTTATAATATCGTTTTACAATTTTCGGATGTATGAGGGTTTTCGAGGACCCTGTATCGATCATAAATTTTAAATTTAAGTTAGGAATTTTTATATAAGGTAAAGTGGACGTGTTAATATTAGAAATATCAATTATGTGAAACAATTCTTCCGATTTAAAATTTGATCTGCTATTTTGAGGTTCGCGCCTCGTATTTCCCGCTCTAGTATTTCCCGACGACGTGTCCATTGGTTCTGGGACAAAACGTCTTGTCACGGTAGTTTTTTGACCGTTATTATTATTGAATTGCCTATTTTGATAATTTGGATAATTTCCATTATTTTGATAATTTTGATTCGGACGATAATATGATTGGAATGGCTTGTTAAAATTATTATTATTTGATCTATAATTTGAATGTGATGCAAAGTTATTTTGCCTTGCATTACCTGAATTATTATAATTATTATTGTTGGGCAATCTTTGATTAAAATTATTATTTGTTTGATTATAATTAAAAGGTTTATTCTGATTATATGATGGTTTAGAGTTACTACTTTTATCACTTCGTTGATGGTTATGACCTCTCGGTTCATACGAGTTTACTTTATTATTAGATTGCTGCAATAAATTATTTTTTGTATATGAAAAATTTTCTTCCTCTATTACTAAACTAATTGCAATTTCTAAAGTTTCTGGTTTTTGTAATCTGATAGCCAAACTACTTTGCAACCCTCGTAAGTAAGCGTCTAACGCTTGACTTTCGTAAATTTGCGTTTTTAAAGCCCTAATATCTTCATCAACTTCAGTTAACTGTAATTTGGTAAGTAATAAACTTAAAATGTCTTGACAGCGATTGCCAAAATTTACAGCACTTTCATTTTTGTACTGTCTAAGTTGTAATAAATCTCCAACCAAACATTTTTCATCTCTGGAATCGGAAAAGAATCGCAATAATAATGCCTTTATCTCATTCCAATTACTCAGACTACCTCTAGACCCAATTAAATCTAAAGCCCTATTTTTAAGTTTTCCAATTATCGCTCGTAATAAAAATTGATTCTGTGGATTATTTATATTTGCACGATCAGTGAAAGTATTTAATAAATACTCACTAGCATTTATAAAAATTGGCAAACTTGCCGAATTCCCACTAAATTCGGGAATTGAATCAATGTGAAACTTTTCAACTTTCGGAGTTGCCATTGTGACTTCTCTTCTGAGAGGACTCCTATCTCTTACTGTTTCGTTTTCTGGCATGAATTCAAACGTTTTTTATTTATTAGTTACGTACGCAAAGTTCAAATAATATTCTTTATTTAAAAAAATTAATTTTTTATTTTTAATGATGACACGTAGTACGCGTGTGTATAAAATACGATTTTATATTATTGAATCGTAGACATATAATTATTATAAAAATTATTATTAGGATAAAAATTTTCACTTACAGGAGTTGAACCATTATTTTCTTTTTTTATCTTCGTTGTTGTTTCGAACTCGATGGCCTCCAATTCGGCGATGTCGTCCTTGTTGTGGTCACCAGATTCGAACTTCAGGGTGGGGTTAGTGGAATTGACGATCTGCAATTCGGCGATGTCGTCCCAATTGTAGTTTCCAATTTCACTTGTTGAATTTTGTGTCCAATCTTCGCGATTTTGTCGTCGATTGAACTTTAACTTTCCGTTGAAATAATAATTTCGACGATGCACTTCGATAATTATTATTTACAACTCTAATTTTGCAGATTCGAATGTTTTAGTTAATCGTTAAAACGAACACAATAAATTCGCGATTTTTGTCGAAAATACTGTACTAAAACAATCCTGTACCGACTGCGCCAGATACATTTGGGGCTAATAAAAAGTCCTTTTTAAAAAGATATTTCATTTATTAGTACCAAACGGAGAATAGGATGTATGACTTATCATAAGTCGATTACAACGAATACTGCGGAAAGTGCATGGGTTCAACATGCAGCTTTCCCATGCATGATCAGCTTTTTTAGAATTACCTCATTACAGAAATCTGAGGTGCTGGTTAATGACATAATCTTAACTTGCCCCTTTTTAAAAATACTGCTGAAATACAACTACAGTTTATTGACTGTCAGCTAGCTAAAAATGAGCTAGTCTCACTTAAAATAGGTGACTGCTCATATTGCTGCTTTTTATTTACAACCACAACATTAGGCTGCCATGCAGCTATCAAATTCGCTGCAACTTGTGAGCTGAAAATGTTATCGGGGCAAGAAGTGATTGAGTTTTATTTAACAACATTTTTCGTCTTTAATATTATGCTATGGTTAGGGGGTACTTACAATAATAAACCGTAAAAATAGTTTTAGTGCGGCCTTCAGGCCGCACAAACTGGGTAATCAAATTAATTGATAATATAAAACGTAGGCGTGGGGCGTAGGGTGGGATTGTTACAAAATAACTACAAAGAAAATAAAGAGAATTGACGGTAGAATAAAAAATATCAACAGGTGTGAAAGTCAAGTACCCCATCTTAACAAAATTGTTATCTGGAATGGTTTTTTTCTACTAACATTGATTGCTTTTCCAACTTCTGGTTTAGTATTATCATTTAATTTTATTGATGAAGTTCAATACGTCATTAAAATATTACAAACTCTAAAACTACGTCTGATTCAGTTAAATTGGGTGGAATCGTACTTTGAGTCTTCCCAATTTAAAAATACATATACTGCAATAACAAAATTGTTGACATATCAAAGAAAATCACTATATCGACTTGTTGAGGTTTTTTCATGACGAAAGCTTAATTGGTTTAATTATGCAAAATTAAGAGGATTATTTTAATACACTCGTAGTTTGGGTCGGTTCGGTATCTTCGGTAATTACTTTTTGCTTTGGAAGAATTTTGTAATCAGGCTTTTCATTCAGCAATCTCGTCGTATTCTTGAATGCCTCATAAAACCCTTTTAGTGCGATGGTGCTGCGTAATGGATTTCTTTGAGAAGTTTTATTGTTAACGCATTTTATTGGATAGTAATGGTGTTTAGTGGACACCAAAAAAATTCAAGATTAAATTTTGAATCTTTATTGTTAATATTTATGCGATATCGATTACCTTTTTTTGTTTGCACTTTTTACATGTGATTTATTACCACCACAAATTATAGCTTTTAAAATATCCAATGCAGTTCGTAAATAATCGACTTTCATGCTGCGGTGCAAATTTATTTATTGTAAATATTTTAAGGTCCATGACGCATACAAATTTAAAATTAACTTGGATTACAAAAAGTTAAAACAAAATTGTGATGATGGTGAAAATAGCTCCATCGCTTGGTTAAGTTTTTATTTTCTATTTTCTAATTTCCTATTTTCCCATTCAAGCATTGATATTCAAATTATCAAATTGTTCTATAAGAGACTTACCTTTGTTCGGGAACGATCTATTGTTATCGGGTTTTCTCTATCTGAATAAATTATTTACCTGAACACAAGTGATTAAGCTAATATCATTGTAATTCAAGAGGCTCATCAATATTGGCAGAAATAATTTAATTTATACAAAATCGCCTCGGAATATTTTTCTATTTTTCCATTGTGCACTATACAAATGTATCAGTGACAGTCCCTTCTATATTTATCTTATTTTATTCGGAAGCGCTTGAGTTTGTAGTGATTACTACTAAAAGCTTCCCAAGTCTTTTGTTGGATGTTACACCCACTGACAATGCGTGTAAAACGAGTTGCAACTCAGTGTTAAAAACCATTGCAAATTTGTTAAATAACATTTTAAAACGTATTTTTCCTTGACGTCCCAATACCGCAATCATTAGTCTTGCAAGTCACATCATTTTTCACATGCACCAATTACGTCACTTACGGGTTTTTAAAAAATGGCTCAAGTTAGTTTTTAAATTTTGCTGGATCGGAATCCAAACGTTATCGCCGTCCTTCTAGTTACCATATCGATTTATTAGTTACCATGACTGATGGGGAGAGGAAGAAGAAGTGCACTACTTTCTAATGATTAGTTGTTCATAGAAACTATATTTTGAAACAAAAGGTTTGATTTGCTAAAAATTTCTGGATTCGAACCTCGGTGTAGCAGCTGTGAATGTTCTTCCTAAGAACTCAATCATAACAATCGGTTTTATGTTGAGCGGAACCAAGGAAGTAGTCTTCAAGGTAGTGTGGTCTAGTTCAGATACCAACTAGGGTCGAGAGACGCATAACAATTAATGTGTAACGAAGTATACATTGTTTTAGTGTGTAAATAAATATTATAAGTACATTATCAGTTAATAATTTAATTAATAAAATTAATCTATACTTGGGGGCTCGTCCAAAATCAATTAAGAGAACACCGTGATCAAACTGGTGTACTATGATATTTATTTAGTGGAAAAATGTAGCGAGAATGATTTTAAAAACTTCAACGTGAAATTCAACAGTCAATACGTGAAAAGGTGCAATGAATCGCGTATTATTTAACCTGGCAAGGGAGGCATACATTTTGCGTTTGATGCGCGATAAATTATTGTGTCTTTGGTATGGTTTGGCCGGACACTTGAACGTCAAGTGCGGGGTGATTAAAAACAACAAGAAAAAGTACAGTACGATTATGTACAGAAATTCAGTTGATCTTTTAATTGATCAAAATAATCTATACTGCTTTGATAAATAATTCAAAAAGTATTGCTACAAAAATTTGGGCACATATAGAAAAGTTCATTGTACGTACAATTAAAATTTCATAATATTTTAGCAATAGCTTGACGAAATATAAATTGTTAAGTGCCGTTGCTTTTTAAATATTGATGTGTAAAAGCCAAAGTATCTGTGAAAGCACATTTTGAAATTTGAACTAAGGTATATATTATTAAATTCGATTAATTCTTTATCTACCTATTTTTAATGTCTAGAATTATATCGATAACTTTTATTGTTAATATAAGATTTCCAACTCGACTCCGCCTATTAAAACCAGGACGAAAATTTTATTTAGACTTTGGCGAGTCTATCTGGTGTTTGCAAGCGGCTAGCTATGGTTTTAGAATCACCCCCTCCCCCTCCCCAGTACCAGATCTAGATGACTTAAGTGATTTCCTGGAAATTAACTAAAGAAAAATTAATACTGGGTTATCAGTTTTTCGAAAATCAGATTAAAAGGATAGAAGAATTGGATTTATTTATCAAACCATAATATAACGAAAAACAAACAAGCAATTATTGACATATTTGCTTTTAAAATTGTAACAAATTTTTGCATTTGTTATTTAGTTCCTCCTTAAATTGCATTTCACAATATTTCTCGATGCGGCCCTGCATTTCTATTCAAATGCAATCGTTGAATGTATGCATTTTTAGGGCAGATAGTCAATAACTTGAAAGTTTTGACTCTCCCAACTTCTCCGACAATAGCGGACGTACACTTTGTAAAGTGCCGATAGTTTGTTCGGACAAATATATTTTTGATACAACGGCATTGGTTTTTCGTGCCAAGTTGTTTCAGACAAGTAGTCCGGCTATCGTGTAGTATAAAAATAGCTCCTGTATAAAACATCTGCAGATAATGGGTTACTTTTATGCGCAAACTACTACGCAGTTTTTGGAGCGCAAATCGTACGATAACATCTGACTCCATTCGGTTAGCGACGTTATCGGTTGTTGATTACAACATCACCTCGAGCTAAAAACCATTGCTGTTTAAATTGAGCTAAATTCCATCTCTCTCACGGTCCTGCCAACATCAGATCTGCATTTGCATTATTTTAGTTCCCCAAACTACCGTTTGTTTTTCAGAATCCATGGCTCAACCTTCGCACATATCGAGAGCTAGCCCTTTAACACTATGGCTAAGCAAACTGGAGAGGTCATCTCCGGATTGTGACGGACTCTGGTCTCTGTTTTGCGACAACCCTCTCATTAGGGGAAAGCCAGCGAGAACAATGGCTGCTCGAGAACAGTAATACCGACGATCAGACTCGCGGTCGATAGAACACTGTGGAATACATGGTAAACTCAACCTAACGTAAATATAAAATAGCCTTAAGATAGTCCATGTAGACGGACGACGAATAATACTCCTACCAAGTTAAAATAAAAGCTCTCTTAATTGGTTTTAAAAGATTGAAATTGACACAACCGAACCTTTTTATTGTGCCTTTTGCAGAGAGAAGGAAATCTCGTAGCAGACACCTCTACAATCGGTGGTGGTAGTGTCAGACTTTCACTAACTAAAACCTCCCTCCCATGGTCGCGCGAATACGCCATTAGGCATTACTTTCACCACTAAAGGATATAATTTTCTGGCCTTACGGAACTTTGCTCTTCTTTATTCAGCTTGAACTACTGCTGCTGTTGCTCCTCAGCATTCATCCAGGTCCATCCAGGTGGATGGACCCCCCAAAACCACCCCCGTATAGAGTAAGGCAAGGAATTTTCAACATTTTTGTATTCGAATCATTCAAATTACTCGAATATTCGAATAGTCGTTCGAATAATTTGAATATTCGAATAATTTGAATAGTGCCGTTGAGAAAATATTCATATTCGAGTATTCGAATATTCAAATTATTCGAATATTCAAATTATTATGAACGACTATTCGAATATTCGAGTAATTTGAATTATTCGAATACAAAAATGTTAAAAATTCCCTGCCTTACTCTATACGGGGGTGGTATTGGGGGTTCAACCCCCCCCCCCCATGGGAGAGCAAGAGGTTAAAAAAAAGGGTTTAAAAATTATTTTGTGCAAAAAATGGAATTGAATCAAGTAATCGAGTATTCGAATATGAATATTTTCTCAACTGCACTATTCAAATTATTCGAATATTCAAATTATTCGAATGATTATTCGAATATTTGAGTAATTTGAATATTCAAATAATAATTCGAATATTCGAATAATTTGAATATTCTTGTGATTTCTTGAACGAATATTCGAATACAAAAATGTTAAAAATTCCCAGCCTTACTTGCAACCCCCGTATGGAAGCCGGCTCCACAGAAACTCTAGCAGTTAGCCTTTACACTGGTTTTCTTCGCAACCATTGGTCAGCAATCAAGTTCAGTCTGCAGGCTCCTGTCAATGCAATCTTCAGCCTCAGGGCGCTTAGAAGAGTGTCTCCGCTGTTTCAATCCAGGTCAACTATCGCCATCTTCATTTCGTTATACGTGGCTCGGAGTACTCTGATGGAAATCTGTCCGTCGTCTTCCACCACGTCCTTGATTTTTCTTTCGACATCTGTCGCCTCCATTCTGGAATCTATGTCCCTGATTTGTACCGTCAGCTTCCTACAGTTACTACAGGTGGAGTTAACTACCTGGAATCCGCTGGGACTGTTTTCCAGCTTCCACCTGAGACATTGGAGTCCCCCTTTCTGCAACTCAAATAGCTCGTCGCCTTATATCTCTCTCGTTTTACTCTGGCTGATTTGTCATTTCTGATGGCTTAATCGATAGCCTCTTGAATTTTATTCGGCTGTCACATGGATTCTTCTTTTCTTCTCACCTGATTTTCCTTTGCGAATCCTTTGGGAAACACAACCTAACCTAGCAATATGTAATAATTTCTTTTTTAATAAATCAATGATGTGAAAGAAAAGGAACTGTAAAGTAAATAAAAAACCTCAACGGCAACGAACCTAAAGGGTTGTCTATAAAGAACGTACAAGCCGGGGAAGGGGGGCGGAAGTCACAAATTCTATGTGACTAACAAATAGAGGTCAGAAAGTTCGTATCACCGATGTTATTTTCTTATGAAAATTAATTAATTAATTGGAGCCGAAAAGTCTTCGCATTGAGTCCGTAAAAATAATAAAATTGATTAATAGAATAGAACATACACATACACATACATACAAATGTTATATCAATATCATTGTTGTGATTTGATTGATATTCAGCCTAACTCAGGGGGGAATGTAATTATCGTAAAACACAATCATTCTTCTGCTTTGGGCCTCAGGGGGCTGGATTGCGGCAAATCCGATATGGAATTGATGTAAATCTTTTTTTAAGTTAGCCAATTTTTCTGGTTGGTAATAAATGAACGAATCAATCAGATGCGCTTCTGTAAATGATGTCAGGAGGAGTTTTCTAGTAAGTTATTATATTGAACAAGTAATTCGTTGTATGAAGGCGAACGTATGAGAAAAATAATGTTAAGCATCCAGGAGACTTTAGACCGCAGATATGAAACGTCATTGTTACGAATAAAAAACATTTGCACGAGTTATAAAGTTAAGATAAGTACCGTAATTGCAATTTAACTCACCACTCTGATTTCTGTTTTCAATTCTTTAGCCAGTTTTAAAAATTTATAAGTTATCGAAATTATGTTCAGCTTATAGCTAAAATTTCAAGAACTGCATGCCATGAATGGGTCTAGCAAACCGACCGTTGGCACACAACGATGGTGTCAAGTTTGGGCCAATACCATTTAACAGTGCCTAGCAGATGCCCAGTTTATGGATCGGCATACGAAGAATGACCAAGGCTGGGCTAGCATCGGTTTTAAACCGCCAGCTAAATCATTGGCGTCCAATGTTCGTACCGACCTTCAGCCAATGTTTTTTACCGTTGATTTGCCTGTGATCATCACTGGAACAGTACTGGAAACCAACGTTGGTCGGTAGCCTTAGGACATAGGTTATGATTTCAGTTTTAAGCTTACGGTCTGCCAGTAGTACTGCCCAATACTGGGCCAAATTGTAAATATTTTGATGGGATATTATGATTAATAAGACCACAGTGTGGAGTGATGTGATCGCTGGTTGAGTTACGGAGCGGAAATTCTGGGTTCAAGTCGCGGACTTCGCAGAATTTCTTAGCCCGGCCTTCCGGTGGACATCCACACGCTGTGGTGAAAAGTTGTAGTAAAAAGAGTAGGAAAAGAGGATTAATCCACCTCGTGAAATGGATTGAAAAGACTTCAATAGAAGTGGCAATATTCCGATATGAATGGAAAAGCTCTTGATTGATTGATAATAATTAATAAGAGTTAATTCACCGGAAAATGGTTGCATTCCATTTCAACTTCAATTGCTGCTTCATATACCGAAGATGGAAAGGTTAGATGCGTTCATGTCCACCTGTAATAGTAAGAGATACTTAATGGGAAGTAGGAGTAGTTCTTTTGAAAATATCATTGATCGAATGGATTCCATTTTAATTTTCACATAATTCCATAAGGGAGTGTCCATTCATTAACTAAAGACAATTTTGTAATTTTCGACCCCGTTCCTCCCCCATGGAAGGGTTTTTGTAGATCCCCTTCACCTATATCGTGTAAAAATAATTTTGGAAATTTTCGACCTCAACTATGAAGAACTACTTTTCTGTAATTACCGGGTACCCATATATGTAAAAACTTAATACTTCTACAGATTTACAAAATAATAAATAATTTAACTAATCTCTAGGGGGTCAGAAATAATATTTTATATACAAATAAACGTAGACATTTAACTTTTAATTATAAATTAATTACATTTAACTATAAATTATATGTAAAATATCCTCATATGAACGACGAATGACGATATGAATGACAACGGAGACTTTACTGTTTCCCTTCCTCCTTGCAGGGGCGGATGGGGCCGTCGGGATACCGGGAAATTTCCCGGTGGGCCGTAGGACCGTGGGCCGTCGGTTGTGGGACCGTGGGCCGTCGCGTCGGTCAAAAAATTGTCACGGCTCGGCTGTCGGCTGCGTTGACGGCCATTGGCCCATTTCTAACTAAACATAATGAAATATAATATAAACTTTAGAATTTATCAATCATTATTTGTTTGTGTTTTCCCATGGATATCCTAATAAATAGTTATATCGTAATTAGAGACAGGATAGTCAGGCAAAAACAGATCTGACTTAGGAGAAGTTATAACGTTAAAACCAATCAAAACGTTTATTAGCGTTAATAAACTTTCTCTCTTGGTGAGTTATATGTTAGGACTCCTCTTAAGTCAATTTTTTAATGTTACACTATTTTTATCTATCTGCCAAACTGATAAATTTTCTAATTTGTCTTAAACCGCGTTGACCTTGAAATTTCAAAAATTTTCGCCTGCGGCGCTTAAAAAAAATTCCGCCACCCTCACGCGCCCATAATTTGCCCGGCCATACAAACCGTTTACCCTACCTTCATTTTCGGTCTGGCTATATGGGCCTACTTTGACATACCAATTTTTACATTCATTGCCCATTTCGCAAGTAGCTTGCGAGAGATCATTTTCAGATAATAGATAAGAGTCATTTAAGTTGATGAATATAGAAAAAAAACTTGATGAATGACATCGACAATAACAGCAGCAAAATAATGAAAGATGCACTTTTATTTTAATTTTTTTTATATTCACTATCATAATATGGTTTGTTATTAATAAAAATATAATTTTTGTTACTGGTATTAAATTCGCAACGGGAGGGGGACCCCCCCAATTCAAAAAATTTTCGTCTGCGGCGCAATTTTGGCCCGTGACGATTGCATTTTTGGGCCGTCGACTTAAATTTCCCGGTAACTTTTTGATAGCCCATCCGCCCCTGCCTCCTTGCCCTTTATTATTCCATAAATTAACAGGTTTTGTGGCAGTAGGTATTCCCACTGTGACTCTCAACAACATAGAATTTGAAAATAAAAATTTTCCAATTCCAATTCCAATTCCATTTGTTGACGAAATATAGCATAGGGTACCCGGGTACCCCGGGTATTGAACAACGTAATAAACACTGGGTATTGACATAAGGGTTAAATATAAATTTTTTATACAAATAAAATGTACGTAGTATACGAAACAACTCTTCAGATCCTCTCTCAAACGTAAGCATTCACAAGATTTTCACCACAAAAACAATTTTTTTTCATTCAAGGGCTTTTCCATTCCTGTCGGAATATTGCCACTTCTATTGAAGTCTTTACAATCCATTTCACGAGGTGGATTAATCCTTTTTTGCTACTCTTTTTACTACAACATTTCACCACAGCGTGTGGATGTCCATTGGAAGACCGGGCTAAGAAATTCTGCGAAGTCTGCGACTTGAACCCAGAATTTCCGCTCCGTAACTCAACCAGCGATCACATCACTCCACACCGTGGTCAAAAACCATTACGTAATTAAAATAAGAAACTAAAATACAATTTTGCACGTAAAATGACGATTTCTCTAGGTTCTCTAGGGTCCTGTTGTCTTATTTCCAATTTATTGTACCACAGCGAGTGGATGTTCACTGGATGGCCGAGCTAAGATTTGAATACAGAACATTTGCTTCGTAACTCGACCAGCGATCACATCACGCCACTGCTGTGGCTTAGAAGTTATAATTATTATTAAACAATCAAAATTTGTCCAAGGTATATTAAAACTTTTTGACTAACCCAAAATCTAACGAAAGGATTTTAAATGCAACAAAATCACCCCAACGGTTCATGGTTTCCAATGAAACATAAACCCATCGATTTACCATCGCTCAACAATTCAAATATTCAGGGGAGTTAGTATGGGGATAATTTTGAAACTGAATCCAAATATACTTATGTTACCTTGTAAATTAAATTTTGGTAAAGCTGTTTTTAGCAATAAGAAACTGACATTTGGAATGTCACAGCATCATGGTTAAGGGTTAAAATCTATATTTATAAGCAAATGGTAAATAAATAGTAAAAGTAGTGGAGAAAACGTAAGTGTGATCATTTTAAGAACTAGATTGCCAAGTTTGTGCGACCTAAAGGCCGCACTAAACTATTTTTAAGTAGATAGTAAAGAAAGGAATCGATTCTCACTGCATTAGTATGAAAAAGGCTACCATTTCAAGCAGTTGTGGTTGATTAATAAGATTAGGCTTACAAAAATAGAAAGCAAGCAAGAAAGTTGCATTTCCAGTTCCACACTGCAGGTGAATTTCCTGGAGTTTTGTAATGCCTGCTTTTAAACCTCCAAATTAAAATTTTTAACCAACTGATACAGCATAATTTGAAATTATTGTTGTAAAACGTTGCTACCACATCTTTTAGCTGCCTTCACAATTTTGAAATGAGTCGAAATCAATAGACAATTACAAATTAGGCTTTGTTCGTTTCGTTACGTTAATTGCAAATGAAAATTTTAGTCCCGAATTTTAACATTAGAATTCAGCTGTAGTTTTCTAATAGTAAAAACTAACGAAGCATATTTGGCCTTAGTTTGTTGACGTGCATACGGATATTTTAATTTGTCTTTTGAAACTTGAAATTAAAAGGTAAAAGAAAAATTCAATTAACAATTGTTTGTCGCTGTGAATTATCGTCTCTTACATTTTCCCTGCATACAGTAAGGTTTTAATTGTCTTGTCGTGTTTATAAAGCATTCTTTTCTTTTATTAACTTGGGTTATATTGGACAAATGCTGCACTTTTGTGCTTCCAGACGCTTTCTAATTATTTGAAAAATTTTACGAAACCATAAAAGTCAAAAAAATGTTAATTTAATTCTTCGTTTGAGTTCCATAAAATTTCTCGACTTTTCTTAATCAGAATTAAATTAGAAAATAATAGAAACGAGTAAAATAAATAAAGCAGTGGTGGTGGGCTTTAATGAAACTGGAAGGAATTTGACTTTAAATGAAAATGTAGATTGGGTGTAGGAATTCGAGTGAATGAACCGCCCGTGGTGTACCAGGCAATAAAATCATTGCTAGGGGACCAGTTGGAACATAACTTGTCTCTTCTAATTACACTCAAGATCCTTCAGGAATATGTGTTTGATTACGCCTCTCAAAAGGACTCTATTGAAAACTTTTCTTAATTTACCTAAGACGACCAAATTAAAACGTGGTCGCTCATAATAATCTATCTATCGTAGTTATTCGTCGATACCAAACTTTTGATTAATTTTGTACTTTCCAGACTGAATTTAATCTTAAATTCCAACTTGCTATTCAATCTATCCGAGTGGACACAGAATCTGAGGATCTCACATTTTTCTTTTTGTGTGTGTGTGTAAGAAAATTTGAGATATTTATGTGCGGATTTAAGTGGAAGTTATTGATAAGCCAAAGCAGACCTTTGACCCACGCGTCCTTTGCCATGCAAATTTACACTTCCATCTATTTGCAACTTCCGCTGGATGTACATTAATACACGATATGCGGACACACACCTACAGAATACACGAGAAAGCTGCTTTGAATGTTTCAGTTTTATTTATGATTTGTACGAATGTCTAAACGACCTATAAATAGTCAACTCCGCTTTACCATAAATTTAGGAATATGCAATTTTGGACGACAAAAATTTAAAAGGATCGTCAAATTGGTTCAATTATCTTTAATTTTGCAGTCCAAAATAACAGTGCAACAGAATAATTAGCTACTGTATTCAGTTGATGGAATTCATCCTCCGTAGTTTCGGGATTAAAACGGTGGTGCTAATAGTTATTTACAAAGGCGTCATTCGGTTTTGATTTGGACGGCTTTCTGTATTCTCCATTAAACGGGATTAGTCTTCTCGAGTCCTAGATAAAACTCAAAATTATTGTTTTTTGTGTGTGTGTCAGATTCACAACATTTCATGTTAAAAGTTTTGAAAATCAACAAACATCCGCTTTTCCTCTCGAGAGTTTGATAAGTTGGAAGTTCAAGTTTCTATTTTAGTTTTAGTGTGAAAGAGTAACTTAAAAAAAATTATATAGCTTTTGGACACTTTTGACAGTTGTACGAATAGTAAACATATGGCGCCAACAGTTTGCATTTGCGGCTTGTATAAAGTCACTCGCAATATGTAAGCTTTTAAATACCAATAAATATAAAAGCTATAATGGTAGACCAAATATTCCGTGAGTACATTCGTCACACCCCAAGGTAAAAATTGATACCTAAGTGTAACGAAAAGAAATGAAAAAAATATTTGAATATTTCAAATTGGTTGATAACATTTTGGGATTATTACAAGAAGGTACATAAAATTTAAATTTTAATATTTCTCATTTACATTCAAAGCTTCTTGCAAGATTTCTGTATTTTGATAGAATTGCCTCGTTGGTATTCCACCGTCGAGGTTCAATCTGGTGCATGACACGCATCGTAGCTTTAATCCAATACCGGTAACAATAATGTAGTCTTAAAAATAACAGAAGAAATAAAGCACAACTCTTCAGGGGGCCCACCTAGCACTGCAAATCACAATTTGTTTTACAAAAATTTGACAATACAGACATTTACATTTGCAAATCTATTTGCCGACATTTATAATGTAACGGGACATAATGGGAATTTCTTGTACCAAAAATGGATACATTAATTACAAATTCTCTCAGTAAATATTTAATATGATGCTTGACAACGTCAGCGCAAAGCCGGGCAAATTTACTTAATTATTATTGTGATGTAATTTTAGGTAACTCGAAGTTGTAGAAGAAAATTTATTATTTTCATCCTAATTAAGTTAGAAACTGAGAAAAATAAAAGCTTTCAGTCTTTTCACGTTCAATGAAAACTTGGGAGATACAAAAAAATTGATGGGTTGATATATTTAAGCCGAAAAGTTCGCTTATTATATTCCGTGTAGATTAATCGATCATGCCGTTTTGGCTTGATTGCTGAGTGCTGTTTTGTGTAGTTTTATTGCAAATTTCATTATAAAACAAATTGTTATTGATGTATAATATACTTATTTGTTCTTTTTTCTGGTATTTTAGGTATCTGAACATTGTTTTTAACGCAGGACCGGGTTTCCTTGTGGGTAATTCTAAAAATTCGGCAAAATCTCTTTAGAATAATTGTTTATTTCTATTATTTAAACAATTAAAATAACTTTAAGGCCAGTTGTAAATAATTTTGAATTAAGAAAATCGAAAAATATGTTTAAGTTATGATAATATTTTTCTTATTTCTGTCCCATAAAACATTCTAATTTAGCGCTCATACTCAAGGTCCAATTGATAAAATTGCCTACTAGGGCTAGATAATTCACATGGAGCCAAAGGAATGGGTGGTACTACAAAGCTGAATGTGTTGGTTGGGAAACAATTTTAAAATCACAAATTGCCTGCAAACTTCTAGTTGAAGTTCATGCAAAAATGTGTTATTGAATTTCCCTCAAATAGAATTTAAACTTATTTTACTTAAATTGGACAGGAGATGTTCCTGTTCAAGCCAAAAGATTTTGAAAATCAAATTTGAGTCAGGTGGAATACAATGTTTACTATTCACTCCCCCCCCCCCCCAGTGTAAAACAAAAAAGTTGTAGTGCGGCTACACCACTGAAAGGAAAATAGGAAGTGATTATCCTGGGATATGTTGCCACGTCGATTAATCCCTGTCTCTAAGAAGCGACTCCAAAAGGTCGGGTCCACAACGATCTGTTGCTAAACCAAATTATGACACGCATCGCCAGTGACATTGCTGTCGACGTTGGAACGGGTCCCTCCCCAGGAATACCCTTCTACTTGCAAGAAACAGTACCCCCTTTCCTACAGTAAGCAAGCAAGAACGTCTCACGAGGATGTGGGTACTATTACCCCCTCCCCCCATCAGACAATCTGACGGAGGAAGTATGGACATAGGACATATAGACCTGGTATTCCAAATTGCAAAAGAAGCCATCCAAATTTACTTAAAGTCTTGTAGTGAAATGCAGAATTAACCACTAAATTTGTTGTTAAAAAAATAAAGTTGTTAACAACTGAAGTTTAAAAAAGGATCGACCTCTCGTCCCATTAGCATTCCTCATAAGTGAGGCCAAAAGTCAACCAATCAGATCAATGATAATCATTTGGGAGATCGATTCAATTTATATAATTTTTATTGTGATTTAATTGACGAAGTTTATTAAGCACATTCAAAAATTAGATAACTTTTAACCTCCTGTACCTGGGAGTACTTCACACCATTCCATACCCCCCAGACCCCCCGGTTCAAATTCCACGACATGCTAATATATTTATTTTGAATAGTTTTGGGATATTTTGAATTCAATGCACTACATTGGTCTTTGTAACCGGGGGGTTTGGGGGGTATGAAATACCCTCCAAAAACACACATAGTTACGAGGTTCGGATTTGCTAAGCACACATAAAATATAAATAACATGCACTTCCACTTGGGCGGTGGGAAATATAGGCTTAGTATTCGAAAAGACGTTTCTATTGTTGAATTAGAACTCCACCTCTTAAATTTGAAAATAAACTACAATGATAATAAAGATTACGAACTGAAAATCCACTATCCAAAATAGTAATTTGCTAGAAAACTCCTCATCCGTGTCACGATTTAGACTCACGTCTGCTTTGGTTCATTTGTTCATTACTAATAAAAAAGAAAACGAAGGGTACGGCTTACGAAAGGGTGAACGCGTTTCGGTTGATACAATTCTTTCCCCCCCCCCCACCCGTTAGGGAAAATAACTATATCAATCACATATTTATGCATCCTGTGCCAGCTATCCAAAATAATAAATTGTTATAAAGCTCTTCCGGGTCGCATATTAGCATTTCTTACCCTTTCTCGCAAAAGGGATCGTGATTGGCTAAACCCCGCTAGTAAAACATATGAAATTCATGGCAATATAGCAAATTTATTTAACGATTATGGATCCCAATAGGATTTAGTTGTCTTGTCAAAACGGCTCTGGCGCGTCCGGAGAGGAGCGGAGCGAAACTGAGGCGTGCGTTTTGACAACACTATACCAATTACCAATATCCCCTAGGGCTGTCCAAATCGTCAAAGTGTGCTACTGGGAAGGGGATGGATCTCTCTGGTTTTTCTGCATATTTAAGCCAAAAATATCCCTAAAATGAAATTAGCTAGATGTTAATTGTATGATGGTGTAGGTACAACTCGGGGTATATAGTGTAATGTTCAAAACAAATAAGAGATTCGAGGTTGGAAATTGAAGTCAAAGGGTGTGTGAAAGTGAACACCGATATCGGTGAGAATAGATCTTGTTTAAATCAAATGCAAATTTGTTACCTTACACATTACACAACTACAATGTGTTTTTGTTTCTATTAATTAATTTTTGCGGGCGTTGTGATAAGATTTTGATGAACCTGCAAAAGAAGAATAATCAGTTTTAAATTCAAATTTACCGCCAAAAACAGTTACCTCCTAATTTGTGTCGATTTTGGAAAATCCTGGAGAATTTTGGAATTGGTGTAAGAGGTGAAAATAGGAACTTCCGGCGACGTTTTTGCGGAAGACAGCTGCGAAATTTGTGGCGTCCAAGTTTTGCGGATTTTTGCCTTCTTCTTTGGGTCAAGTTTTGGTCCAAGGAAATCTTTTGAGCCTACTATTGGTGAATTTCCTAGTTCGGGATCTTCGAATTATTTGTTAAAGTGGCCGAGAAATTGTTTTTTTTTTGTTCGACACAAATCTTAAAAACGAATAAATTTAAAAAAATTCTGAAAACAGATTCAAAAAGCCTAAGTTTGAAACTACAAGGTGAGTGATTAAAAAAAACAAATATCGCGAAAAAAATTTTTTTTTGAGAATTTTTACCTATATTTTTTTAACCTAAATTTTTAAAGCCCAAATTTGGATTCTAGTTGTAGCGTCAACTTTGAAGAACATTATTTCACAAAGTCGGTATGCTAAAATTTTCTATTTTTTGAGTTTTGTGTCGAATGGAAAATGTCTTTTGAAATCCTTATAGTAACTCATGTATGTATGGTTTTTTTTAAAATAACCTGCTAGATCCCTAAAGAAAGGGATTGTTTCAAACTATGGGTAATTTCAACCCCTCAGCTGCTATGGGGAATTCGCGCTACAGTCGCGGCACCTAACCGTTTCATGCACATGTGTGTGGATTACACAAATTTGTGATCATCCTGGGGCAAGTTCTGCTGATGTTTGTTAAATTCAACGGTTTATACGCTGGATGATTCTAAAAATAGCAACAATTAGGAAAACAAGCAAGATATTCTTCGAGGTTAGGACACAAATTCACGTAAGAAGCACTAATATTGTTCATGAGCCACTACGAATACACAAATTTACGAGATTTGGTAAAGTTTGGATAGAGCAGATGTTAATTAGAAGACAACCAGGACACAAATATCACTTGTATGCCGGCAGGTCAACTTCAGGGTTAACTTCCGAAGGTGTGGCTAATATTCCAGAGAACATCAAACTATATTGTCGTTCGTCACATCATTTTATTAAAACATTTAAATTTTGTACATATATTGATTACGGCACACAAATTACAATAACTTGATAGATCAAAACGCCATTAAGCCAAATTGACGTTAAATGTAATGGTGATTTGATGCAATCGCACATATTTACACAAGCGGCTTATAGCACTATTTTTTCGTCCACGAAACAGGATCCAATTCGAGTCTTTTAATTGTAATTTGAATCCAGTCTTCCCTGAGTTAAGCAGTCTTAATAAGTGTTCTCCGGTAACAAAGCGGTCGGAACTTTAGCTTGCTCGTGTTCGAAACATCACAACTTGTCTTAGTTGATACCTCTTTTATATTGTATCTTTATATCTTGGGTACAACTAACGGTGCTGCGTAGGTCCCCCCACTCTCCGCGCTTTAGATCTACTAGGAGCACATGGATTGGCGATAGAATGAACCTATAAGATCAATTATTAACAAAACTGATCGATATAATAATATATAAGGGGCGGTCGAAGCTTAGCGGTCACGCGAGTTGACTATGAACGCTAAATACCCGGTTCGAATCCGAGTAAAGTAAGAACTTTATTCTGACCGTCTCCCCTCGGAAGGCAATGGCAAACCACCAAGAGTAATTTGCCAAGAAAAATCCTTATAATGTTAATGATCTAAATAAGTCCAAAATTGATCTGTGGACTAAGGGGAAGGCAAACCACCACCCCATTAACATTAACATTTCCCTGGTACCGCCTTCTTGGCTAAATCGGGGGGATCGCCGTATATCCGAAATCGGATAGGCACCTGAAGAAGATCGATATAATATGATATTCTTCCGTATGGAAAACGCTTAATTTTAATATTATCTATCTAAATCCGTTGAGTTTTCTTTAGTAATAAATTTTAAATCCTCGGGTCCAGGATAACGAACTACGAACTATATTAATAGAATAAACAACGAACAACGCCTATGAAAAAATGAGGTTAGGTTAGGTGACACATGAAATGTCAAATGATGCCATACTTCTCAGCCAATCACAACATGTTTTTGACCCCTATTGCGGCGTGAGAGGGTAAGGAATGTTAATATGCTTCTGGGTCATTTCATTCGTTCGTTCATTAATGATTAACTAAAAAGGTTTTCTAACTTAAAAAGAGTTTATGTCCTACAAAATAAACGTATTCATCTAATTTGCCACTTTGCCCCCCACCAAGTGGAATATTAAGGCCTAAAGGAGGCCTAAGGTAGAATAACTACATCAGTCACGCATTATTAGATGGCTAAAGGTGGCCCCCGAATGCCAAAATATGTAATGTGATCGATAAGGGACTTTTCTTTGGAATCCTACAATAATATTCATTGGTTGCCTTGGTTACCGTTCAAACTATTATTGTAGATCAGGAATTCTCAAACTTTTCGAGCGGAAGGCCTTGAAAACACTACGTGAGTCAGATCAAAACTTATCACGGAAAATAATTAAAAGAATTTTAGGCTTCTGGCTCTGTATCTGACTCCGTGTCTGTCCGCCCGTCCGCAGATAAGGTGAAATATTTAGATCCAGTGCGGCCTTTGAGCTGTACAGATTGTGTAATCTGTTACATTGTGATTTATTTAGCGTAGTTCATCTCGCAATTTAATATTAAGATCATCAATGTCCAGCGGGTAAGATAAACCAACTCTTGGGCCGGTTTCAGCCCTCAACGATCAAGTTGATTATGATGAACAATTTTAGAGAAAAGATGCGGAATGAAGACTCCACAACTGTTTAAACTGGATATTGGTTGGTAGCTTTCTGACATTCGAGGGGGTCAAATTGTCTTTTTAGCTAAACCTGAAAATTAGATACTGCTTTTTAATTTAAATCCTTATATCTTGCGGAATTGCAGGTTAATTCATAAATGAGTTAACCGGTATTTGGTTTAGACAACATTTGCACATCCTCATAGCAGGATTATATTGCTTTTGACTTTACCAGCCCTCAGATTAGCTGCGAGATTAAATCCCAAATCTAAATCAGAAAAGATCTGAAGAGATTGTAATTAACTTTGGAGTACCAAAACCATCGACGTAACGTTCGAGAGTTCAAAAAGAGGTAAGAGCCACCTGCTGGTTTTATTGCTATTTACGGAGGTAATATCCTAGTAGCACAAAGTAGTCCTATGGATGTCCACATGTTGGCCATCAAACTACGTCCATACGTCCCCAAAATAGATATTTAACGGATTTATAATTAAAAGTTTAATTGAGTATCGTATTCTTACTCGGCTACGTCTGATCATTTTTACTGTGTGTTTGATTATTTAAGACTTCACCACCTAGCGAGCTACATAGGTATTATTATAAAGTGTGTTGGGTCCATATCTGAGTATCTGGTGACCTTATATAATAGCGTCAAAACTTTAGTGTCCTTTGAAGTTAATTTTCAAAACAAAAGTTGAAGGAACTCTGTGTAAAAGTAATTGAAAATTAAATAAACACGGATTACTGATAGGAAGCCTGCGTGATGAAGAAGACTTATCTCCATTATTGTACTCTTTAATAATGAAGGAATTGTAGCAACAAAGGCAAACCCGACTGGATTACGCTTTCCTTGAGACTTTCAAGACCGAATTTGTAGGAAAGGAGAGAGACTATTTAAATTAGCTACTAAAGTGATAAACTACTAAATTAATAGAATGTTGACTGACTTGCACGCACAAACAATCCTTGTTTACAAATAAACCCTAACCTGAAATTAATTTGATTTCGAGTATTTCAAGTATAATTCAGTTAATTTCGGCTGAAGTGAGACGAACAATAAACAATGTAATTAAGCGTTACCCAATAATAAAAGAAAATCTGGCAAATATTTACTGCTGCAAGAATAACTCATCAAAGATTTTCGGTCGGACAGACGTTTCGTGTTAAATAACTACAAAATATCAAAACAAAGGATTACCAACACAAAAGTAAAGCGACAAAAGGATTGTAACATTTCCGCTTTGTATAATCTATTTTTATTTTATACTCAACTTGGATAAGCAACGAACGCCTGACAGCTTTCATACTTTTCATCTGCCATTTTCGAGTAACAAATATTTCTTAGTTACAACAAATATTTTATTAATTTTATTTTACCCCCTCTCTCTCTCTCACACGCTCCTTTTCTTCTACCTCGCTTTGTACAAATTATACTTAAATTATCGTTGGTATTCTTGAGCTTAATTACAGGTAATTATGGTTCTTAAACTTGCATGAAATAAGTTACGATGCCAGATAACTCAAAAACATATAAAACACGAGTTTTTTAAGTACCAATTTTAGTATACCGCAGTAAATTAGTTTCGGTTTTGCGTTACCATACCAGTAACTGTCAGAAAGTTATTCAAATCGGTAATGCTTTACTGATTTTCTTCCTGACTACGTATGCAACCGCACAAACATAACACAATTCATGTTTTCCGGTTGCATAACATTGAGTTTAGAGGGGTAGTGGTAGGGAGTCACACCGCGAAACAATTAGATTGTAGGATATGAAATGTCGCACTTCCTTGCGAAAATTGAAAGAAAATATCGCCGAGGGGATAACAAAGACGTAATCGAAACACAGACAAAGCTGCTTTATAAATAATGTAAATTAGCCTGTTTTGTCCGTTACATGATTAGTTGCGTAGTAGAGACCTGTCCAATGAGGCGTCAGGAAACGTGTAAATCGAATTAGGAAAGCATTCCCCATCGTTCTTAGTTCCTTTGGGAATTGTCAGAGCGTCCTGTCATGTTTATATTTCCTACACATAACTTTCTTTTAGCAAGAGGTGACATTTTACTATTACATTAATTATCTGTGTTACTTTTTTCCGCTAATCTTTAATAGAAAAAGAAACAGAAAATTGTGTTACACCACACGTCTCGAGCAAATCCTCCGTAATAGTTTATTGTCGGACAAAGATCCAACTAAGTATGATTTAAAACCTAAAATAACGGCCTTTTATATGATACAAGCAGAGACACTGAAGCCTTTATTACAGGTTATTGCAGTACTATTTCCAGCTTATGTGTCTTGCCTTCGAGCTGAATGAAATATAAAAGACAATAATTCGATGCGAATTCGCATTTCAATGCTTTAACATTTTTACATTTATATTAACTTCATGAACGCTGCTACAAAAATTTCGCTCCTAAAGAAACAATGGCAAATTTGATTGTGGTTCGTTCGTCCAAATTGACCTTTATCTAATTGTCGGGAATTACGTGATGCTGCGCTGAACGTGTAAAACAGCCACAATGCCATCTTGTAAATAACAAGAAACGAGCCACCGCAATTTCTGTCAAATACCTCATGGTTACTATTTTTACTCAAATTTCATCAAGAAATGAGCATCTGCTTCGCTCTTCTAGTAAAGCGTAAACTTAAATGACCCATTTGCGCAAATTTCACTCAAGCGAATAAAAGAAACTAACGAGGTTGATGATTGAAACTAAGTTTCGTATTAGGTAACTTCGGGAACATCAGAGATGCAACAATGCATTTCGGCTTTCAAACGAATTTTTGAAACTGTGTATAGCTTCGAAATTTCGTTTCGTTATGAATATGGTTTGTTTTATCCTTTTTTTATAACGAAAAACGATTCATAATCGACTATTTTAACCAATTTTTAGATCAAATTGATCAGGACAGCTTGATGCTCATAATTAATTAAAGTTACGTTGCTCAAATTTATTGCAGGACTTTCCGCACTCATAAAATAACCGTAAATGAAAACAATGATCGTTAATCCTTTCATGCGCGTTATTAACATTGGTATGTAGCTGTAAACCAATTTCAAGCAAAATCTAAGCAGCTGTAAAATAAAAATAAATAATTGAGTTACTAATAACGTAATAACTTTCCAAAAAGTTCAAAATTCAAATGAATCAAACACAACTGACAAACAAATTAAGGTTCGAATCCTCATTTTATATTCGAAGCTGCAGTGGCCATTTTAAATAGGCATTAAACGGAAAATGTAAACAAATTTCAACTACGCGAAGATCCAAATAGCAAATAAGTTGAACGACTGATAATAATTGTTCAAATTCAAAATATTCCCTAAGGTCATCCAAAATACACCGAAAATGAATTTATGTAAATGCTAAATTCGAAAGAAGTAATCGTTTCAAATATTAAATTCTCTGAAGTCGAAGTAAATTTACCAAAATTAGCATTGCAATCAAACCAAAAGCTGTTGAAAATTAAAAAACCATGGAAGTAGCTAAATCTTTCATTATTGGATAGCATGCATGGTACAATGATTAAAAAAATAACCCACCTGCAGATTAGTAAATAGTGCTCGTTATTTTCACTAAAATTAAACAAAATGATTTTCAAATATTTTGATATTTTCAAGAGTGCCAACTTAAATCTTGAAATTTAGACAACAAATTAAATTGAAAATTAACTGCGCAATTTTAAACAAAATATTGCAATGCAATTTATTCAATATTTCAATTTCAATTTGACTTATTTTTAAATTTTGTATAATATTAGGTTGATTTGTCTTCGTAACTTCGTAACGTTACCAAGATTGATTTGTTCATTTAGTTCATTTTTTAGTGCGGTATGCAGGCCGCAAGATTCATTTGTTCACAATAAGAAAGTCCATCAAACATCACGTGACACCAAGCTCATGTGATTGGATATTGTTTATTAAATGATCATTGTAGGTCATTTCGATTGGCTTTGGGGTAATGAAATGTCTAATCATAGTAAAATATGACATGTCACATAGATCTGTTCGTAACGCTTCGTAATTTAATGAAGATTTCATTGAGATTCGTTCATTAATCATCAACTTAAAGTCATTCCAGTGCGATCTTCAGGTTCAGATATGGTAGCATTCCTCATGGGTGAGGTCGGAGGTTAAACAACCACTTCAATTATAATATCTGGAAGAGATTTATTAAGATTTAATTGTTACAGTTTACTGTGAATATTTCAAACTTGTATCACTTTTAACCTTCTGGTGTTGGGGGCTCCCCCCTCCCCAGGTCTTCATACCATGTCATGTTGATATATTATCTATTTAGAACGTTTACGCTTTAATAAAGCAATGAAAGATTATACATCATGTTACTTTGGGAGACCGGGGGGTTTGGGGGGTATGGAATACCCTCCAAAGAAATCACAGAATTGCGGGATTGTAAGTTTACAAATCACACATAAAATTTGAATTAGGAACCCCATTTGCGAGGTAAGATGATATTCTTTGTATTCCAATATCATGTTTATCACCTGTAATATTAATGGTGACTGGTAAATTAAGTCCAATACAATAATTTGCTAAAGAGCTCCTCCTCTTCCTTGTTGTTTACAGGCGTGCTTCTATCACAATCATTCATTTATTACCAACCAACCAAACCAATATCCGTATTAATCACGCTCTAAATGACTAAAAGCGGGCGGAAGCATTCTAAGCCAGCTACTTGCTAGAAAGCTCCTCCTCCCAATCCTCTCTTCCGTGTCAATTATAAGTGGAAATAGATCGGTTCGTTCATTTATTACTAGAGACAAGTGGCGTAACATCAAATATTTGGCCCGGAAACAAGAAGATCTTTGACGAGCCCCACGATTGAGAGGTTTGCGATTTAAAAACAAAATTTAGTCGCAAAATAATGCAGTTTATGGGAGGTCCAAAGCATTGGGTTTGGGACCATTCCTCCTTCTGCCCCCCGCTTATTTTCGCCACTATCCACGGAGCAGGGCATTTTCACGACAACGTTTTGACGCCACACGTTTTGACGCCTCACGTTTCGACGCCGTATGTTTCGATGCCAAACGGACAAAAAGTACGCACAGTTAACGTCGAGCAAATTTCACTGTTTAGGGGTATTTTTGGCTTACATTTTTAAAAATAAAAAGAAATCCATCCCCTTCCCAGTAGCACACTTTGCCGAGTTGGACGATCATATGGGGATGTTTTTAATGAGTATATAGTGTTGTTCAAATGGCTCTGGAGAGTCGGGAGTGTAGCGAAGCGGAGCGGAAATGCAGAAGAGTCAATTTTGACAAGACATCCACCCTCGACTAGGATCCATAAAAAACAAGAGATAGTCCTGATTGGTAGAAAATATACAAATTCTAATATTAGTGGTACCAACATTGTTTTGTTTAACCAATTAATGGACTGTTACCTAATTTTTTTATATTTTGTATTTAAATACAATTTTAATTCAAATATAAATAATAATTTGAATTCTCGCGTCGAATCGTTTGGCGTCGAAACGACGGCGTCAAACTGCACTAGTCCCCATTATCCCTACCTCCCCAGACCCTAGATTTTACACTAATTTCTTCACATTTTAGGGTTTTAGCGGACTTATCCAACCTAGAAAATAGAAAACCACTTCAAAATGTTGTTCAAATATGTTCCTAAAAAAAATCTTTCCCTGACTTGTTAATATTATTAGTAAACAATTGAAAAACCGGGTGCTATAAGATACCCCCCAGCCGTAAGAAGCAAAATATGTTTTTTCATGTTTTCTCTCTTTTGAAAGTTATATCGTTACTTCCTTGTGCTGGGGGTATTAAAAGCAAATGTCGTTGCCATGGTTACCGATGATTCTCTTCAAACTTGACACAACGAACCATTGTGGGTTTGGGTTCTGGATTTATTGTAGAGGGTACGATAGACTTACACGTACTTAGGCCTCTAAATCGAGCCCATTATACTACGTACCTCCGGTTTTCAACTTCACCCCGATCCTGTCACTCCTCAACCCACTCCAGCTGAGCTTGGAGGTATAAAATATTCCGTTTGATATGTAAGCAAGAAGGAGACAATTCAAGAATCAAACTTGCTTGGTTACCAATTTTAAAAATTCGGCTTGTTGCTTACGTATACCTGAGGGGTATTCCATACCCCCCAGACCCCCCGGTTTCACTCCCAATTCAGGAGAATAAACTTGTTTTACTTTAACAACATTTTTAATTGTATAAATAAATATTTAAATAAAATGTACTCGTGGTAAGCGGTTAAATTTGCACTACACCACCCCTCGAGCCGTTATTCCTCTGAAATTGGCGTGAAACCGGGGGGTCTGGGGGGTATGGAATAACCCCCATGTATACGTAAGCAACAAGCCGAATTTTTAAAATTGGTAACCAAGCAAGTTTGATTCTTGAATTGTCTCCTTCTTGCTTCTTTGGTATGTAATCAAAAATAAGGCAATTCAAGAATCAAGCTTGCTTGCTTATCAATTTTAAAAAGTCGGTTTGTTGCTTACGTATACCTGGGGGGTTTTCCAGACCCCCCGGTTTCACTTCCATTTCAGGGGAATAAATTTATTTTAGTTTAACAATGTTTTTAATTGTATAAATAAATATTTAAATTAAACGTACCCGTGGCAAGCTGTTTAATTTGCACAACACCCGGCCCCGTTCAAATAAAAGATTTCTTTTAATAAAAAATCAATTAAAACATTGTTAAACCAAAATGAATTTATTCCTCTGAAATGGGTATGAAACAGGGTGGTCTGGGGGGTATTCCATACCCCCCCAGCACAAAGGAAAGGTACACAATAACGCGGATCTCACATTTAACAGTTCCTTCATTTAAAAAAATCGTTTCCTATAATACTAACCTAAGCTCGACCGGTGAATTCCCGTTGCCGAGTCATCCAGTACCGAGTTGTCCGTTTCCGGCTTGCACAGGCGCTGTTTGCCCTTGTTTAGGAATTTCTTACTTTACATTGCCTCAGGCCCCTAAGATTTCAGGCCCACTGTCTGATTGGTTATGATCACACGGCCATGAAATGCCCGGTTTCATAAAACTTTTAAACAAAGCGTTGAATTTAACTAACCAATAGAAAACTTCCTTTAATTCTAATAAGCCACCATAACTTTTAACGGCCCGTTAAACGTTTTATGAAATCGGGGATCAGTAAGTCCGAAGACCGAACAACCACACCATGATGGTGTCATGTCATGGTCTTCTTCTTAGTCGTATTTTCTTAGTATATCTGGTAGAGCTATTCTATTTAGACAATTTTAACACTTACTTAAGTTAGGTTAGGGTATGTCCTGATCGGACGGAGGTGTATTCCATACACTTCAGACCCCCTATTGTACTTACAAGACATGACTATCTATTTATTTGGAACTGTTGCGATTTAATAAAATCAATGGCATACTGAACAACTATGACCTTCAGATAATGTCGCATTCCCCATGTGTAAGGTCGCACGGCAAAGAGCCACATCAATTAATTATAATATCAGGAAGAATTAAGGCCGTCTTCTGGTCTAAAAGCATAAATTATGGGCGATTTGTCGAGCTCAATAAAAACAAAACAAACAATGTTTTTTTTTCAGTTTTTTACAACATATTTGTTGATACTTCGAGAATATACAGAAAAAAATTTAACAAAAAAAAAATGAAAATTAAACAAGCTATAAGCTGGTAAAGTTGGGGGTAAAAAAAATTGAGGGTGTGCTGGTTGACACGATTGCAACTCTTCTGGTAATCGAAAAAAGATTTAAAAAAAGATTCTTAATTAGTAAGAATGTCGTTATAGCCCCTATTAAAGAGAAACCGGAAAAAATTTTTTTCGCAAAATGGCGGCTGCCTGAAGAAAAAAATTCATTTTTTGACTATTTTTTCACAATTCTTAATTTTTTAAAATAGTAAACCAAATAATTTTTAAACAAAAGTAGTAGGGGCGATAGACAGTTATATAGTGAAGGTTGGTACAAAATTTGAAGCAAATCGGTTGAATATAACTTGAGATATTATGTCAACCAGGTTGAAAAATGTTAAAATGTCATAAAATACATAATTACTACGACCTTCGGTAAGTTGCTAACTGCAGGTTCAGTTGCTGCGTCACTGAAATAGCTAAAACGTGGTAAACTGTTGGAATTTTAAAATTTTCTCTTGAGAATATATTCTTAAAGGTCTAAACTTTAAGGATATGCAAAAAAACAAAAACTTGATTTTTTTTAATTCGAGACCAGAATACGACCTTAAATGAAAACCGGAGGATTTGTGGGTATATGGAATACCATCAAGGATACATGGAGGAGCGGCCTAATAGACTACAATATCAATAAAACTGTGATTTCTCACTCACTGCCTCACTCACCAATAAATTAGAATTGGTTTAACTACAAAAAATGATATAATATGTCGTGTAACCCTGTTATGAAGTTATGATAAGCCCGAAGGCCGAGCAACCATCGCTAATACGTACCATACCATTTCATTTTCAGTTCAGATTAATTAACCAATACTTCCAGCCTTACAGCCGCCTACTTAGGGCCGGTTTTACAATAGAAGCTTAAGCTCAGCTCAACTCTGAACCAGCCTTGAGCTTCAAATTTGACAAATTATGGGTTTTACAATGTGCGCTTAGTACTTGAGCCGAGCTCAACTTGAAGCTTTACATAGGTAAAGCATAGGTGCGGTTCAGCTGAGCATCGGCTTAGTTGAGCCGATGCTAAACCTCCAATTGTAAAACCGGCCCTTAGATAGCTGTGCGAGATCCAACAGCATTTCAGAGCTAGCCAGAAGAATTAAAGCTGAACATCGAAAATTGATGCTTTCTGAATTAAAGCTGGAAATGCTCTAGATGGAGATAGAGCTGGAGGCCGCCTAGACTAGCTAGTAAATGTAAATTGAATGAAAGTAGAGTATTAAAATTACTCAAAATTCAAAAGAAAATACTATTTTTATTTAGAATCATCTTATGAACTTTGGTTTGGCTATGGATAGCAGGTTTTCTTCAAAGAGAATTTTATGGAAAATTCGTTTTAAGTTTCTGATTTTCAATTAGTTTTTTTATTATCATACAAAGAATTTGTTTCAAGTCATTTAATGAATACTACGAAAATTAGCGCAAATTGTATGGTATGTGTATTTTTAATTAAATTTTGAAAAGATGGCGGTGTTAGGTTTCTGCAGGTAAAGAGAGAATTTTATCAATCGAAAAGAAAGAAATTACTTACAGCCCACGACGACCTAGGCGTGGTCCCGTGGTTATTTGAACTAAAGATCGAACGTAGTCATTTGATTGGACTGACGATCGACCAAGGTCGTTGTGGACTTTGTGGAAGTGGAACGCGCCCTTAGACAAGACGTAAATACTTAGGAAAAAATTAAATATGGTTAGGAACTTTCAGACATAGGAATAGCCCAAAGATTTTCCTTGAAGTTGCTTCCAAAAAGGAAGAAACATGACACCCACTACAACCGCTCAAACTGAAAATAATATCACTTGTCCTCTTCGCAAACAGAAAATTCATATGACCACCCCAAAACCTACACTCCAAATCTGGTCTAACCTGGTCTTACTGGTTACTGTGTTGTATTGACTGATTTTGCTTGTAAGTTTTGTGATGATGGGCATTATCTAAAATTTCTGAATTTTCTACATTGAAGTCTTCCATGTCGTGCAATTTAGAAACCCATTTTTGGTAGGCGTGCCGCGCAGCTTTATGATCCACATGTCATGGATTTTTGGTCATCATCATTGCCTAGGGTGAAGACTAGGGAGTTTAGCCCACCCCAGAACATAACTTAATCTAGAAATTGTAAGAAAATGGAAAATAAACTTAATGATGTAATAAAATTAAGTATGTGTAAGGAAACAAATTTTCTTCGGCTAACCCCCTTCTCTTTAGGATAACCCAACTTCCATTTTTTCAAACAAAAATTAAATCTTGTATTGAAGTCGCCAGGGTTGGAAAGCTATCCTATCCAGTAGACCTAACAAAACTTATTTTGTGACTGAAGCAAAACAAGATATGGCTTAACAGGATTTCATGCACATGAACTTCGGATGAAAAATGTAATATGAATATGAACCACTAAATTTTCTTTATGTTTTTCCATTCCAACGACTTACTTTTTCAAAAGCTTCCAAAAATTGTCTCATTAAATACAATTAATTTCAGTTGAATAACTTTACCAGGCGATAAACCTGCATAAAACGGAATTTAATTTCTAAAAGTAGAAGTCAAAGATAAAAATTGAGTCGTTGCATAATCAACATGTTTTTCTTGTCGAAAAATGTAAATGGAATTAGTATTCATAAATTTGTCCAAATACTCGCTATAATGAATGCTATCGTAAGGAGAGAATTAAAAATAACTTCATCTAAGCAAAAGCTTATACGTATAGATACATAGAACCCCTCGATCTTCCATAATCCGTGCACAATGAACCGGGATTTTAAACAAGGCCAGGAAATGAATCTCGACGATAGCATCATTATCACCCTGAAGACGTCTTTACACAAAGTTTTTTTTTGATAAGCCCGACTTCATCTACTGCAACACAAAATTCGATAGTAAGCCAAGGTATGACGAAAACTTTTGCGTATATTTTTATTTTTAGAGGGAATATTGTTAGTGCATACAAGTCGAAGAGACTGTAAACGAAGCTAATCGTTCGGCGTTTGTGAATACCAAATGATGAGGTGCTACAATATTTAATTGAAGAGTTATTTAAGTGGATACTTTCAATTTGTTTGATAAAAAATCACGAAATTTTAATGCCAGATTTAAAATTAATTAATTGTTGTATACAGGATCGTGCAAAAATGTTTTGTATTAGCGAACTTTCGTGAAAATAATAATAATTCAGCACGTAATGAAAATTAAGCAATTAAGTAATTAGTCAAAGCTTCATGTTTTTCAACATTTTCGCGACGTTGCTTCTATTTTCACAAAACGCGTTACATGTAAACGCCATTTGTATATTATGCGAGCTTGGAACACAAGCAAATCATACATTTCCAACTCATGTTTTATGTTCTAACTTATTTACCTCAGACTTTTGCAATTTGTCAGTTTCCAGCTTCCTCTTCACGCTACGTTTCATCAAAACCACTACAAGAACATAATAACCTTTTTGGTTAAAAATAATTTTATCTCAAATGTAATTACCGCATTAATTTTTTCGAACAAAATGGAACCCTTTGAAGGTCCCGAATCGCTACTTTACTTTCATTCAACCTTGTATAGTTTATGAAGATTGTCTCCACAATTTTTATTTTCATTTTGACTTATTACATTTTTTGAGCGCGTCTTAAGTGGTTGTAACTTTATTCTAAGTAGAGATTTAGGGCTTCTTAAGCTTTCATTGTGTTCTCAGTCTTGCTATTTAGAAATGTCTTCCATTTCTTAGCTCGTAACTCGAACATCCTGTCGTTTAGTGCGCCAATTTGCTGAGTAACCTCACCCTCTTCTTAAAGTCAGATCTAAAATCTGTTCATTTTCGAAACCACCACGTTGAACTGTCAAATTACTTTTTAGTGCAAATGTTTAACATTCGCATTTTTTCGTCTTCAAACTAAACTTAAGACATATTAACATTTTAAGTAGATTCATAGGCAGGCACTGTAGTGGTTTTAAGAGAGAGAAAATCGTTTAAAAGTTAAAATTTATGATACTACGATGGAATATCATTATTTAACGTTACTTTTTAATATTACGTGAATGTTGTACAATTTATTATAGTTTGTACAACTATAGGGAATTGTAATGATACTTATCTTTAAGAAGTAATTTGTAATAATTTTTACAACTAGTGACATTTATGAAATTACCTTTTCAAACTAACGTTTATTTAAATTAACTTCATCTACATTCAAAGTTATTTAAATGCGATTGTTATGTTAAATACTTAAGACTACGCTGTTTATTTATATTTTTCCGCTCAAACAGTTATTTTTCCATTCTTATCCACCTTTCACTTCCTCAATCACAAAGAAATCGAATAAAATCGCAATATTCTGCTTATCTTTTGTCCTTTTCGGCCTTAAAACGTCGTTTTAACGTCGGAAATTTATGTTGATACTTAATTCGCAACCCAATTTTAGCAGGGATGCGAGGTCGCGGGCCGAGCTATCTACTATAGTCTCAGCCCCCCCACCTCGTAGTGTTGGATAGTAAAGTGGCCCTAAAATTAGTTTAATAAATAAAAACATAATATAATTATTGCAGTATTATTTTTTTAGTTTCAAACTCGAGGTGCGAGGCCGGAGGCCGAGTTATATATCCTTCCTTTAGGTTAATACCAAACCGAGATTTTGAGACACAATATTACCCTGATTGCATTGATAAAAGCACATCCCCTTTATAAGGTGCATGTCGCCAGCCCCCCCCAAATCGAATTTTGGGATGAAATTTGTGTCAAACGTTTGAGCATCGTTTGAGCATCAATGAGCTTCCAATATTTTCGTTTGAGCCTCAACCGTCGCGGAGTTATTCGCGAAAACTTTTGGGGGGGGCTGGAGACATGCTGCCCCCCCCCAAGTGGAATTTCGGGGTGAAAATGGTGTCAAACGTTTGAGCATCGTTTGAGCATCAATGAGCATCCAAACTTTTCGTTTGAGCCTCAACCGTCGCGGAGTTATTCGCGAAATTCTTGGGGGGGGCTGGAGACATGCTGGCCCCCCCCAAGTGGAATTTCGGGGTGAAAATGGTGTCAAACGTTTGAGCATCGTTTGAGCATCAATGAGCATCCAAACTTTTCGTTTGAGCCTCAACCGTCGCGGAGTTATTCGCGAAATTCTTGGGGGGGGCTGGAGACATGCTGGCCCCCCCCCCAAGTGGAATTTCGGGGTGAAAATGGTGTCAAACGTTTGAGCATCGTTTGAGCATCAATGAGCTTCCAATATTTTCGTTTGAGCCTCAACCGTCGCGGAGTTATTCGCGAAACACATGGGGGGGGGCTGGAGACATGTTTTTCTATTTTCGTTCCTATTTCGAATTTTTCTGTGAAATTGATGTCTATCGATAGAGATTCGTTTGAGCTTGAATGAGCTTCCATTCCCATCATTTTATTTTCATTTTCTGCAAAGTTACGAGTATTTCAAATTTCGAGTACTCCGAGCAAGTTCCGTTCAATAACCCTCAATTTTAAATCTATTTTATAAGAATAAAATTTTCGATCAGATTAAGAAAACTTAATCCTGCTTAATCTGTTAAGTGATCACTAGATTGATGGAATAATGTTGAAGTTGAAATTTTCAAAAAGAATCTGTTTAATAGAATATCTTTGGTGTTTATCAATAAAACTTGGTGAAAAATGTTGGCTTTTAGGACTAGAAGAGTTGGGAAAAGTTTATGTAACGCAGAAAAACTCATTAAATGTTTAAGCAATGTAATAATTGTTTAAAATAATTTAAGAATTTGAGAAGAATTTTAAAAAGGGCATAGACTAAATAGGTTAAAACGGTATTTTTCTCTAATAAAATTTTTGAAGCCCGAAATCAAGCCAACTTTCAATATTCTGAAAGTTTATGGTTATACAGGTACATAGACGGGGCTGACGCCCCCTAAATCGAATTGTTCAAAAAAATTTGTGTCAAATGTTTGAGCATCAATGAGATTCCAATAATTTTGTTTAAGCTTCAACCGTCGTAGGTTAATACGCAAAAACTTTGGGGTTGGGGGGGGGGGCTGTAGACATGTTTAACTTTATCCCACCCAAATAGAATTTTTGGGTGAAATTGGTGTCTAACATTTGAATATAGTTTGAGCCACAAGAACTTCCAAATTTTTCGTTTGATCCGCAATCGTCAAGGTGTTATTGGCGAAATACTTGGAGGGACTGTAGACGGGTAGACATGCTGCCCCCCCCCCCCAAGTGGAAAGTTTGGGTGAATTTGTAGCCAAACGTTTGAGAATCGTTTGAGCCCCAAAGAGTGTATACATTTTTCGATGCCCATACTTTTTACACCAATTTCACATAAAGATTCGACTTGTGCATGCTCCCCCCTCCCAAACCTATTTTGCCAATAACTCCGTAACGGTTGCTGCTCAAACGACAAAATTTGGTTTTGATCCACAGTGTTGTTCTAGGACATTAAAAAATTTTAATTTCATTTTATTATTTTGTTATAGGTAGTACCTATTCTTTATAAATTACATTTTTGTGGTAAAATTAATTTTTACAGATTTATTCCAAATTAAAATTAAGGATTAACGTACGAAACTAGCTCGGAGGATTCGAAATTTTAAATACTCTTCATTTTGCAGAAAATGAAATTAAAATTATGAGAATGGAAGCTCATTTAAGCTCAAACAAATATCTATCGATATACATTGATTTCACAAAATAAGTTTGAAATATGAATGAAAATAGAAAAACATGTCTACAGTACCCCCCCCCCAAGAGCTTCGCGAATAACTCCGAGATGGATGAGGCTCAAAAAAACAATTTGAAAGCTCATTGATGCTCAAACTATACTTAAATGTTTGACATAAATTTCAACAAAAAAGTTCACTTGGAGGAGATAAAATAAACGTGTCTACGCCCCCCCCCTCCAATTCATTCGCACATTAACCTGCGACGGTTGACGCTCAAATAAAAATATTAAAAATTCAAATATGCTAAAATGTTTTTCTAACAAATTTTTCTGAAAAATTCAATTCGATTTAGGAGCCGTCAGCTACATGTTTCTTTTTCTTTTTAAATTCTTAAATTATTTTAAACAATTATTACATTGCTTAAACATTTAATGCGTTTTTCTGCGTTACATAAACTTTTCCCAACTCTTCTAGTCTTAAAAGCCAACATTTTTCACCAAGTTTTATTGATAAACACCAAAGATATTCTATAAAAACAGATTCTTTTTGAAAATTTCAACTTCAATATTTTTCCATCAATCTAGTGATCACTTAACAGATTAAGCAGGATTAAGTTTTCTTAATCTGATCGAAAATTTTAATCTTATAAAATAGATTTAAAATTGAGGGTTATTGAACGGAACTTGCTCGGAGTACTCGAAATTTGAAATACTCGTAACTTTGCAGAAAATGAAAATAAAATGATGGGAATGGAAGCTCATTCAAGCTCAAACGAATCTCTATCGATAGACATCAATTTCACAGAAAAATTCGAAATAGGAACGAAAATAGAAAAACATGTCTCCAGCCCCCCCCAAGTGTTTCGCGAATAACTCCGCGACGGTTAAGGCTCAAACGAAAATATTGGAAGCTCATTGATGCTCAAACGATGCTCAAACGTTTGACACCATTTTCACCCCGAAATTCCACTTGGGGGGGGGCCAGCATGTCTCCAGCCCCCCCCCCCCAAGAATTTCGCGAATAACTCCTCGACGGTTGAGGCTCAAACGAAAAGTTTGGATGCTCATTGATGCTCAAACGATGCTCAAACGTTTGACACCATTTTCACCCCGAAATTCCACTTGGGGGGGGCCAGCATGTCTCCAGCCCCCCCCAAAAGTTTTCGCGAATAACTCCGCGACGGTTGAGGCTCAAACGAAAATATTGGAAGCTCATTGATGCTCAAACGATGCTCAAACGTTTGACACAAATTTTATCCCAAAATTCGATTTGGGGGGGGCTGGCGACATGCACCTCCCTTTATACCTCTCCTGGAATGTTAAAATTTTTAGTTTTAAGTGCATTTAGGCGAAAAGGCATAATTTTGCAGTTTTGCGGTTTTGGCATGCAACTCTAAAGCCACCAAATTTTGCATTTTGCTCCAAATCTTTAAATAAAGGAAAACATCAAAATTCAATTTTTAAAACTTTAATTAAATAATTACAAAAGGCTAAAGACTTGCGCTTAGTGCCACCCTTAAATTTAATTTTAAAAATTAATAATTTGATTAAAATAGGGGCTCGTGCAACTCTTGCGACTCAATTTAACGTCGAGAAATGTATAGTATAATACCTAGAAGATTTTATGTAATGATAAAAGTTATACGATAAGTACAAAAGTTTTTCATTAAAAGTTTAAAACGAATTTTTCCATGTAATATTCAGTATTCTGCTTTCTTTAGGCTACTGAAGCTTTTAAAAATTTTACTCTTGCAAGAATGGAACGAACTAACCTTTGGGGCAAAATTGATCATTATATGATTATAAAATACGAACCAAGAAATTCTTTGTGTATTGGTTTGCCATCATCAAGACATTCAAAATGTTCCTGCAAACAGAAAAGAAGAACACCGAAACTACAACTTTGGGCTTAAATTTACTACGATAACGTGCTGTTTTTCTTGAACCGTCGTTTTTAAGTATAAAATAACACGTGACCACCAAATAAAATTATTCATTAACACTTCCTCATTGCCTACCCTCCTCCGCTTAATGGACACTTTTATTTATCACCTACTTTAACTTCTGTTAAGTGTTGGATTTGATTTCTTTTTAATTTTATTTTTATTGCCTTTTTATTTGGTATGGCTTGAAAAATTTAGAAAAAACGTGGCTTTAGTTATATAATATACACTATTGCATTAGAAAGGGTAGATTATTTAGGGGAGATAATGCAGAGAAACTAAGAACAAGTTTGATTTTGAAAGTGTGATAAGAAAATTAGAATTTCTTCGATATTTCGTTACAAAGGTTACCACCACCAGTAATAATTTTGTTAATATTTAATCGAAATTTCCAAGCTTCATCAGCAACGTAGATACTTTAACTTACACTTAACACCCTGCAGTATCTGAAGATCTTTAGGGGTTGCGGTCTTACCAGATTTACCGTTGCTATAGAAATGAGGTTCTTTGATTTAATGACTTGCTAATGTCCAAGTAGCAAGGAGCGTGCTTAATCTTCAAATTTGCATAGGCATGTGCAACATACTTGGAAATGAAGTAGTTTTTTGATAGTTTTCCGAAAGCTGTTGGTTTAATTTCTAATAACGTCATGATTAAAATTGTAGGTGGAAGGTACAAGAAATGTTCTCATTAAAATTTGGGTAGAAGCGCCCCTAAAACCACTTTGCTACGTTGATGTTTCTATTTGTGGTCAGGAAAACCTTCAAATGACCTACTCATCTTCTCCATGAACTGTTTTCATATTTAAATAATTGTAGTAGTATGGAGAACGTAGGGGTTTCTGAATGTTCATTAAAATTTAGTTTTCCCTAGTTTCATTTTGAGCACTTAAACACAACGTACGTTACATTTAGAGAACTCATAATTATAAAATATTGCACTCAAATTGTTGTTGCAACCGATGTATGAAAGAAAATGAGCACCAACTTCCTCTCTTCATGATGCTTACTTTTTAGTTTACCTTAATAATTAATAAAGTAATTAAGACGCTGGAATATGTTGAGCTTTTCATTCCTCTTTGTTGTCCGCGAGCTTTGCTCTTGCACGAATTTTAATTTATTTGTCTTAGAGCTTGCAGCATTTTCATAATTACTTGACGAGCTAAATTTTATTTTAATGATGTCGTTCGTTAAATAGCACCCATCTTTACCTCTGATTTACTTGCAAAAGTATTACAAAAAGCTACACTCGATAAATTAAACAGAAGGTTAAAATTAAATCAACTTGGAATTATTACGAAGTAAACGTTAAGATCGCTTTGAATTTAATTTTATGGAAACCCTTAATGAGTTTCACAAAATACCTTGCTCGAGAGAGGGTTTTCCAATATCTTCACTTTGAGGTTTGTTTATTAAAGTTTTTTTTTGAATGCTATTTTGAATTTATAGACGTAAACAAAAAAGAGGAGAATGAAACATCACAAAGGAGGTTTGCAAATTAATGAACCATTATTAAGCATAAAATCGAATCGAGTTTATGAAATGAAGTGGGTCGACGAGTCCCGAACTAATTATTTTAAGTCAAATTAAAAAGTCATCCTATTATTATTATTTAGTACTAGGTATCTAAAATTTTAAAATTAAATGATGAAATATTTACATATGAATGAATGCTTCATTTGTTGTGCTAATGTGTAATTTATGTACGTCACTGGTCGTGTCCATTATTACGGTTGAGAGAATCAACCACCTTTATTTTCGTGTGCACCCCACATAGCCCAACCTGTTATTATCTGAACAGGAGTTTCGTCAAATCTGCTCTTTTCATTACAATTCTTTGCAACATTTCCTAAATTTTTGATGTTAATTATTTACGTGTTCTGCAGACGCATTGTAATTGTTTACGTTTCTTATTGTTGGAGCTTTTTTATTGTTCCTTCTATTATTATTAGTTACGTTTATTGAATATTTTATCGCATATTACTTTATTATTTCACAACAATTGCTATTTTTTATTCAAAACTTTCAATAAGTCTTCGAATTGCATTTAGTGAGGTAATTACTAGGATTCGCAATATTGTTTGCACAATTTTTAAAACAATAACGGGTCAAGTTTTTGTAACAAATTTTCCCTTAATTTTATTACATGGGAACGAACAATTTTGTAACATTGCCTCGGTGGCCTAACTGATGTTTGTGGACGGCTAGCTATTAGGGTTTATCCACTCAGTACCAGAATACGCGATTTTCCAGCAGCCAACCAAGGAAAACATTACACAGAAAACTGTACAATGCAAAAATAAAATGTTGCTTTTAGAAAATAAATATTCGCAGGTTGAATTTATAGGTTAGAAAACTTGCCGATTTTCTTTCTTTCTTTTTTTTAGTTTTCATTCTAGTCAATTCTATTATCAATAACATTTTTGTCTTAAAAGAATACCTAAATAGATTATAAATAGAATAAAATCTTGAAAGTACAATAATTTTAAGAAAAGCAATTTCGTTTTCTATATTCCATGTTATAACCATTCGTTACCTTCACAATACTCAGAGACGTTTGTTCGCCATTATGTTATATATTATGCAATATTGTATTCCAGATGAGACATTACAATTTCTTAAATGGTACAAACAAATTCAAAATAAAGAAGAGCAAAATACTAAGTTGATGACATTGTATATGCATTATTAATGCAGTCTAACATTGCAAATGTTAGATTTTCAACTTGACAATGCACAGTGGCATAGATTCCAATTCTAAGCGGTATAAATTCTATGGCTTCATTGGAAGGTAGATTTTGATTAATTAATCATCAACAAATGGTTAACAAACATAATTTTAAAGCTCTGATTTGCTTTAAAGTTAGAAAAACTTGGATTCAAAGCTGTTTTGTGAAAATTTTGGAATTATTCGTGCAAAATCATGGGGACCGAATCAATGGATCAGAGTTTTTGAATTGACTTGGACTTCAAACTTCTTTTGCCAGCAGTTGCTAACTGGCTCCTTATTATTTTGAGTTGCATCCTTTGCGTGTTATTTCTATTTTCTTAGAATTTTGGGCCACTTTTCTTGTAGGTTTTACGTAGTGGATTCGTCATTATTGGAAGTCTCGACATTATTTTATATCTTCCTCATGAGATCCTTTATTGTCATACAATTCAGAAATCCACTCCTGGTGAGGATTATGGTTCCTTTTTTGCTTGCTTGACATTATCACTTACGGAGTCAATAGTCAAGGCTGTGGCCAAGTTCAGAGAGTAAAACGTCAAATTAGGGTAATTAACAAACAAATCATAATAATTTTAAAATATAATTATCTAAAAAGTTTGCATTTTACTGAATTTTTTAAATTATTACTCCAAAATAATTTGAAGTTTTGAAAAACATCTGATTGGCCTTAAATTTAAAATAAATTGGATTTTATGACCTTCTACTTTGTAAATATTCGAATATTACACTTTTAAAAGCAGGAAAGAGAATGTAAAAATTATAGTTCTAAAGGAGGTAATTTTTACGGGGTAGAAATTATATTCAGGGTAGTTAATAAACAAACATCAAATATTTACATAAACTTCTGGTAAATTATACCTCCATAGTTTGCCATTGCCTTTCGAGGGTGACTACCAATATAATTGACCAGATTCTTACTTCTGAGTTTTATTAAAAATTAGTAATTAAAAATTAGTTTTCATTTAAATCTTCTACAAATTTGTGAGGGTCTAATATTATGCGCACAAAGGCAGTAAAAATAATGAAAATGACAATCTCATTGTCAAAGGGATGGTTTTCAGGGGGTAAAGAGTACATTTGGAATAATTAACAAACAAATCTTTATATGTTTTGGTGATTTTTTGGAAAGGATTGTTACTAATTGTTTTATTATTATTTAAAAAGCAGTTCAACGATTAAGAAAACTTAATTTTAAAGCTCTCTTTTGCCTTAAATTTTAGATTAGTTCGATTTAAAGCTGGGATTTATGTAAAATTTACAGTTAAAAATTAGTAATATTCTACAAATTTATAAAAGTACTAATATTACACGTGTAAAGGTAGTAAAACTAATGAAAGGTTTTCATTGTCAAGGGAGTGGTTTTCGGGGGGGGGGGGGGTAAAAAGTACATTTGGAATAATTAACAAACAAATCTTTATATAGGGTGTTTTTTTAGCTGCATGAGAACTTTCAATAGGGATAACAATTGAATCAATATTGCTATGGAAACAGTTTTTTGACATTTGTGTTTAGCAAGGTTTGGCATTTGATAATGCATAGATTGACCATTAAATAACGCTACCAAATTGGGCTCACAACCAATTGGAAGTGGATCCATTTTTTTACCGTAAAATTTTGTTCAGTGACGAGGCACATTTCTGGTTAAATGGGTATGTGAACAAACAAAATTGCCGTATATGGAGTGAGACCAATCCGGGACATTATCTTGAGACTCCATTGCATCCATTAAATTGACTGTTTGGTGTGGAATACACGCCAACGGCATCATTGGTCCATATGTCTTTCGAAATGAGGAAGGAGCTACCGTTACGGTGAATGGTGTGAGATATCGACACATGCTCAATACATTTTTGTTTCCAAAACTTCAAGAGCTGAACATTGACAACTTATGGTTCCAACAGGATGGTGCTACGTGCCACACAGCCAACGAAACCATCAATTTATTGAAAGGACAATTTGGTGACAACATTATTTCAAAACGTGGTCCTATCAATTGACCTCCAAGATCGTGTGATTTGACACCTCCAGATTATTTTCTGTGGGGGTATGTTAAATCCATGGTTTATGCTAACAAACCAACAACTCTAGAAGCATTGGAGGCTAATATTCAGCAAGCCATTTATGAAATAAAGCCAGAAATATTGGAAAAAGTGGTCAAAAATTGGACTGAACGGATGCGCTTCGTAACCATTAGTCGTGGTGGTCACATGCCGGAAGTCATGTTCAAATCATAAATGCCTTTAACTGTACTTTCATAAAAAAATTATAACCAAAACATTCCGTCAGGTTTTTAATGTTTTATTTCATTTTGAAGTTCTCATGCAGTTAAAAAAACACCCTATATTATGTTTAGGTAATTTTTTGAAAATTTTGCAAAGGATTGTTACTATTTTTTGTATTATTATTCGAAAAGCAGTGCAACGATTAAGAAAACTTAATTTTAAAGCTCTGTTTTGCATTAAATTTTAGATTAGTTCGGTTTAATGCTGGGATTTACGTAAAATTTATAGTTAAAAATTATTTTTTAGTTAAATCTTATAACAAAATCTACTAATATTAAACTTGCAAACAGTGGCGTAACTACCAGTGTGCGCGGTGAGCAAATGAACACAGCCCGTAAAATCTTAGGGGCCCGAGACAATGTAAAGTAAAAATAATGGCACCGCGTCAGCCTTCTTAAACAAAGGTAAAAGGCGCCTGTGCAAGCGGGAAACGGACAACTCGGCAACGGGAATCCACCGGTCGAGCTTAGGTTAGTAGTAGGAAACGATTTTTTTAAATGAGGCAACCATTGAAAGAAAGATCCGCCGGTGCCGAGTTCTTGCGTATTCTTCCATTTGCTGAGGGGTATTCCCGAGGCAATGTAAAGTAAAAAATTCTTAAACAAGGGTAAAAAGCGCCTGCGCAAGCCGGAAACGGACAATGCGGCAACGGGAAACCACCGATCGAGCTTTGGTTAGTGTTAGAAAACGATTTTTTTAAATGAGGGGACCGTTAAAAGAGAGATCCGCCGCGGTGCCAAGTGGTGCGGTGTTAAGTAGGCCGATCCCGAGTTGTTGTGTACCCTTCATTGTGCTTGCTTTGTTACCAATTTTAATAGGTCGGCTTGTTGTTTACGTGTACCTGGGGGGTATTCCATACCCCCCAGACCCCCCGGTTTCACATCCATTTCAGGGGAATGAATTTGTTTTTATTGGTTCGTATCGTTTGGTATGTAAGCAACAAGAAGACAATTAAAAAATCAAACTTGCTTTGTTATCAATTTTAATGGGTCGGCTTTTGCTTACGTGTACCTGAGGGGTATTCCATACCCCCCAGACCCCCCGGTTTCACGCCCATTTCAGAGGAATAACAGCCCGGGGTGTGGTGTAGTGCAAATTTAACCGCTTACCACGAGTACATTTTATTTAAATATTTATTTATACAATTAAAAATGTTGTTAAAGTAAAACAAGTTTATTCCCCTGAAATGGGCGTGAAACCGGGGGGTCTGGGGGGTATGGAATACCCCCCAGGTATACGTAAGCAACAAGCCGACTTTTTAAAATTGATAACCAAGCAAGTTTGATTCTTGAATTGTCTTATTTTTGCTTACATACCAAACGGAATGTATTATAGCTCCAAGTTCCGCTGGAGTGGCTTGGGGAGTGACAGGATCGGGGTGAAGCTGAAAACCGGAGGTAGTACAATGGGCTAGATTTAGATTAACTGGTTTTTTTTTAATCGCACACCTCTCAATCGAGGGGCCTTTTAAAGCTCTTGCCTAAAATTTGAACTTACGCCACTGCGTGCAAAGGCAGTAAAAATAATGAAAAGTTTTATTGTCACGGGGGTGGTTTTTAGGGAATAAATAGTAGGTACATTTAGAACAGTTAACAAACAAATCTTCAAATGTTTTCAAATTTCTTAAAAAATTTGCAAATCGACGCCCCCAACGAAGACTATAGTAACTCAGTAATTACAGTTTTGATAAAAACGCAATTCAATATTTAAATAGTCACTATAAATTGCAGAATTGCATAATTTCTAAGTATCAGTGTCTACTATTGGTCGTCTCGAGTTACTACAAAGTTACGATATTTTTCTAGGCAAATGCTTACCGATATAATAGATTTTTTTTTGAAAAAAAAAATTTATTTTTTGAGTTACTATAGTTTTCGTTGGGGGCGTCGAAATGATTGTGAATAATTCTTTATTAATATTTAAAAAGCAGTTCAAAGTTTAAGAAATCATAATATTTCACTTGTAAATGTACCCATATTAACAAAAAAAATTCAAATTGTTAAGGGCGTCGTTTTTAGGGGGTCACAAAATAAACTATAATATTATGTAATTATATTGCCACATATAAAATTAATACAAAATATTCTAGATTTAAATATAATCAAAATTAACAGAGCAAGACGTTAAAGTAGGTTATAAAGAATGTAGAATATTTAAAATTATGGAGGACAAGAACCTCATGAATTGGTAAAGTCATAATGCCTCCAATTTGCAGGGCAATCTTCTCATATTCTTTATAACCTACTTTGACATCCTGTCCAGTTACTTTTAAATGTGGAATATTTGAACCCGGCACCTCATACCGGCATATCGGTGCCCGTCACCTCCGCCATGTCGCAATTAACCCCTAACCACCGTTAGTTAGAGGTTAATTCTTGATACCAAATTACTTCTTCATCGTTTATATGATATTGATATGAATTCGTAAGACTAAAATATGGTTAGTATAATAAATAATAATGGTTATTTTAATATTTTAACATGGCTCACCCTAGAATCGTCAGAGTGACTGGTAACATCGTCACGGTCATACTTCAGCAGCTTCTTGGGTTTGGTTTAGCTTCTTGGGGTTGCTATAGCGTTGATGGCACTCAAAATTCGACTGCTTTGCTCTGATGATTCTTAAGGTTTACGATATATATAAATTGACTGGCCTCCTTTTTTCTAACTACTTCCCTTTGTCACATTTAGTTCATTTAATTCAGTTTCCGTTCTTGATTACCTCATATGAAATCCGATATGTATTCGCTTGAGTGAGTCATTCGTTTGCTTATTATTTCCAGCATGTGGTCTTAATTTGCTGCGTTATCTTGCGATATTGACTGCCAAATATCGTGGCTCATGGTCTTTCTGGCGGTAGTTGACCATTTACCTTTCCGTCTCTTGCAATCCTGGCTAACCGGCGTTCCACTTCCATCTGCGTTGCCTGCCTCATCGCACAATATCTTGGACTTGGTAAGTCTCTCTTATGGAACTGTTTCTTTTGCGATCTTTGAGAGTCTTGCCGACTATGGCCCTCAGTACCCTGACTATTCTGACTAGTGCCCTAGTTCTGGTGTTATTGGCACAAGTTTCGATTACGTATGTCATCACAGGTCGAACACATCAGGTTTTGTAACCCGTACCTGTATTAACTTGTAACCCGTGGTAACCAACCAATATAATATAATGTTTATATGCCTTCTTCTCCGTCGTATTGCTTCTTGACAGAAGCGTCGTGACCTTTAACAATGCTTGTTAAAGGCGTTCATGGCAGATTACACCTCGGTGGTTTGCCATTGCCTTCCGAGGGGAGAGACGGTCAGAAATAAAGTTCTTACTTCACTCGGATTCGAACCGGGTGATTAGCGTTCATAGTCAACTCGCGTGACCGCTATGCTCCGACCGACCGCCTCTCTGTTTATATGCCACTGCCCTAAATATAATTAATATTGTTCCGTTACTGTCCTGTTGTCACATGTCATTTATATGATGCACCAATCACAGGTGAATTAAAAATATTAAAGAACAGAATTTGTTAGTCTTTTATATAATTCTTATATTTCTTAAACAAAACACTAAAAAAGATTAATTTTGATTATCCAATATTGTTCGCGCACGAATCAATCACATTCAATTTAATATTTGTACAGAACCTTAAATATTTTATTACGCTCTTTTAGCTTTTCAACTTCACTTTTTAAAAACATAACGTAGTATATAAAAATACATTTATTAAATATAAATTAGGGAAAAAATGGTGCTCGTTTTGATACATAAAATATTTACACGTTTCAGTCCGCTCATGTTATTTGTTGTGAATTTCGCAAGGTAATCAACGGAATGGAATGCCAACTCTTTTGAATTTTTAATAATTTTGTTTTTCCTAATGGCCTCCTGCTGTAAAAGTTAACTTTTTATCTGGTTTATCTTATTCCTTTGACACTGCTTAAAGTCGGAAAAGTTTACTGAAATATATTTTCAATTTTGTTCTTTTCATTGCCATTCTAATTTTTGTTTTGTTTCAGGTACGATGATCCTCGTTATGTTAAAGGAAATTGTAAGTATTTTATATTGACTGTCGTATCTCCGGGCAAGTTCCGTGTATTATCATTTCCTAAAAAATCTTTTACCTTATTTGCAGGAATAACCAACCCTCTTATGATGTTTAAAATAAATTTTCTGATTTTAACTTTCTTCCGGCTTTATCTTTCATTATTTATTAACTTTAAAATACAAATTTAGACAAATATAAGGTGGCATTTCGTATTATTGTGAAATATTTAGTTGAACATTTTAAAAAATATGTTTTGAAGCCCATCATAGATTCCGACATTTACATGTTATGACACATTAAAACGGAAGCTTCGTGCTTACTTTTTTTTTACAAAAATAACTTTTTCAAGAAAAATTTTTCACGGTGGCTTATCACGGTACATTAGAAAAAAGTTTAAAAAATGTTGACTTCGTAACTAATTATGTTTATATTTTTATGGATTTAGTTTTGGTAATTAATTTAGGATTTTCTTTCAGATCACATTTTCTAAATTTAACCTCCTTTTTCTTCTTCTTACAAAAATAGATCGATTTTTAAGCGGGTTTTACTTAATGAATTATATTTTGGTTAATTAAGCAGGAAATTGAGGGTTTTCGCTCATTTTTAATTAAAGTTTGCTTTTAATTTTGATTTTTAAATGAAAAAGTAATTAATTTTTGGTTGTTTCTTTTTATTGTTAGAAATTCTTTGAGATATATGAACTGTCCATTGCTTGATTTTTTAAATATCCCTTCTGCCTAACATTTTTACTCGTCTTCTTGGCAGAAAAAATCACATTTAGACCCATACCAGTTGAAATTTGATCTAGAGAAAATGAAAAAGTGACCGTATTAACGCACTAATACACCCAATTAACCATGAAAAAGGTGAAACATTTTATTTGCGTTACTAACAGACACAGACGAACAGGCAGACCGAATTGACCAAAAGCTAATTTTGTTGGTACAATTTCATTTTCTAAAATTGACCAAATCTCTCAGTGGAAATTCACCACTAAAGAATTGCCTCAGTGCCCTAGTGACACAGTTATATTTTTTGTTGTAATTTGGTTCTCAGTACAATCAACCTTTTTCCTCAAATGGTACTTTTGCTTCTGTAACAGATCTGACACTGCATCCCCCAGGAAAAACACACAACAACCCAACAAAGTGTTACAAATTTTGAAAATGTTTGTTACAAATTAATTTCCCCATATTTCCTATAAGATGACATGTGAGTCAGGATAATGAAAGATAAATTGAAAGACGTCGTATTGTGGAATGCCCATTACCGTCCTTTGACAAATCGCCCGTACCATTTTATAGATATGAAAGTTCAGCCTGACAATTTCGGCTTTAATTGAGGTTGAACAAAAATTGTGATTTTTGTTGTCAATTTGTTTGATGAAACAATTAATTTTACGTATCATTTACCTAATAAAGATCGAGTGAATTATGCGCATAGCTTTATATCGACGCTGACAGTCACATCAGGCTGCAGCAGTAGTACAGATTTTCGACTTGAACTGTCGACGCTTTCGCCAGTTGCGCGCCGACGCTTGCAGCGAAGGCATCGCCGTGACGCTTTAACAAAATTAACGCACGCGTCTTTAATAATTACGTCAGTTATTATCGAATTTTTGATAATTTATTCATAATGTTAGTCTAAAATTCATTTGCATTAAAAGACTTGTTAATTGTTTAAAGATTTAACTTATCGTTTTCGTTCATGTTGAAAAGTTTTTCACGTTAATTATTGTTAATTAAGTAAATTTTATAACCGAAATTTTAAAATAATTATTTAATATATCGAAAGTAATAACAATAATAATTAACTTATCGCCAAAGTACGTGTGCAATATTTTACGACTTTATTAATTTCCGAAACGTTGTCAGTATTATTATGATAGATTGATTTTATTGAAAATTTATTCGTTATGGCCTCTTCGACTGAAACTGGGGCAAGAGATGGAAGGTAACTGATAATTATCTATTTTATTTGGTTTCAAATATTTAGCGAGCTTTTTTGAACACAAAAATATGTTTTGCATTTTGCATGCCGAAAGCAAAGCTCTTTATTTAAAAATTCGAAGCACAAATTTTTTTGTTTTATTGCGTACACGTTTATCTTCCATATGAGAGTATCTGCGGTTCCTGGTTGGATTACCGCTTTGTAATCCGGATTCCGTGTGCTCCGTTTACTGTTTGTTTAAAGTCGTTGACGAGATAATCCTAGTAACTTTTTTCTTCCTTCCAGTACTCATCGTTTCATAAGCTCATTGTGCATTCCTTTAATTCTTTAATTATTGTGCTTTTCGACTACAAAGAAAATTTAGTGTGGTTTGAGTAATTAAAATAAAACCGTAATCCATTCTAATAGATTTTTAATCGCGTAAAAGTGTGTGCTTACGTTATTTCCTTGCAGGATTAACGCTTAATAAATTTTAATAACGCAACAAGGTATACGCAAAAATGTTTAATTTTGTCAGCTCGTTTTTATATCCATTTTGTAATTAAATTAATTATAAATTGTTGCATTCATATTTTTAATTATTTTTTAGCTTTTACCATTAAAGAACACAAATTAGAAAATTATACTCTGCCTGTTTTTTTAAAAAACGTTTCGTGTTTATTGAAATAATAGAATTATTCGAAATTTGCTTATTGTTATTTCGTTCGACTTCCACACAAATTTTTGAATATACACGAGGAATTTGCATCAATTTTCATCAAAATATTTGTTGTTGGAAATTTTAAAAGAATGTTTAATCCGCAGCTAATTTTGGATAGCAATTTCGGGTCACATATTATTGAATTTTAGTGAAATTAAATTTTTATTAGGTTTTAGAAATTTAGTGGTGAAAATTTAACTAATGTAAACAAGAGGTGAAAATAATTTTTAGATCATACCTTAAAATTTCCACGAGTGGTTTGTGGTTCAAGGGAAAACTCGTTTATATTTTACCTAAGGATTTATTTGATAATTTCTAAATCCCTTTTTTAATCGCTAAACAAAAAAAGGTTGCAGTTTAATTTTTTATTCTGTTAAAAATGAAAGAAAATTGAAAAATTTTTGGGAAAAAGTACATAGAAACACTATTGATTTATGACCTCTACCAAAATCTTTCATCTTAAACAAGAATGTTTTAATATTCCTTGCTTCATTTTGCATTTCACCTGCAGTCATTTTGAACAAATTCTTCAAACCGTTTCTGATCTGTCGGCACTGACGTAGCTAGGAAGCAGGACTTATTCCACTCTTTAAAATGAAGGAACAGTTAAAAAATTTAATAAATTTAAAAACAATTTTCTCTTGGACTGGAGGGTACTCCGTACCCCCCGAGACCCCCCGATCACACATCTACTGTTTCTTTCCATTTTTACACATGTTACAACTCGAAAGTCTTTACGCCAATTTCTGTCAGAGCTACAAATGAGCGGATGAGAAGCCAAACCAAGAGGTCTGAGTAAGCAACCAGAGTTATTGAGTCTCTCCATAAAAAAATGTGTGAAATTTTACTTTGCTTTAGACTGAATAGATATTTGAGATTCAATATCTCTGTTTTTCTACTTGGACCCTTTTTCTTCTCATTTTCACCCCCTCACATTCCGATAGAATATTGGGATTTGAAAGATTAAATTTTATCTGTCCTTTTAGGAAATAAAGAAAAATACTAATACAATAAATTATTATTATGAAAAAGAAATTTTTTTTTTTTAGCATTTTTACTACGATTTATGATCCCCTAGAAACTTTGTTTAACAAATTTCAAAATATCTGGAAGGTTAGGGTGTGAAATTTCCAAAAACGATTTCGAAAAAATGCGTGCACCGATTGACGTCAAATTTATTTGTTATTATTTTGTGCGTACATCAAAAACAAAACATTGTCGTCAACAGAATAATGAGACAAACAAAAAAGATACCTTGACTTTTTTTCATAAAGAGATTACTTTTAAAGTTATTGGATTTAAAAATAATTTTATTACTTTTTACTTAACTTTCAATTTTTTGTTTCAATTTTACGTAAAATTTAATTTAAAAAGTTTTTATTAATATTTTGGTTTTGTATTTTCAACGATTTTTATAAAATAAAACAAAAGATAATTCAACTTTTCTTCGTACAAAATAACATGCAATTTAATATTAAGAAGCCGCATAATTGGCTTAACGAGATTTCCCCTACCCTCCCCCTGCCACCGAACAATTACTTTTTTTTATGTTATAGTCGATTTAGCTCACTCACTTAACAGTTAAAACTTAACACTTAAGAGACTTAACTAATAATAAGATAAATAACGATTAATAAAAATGGATATACATAATTCTATTGGTTAATCTTTTCAAGTGTTAAGTGAGTGAGCATAAATTGGCCATTACACTTACAATAATTATAAAAGGTAATTGAATCTATAAAACTACAGTAATAATTAATTTTTAAACTTTTAAAGAGAAGAGGAAAGTCATGTGGTGTCCACATAATTTTTTGTGTGTTTCTGCTAAATTTTAAAAGAAGATCTATTACTGCCATTCAATATTTGACCCATTGTGTCTGTTATGGTTTTTAAAGTCTGAGAATGGTCCTCTCTCTCAAGAAATTATTTGGAATAAGGTTTTGAGGAAAATTAGATATTTACCATAGCCGTAGGCTCAACTGTACTGAAGGCGCAATTCAACAAAGAAACAATTCTTTTTATCAGTGCCATGACTAGGGCATGACGAAGATGACGTATGCTATACAGGCATGCAGATTTTAAAAGTAAATAATCGGAAACCGTGGGGTCTGGGGGGTATTTCCCCCAGCCGAGCAGTAAGCAAGCAAAAATATATTTTATCAAGAATTAAAGGCGTTCCTCAATTTCTAGAAGTCATTTCATTATTTCCTTGTGCTGGGGGGTATTCCATACCCCCCAGACCCCCCGGTTTCTTCTCATTTTAGGGGAGTTTAGTGGGACTGGTCAGTCTATAAAATAGAAAAATCGGGTCAAAAGTTTGGGAGGGCTAAACAAAAGTCTTTAAACAATTTTTTAAGGGGGGTACAAAATAGCGAGAAAATTGCACTGCAGACAAACAATTTAGATTTTTAAGGTCAAGATTTGAAGTTAGAAATTATAAAAAGATGTTTTTGTGCACTATTTTGTGATCCCAGGGGCAAGAAACTATTTTTTGAACAATAATAATTAATAAGCTTCTCGATAGCCTGGCCTTCGACCTCATCGTTAGCTAATCAATTCAAGTTTCTTTCCCCACTAAACGGAAGTATCATATAATAACAAAAGCAATTTTTCCAAATATAGCATATTATTATTCGGTAATTATAATTTGTTAATATTTATTTTCAAAAAGTACCATACTAATAATTCAAAAATCAGTTTTAAGCATAGAATAATAAGGGGGCAGTTATAGAAATCAACTAAGTAGGTGACAGATTGCCAACCCAAAAATAAAATTTCTGTGGAAATTCAGTGTTTACTATGAAGGTAACGGTTGCGAATAATGATTCTTCATAATATCGCCATTAAAAACTAATAATTTTTGGGATATTTGCCCCCCTCCGCCCCTCTCTAGTTGCGCCTATTGCTATAGCTTTACACATCGCTGGGGTAGTCATATTTCAGATTTTATCTTTTATTTGCTGCTTGTGAACGATGAACTAAAGAACTTAGGCGGAGTACTAGCGCTAATACCTCATATCTCATTTATTTGATGGATTTATAACGGAGCTTCAACTGAAGTGATGTTTAATGAGGTGTTGCCTCTGAGAAAATTAACGCGAGGCTATGTCTAATTGGTCACCTTCGCAAGAGTTTGATCAGGAAAAGATGTGGTAGAAGCGATGGGGATCCAGGATTGGACATTGTAAACGGATGTTTTCTTTCTTCATTTAATTGTTGATTACGAGGTTCTGAGAATGGTGATGGATCAATTAATGTTCACGACGTCAAGGTCATTGCCTTGCAGCTAACGCAGTTGGATGCGAATATGGGGCACCGGGTTCAAACCTGGGGAGAATCAAACTTTCTTATGACTAGTCTCCGTGTTTAGGAAGGCATGTTAAGCCGGTGGTCCCCTGGGTTAGTGAATTGCTACCATTAACATAATAAACCAGGATACAGGTACATCCGAAGGCAAGTCTAACAAGCTACCTGACGGGTGTAAAATATTTATATGTTCAAAGTTTCTAACACTGCCAAGGAAACGACGCATGTGTTGGTAAATAACAAGCCTTGGCCCACTAGAAGAGAATTTTCTAGAGAAGTACTTCTAGAAAGAAGAAGAAGAGAAGACGTCAAGGGTGGGTTCTTTGGTTGTCTTTGCTTTGCCGAGGATCCTGAGGAAAGCCTTCATTACGGCCTTGAAGCTGGGGTTCTACATCGGGTATTGGTCGCCGGCTTGCGATTGTGTGTTGGGTTTCATGGTTTATTGGTTATTCTGGGATAGTGGGTAGTCCGAGCATCCCTTGCAGCTTTTATTGTGTTTTTTTATTGTGATTTCTGAAGCGAAGCATCTGGTTTGTTATCTTTTGTGTTCGATAGTAACATCGTTCTCGAGAATCTCTTTTACGTTGAAGATAACCATGGCTTTGGTGGTAGCGGCGGTCCGCGCCACGGTGCATTCTCCATACCGAGATCACTTGGAGGTGCTTGGTAAGCAGTTCCTGCATGATGCGCGCGTGGAAGTTCACGTATCACTGCGGTGATCGCTCCTGGTTTAATTTGGTTGCTCGTTTGGAGGATGATTTCTGTTGGAATCGGGCAGGCAGGGATTACTGCGATTTTCTGCATGTAGACCACTTGAGATGGAGCGTCGATTGTTGTGGCGTCTAGTTTGCAAGTTTTATCGCAGTTTCGGGTGTGATGGTGAGAGCAAAAATGGTGGAAAGATTCCTCCTGCCGGGACGACGACTCCGTTCTTCTCACTTGTGAAGGCTTCATTGTCGAAGGTGTTGGATTGAGCAAATGTATTGGATGGGGGCTGAGTGTCTGCTTGATTATCGGAAAAATTTGAGATAAGGTCGTTCGCGGACACCTGGAGACGTATGGGAGTTTTTGGGGGCATCGTAATGGTTTGACTTGGTTCGTATTTGTTTGCGGATGGAAAGTCGTCAATGGAATTATTGCCAGCATTTATGTCGGTTTATGTGCTGATTTCTCTGGTCGTGGAGTGGATAACCCGGTTTATCATCTTAGCACTAAAACCAAGCTACAAGCCAACTACTTAGTAAACAACATTGGAATCACTTGGAGCTTTGGAAAGCACAAGAACTTTAGATCGTTTACACTTCCGTACTTATTCAATGCTGGATGGTGTTGTCTTCTTCAAGTACTTTCCAGCTAAAACAAAGATAACTAGGTATAGGTCAGGATTAGTGAAAGCCATCCGTAAGAATTAAACCGCATTTCAAATCCTTCAAATTTGCAGAGATGTCGTTTACAATGTAAGAGAACTCACTTAAACGAGTCAATTTGTTATAATTTTAGAAAATCACGACTTTTAATTTATTGTTTGCAATGACTTCTGCCTCTGAATCAAAAGTTACCATTTCCGCTATTCCGTGATTCGCCGCTACCCTCTCCATATTATATTATATCAATCTTGAAATTCAGTAGCATAACTACGAAGCTACCAGGAATGGATGCTCAGTTTTCCGTTCCATAACCTGCCGATCCATGCGTAATAGCATTCGTTGGTGTTTACTTTCTATAAAATAAGCAACTTCCGAAATTTGGTAGTGACTTTTAGGGAGCCATATCGCATTTTCGCACGGTTTTTGGAAAAATTTCAATCAGCTTGTTTTTCTAAATTATCTTTGCAAAAATGTGTCATTTTGATTATTATGAAGTAACTTCGTAATAATTAAATTCCTTTTCCATATCAAAATATTTTGAAAAATTTAGACCACTTTTTCTCATTTCGGCACATTTATCACATCCTGTTTGCCCATCCCAGAAAAAATCATCCAAAATTGCTTTAAAAAAGTAAAAAAATTCATCAATTCGTCGTCCAGGGTGTGGGGACAAAAACAAAAATGTTGAAGCAATAATAACGAAAGCAATAATCTCGCATTAGAGCTTTGTCTCATTTCTGCTGCTTCATCTACTGAACCCCGAAGGCATCGTTTTAATAAGGTCGGAAAATGTTATTAATAGAGTCTGCATTATTGAAAGAAATCGAAGCCGACCTCATTTGCTTGGGGTAAACCAATATTTGGATTTTGATTAACAGAGGTCGCTCATTACGTATTGACCTCGCGTCATAAAGCGGGGTGATTTAATGAGATCCGATGCTTCCACAGAAATAGTTTCGATTTCACAAAATAGTTATAGTTGTTTCATTTATGTTTAGTTAGAAATTCTTGCCGAACATCCGCCCTAATAAATCACTGAAGCGAGTGAGCATAGTTGCAGCAGGCGTCGGTGTGTATTTTAAAAATTGCAACGCTATAGAAAATTTTGCGATGGTAGACATATTGGATAATATTGTGTATCGTATCTTTAAACCAACTTCATATTAATCCCACATACCTTGCCTCTCATATCTGCATACCTATACACATGCTCCTTATATCGACGTCCCGACAAACTCCAACCCCTGTAAATTTATCTTTGCCTTCAGGTCACGTTCTTCCGTCCAGCATCCATCTTACTTCCCGTTTTCTATCCCACCTCTACTTATCTTTCCTTACATCGTCAAGTATTTTTTAAATGTCGTTTTTGAATTTTATAATATTCGCATATCTCACACTTACCTTTTTCAGTTCCGACCTCATCCGTTTCTTCCACCCATTAAAATAGACACTCGGTGTATTTTTGTTCGCAAAACTTAATAATATACTAACCTTATTATTTGTTCAGTTATTTACGGTGAAGTGTAACGATTAAAAGAGTCGAAGAGAGTATTTACGTCCGGAAGAGGTAATGAAGGGATGCTATCCCAGCACAACATCGCCGGTGCTTATTTTATTCGCTTCACTTGAACGCTGAAAGCTTAAATTAAGCAGCTGACTTAGATATGATTTATAATGACTTGTGTTATTTTAAAATTTTCGGGGTGTACTTCTTATATTTTAACAAGCTGCAAAGTGAATAATGCAGTTTATCATTTTTATTATGTAAATCGCTTCCAACTTTAGTTTACGTAATAATCACGTCGTAGTACTAACAAACTTTCATTGCTCTCTTTTTTGTCATCCAAAAGCACTGAGTGCATGGTAATTGAAAGTTAACAGAGCTTAATCGTTTTGTTTGTAACTTCACAAAATAAGAAACAAAAAAAAACGGTGAAAGCATGAGTAACTTTTGGGCGACACCTCGTAAGGTGACGAGATCGTGAATCGAAGTAGTGTAAAAGTAAATAAATTTCTTTTGTCTTCGTATTTACTGTTAAATGAGCATTAAACTACCAATAATGTACCCAACTCCGAAAGCATCAACGTCACCCTTATCTTATCAAGTATTCAAATGCATGAGCAAACAACGTGTACGAGCAAAATAAAAAACAGGTCTATTACTGCGTTAGCATCTTCTTTGCATCCCTGGGTTATTTCATATCCCATTTAGCTCCCTAAAAAGCGTGAAATAAAAAGTCCAAATATTTCATGTAAACGATTTATTTTGTTCTTCTTTAAGTGCATCCCATTAACAAATCGTGCGACTTAAATCACAAAACTTTTTCAGCATTTTAATTACTAAATTAGGAAAAAGAGAAGTTAAAATTTCGATTAAAACTTCTTAACAGGATATTAAATAAATAATGTTCGACCCTAAAAAGTGAAATAATATTTAAAAGTTGCTCACGTTTCGAGTTTTCAACAAAAAGTGACTTATTTTACTTTAGCATTTCGAATCTAATAATGTTGGTCCCTAGATCATCAGTTTCGACCGCAGTGACATCCAAAGAGATTACTAGCTCAAAAGGATTACTTTAGGTGCACAACTTTAGAAGATATTGTGCTCCAAACTTTATTATGTAGTGAGACAATGCTCATTCTAAGATATTACCTCAAATATTGGCCCCATTTAACCTGCGATTTATTCAAGTGACTTCCTCTTTGCGTTAAGTCGGCCCAACTTTAAAATCGATTCCGATTACAATTATTATTTTGAGACCGTTGTAGTATTTGGAACTACTTTTTTCCTCTCAAGGATTATTAAATCAAGCGATGGAAACATCAAAGTCTAACTTATCGACCGCACATCAGACAACGAGCTTTGAAGTCTTCATTTATATCATTTTGTTTTTACTCGATTTTCGGATCCTCGACAAGCTTTACAAGATGATACCAACAAAAAGTTTGTTATTTCTGAAAAGAAAAAGTTTACCAGGTCGATGCTGTAATAGAAACAATCCGAATTATACATTAGCTTGGAAATTGTACACTGAAAATAAAATATTTAATGGAACGAGAAAGATTTACTTCCAGGTGCAATGCTGCTGGATTATACGGCTGGTTTTTTTTGTGCACTAATCATTACTGCTTTCCATGGGGAGGTTTGAACCCTAGCCTTCTCTTTAACATTATAATCTATTTACTAATTCAAGTTTTAAATAAATCAAAGCTTTCGCGCTATTGCGCGACCGGCCATTATATCCAGTAACCTGCAAACTGTTGCATTCCATCATCCTCGATGGATTTGGCTCGAACAAATCTCCTAATTAATTTTAATTGATGGTCCACCAGCTTCCACGTCATTATTTATACAAGACTACAAGAAATTTAATGGTGAAAAATGATCAAAAATATCTGTGATCTGCTTCCAAAAGAAAAACAAATCATGGTAACGTAAAGGGGGACGGGAGAAGCCTTTTAAACCGAATCGTATCATATCAGGCAAAAGTACTAATCGAGCTTAAATAGTTTTCTTGTCTCAGTAGTTAATGGGGCGGTTTGGCCTGACAAAATTCTAAGGATCGTGAGAAAATAGTTATCCCTCGATATTACCGAATACCGTGGACCGTACAGTGAATCGCACCAAACGATACCGCGGTAATATGAAAGGATATCTATTTTCCCACGGTCCTTAAAATGTTCCCAGACCAAACCGCCCCATTACAATCATGTAAAAGATTTGGTAGCTTTAAAATTCAATTATTTTAAACAGGAGCATGTAGACATAAAAGTTCATAAATACTTTTTATATCAAATATCACTTGTGCCTATGTTTTTGTTAAAATTAACTCCCAAATATAGACTTAGTTTAGGCGAAGTGTGAAATTCAATTTTATGGAGTTGTATCGTTGTTCCTGTCAGTGCACGATATGTACAGAGTTGTCTGATTAAAATTCGCGAATGTATTATGTTAAAGCGTATGAAAATATATGGGATTCAATAAGAATATATTATGAGCTTTTTTTAACCTTTAATTAGTGACCTGAATCTTTCCTACATACATTTCAAATCGAAACATTGCCTCGGAGGCGCCCACGTCACTAATTAAAGGTTAAAACTAGTTTCAACACAATCTAGAGTTTTTTAGGCTAGGTCCACAACAAATTAACACAGTACAGTTATTCGTAAAGATGGTGTGACTTAGTCCACACTTGACAACTTAATCAGCGACATATGTGCATTTGCGGAAGTGAAGGAACTCCGTTAGTTTTAAATAATTTTTATAGTGTCATCACTAACTGTGCACTGGGAGGTATTCCATACCCCCCAGACCCCCCGGTTTGCTTCTGTTTCTTCACAATTTACACATCATGTTACTCTACAGTTTAGAGATATAGTCCGCGTCCCCCTTAGCAGTTTTTATTTATTGTATTGCATACAAAACAGGAACTTTTATACTGCCAACTTAAATTTTGCTAATAAATTATTATAATTATTCTTAAAATTAATGTAAATATAGGTTGCGGAATAACGAGAACTGAAATATAATATGGTGTTTGTCTCATATTGTCCTATACTACCGCTATTATAAGAGAAACTCTAAATAATGGGGAAAACTTCTCAACGGGTAGCGGGTAACAACTTGTTTCGCTACGGCTAGCTCAGAAACCTAAAAAATTTAGTTAATTTCTTCTGAAAAATAAATATCACTCTACACGTGACTTGCTCACACAATAAAAAAAACTCTTCAAACAACTTTAATAAATGAAAATGGTATAATTTGGGCATAGATAAACGAAATGAAAATCAACACTTCCTTTATGGAAATTGATCTCATAAAATTCAATTTATAACCAGTAATCCTATCCATGCGTCTCTAAGCAGATTATAATAATTATAATACAAATAAAAAAAATCAAAGCGTTGGGACCTTATTTCCTTCTAATCGCGATCCAATGATTTTTATGTGCACATGCTGCCAAAACTAAATTTCATCCAGTTTAATCTTCAGTTTTGCAATTCCAAAATAATTCGCAACGATGGAAACTGATGTTATCAACTCTGAACTTCGGTATTTACTTAGATTTGCCAAGTATACACCTGTTCGAATACTGCACATCCATCATGCTATAACAGAATGCCAAACCAATGTTCCAGTTTTCCAAAAATTAAAGGTCTAATTTAGACACTTGTAGGACACAGGAGAAACACAAGGTCATTACCTATATTTTGTGATCCTATTCTATTTTGAAAAGGATAAATTCCTATTTGTTCCATTTTAGAAATATCTTTTATTTTTGACCATCGAATGTGTTTTGGTGGGGGGGGGGGACTGTGACAAAGCAGGAAGGAGGGATAAAAAAGTCGAAAAAAATATTAACGACACCTAACATCGTTTTTTACTTCACAATTTAAACTATTACTTTCTTGGTCTCAGTGGTGGAGTAAAAACCTCAGTGGTGGAGTGATGTGGGCGCTGGTTGAGTAACAGGGCGTAAATTGGACATCCATACGCTGTTGGTAATACCGGAGGTAGTGCAAGGGGCCTGAAACGCACGGAGTACAATAAACCCAGAGTTTTAGTGCTGGTGGATTAAAGGAGCTGCACCCGTTGAACAGTTTACCATATTTTTGCTATGGTCTGTCTGTTCGTAACGCTATTAAGAACTTCTGATTGGTCATTTGCTTTATTATCAGTCCAAAAAAGATGATGGTACTTCTGATTGTTTGTAAATTTTGTATCAACTCAAAAATAGTTTACTATTTCTATTCCACGTGGATAACTTGAATGTTAACCAATGAAATTGCTTGAAATTTAATTTCAACCTCGAATAGGGTTCAACCTTGCTTGAAATTTAGTTTCAACCAATTTCATTGGTTAACATTCACGTTATCCACGTGGAATAGTAATTTTTTACTCGTTTCTTAAAAAAACAGACTATAAGCATCTGATTTAGTTCCAACTAAGCGCTCATATTATCAACTGCCGTTAAGTTGAAAGCTAACATTTATAATTTCACTCTCGATTGTTTCTGCCAATAGAATAATAGTGCAATTCAAATTAATGGGTACTTCCGTCATCCTAACGTAACCAATTACGGAAGCTTATTTATTGATTTTTAAAATATTCGACTTCCATCGAAGACTTCATTTGTTACGTTAGGGTTTGTTTAGCATGGAACAGATATTTTAATGAATTCAAAAATTGGTTTGCTTTAAATCTCTGTTTGTAACCATCCTAAAAACCGGCCGGAAAGACAGGAAGATTTAATTTTATATCTTTTTGCACTGATGGGAATTTTTTTGCGTCTACCAGATAGTCCTTCAGGCCTTTACCAGTTCATTGGGGGGGGGGGGCAGATTAAAAGCTATCCCACGCATTTTAAACCTCATAATCCTTTTCGCTATCAAGTTTCATTTTTAATACTATCATCACACTATAAAAAATGTTTTGTTTAAAATAATAAACAATTTAATGGGGGGAGGGGGAATTTAAAGTATTTCAACCTTATCTACTATATCTTAAAAATCATCTTCTCACATCCAACCTTTTTTGTAGGGTTGTTTTTCTTTATTCAGTATGCAGTAACCTGAGATATTAAGTGACCAATGCTGTTGGGTAAAGCATACGTGTGCGGGTTATGGTGCTGAAACATGTGGTTGTATTCGTAATCATCAATTAATTTTTAACAAAGTAGCCACAAACCAAGAAATACATTCTAAATAATTAGCATCTTTCCAACTTTACCCAAAATTTTTAAAGCCAAAATTCCAAAGGAAAAAAATGTTTTTGTTAGAACGAGCACCGTACGTTCATATTACAGCCAACATTCCACCGAAAAATCGATTCGCGTAATATATTCATATAAGCACCGCTTTTAAAGTAACATAAAACATCACAAATAGCATCATAAACTTCTGCGTGCACTAATTGCTAATGTAATCACGATACGAACATTGGTTTCAGAAGTCTATGAACTAAAACTTTCAGGTCAGCAGAGCGCCAAAGTGTAAATAACCCACTCGATAAAACGCTGTTTAATAAGCAAATTCATTCGAAATCCTCAAGCATTACTAAAGCAATTGTTTGAAACTTTACAACACCGATATCGATTAAAGTTTTTATCTCGAATTAGTGCTAATAAAATGTGCACGTAGTTTGAGTGTAGAAGAGTCGAACTGTCGTCTTGATGGCCATGAGTTCGAAACTCAGCTACTTCCAAATTATTTGTGTTGTAAACCAATAAGATGATGTGTTCTATTTGAATTATTTTTATGGACTGTCGTCGTATGGGATGCTTAAAATATTTTTTGACGCCAGTTCATCCCTAAACTCGGACACCATTAACTTGTAAAATGGAAGTCCCCCATAAAAGTACTCGTTAATGTGTAATTTTGTCATTATCGTTGTGTTACCGTCCCTTCGGGAAGGGTAGGATGGTTTTTTGGACCAAGTAGTTTTTTAAAAAATGTGGGGTGTTTAATTATAATTTGGGTTTCATTAAAATATATGGGTTTACATCTCAAGAGGAAACATTTACTTACTTTGCTTTCATTTCTAAAATACTCCAGTTGTAAATTTAATTAGAAAGCAAACAATTAAGAGGAAGCGGCATACATTGACGTGAAGTTATTGTTAAAAGCAAAAGAACAAATGATTCTGTTCTACAACTTTATTGTTTGTATGTTCCTTCATTGTTCCGGCGTCGTCTAAGGTCCCGACGAACCGTGACATAAACCGGCTGCTCATTTGACCTTCCTCTCTTCGCCTCGGTATGAGGAAGCGAAAGGGCAAACTGTCTCGAAGTTTCAATCAGTCACGCATTTTAATTTTGATAGACAACCTTTACTTTTTTCGTCTCGTAACAAAAATTTACCATGAGTTTCGGGTTGACGCGTGAGCGATCCGCATCTTGATTTGGGTAACACGAAAAAATATTAGTTCAGATTATTCATGGATTTGGGGGTTCAAACTAACTTATAACTCGACTTTTGCAATCCTTTTCAACGCTTTATCACCAATTCACGTCATCTCCCCATGTTTTAGAAAAGGGACTGACTGACTGTTCGATTTTAGCTTTAAAAGTTGCAGATTTGTATTAAGGTTGATTTAAAAGTTTACTCCAAGGGGGCTTTAAAAGTTCTAAATTTGTTCTCAATGTGTGTGGGAAATATTAAATTTATACGTGCGTAATCCAATTTAACAATTTGCATAACTGATTAGGCTTTATTTTAGTCGACTGATGAGGATTTTTAACGAAATCGAAACCGATTTCATAACTGACGTGGTGGAAACTTTTTTCGTAGACCTTAAGTGATAAATTATTCATACAGCTAAGGGAATTATTAAAATTAGCCGGCTAATTGCTAAATAATATGGTCTAGCATGTAAGAGTTTTTGGGATCAATGAATACGGAATATTTAACACGAACGCACTTGCCATTTTTTGTAACAGCCATTTCGGGGTACAAATGCCATCGGTGAAGATGTCTGAGTAGGCCTCATGTTAAATCAATAAGAGCAGTGAAAATCCTTCTCTGTGTCTTTGCCACCCCGTGCTATAAGAAGTGGAAACACGGCATTGCAGCTGCGGTGATTTATGAGCAGCAGCTCTCTGCTGTCTCCGCCGACATTATGCAAAGTTCCGCCGATGTTTCTACCACTGCTTCCTATCGTACGCCTACACCACACCCTGCGTTTGATGCATGGTTCGCACCTACCCTCGATATTTGAAGTCGAATGAGAAATGCATGAGATTACATTCGGAAAATATTCATGCTGGTTATGGAGCATTATCATTCCTTTTGATAACGATATGTGCACTCTCTTTGTAGCCCAAATTGATCCATTGTGATACTTGATTTATTTTCCATTGCAAAAATTTTACTTTCATCTTCACCACTTCGGGGTGTGAATTTCAAATTTTTCTAGTATATCAAACGTCGCCGTATTACAATCAGACAACTTTTTTCATTCATACTCAAGGGGTAAGAGATTGAGTATTTCATGATGTAACATCTGAATGTGACTTTACAAAAAAGGGTGAATAGTTTTTGTTGAATTGCATCCAAATATCCTTTGGGTTTTGTGGTCAGAAGGTCAAGGTTTCCTTGTAGCTCCAGGCAAACTTTTTTTTGAATCCTGTAGGTGTAACTTTAGGAACATTATTATTTTTTGGGATTCATTTGTCTGCTTGTTTCTAATTTTCCTATAGAAAACCCTAAACATTTGTTTTATTTTCTTAGTAGAGTTGATTCATCCCTTTGATCTTCTCAAGAATTAAAATTTGGTTTCCTAATTCACAACGCCTAGCGAGAGCGCATCTGAAGGATTTAAAAATTATTTTTAATATTCGAGTCACAGAGGTGGCTCAATGTAACCGCCAGTGAAGTTCCAATTCAGAATTTCGTGGTTCAAATTTATATCTTAGTACCTACTATATGTTGTGCTACTATCTCTTTTTCTAAGTTTTGGAGTAAATGCAATGTAATAAAACTTCAAGTCTTTACTTAAATGAAGAGGATGAAAGGACATCTGTTCTGGTTTGCTCATCAATTTCTCTATTATAATATCATAGTATCTGGGTTGTTCTTCCCGAAAAAGAATTTTGGGAAAATTTTCAAACTCAGTACAAAATGCACGTTTGTTATTAAAAATGTTCCTCATGTTCTGACATGCATTTGTAATATTTATTATAAAAAATTTTAATTCCATGTTCGCAAATATTTACATGCGATGTAAACTAACATGAAAACAGGGAAAAAAGTTGGAATTACAACTACTACAGTAATAAATGGCCATTTTGATTAAGAAATTGCTTTTAGTCCCGTTTTTCTATGAGTGCGTGTATAACTCGATATAATTTGTAATTTTATTCTGCTAATGATATCTACCATAATTAACATTTATTACTTGAATTAAACATAAAATTGTCCAGTTTTACTAAAACCTTCAAACCACCCACATCACAGGAAACCCATTTCAATATCTTTCAAATTTTGACTATTAACAACTTGACAGGTATACAAATAGAAATTGAAAATTTACATACATGAGCTTCTAATTAGAAGGATAATTAATGATATTAATCATGCAATGTGCTCTTTGAAATCTTAGTTGGAACGTGTTTCGTTATCAAGTGTTTTATGTTTACCTTTCAAGTTTACTTAATCGCGTAATTCATTAATATTTGAGGCAATTGCTACATTTCCTTTCAAAAACGAGACACATTTGCACATCATAAAATTAAATCACTCAAATGCTGTTCAAATCAATTTTTGTAAAAGTTATAACCACACATTTTATCACTCGATTTTCTTTTCCTCGTGAGTTTAAACTGTTATTTTACTGCGGAAAATTTTGAAAACGTTCCGTAATATTTCGGTAATTCTGTTTATTTTAATTATGCAAATTTGAATACATTTGTATTATTTATCTCTGATTTTATGTTGACGTTGGCTTAACGGTTTAATTAACAGGTGGAAATTGGCGATTTAATGAAATACAACGTCAAATTTTCATAACGTATTATTTCGTGGTAGAACGATTCTTTTGTTATCTGAATGAGTCTGAATGTATGAGTTAGTGCTCTTAAATGTAAACTTGATAGTAGCAAAACGTTAAATAAGGATTACGAAGCCATTAAAATGTCGCTTAATATTTTCACAAGCTTTCAAGTGACTGAAATATTTCATATTGTTGGTTACATGTCGGCTGGAAAGCCGTTGTTTACTAAAAGAAAACGTTTAGTCAGCTGCTTAAAATCCATATTTGCTGACATTTGTATGAGAACAACTTTTGGAAGGGCATGCAATGTTCTAAAACTGACAGGATTAGCTGCTGGAACCCACGTGCCGCGATACAGGTGTTGATAATGTCATTGCTACTGATGGATCACCTTACTTTGTTTTCTATATGGGGGTTGTTTTAGTGAGCTCACTAGCAACGTGAAATTTTCACTAACTATTTTTCTAAACCGACCACATTGTGAATTAAAATTTACGTTTCATCCATTGGAAAATTGATTTTGTGTTCATGCTTTCAAGGCTTGAACACCGCATTGTTTTGTATGGTGGTCTGGTAGTCGGTTGCAGGATTACAAACAAGGACAGAAATCTTTCAGTGGTTCGCCACTGAATTTTGCATAATTATTATGCTGGCTAAAGAATTATTTGGGTCTTCAGTTAATAAGTTTTCCATGGTTATGCTTTCCTAAGATTATTACACCCAAGAAACAAATATGGAATTCAAATTTATGACTACTTATTTGTAGTTTTTTATGCTTGAGTTGCTTTACGGGGCTGCTAAGGTGAACTTTTAGAGAGGGGGGATATTGTAATATTCCATAACTAAGTGGGGTCGCCAAATTTTTAAGCTATCGGAAAATGAATGTCAGTTGGGTATATCCGTATCCGAACACCACACAAAAAGCACATACAATCTCCAATCAAAACAATTCGATTTTCTCGCATTTACCTCTCCCCTGAGGGAAAATATGGCGAAAACGTTGACTACAAACAGAAAAATAATCCTAAAGAAGAAGAAGAAGAATAGTTGTATTTTTCCTTAGTGGTTGGGAGTGGCTAATGTGCAGAAACGAATATTCGTAATTTCGGTTCTATGTTTGTATCAATTGGGGAAATTAGGTGTCACGGGGTCTCCCTCTACTTTTGTCGCGCAAGCCCAAGTCACGTGCCAACCACTAACGAAAAAATTACCTCTACTACGTGGTACTCAAATCATTTATTCACCGTGCTCACCGATTATCTCATAGGTAGAGGTTTTCCCGTTGTGTACCTTTCATTTCTTGAATCTTTTAGGACTTACTTCTTACAAGATTACCACTGTGTGATTGTTGATGCAAATTTTTAAGTTACATAAGGAAATAGCATTGAAACGAAAACTACCTTCTGAGCAGCAACCAACTCCTAATGAGAGGATTGACCCAAAACAGAGACCAGATTCCGTCACAATCCGGAGAGGACCTCTCCAGTTTGTTTATCCACGATGTGAATAGGCTAGCTCTCGATTAGTGCGAAGGCTGAGCCGTGGATTCTGAAAAACGGTACTTTGGAAAAACTCAAAAAAACGCAAATAGTAATCCAGTGCTTTAATTGAAAAAGGAATTTTACGATAGAGGTGCTTTCACATTCCCAACAATTGCAATGTAAATGATTAAGCCGAGGGGTAATTCACTAAGGTTTAAACCGTACAATAGACTGCAGTCCCTAAAGATTGCACAGAGATTTTAAAAGATTTTTGAGATTGTCAAAAAATTTAACAAGATTTTATAGATTATAATCTGGATTTTGCCTGACAACAATGCTAAGATTTTTGGGATTGTTTCGAAGATTTTAAAAATTTTTCGGAGATTTTATAGATTGAAACAAGGATTGGTAAGATTTCTACTGGATTGTAAAATCTATGCAATTTTTAGTGAAGATTTTATAGATATTTTTGGGATTATTTCGAAGATTTTAAAAATTTTTCTGAGATTTTACAGATTCTTATTAAGATTATGAAGATTATTCGGGATTTTACAGATTTTATAAATATTGTAGAGATTTTATAGATTGAAACAAGGATTAGTAAGATTTCTACTGGATTGTAAAATCTATGCGATTTTTAGTGAAGATTTTATAGATTATAATCTGGATTTTGCCTTGGTGTACAACAGATTTTTGTAGTGATTTACCCCTCGGATTAAGCAAAACATATACACAGCACACAGCATCAAGTGAATAATTCAGTATCACTGTCAAAAAGCTCATCCACTTAAAATCAAGAAGCACTCAAAATAAAACAGTCACCTCTATGGGTTATCAACAAAAAATGATATACAAAAAGCCAAAAACACAGTCAAACGAATAGGAAAGAATAAAATTTGCAATTTAATGATGACAGGTGCTTCTTCACTCGAAATACGACGTTTGGCTCCAGAGAGTGAAAATCTGGAACACTTGTAAATTCTTCACAGGAGACACTTGACAGACCCTTCGCGACACAAACGCTGCTGCAGATCTGAAGTTGACTTGGTGGACCGTGAGAAAGATGGAATTAAAAAATGATGGTAGTAAACTTCTAACTTGAGGTAATGTTGTGATTTTACAACCAAAAGCGTCGCTACGACTACGAATTGCGCACCAGAACAAAAACTCCATAAAAAACACATTCGGGAACTGGATAACTTGTCACAAACGAACTGGCTTGAAAAAACAGAAGCTGTTGACCCAAAAATATTTGTCAACGCTAACTAAGACGGCACTCAGAAAATCATATGTAACCAACATAAGAATATGTCCGCTTGGTACTATGGTATTTGGGTACTGATATTCCAAGGCCAAGTTCGACCAGCTTATCTGCACTAAATTGCATTCAAATTCCTGCATAAAAAGTTGAATTTAAATAGAATGCAGAGCCGCATCGAGAAATATATGAAATGAAATTAAATGTTAGATGCTTCCTTTTTATTTGCGTTAAGCAGGGAGGAAAAATTTCGAACGAAATATCGTCATCTTCCATGCCATGGTTTCAGACCTGCACTGACTAAATCCTCCAGCTCCTACTATCCTTAGACAAGTCCATCGACTTTCTCTGGGCCCTGCAGTCCTTTCCAGAGTGCCTCATCTGAGTAGAATTTGTAGCAGGCCGGTGGGCTACTCCGCAGCTTGTTTGGTCTGGACCACCGCTCTCTGGATGTCGCCGGTCTTATTTCTGAGGATCTATATTTCCACCTCCTCGTGCTAGCCGACGCTTCTTTTAAGCTAGTCTAACAGGTTTTCCTTGTTATTAGCTAAGGTCCTCGCTTTAAATTCTCTCACGGTATCTACGTATTTATGGCACGAGGGGCTACTTTACCCTATCCTTCATGATCAATAATATAATATTTACCCCCTCTGGTCCTCCTAATACTATCGATAGTGTACCACCTTAAACAAAGCCAAATGGCTGGATGGCCAAGGATGCCGCTTTTCGTGTTCGTAGATGGAATTAACGGAACGGCTAGCTCATAGAGTTCAGTCAGCGTCGGAGATATTGGGTTACTCAGGATCTTAACGAGTATCGTAGGTGCTTGTAAATGGTTTCTCTCTTTAGTAGGAATAACTCGAGTGGGCGCCAATAAAGATCATAGACAGTTATTTGTATTAATAACAGCTTTAATTTTTATAAAATAAAATGAAAAGTATGTACAAACATACGTCAGTAAAATAAAAAAGAGTCACACTTAAACGACATGAAATAATTACAAAAATTCTTATTCTATGCACTTTAAAATTAAGATTGAAAGTAATTTACAGATATTTACAAATTTTAACATTTTGGTTACTTAACGTTATTAAAAGTACGTTCTCTAAAGCATAGCCAAGATTCAAAACTACTAAAAAGATTTTGCAGTTCAAGTTGTAAGAATTGTTAGTATTGAAAAATTTAACGCAGTGGCGTCCGAAATGATGAAAATCAGTTAGCAAGTAGATTTTAGAATCAACAGATGTAATATACATATATCTATAGCAAGCAACTCTCAGTTTACTTACGATTTTGATGTTTATAATTGCACGATACTTGGTTGTTCGTTCGATCGCTCAGAGGTTAACCTTTGCCAATCGGTTCGTCATAGTTGATAAATATTACTAAAACAGGAATTACACAGATATAGACAAAATATAAATACAAATGCTGGTAACTAATAATTCTAATGCTTTCACTACAAACTGATCATATCGTAGCAGGTTGTTAAATCTTTTCATGGACACTTGAGATGTTGGTCGTAACAGCGGTACACTCTCGAATTCTTTCAAAGGACTTATTGCGTACTGGATTGATAGGGTTGTCGATCCCATTAGCAGATTATCACCAAAAAATGGACCATGAAATAAAATTGGTCGGATTTTCAAAATGGCGCCATGTAGCGTCAGGTACATCGGCTTCGTTAAAAAGCATAAACCGCAGCTTAAAAAAATTGCTACACGGTTATCAATATTTGCCCTTGTGTAGGAAATCACGGTGATCGTGATGAGATACTTTTCACTTTTATAACACCGTTTAGATTAAAAATTTTGTGAATTGAATTTTTCACTTGTAAAATTAGTCGTTGCTAGTACATGGTTTTTTGTATTCTCCTGAGATATGCGCTGCCCTCCGGCGCATTAAGAACTTGAGCCCTTTCATTGGTTCTTGGCGTTAAACCAGTAACCACCAAAATGTTTGTTAAAACTAACTAACTCTAAAAAATAAAAATGTTTCAAAAAACAAAACGAAACTAATCAAAGAAATCAGACGAGAAGAGCCATGTAACAAATGGATTGTTACAATAGTTCGCAAATTCTGGTGCACAATTTTACCGCGTGTTTTACATCAATAAGGGCAAAGAAAAAACATTTTCCCTTTGAGAATTATCGTCATTATCAATTTTCAAAAGTTTTCTTGTTGCTTCTTTTCCACTACACTTCTTCTTTGTGTATTGGCACGTGTGCAACGAATTTTTGTAAATTCATTACATTCGCTTTTACAAAATTTGTGTACGCACCTCGTACAGATAGTTTGGTGCAATGATAGGGTGATGGACTTAGGATAGAGAGATCCCAGTTCGAACCTCACCTAAACCCAAATTTATTTTTGCAGTAGTTCTGATTAGGCTGCTTGATAATGTTTCTATTTGTGACTTTTACGGCACAGATAAATTTAGAGCGATAGGGATTCGAACCTTTAGATCTATAGCTCCACTCCTAAGGTAAATTCATTTAAAATCCATGGATTTTATTATGGAAGGCAAGATAAACTCGCATGCACTTAGGCTTCTAAATGGGGCCCATTGTACTACCCCCGATTTCCCGGATGTGTGCATGGCGCGACTAGGAATGGAACCGCAATTTTCCGCTTCCTAGCCTGCCAGTATTATGCTTAACACCACACGGCCGGTGGTTGATCGGAGGTAGCACAATGGCCCCGATTTAGAGTCCTAAGTGTATGCGAGTTTATCTTGCCCTCCACATTAAAATCCATGGATTTTAAATGAAGTTACCCTTTACTCGGGCTAACTGTACTCTCAAAAGCAGAACAATTTAATAAAATTGCAACCATCGATCTCTAGTGCCTGGGGGGTATTCCATACCCCCCAGACCCCCCGGTTTCACACCCATCTGTTTACATTTTACAAAAGACTACATGCAATTATCTTGGTAAATACTCCACACTTTTATTACCTTTAACCAGTGTCGTAACTAGGGCATGGCAAGGTAGTGCAGGCCACAAGCCCACATAGTTGGGGCGCAGAATAAGTTAGGGTGTTAAAAAAATTAGATAATATTAAAGAAATATTATCCTGACCTGGAAGGCACTTTTAAAAGTAAATAAATAGAAAACCGGGGGGTCTGGGGGGTATGGAATACCCCCCAGTTGTAAGTAAGAAACAATATGTTTCTTTCAAGAATTAAATTTCCGTCTGTTAATTTGGAAACGTCATCTAGTTACTTCCTTGTGCTGGAGGGTATTCCATACGATTCTAGGACGTTTGATCCCCGGACGGTTGATCCCCGGACGATTGAACCCGGACGTTTGATCCCCGGACGATTGATCCAGCGGACGATTGATCCAAGGGACGATTGATCCCCAGACGATTGATCCCCGGACCATTGATCCCCAACGTTCATTTTTTTCATTTGAAAAGATTGACCTTCCATAATGATTATTATTGGTTTAAATATGAATATAATGTAATCGATATGTTCAATTCTAATCTTTATCTTCTTTATTTTATTTTATTATGTTTTACCAATACAGTTATTTTGTTTATAATATACCTAATAATAACTTAATAACTAATTCCATTACGTTTTTGGTGGTTTTTTCATCCACTCTGTATCGCTTCTATTTTGCCCGTAGTTACTCATTGGTTGCAGACAGATATCCCCCTAGGGCCTTCCAACTCGGCACATTGTGCTACTGGGAAGGGGGTGAATCTCGCTTTTTTTCAACTCTGTCGTAGGTGGATGTGTTGCCAAAATTGCTCCGCCTTGCAGCGCTCCAGAGCCATTTTGGCAACACTATACTCGTTAAAAACAACCTCCTAGGGTCTTCCAACTCGGAAAAGTGTCGTACTTCATTAGCTATGCATCGTACTAACAACCTAATAAGAAATTAAATCGCTCGGGGATCAATCGTCCGGGGATCAATCGTCCGGGGTTCAATCGTCCGCTGGATCAACCGTCCGGGGATCAATGGTCCGCTGGATCAACCGTCCGCTGGATCAATCGTCCTGGGATCAATCGTCCGGGGTTCAATCGTCCGGGATCAATCGTCCGGGGATCAAAAGTCCGGATACCATTCCATACCCCCCAGACCCCCCGGTTTCACACCCATCTGTTAAGACACCCTAAATAGCAAACATCTTTAGGAGACACCCCAAACTGTATTCTCAGGAACTGGATACCCTTACCATTGCCGTCTATCTCAACCAACACCTGACCTTTCCCATTCTTCCGTATTGTTTGTCTTCGCTACTTCTATATAAAGAATCTTGACAGGCAAAATCCAGATTATAATCTATAAAATCTTGTTAAATATTTTGACAATCTCAAAAATCTTTTAAAATCTCTGTGCAATCTTTAGGGACTGCAATCCATTGTACGGTTTAGACCTTAGTGAATTACCCCTCGGGAAAGAGGTTAAACATGAATTGGACGACAATTAGGCTGCAAAGTAACTAGGAAGGAATACTGAGCAATCTGGATAAGACAGGGTACTAAGGGTACTGTATGATAGTGGTTCTCAACCTTCTTACGGCGCGACCTCCAAATTTTTTTGCTTATTTTCTGCGACCCCAACAATGTCAGTAATCTAAACAGTCATAAATTTACTTTGTTTAAAATTTATATTAAAAAAAGATACACATCTAAAAAACACAAATACTCAACTTGCTAAATTTTTTAAAAAAATTAAAGGGGGTCGGACCCGTGATTTTCTCAAGACTGCTCGATTATCAATGACATATCAGTAATGATTTTCGTGATATTTAATAAACCATACACCACCAGGTTTCTATGGCAACCTGTCCCTCTGGTAAAGCCAACAAACCTACGAGCTTTCCGTTAGTACTAATGCTTTAATATCAATGAAAATTACAATTTAGCTTTAAGTTTATTTTCCGATCTAGACCGGAAAGTGAACACTTTTCGACCGCATTTCTATAAGTACCACTTTCTAAAGGCCAGTTCTACAATGCAAGTATAAACAAAGAATAAGCTATACTAAGAATAAGTCTCTATTTTCTCTCTCTAAATTGCGTTCTACGCTTGCGTAGAACGAAATTTGTGTGACTTATTCTCAATATAGCTTATTCCTAATTTATACTTCCTTTGTAGAACTGGCCCTAAGACAAATTAATGTCAACCAGAAATGGCTACTTTCTGGACGGTTGGAGTAAATTATTTTTTACTTTATTTCACCGCCATTTTTAATACGTTTCTTGCTCGGAGCTAAGTTGCGATATTAGTTTTAAAAATACAATCATTTGCATGCGCTCGAGGCTAACTCCATTTAAAAGAAAAGAATTTCCGTTTAGAATTTGTGGAAAACGCAACATTAACGTGTTACATTAAAGTTGTTTTATAGAGGTTTTATAGTCGAAATTAGTAGATGATAAAATTTTCCTTAAGTTTATTAAAAATTTAAATTTATTACATATTTTATGACCACATGCCATGTGCGTGCAGTTTCTATCAAATTATATAATAAAATTTCATTATAGGTGGTTATGTATTTTGGCTCTTAACAAAAACTTAACGTACTTGGACGGTTTTTGTAATGCCCGTGAGATTTTATTGTCACGAACATTAACGTTATGTAATATTGATAAAACGCCTACGTTCGATTTTGTTAGCAAAATAACAAAGTTGAACAAATTTAAATTCTTGTTGCGTTAACAATGCACTTGAAAATTTTTTATTTTACAACGCGAAGTGAACCGGTTACAAAGCGCCAGCAATAACACATTTTCTAAGTTTGGAAAACGTAATATTTTGACGAGATCCTTTCTAAACAGACCTAGAGGAGGATTACGTATGAACGTCACGACCGAGCCTCCTTCCTTTAAGCCCTTCCGCTTTCCACCCTGCGACTCCTCGTCACGTGGCAAGACGCGTTCGTTCCGGAACCAGAGGCCTGTGAAATTGGAAAATCCAGGGCGACTTCGACTTTTACCACCTTTTTTACTAAGTTTTTTCTTCTTTAAGTCAAGAAAGTTCATCGACTAATTCCATTATTCCGTCTTATGTTAGAAAATTGGGTAAATAATCGTGAAAGCCTTTCTTTCTTTTATTTTCGTTTTCATTTTTTTTTTTAGTGTCAAATTACTAAATTGAAGGCGAATGTTTTGTGTAGATCTTACTTTATATTTTTGTATTTTGTGTTTTATTATCACCTCGCGGCTTAGAAATTTTATATGAAGTTAATTCGTTTCCTTCGTAACCGCCCTTGGGTATAACACATGATGGATAGTCACAAGCACTCTGATAAAATCTGGAAACAGCCTTTTCCAACTTCTTCCCCTTTTATAAGTGAAGATTTCTCTTGGACTAAAAGTTGACATTTGCACCTGATGTTCCACTACACATTTTCCGTACAGATTCCATCTTAGATAAAGATGCTTTTAGACGATAAACTTGCAACTTCTGCTGCAGATGACACGACGGCGATAAATACATCCCCGACGACGACGGCGCGGCGTTACAAATTATTTTAACGGTTTCAGCAACAAATGGCAATAAAAAAGAAATATAACAATAACAATTTTTATTTTGTTTCAGGGCCGCTCAAAAGTTAAATTTATCCTCGTCGCCACACCGACGGAAACGACACAATTCGGAAGATGCAGAACCGTCAGGATTTTGTGGTATTTTACAAAAGTTACCACCTCCGGTACCACCAGCTCTTCTACGAAGGATAGGAGTGAAAGAAATCAGCGGAATCGGAAAGGTAGGATTTTGAAAACAATTCTTTGTCGGTAAATTATTAAGAATCCTTTTTATTAGCTTTTAAGTAGCTGGAGAGACGAGCAAGTCCATAAAGGTATCAAAAGCTACTTAGAATAATCGGATTAAGTTTGTAGAAGTTGTCATTGGTTACTCGTTACTACTTTATGCTATTAATATTTCGAGTACTAGCAAAATTAATTCCATATTTAATACGTCTTAAAATTTCTAATTAAATCGTGCAACGTCTTAATTTGAAAGCAAAATTACTATCAATCACGGTCGACTATGATTATGGCGGAAGTTAGTGGTGCATTGACAGCCCCCTTTCTTCCGGCGCGGCTGCCAATGAAACCCCAATCAACCCCAATTATCATACTCGCCGCAAGGGGATACGTGCTGCAAGTTTAGAAGGGTGTAAGTGTTGGGGATGTTCCCGAGTTTTTAGTATTCTGGATTCCTTCGCAAAACCGCGCTTTTGCGGTCGGATGAACTTTTACCGATTTTCTACTTTTTTTTCTTAATTAAGCCAAAAGTGAAATAGAATGCGATGTCTCGATTTTCCACTCGGCAGATAAACGCCATTAAATTCCTCTATGTAGTTTATTTAAGAGCAGTAGGTCTATTCGAGGGTCAATCGATAACCTGGTTCGTTCGCGTTTACTTACCACTACCTGGGGTGTATCACACAATCACTCTTACAAGTGTCACCTGATACCACGTCGGTCTCAAAATCTCGTTAATTTATTCACACGCCTCACTAATTTAGATGAAGAGTGACGCAAGTCAAAAATTATTCTGCTGGGGTTTACGTTTCCGGAAAAATACTTCCCGGTCAATTTGGACGTAAAATATGGAAACATTTAACTTCTTCGACTTTCTTGACACAATAATTCTTAGTAATCCAGTATATCAAACGTTTTTCGTCGTAGTAATCGCATCAAGTAAATGATTCGACATAATCTAGTGAGCGGGACAAAGCGAAAGGTTCGCTTACAATGACCAGAAAACTGACCCTTGGCTTAGTCCTTTCTGAGATTGAGTAATGCCGGACTCGTCTCGGTCGCATTACCCAGATGCGCCCATTTTACTCCCTTAATATGTATGTCTACGATTACTTTTAGTTTAATTGTTTAAATTGTGTTCTTGCTGGTTTATCCATTTTCTCTTGCTTCATTATGTCGATTTTATGAATAAACAGACATTTTCGGAATTTTATGGTGATTGCATTGTTTATTTCACTTTCACATTACTTTATCTTAGCATTTAACGAATGCAATCCTGGTTATAATAATTCATATTTGCTGCTGCCAAATCATTTGTGTTATGAATCCTAATTTGGGGCCTCGACAAAGAAAAAGTTGAGATCAGCCCATGTTAATTTGTCCTTTGGCCACCATTTGAAATTTGGCCACTTCTTCCAGACGCTGGTATCCAACAATGGAATAACTCCCTGAAACGAGGTCAATACAATCTAACACCACGCAGTCTGAGAAGCCATGGAATGCACAGACCTGACAATCTAAGATACCTACCTATAAAATGACGTAGACACCCTGGATCATTGGATTCGAGTCTAGGTGAAAATTAATTCAAGGAATTAAATTTGAAGAATAAACCAACGTATCCATTAATTTATAATGGTTAATCGCGCTGTAGTGTCTATGAGCTCCCTTAATTAAACTTCATAAATTCAATTACAACTTCATTGTAAAATTATTTAAGTACTGAAGTGAACTTAAATAAACATTTCGTGGGATTTCAAACTTGAACAATGTAAATGGTGGCTTATGTTAGAATTTGTATGTTGGCAAGTGGCCAAACTGTTATCAGCATTATTATATTACAATTGTCTTGATAAGTTATTACTACGGTGATCCGTTTTTCCTGGTTAATTTTTAAATCTTGGCTGCAAAGCACGCGAAAAGTGAAGTTTTAACTTATAAATTTATCTTTAGTGCTTGATCTTCTTTTTATACAAACAAATAATGCTTGTTACAGCTTTTTAAACGAGTGAAGTCCAATTTTTTTGTAATTAAAATATTCAGACCTTTTCACAATAGCGTTTTCAATTTCATTTTTCATATTTGCCTTGGCGATAAAATATATAAATTTTAATCGATGTGGATTTGTTTTATGAACGTGTTTCATGTACATAACAATTTGGTTGTAGAGTAAACCCGCTTTTGGTTACACAATTCTCGTGTTTGGATTTAATCTAGTATACGTTTAATTAATTTCTAAAATAGGTACAGTAAATTTGGAAATTAAAGGCAGGCAATAGATACTTTTAAGAATTCCTTCTGGTTATGTAAATTTGCAATTCAACCACTACCATTATTGTGTTGACTTGGGGCACACAAAATCAAACGTGTTTATTTCATCAAGGTTTACAACCAGGATATTGTTCAGTAATTGTTGTGGTATGTCTTTATTATTTATTTACTACCTATATTTGGAATTAGACCTAAAATTGAAAGGAACTTGCTAATTTATATTAGAATGTGAAGTTTGACCATTGATTAGTTGCAATAAAATAGTGTTTAAAAAAAATAAACCAACGCTATAATCCAGAAATTATGAATGATCGACCATAAAACTTTGCCGCGCGCATTAGCTGCAACGGAATTAAATGAATTGTGACATACGAGGTAATTGTGATCCTGGCTTCACGAGTCGGGTTCAACTTAACCAGATAAAATGGCAAACGCGGCGCTCAGCGCTGCGGCTCACCACAGAGGTGACGTGGAGGTTTCCAGCAAGCAGATCTTGTTTAATGGTGGTAAACAAAGTCGTAAGTGGGAACCCGAAGATCACTATGGTAAGTGGTCTGAGCTGATTTTGGTCCTGCTTGATTGGTAAACCACGCGATTAAGATTAGGTTAAGGAACATGCGCGGCCCCTGCCTGGGTATTTGCAAGCAAAATGGGAATGGAGAAGCTATCAGCAACACACTATAAACACTTAAGACAAACCACCAACGCCCCATGGTACGTCACAAAAAAGCAAGTTAGGGCAGCATCCAACGTCAAGCCCCTACACGAAACCATACAAGAGCTAACCTCAAGACTCTACGACAGAAGTCCTAATTCGTCAAACCGACTCATTAAAGGACTAGGAAATTACTCCCCCTCTCTCTTCTTCGAACGTTCCAAGACCCATGGATATTCTATCCTAAAAATTATCCAACAAAGACCCCCATCATTCTTCACTCCATCTAATCATCGGTGGTTGTTAGCACTAACAAATTATTTCCCTCCCCAAATCAGATAGGTTTCGCCGGGTTTCCCAAAGGAAAAAAAACGAAAATACAGGTCAACACCAAAGCCTAGGACTGACGAGCAAATACTAAACACCCAAATTCACGAAATTAAACTACAGGGGGATGCGACCACCCATACCCCTCTAGCATAACCAGAAGTCAACCAAAAATAAAGAGGAGTTGTCGATAGGTGAATGCTAACATCGCAGGTCGTCAACTTCCTAAATAAGATCAAGGCTCAATGCCACTTTCAAAAATTCTAATTAGCTTTCACTGAGATTAAGGAGATAAGTGGGCCGATCTGCTCCATTTACTGAGAATTATGGGACCTACCTATTGGTAACTATTTCAGATGGCGGACTCGGGCAGCCAGGGGGGTTAGATCGATTTCCTGCATATGAATGTTCTGGAATGGATTGTCGGGGTTTGCATTCAATCTGAAGGAATCATCGGGTTTCTGAGCTTCATCGGGTGTGATAATATTCAACACGGTGAATTAATTTGGTGTGAAGACTTCTTCTGAAGTGGATGAGAGTTTCTTTCTTTTGGTGCGACGCGACGTCTACGTTGCTTTTAGGAACGAGATTGTAGGATATCTTCATCATTGTTCGTGAAAACTTGATCTTGGTTTATGGCATCGGCTTGGGCGTCAATTTAAATGGCGGAAAAGCTATCGAGAGGTGGGGATGCAACGGTTTAGATCACTTGCTCATCCTTCTTGGATTCAATTTCCACATCTACTTCGTCCATTTGGGTGCTGATTTCCTCTGTTTTTGGAAAGAGGGCTGCCATTTCATTACCAAATCTGCAATTCGGACCATCATGGCTTCGTATTGGGTGTTTATGGTTTCAATGGATTGTTTTAGGACCTGAATTTCTGCATCCTCTTTTTCGAGCGCTGACTCCACAGCATGGCAGTCCGTCTTGCCACGTTGTGAAAAGGTATGCGAAGATCCTGTTGGCATAGTAGCCAATTCGCAAAAGCAATCCTGGTGCTGGACCAAACTCAATGCAATTACAGTGAAACAGCACTGGATACACTTGAAACTGTATAATATTGCCAACTTATGATGTGCCAACGTGCACTTGTATTTTTTATAGAGACTGGGTGTGAGTGCAGCTAAACTTTTACCAAGAGCCAATACAATCTCACGTTCATTTTCTGGTTTTGGTTGTTTTTAGCCCTAATTTTTAATGATCCATAAAAATTTGTGTTTTACACTTGTTATTTACACCTTCATCTACCATAGCTTCAATAGAAAACTTTTAAATTCGTTTGCCCGATTAGCGCCCTTCCCCCCTTAAAGATGGGCTACGAAAGCTTAGATTTAGACTACCCTAGAAAATGGAAAAAGCATTTTACAAGTGTGATTAAATTACAAAGTATTCTTACTACTACTCTAAAAGCTTTCCCTGGAACCGGGGTCTGGGGCGTATGCATTTTAATCTCTTACGGCTGGGGGGTATTCCATACCCCCAGACCCCCCGGTTTATATCCATTTTTGCATAATATTCCACGATAATGAACCAAGTAGTTTTTGAGGGTAGCTACGCCTGTGATGGACAATTTTTTGTTTATTGACATTTAAGAGTAATTCTGACTGAGAAGGGGCCCGAACAGCTGGGTGCAACCGTTCCACTCAGCAGTTCGGGCATAATTAAATCAATAGTTGGGTTACATTATTGTAATACCATCTTGGTTATCTGATATTATATAATCAAAGCTAAAATACTTAGCTGATTACCAGTGGCGTAACTTCAAATTTTGGACCTGGGAGCAAAAGCTTTGACGGGCCCGTTGATTGAGAGGTGTGTGATTTTAAAAGTTTAAGGGAACATTCCTGCCTCTGCTCCCCCACCCCGTTATTCATGCCACTGTCCATATCTCCCCAGACCCTAGATTGCACACACATTTCTTCACATTGTGGGGTGTTTAATGAGCTAGCCACCCTAGAAAATTGAATAAACACTTCAAAATGAGATAAAATTAAGTATTATCGATTTACTAAAAAATTGAAAACATTGTTAAACCAATACAAATTTATTTCCCTGAAATGGGAGTGAAGCCGGGGGGTCTGGGGGGTATGGAATACCCCCCAGGTATACCTAAGCAAAATGCCGACTTATTAAAATTGATAACCAAACAAGTTTGATTCCTGAATTGTCTTCTTGTTGCTTACATACCAAACTATACTAAACAATAAGAACAAATTAATTCTCTTGACATGGACATAAAACCGGGGGGTCTGGGGGGTATGGAATACCCCCCAGCACAAAGGAAAGGTACACAACAACGCGGTTCTCTCATTTAACAGTTCCCTCATTTAAAAAAAATCGTTTCCTAACACTAACCTAAGCTCGATCGGTGAATTCCCGTTGCCGAGTCATCGAGTACCGAGTTATCCGTTTCCGTTACCTATACGTTGCCTCCTTACCTTTCTTGTCAGACCTTCGTACGTGTCCCGACGCTGCGTTTGCAGGGTTAGCTAATATCTGTCGCTGCTCGTATTCAAATTCATTCGATGGTTAATCATGCCTTGCTCGCTGAACTGCAGCTGCTTCTGGCTAGTGTTTTAAGAATTTTCATTTGGCTTTATATATCCCAATTTAGGTTATCTGTTAGGCCCTGGGATATATTTTTGTTAAATTGAACGGTCCTAGAGTTCCCTATTTTCTAAGATTCCGGTTGAAGAGTGGGGTGAGCTTTAGGGATATTTTTAATAAGTGGAACTCTCTCACAAGTTCCCGATTTTCTAAGATTTTGGTTGAGGAGTTGCGTATAGACTTTTTGAATATTTTTAATAAGATGAACTGTCTTAAAAATCCCGGTTATCTAGTTTCGTGTGTTAAAAAATAGAAACTTTACTGACAGCTAATATCACACTTGCATATATATCAGATTTTTACTAAATTTAGGCCCAATTTTAAATGCTCCATCAAATTTTTGTTTTGCACGTGTTATTTACACCCTAAACTACAATAATTTGACGTCTTCTCTCCTAATTTTAAACTAGGACGTTGTTCCTTTCCTCCAATCATCTGACACCCTACCTAGGACCCTTTACTCACTTCAAAATGAGATAAAATTAAGTATTATTAAATATCAATTTACTAAAAAATAAATTAAAACATTGTTAAACCAGAACTAATTTATTCCCCCTGAAATAGGCGTGAAACCGGGGGGTCTGGGGGGTATGGAATACCCCCCAGGTATACGTAAGCAACAAGCCGATGTTTTAAAATTGATAACCAAGCAAGTTTGATTCTTGAATTGTTTTCTTTTTGCTTACATACGAAACGGAATGTTTTATACCTCCAAGCCCAGCTGGAGTGGCTTGGGGAGTGACAGGATCGGGTTGAAGCTAAAAACCGGTGGTAGTACAATGGGCTCGATTTAGAGATCTAATGCATCCTAGTAAAGAATTTCTTTGCATAAATGTGATTGGTGAAATTTGACATAGCATTGACATAAAAAAAACTCATAGGTCAAATATGACCAATCAAATTTATGGAAGTAATTCTTTACTAGGAAATTCTTAAATAAATTGTTGGTGAAAACGGGCGTAAGTGCATGTAAGTTTATCTTACCCTCTACAATAAATCCAGACCCCACACCCACTTGGCCCTAAAATGGTTCGTGGTGTCACGTTTGAAGTGTATCATCGGTAACCATGGCAACGATAGTTGCTGTTAATAATTATTAGATACGAAAATCGAGAGTGCAGAAATTATATTCCTACGCTCAGTGGCGGGATTCCAAAGGATAGGCCGAAAAAGAAATACGGACATAAGAAATGAATTGATCATCTGCAGTATCAACGAGAAGATAAAAGATTATATAATGGCATGGAAAAGACATCTAGACAGAATGGACCAGACTCGTTTGCCAAAACAAATGTTCCAATACAATCCGAGAGGAAGAAGAAGTGTGGGCCGTCCCAAAAGAGATGGAGCGACCAATTATAGTGACGTAACGGGCCACCGGCCTAAAACCTGCGGATGATGATGATTTGTTTTGAAAAGACGGTTTGTTGCTTCCTTTACCGAAATACTCACATACCCTCCAATTTTTAGTGCACTTTCTATCTTTCGCAACAAGCAGCCAAAAGGTCCAGGAGAAACTTTGTTGGCAATACCCCGCAGCACCGGCGGATCTCTCTTTTAGCAGTCTCATTTAAAAAAAATCATTTCTTAACACTAACCTAAGCTCGACCGTTGAAAATTGCTACTTAGAGGCAGCAATGTAATTAAAATGGCTCACTTTATTTTTTATCTAATAGTCAGTAACCATAGATGGTTGTCAGCTAGCTCTTAGCTGTAACTGCGAGCTGCCAACCAGTTATTAAATAATTTGAACAACTTTCTACCAGCTAACAATTATTTGGAGCTGTCACCCATTTAATACCTGGTTGATACAGCTTACTCCCAGCTAGCTATTGTTGGAAGCTATCAGTCAGTTATTTAGCTGCTTATTAATTATGCTGCAAATTAGATGTTATTTAGAGCTGTCAGCTAGTTATTAGCTGATTGTGACTTTCTACCAGTTAGCTATCATCCAGACATTAGGAATTTGCTGGTTTTGATATTTGAAGCTAATGTAGCTATATTTAGCGAGTTGGCAGCTATCTAATAAACAGCTCCACTGTTTAAGTTGTAGCTTTAGCTGAATTCCCAGCTAGTGCGCTAGGTTTCCAATCCAGATGGAGGAACATTTCGCTGCAAGTTAATTTCAAGAACCGGAACTGTGTAAACCCTACAAGACTGGAAATTCTACAATAACATTTTAAATAATTGTTTTATGGTAGCAGTTAAACAAATAAAAATTTATGATTAGAAGTTTCCTAACAATTTTAAATCTAAAAGGACCACATCTTGGAATGATGTTTAAAACATAGTCGAGTTGAGAAGGAAATGTTACAAAAGTACATACTTAAAGTGAATCGGAATAGTTGAGTACCAGTTAATACCGTCATTTTGGGTTTTCAAGAGTTAAATCGAAAAATAATTCAGCAAATAACAATCGTTGAATGTAACGTAACAAAAAAACTTTTTCTCCAACCGTCCAGAAACTATTTTTCATAGGAAATTTGATTAAAAAACTGGACTCTTCTACAAAAATGCGGCTGGCAAGTAAAAGTAAAGTTAATTTATAATTTTTTATTGTTTGACCGTTATTATATTAACTAACATGCAATTTTCTTACCAGAAAGGTTGATTTCTGGTAAACCTTGTTATTAAATCCAGCGCAATAGCTGGTTGGTCCTGCGGTACCATATGTCCTGCGTTTCGAACCAAAATTTCGGTTAAATTTCCAGCTGTTTTCGCGTAACCTGCTAGTTTATGATCCACGTACCATTGATGCCTCGTTGCTGTTTTGTATTCTTCCGCTGCATCGAACGCCAGATTTTGTAAGAAGTTCAAAGTCAGCGGATAAGCGACAATAATATCCAACTGTCCGTTGTAAAATAGAACTTTGTAGTAGCTCAATAATTCAGTAATCCACGGAGCAACCGATTTATAGACGTCTTCCTGCAGATTTTCCAGGACACTTCTGCTTTCAAAATTAAAGGAAACGTTTCCCACGTGAATTGCTTCTTGAATATCGGGACGTCGCAAAAACGTTTGCATAATTTCGTTACTTTTACCATTTTCCTTCACCACTAAATAGTTAAAATAATTTGAAAATCCAGTAAAATTTTTAAAATACGTTCCGTTCTTCGAGAAATCGCCATCCATCAGTCCGTCAAAAGTGATCGACGCCTTCAACCACTCTTCCCGTTTAACAAACTCGATCCCAGTTTCTTCGACTTCCTTAATTTTCACCTTCTCATTTGTGTCGATTAAGCCAATCTGGTATAAGTAATCCGAGTAATTTGATTGATGGATCGGGTCGCTAAATCCGTTACCGATGGCCACACCTTGCAAGTTAATTTTTTGGGCTGCTCCTGGATTCTTCTTATGGATAGCGTAAGCAATTGCGGGTGCATATTTACCGGCGTATGACTCCCCCGTTACGAAAAACGAATTTTGTTGTAAGTTTGGAAACATTTGAAAGAACTGCAGCAGCGCTTCGTATAACTGCTCCGCAACAACAGTTTGATTTTGTGCGAAGCCACCTTCATCGGTAAAACTTAATCCCGTTCCAACAGGATTATCGATGTAAATAACCGAATTATTTGCGGTCCACGAATGCTGTCGCTTTTCTAATTTAAAATTCGACTTTACAACAAACGGACCGTTTTCTTGAAATAATCCAAATAAGGAAGAGGCACCGGGTCCTCCTTGTAACCATAAAAGAACCGGATCGTTAACGTAATCCGTTTGCGATGGGAAGAACCAGAAAAATAAATTTGAATTGTATTGATTATTTACGGTGAAGTAACCAGCATAATTTTCTATGTCATCGAACTGATCGAATTTGACTCGAGCTGCATCTTGAGCTTCTTGAAACTTACCCGCTTTTATCAAGGGGGTTAGAATTAACGGCCCGTTATCATTTTGGCAGATGCATGATTCTAGAATGATCGAGCACGAAATAAATAACAACATTAACTTCATGGTTGTAACGGAACTATTGTAATAATTTGTTTTGAAATTGGACGTCACTATCAGTTGACCTTCGACCTAAGTCGTTATCTAATAACAATAACGAATGATGTTAATAATTTATTAGCTGGAAAGTGAAATTTTGATTTTATGATTTAATTTTTATTGGAAATATTTAGTAGAAATGTTGATTTAGGAATCGATTACGGCTGAAGGAAAAATAATAATGGGAATTGTTAGCAAACAAGATAAAGAAAGTCAAAATCTGTAATATACAATATAGAGCACAACACATGGTCAGTTCGCATCAGCTGCGGGTCAGGGGTCGCATATTGGCAATCACGACGCTCCTGGATTCCTCCTGCTTCATTCCAGTTTCGTATCCAATCTGTTTAACTCGCTTCATTGAATCTTATGCGCCATTGATTTGGTTTGCTAGGTAATTTCTCAGTTTTCTTATTATCTGAGAAAAAGCAATTTGCAATAGATTTTCTTGATTAGAGGGATAATTTTAGAATGTGAATGCGAAATTAAATTTACAGTACGGCAGTTTTTTGTCGATAAAACTTTTTCGGTCGGCATTTGTTTAGAAAAACATGAGGAAGCGACGAGCCCAATTATTTACTTTATATACACACCCTGTGCCCAACACATTCCAATTACCTCTAATTCAGATCGAACAAAAAGCGAAATGGAAAAGAAATTCGCATTCTCTTCTAAACAATTCTTAGGTCGCATCTGCGCGCCTGTCAGCTCTTGATTCGTATTCAAGGAACGAAGTGGAGTCCAATTATTGGGTTTCTCTTTACGTCCCCGTTCGACTTTGAATCGAGTTCTCTCTTGAGCGTCTTAGACTTCGACAACTCGTGATGTGGCTTACATTAGCGATGCGTCTCTTTTCATACAAAATTCACGCGTAAAATTTTCTGGATATCTTTTTACAACAACTTTATTTAAACAAACTCAACAGTTTTCTTATTATTTTTAGGGTTAGAGGGATAAAATGGGATAAACGAAGCTGTTATCGAAAAAATAACATTTTTATTATTTATTTGATACTTTAACCCAAATCGAATTTCTCCCATCCACGCACCGCACCACCCCAATTTTATCTTAATCTTTTAATTTCGATTTAATTGTCTTGATGGTTCAAGTTACGAATTTTTTTTTAAACCAGCGAATATGCAAACTTTGCGAAAGCCATAATCCAATCCCTCCTTTTATCTAAATTAGATGGACTCCAAATATAACATGTTTGCAGTTTTTGTCACAGCAGTTATAAATGGAAGTTGTGCCTAAAAAATGAGGGTAGCCAGCCTGCTCTGAAAGTTATGGATGGTTGCAGGCAATTGCATTCGGTCGTTATACATTCATCTAACTTTTTGTTATCAGGGTTGGATTAGAGCAGCTCGCCCCTAACAGCATCCATTCCAAAATTTGTCTGCCACTACTTTTTCCACATTAAAATTTTATTTGATTTACTGAACTTTCCTCCATCATTGTCTTGTTTGTTGGCTAATTGACTGGTGGACAAGGTTGACACGCCACTTTATAATTCAGCGTCACTCGATATGTCAATGAGAACAGTTTCGCTTTAACATCCACTAAATATTTGACTTGATATCAAAATCCCCCAATTAATTTCAAAATTGAAATGTTAATTACTTAAATTTTTCTGTTTGAGTGTTATTTCTGTGGGAAATTATAAATTAATGTTTCAAATTTCAATAAAGTTCATCTAGGGTGCTCTTAAGACCCAAATTATTTACTAATTAAACAAATGCAGTCTAACCTTAAACATTAATAAATTCGTTAGGAATTACACCTGACCTGGACCTTTAGCCTTAGAGGTTTAACGTCCCAAAGCTGACTTACAAATTTATAAATTTTATAATAAATTTATATGTTAGGGTTCAACCCATCAAATATTTGCAGAAATAGAGTTAAATTATTTGGGTTACGTTTACCGAAAGTAAAAGTTAAAAATTTTAGTCGTGTTAATCGATCCTTAAAATTTTGAAATAAGGAAAACAAAACTGAGGGAAAGTAGCCCATGCAACCCCCTATCGATTTCTCGTACTAGAAAGGTTGGCGTGTATTTCGGATAAATAACCGTGATGATTGTATTAGGGAGATAAATAATGGGGCGGATTTCTTTTTCTTTTCCATTACTCAAAAACGACTGATGAGGTTCCAAATTGAAAAGCGGTTGATGTAGTAAAATAATAACACACGAAGAGTTCCTGCACTATTAAAATCCAAAAATTGTCGTGAATTACACTAAGTTTTGTATGTAAATTTTATATTTATACAATAAAATCCCAGATTTGTCTGTTTGTAACGTTTTCGTGAATTGTAATTTTTTGCCGAATTAAAATCCATGAAGGCGTCAATTTTGAGTTTATAAATTTACGTTATAAAAGAAATATTAACTAAAATTAATTTCGTTTATTTATAGACAGCGCCGATGGCGATTTTTCTATGATTTTAACCAGAACCATATCTTCTAAGCAAATGTTTTAAGGGTTAAATGCATATTGGTATGGTGAACTGGTTCTGTTTGTGAGTGCAGTACAGATACCCCATAAAACTATGAATATAATATTAGATTTTACAGGCTGTGCGGCATGAAGGCCGCACTTAAATTTGATTTAAACTGATATAAAATATGTAAATTACTCAGAGCACTCATTTATTTTTTACGTCTATGATGCGTCGTTTTTAATTATTATATTATTTATATTGTTAATTTAAAGATACTACAAAATTCTACTTCTAAAGAGGAACATTAACCTCTTCAAGTTTCCTCACTGCTTTTATGCCGAACACCCGATCTTATGTATAGCGTACAGGTTGCACAGTTGCGAGATCACCTAATCTAACTGAAATAATTCGATTCAGATATACAAGACCAATTCTTCAGGTATGGACCAATTTTGGTAGTAGCACGAGAACCAGACCCAGAAGATATTAAATTTATTAATGAAAACTCAACGGAATGTCATAATCGATTAGTTCAGCCAAAATTCTTCTTCTTCAACTTAGTTTAATTGAGGCTTGTTATTTCCAACATCTGCGTCGTTTCCTTAGCAGTGTCAGTCCCATAAGCATACGAATAGTTTACATCCATTAGGTAACTTGCTCGACTTGCCTTCAGATGTGCCTGTATTCTGGTTTTTATGTTAACCCAGAGGACCACCGTCTTAACGTGCCTTCCGAAGCACGGAGACTAGTCATAAGAAAGTTTGACTTTCCTCAGGTTTGAACCCGGTGCCCCGCATTCGCATCCAACTGCTTTAGCTGCAAGGCAATGACCGTCTCTTTTGATGACCGTCCGAAACCAAAATTCGATTTTAAAATTTCCAATTTCTACGCGAATTTCGACTTTATTGACGCATTGTGTTGTCGATCCGTGCACTTTAGCCTGGATCTAGTCGCGGAGAGTGGGGAGCGGCCATGGCAATTTTAGTCACACCGACATCATCATACAGTTAACATCGAGCAAATATCATGGTTTAGGGATTTTATGGCTTCAATATGCCAAAAAAGAAAGAGATATCCACCGGTCGAGCTTAAGTTAGAGTTAGGAAATGATCTTGGTTTTATTAGTAAATCGTTAAAAGAGATATCCATCGTCTGAGCTTAGGTTAGAGTTAGGAAACAATTTTATTTTGTTAATACCACTAAAAAATAGATCCACCCTCAACTTTTAATGAGTTGAAATGTATCAAAGATCCCATTTAATTAGTTTCGTGTGGTAGAAAGATTCCAACAGAACTAAGAAGTACCTGAACGAAGAATTTTCCAATATTTGGCTAAGCAGGAGATACTGCAGTACAATTTATCCGTGTGTATGCCGCTTAGCGGAACAGTTGAGCTTCGTTCTCGGTCGAAGTGGGCGGTGTTTACCTTATCTTCTTCATTAGTGTTTTTATTTACATCCATTTTTGGATATACGCCTCTTCAAGTTTTCTCAATTTAGAACTTGAAGGTTGAGGCCTTACCATTCCACGCTGGCCTAATGCGGGTTGGAATGGATCATAGTCCACAGATCGATTTTGGACTTTTTTAGATCACAGCACATCCGACGCAGTCAGGATTAGAACCGCGGTTTCCCGCTCTCTAGTTTATCCGTGTTTGACTTACGCCAGACTGTTTACCTTATAGCGGCAGCCAATCCAATGGCGTGGAACTCCAGTTCATTCAATTTTTCAGTTTCTTGTAAAATTTAGGCTCCATTTTCAATGACCTATAAAATGTTTGTTTTACAATTGAATTTTAGACCATTTACCATCATCCTGTCTGATGAAAATTTTTAAATTAGTGGGCCCGGTTCTCATACTGTCCCTCCAATTTTCATTATGTGACAAATTCATCGATATTAATTCTTTGTACCCTAAAGTCAAGGAAATCATACCGTTACTAAATAAATCTCCCCTCAATGGGTTAGGTTGGGGAGAGTAAGGGGACTGACTTGGTAAGGTTGTTTCACAGAATCGGATTAGTTAGATTAGATTTGACGTATAACCTAATCTTTTCTTTTCTGGAAAAAAGGAAGAATCTTCATGAAAACATCAGGAACGCACACGTCACTGGTGGTCGTATGGGATTTTTACCTATTAATGCCACCTTTCCTAAATTTAGATATTAGCCGCTGTATTACAACTGGCACAAAGTAACTTCACCTTTTATGCCCTTTTGGGGGCCTCTTCGTCTCTTCTGGAAGAAGGACCAAAATATCGTCTCATTCTTTAATTTGCTAACCCTTCTTACCTAACGGATCCTTCCGTACTCTGCAACAAGCTTCGATAGCCTTGTGGTTATTCTTGATGCTTAACAACTTTAAATATTTTCACTAATGGGAAACCGGGGCTAGTTTTTACCACAAGCGTAGTTTTCCTAATTTTTGCGGAAATTGCTAGCGTAGCCGGTTGCAATCGCCATTAAGTTGTCCTGAACGTTTGGGCTTATTCAGTGGATAAATTAATGTAACTTAACCTTTTTCTGTGAGCGTTGTCGGAGGAGAAACCTTCGCATCAGACACTATATATTAGCATGGTAGAGTGAGATATCCCTATTCAGGGGCAGGCGTAGCTAACCTTGAGTATTAGAAACTGTAGTCTCCCATGGTAAAGCGCTGATTTAGAATGTAAAGAAATGGAAGGGTATCCGGGGGGTCTGGGGGGTATGGAATACCCCCCAGCTGTACGAAAGCAAAGGACAATTTTTCAAAAATTCAATCTGCGTTGTTACCAATAATTGTGAATAATCATTGTTTTCTTGCAGCTGGGGGGTATTCCATACCCCCCAGACCCCCCGGTTTCTGGATTCACTATCAAACCGAAGGGATTCGAGATTCCGCGAGTATTCTTTATTACAAATACGGTTTCCATGGTAACCACAAAGTGTTTTTGGTAGGACTTACTTACAAGAATGCCAACGCTTGCACTAACCAATTCGCGCCATTTTTAATATACCTTTTGGTACCTAATTATGAAATTAGTTATACATCAGGTGAAAATTTAAAATTTCATAATTCAGCCAATTTGGTGAAAATTGATTTTCAAGGTTCAAGTTAGAAACTATATAAAGATGTTTTTATACCCCCCAGGTGTAGAAAAGCAACAAGGATTTTTAATATTGATATCGACACCAGACCCCCCGATTGGCATTCATGTTTTGACATTTTATACTTAGCGCTCTACGATAAGAGGTTAAATAGGAATTCCCTGGGGTATTGTATACCTCTTACCATTTTAAAGTAAGCACAGCGGGGGGGGGGGAGGGTATTACATACCTCTCAGACCCTCTGAATTGAGTTCATTAGTAAGTGTGACGTCACAGAGCAAAGAATTGCCAACCTAAAATGGCTTACCATTGGGCAACATTTTGTATTTAGTGTCCATATGAAAACATTTGAACCATATGGACACTAAGCACTGAGTCAATATTGATCAATGGTTAGTCATTTTAGGTTGGCAATTCTTTACTGTGTGACGTCAGCACTCGGCATCAATCAATTATTGACAACCATGTTTTCAGATTGTAAAATTATGACCGGTTTCAGCAACATTATGTTATGGTTAATCTCTGTTTAAGTTAATCCAGATCAAATATGAACTAATAAAAATCGGTTTCATGGCTTCCAGTTGTTTCTCATTGGTTCATATTTGATCTGGATTAACTTAATCGGAGATTAACTATAACATAATGTTGCTGAGTAGTAATGTTGTAGGGAGGCGGTCGGAGCTTAGCGGTCTCTGTATCGGTATTCTGGCCGTATCTCCCATAGGTAGGCAATGGCAAACCACGGAGATGTAATCTGAAAATAATCTTTCTTAGTCATGCTAAGAAAAATACGGCTAAGAAGAAGAATGTTGCTGAAACCGGCCATTAGTGCTCTGACATAAAGGACTGTAGCTCCCATAGCTTTCAAGAGCGGAATAGGAATTTTCTGGGGGAATTCCATACCTCCCAGACTCCCCGGTTTCTGTATTTCATTTCTTTTTATTAAAATAACTTAACATGTACTTAATTTCATCACATTCTTTTATGTATTTTCCACTTCTATGATTAGCTAAAATTTTTTGGAGATGAACTAAGTTTCCTTAATTTCTGTTTACCAAAACCTCTCATGTAGCACTACTGCGATTCGCCTTCAGACATTGTAACCGAACTTAACCTTTTTTTATTTTTGCGTAGAAAACTGAAAGTATTAAGGGGAGAGTAGGGTTAATTCGTGCAAGAGAAGGCACATTTTTGTGAATTTTTTTTGACGACACAGTTAAAATCTATTTATTAAAACCAATGGTACATTAAAGTATAACATTCGAAGAATATTATGTAATATTTTCACGAAGAAATATTAAAACATATGGCAATGGCAGCAATTATTCGGAAGCGCCTCGGAAAAAAGTAGAATTGCGGTGTCCCTCATAACTCGGTGCTGGATTATCGGAAATCAAAAAATCAAAGTTCTTTCGTTAGATAATCGCTTTCCCCAGGTAAACGCTGGGAGGGTTTTTCAAAATTTCAATTTTTTACTATTTGGGAACACTTTGAAGGGAAAAACGCGATTTTTGCGGAAAAAATCGGCTAATTTGTTATTATAAAATTAAAAATATTAACAAATTTTAAAAAAACTCTCCAGAGTTACCTCGTAAATTATGTACAGAAATAGTGTTCAAAATTTCAAAATGATCGGTGCAGTAGTTTTGAAGTTATGAGGGACACCGACTTTGAAAACGTGAGTTTTGATATAAACTTATAAAAGATACAAGATAAGGTATAAAAATACTCATAACGTCGTCAACTTTGCTCTGATCGACTTGAAATTTTGACACAATATTCTTGAGATGTTATGCAGTCAGTTAAAAAAAATTTACAATAATCCAAAAAAAAAATTTAATACCCTACTCTCCCCTTAAGAAATTACAAGCCTCTATTGAGTGGTGGGATGGGGTTCGACCTATCTGTGGTCAAACCTGTTCCTCTTCGTCAGTTCTAGACAGAGCTGCTCTGACTTTTTTTTACGACTCAAGCTGGAAGATTCCAGCAAAAACTGATTATTTGAACAATAATATGATTGATTTTCTAATTACTCAACCCAGCATAAAGATTGCCACGACAGTGACCTTTGGTCTTAACATCTTGGAATGGCATTCTTGTACTAGACAGTATGAAACACTAAAAATGTTTTTTATAAAAGATAATGTTAAAATGTTTGTAGAAAAACCAACGGACGTATATATAATTTATGGTCACTTGTAACCATCTTGTAACTAACAAAAGTGACGTAATAACATTAACTTGCTCAGCTACAGCTACTTTTGTTTATATTTATTTGATGCTATTTAAAGTCTTTTAATTTTGTTCTTTCCTTGTCATTCTAACAATTTTTTTTGTTTCAGGTACGATAATTCTCCTTATGTTTAAGAAAATTGTAAGTATAGCTAGTAAAATATACAAGTGATTTTTAAATAACCGTTTTTGTGACGTGAGGCAGTATGCCGAGTTGTTCCGAAAAAGGAAAGTCCTTGTGCGAGGGTCTAGGACTTTTCGGCGCAGCCGGTTCGGCGCCGCCAGTTTGGCGCTGGTACTATTCGGTTCAAGGACGGTTCGGCGCAAGGACGATTCGGCGCAAGGACGATTCGGCGAATCCCGTTTCGGCGCAAAGACTATTCGGCGCAAAAAAAATTTTTTTTATTTTTCGGATAATCTATAGGTCTGTTTGTTATGTTACACCGAACTACTCCGAGTAAGTTAGTGTAAAAAATTGCGAACATTGATTGGTGTAAAAAGTGGGTTGGTGATTTTACACCAATAAATGAGAGAACAGTGTACACTAGGTTGCACTAGGACTGTGATACCAAACAAACCTGCGGCTAATCCAGAAAGTACATCTTGCGACTATGAATTAGCTGCAATTCAAGCAATACGTGAATGTTTTCCACAAGTTCATGTGCATGGGTGCTTCTTTCACTTAAACCAAAATATGCAACGGCATTTGGCGGGTATTCCCGGTTTAAGAACTGATTACAACAATGAAAGGGACATTGCGTTGCAGTGTCGTATGGTAACCTGTTTAGCATTTGTTCCTCGAGAACATTTAGAAGCTGCTTTCTATAGGTTGCAAACGGAGTTGTCACCTCGAGTACGGCCTATTTTAGTGGTTCGAAAACTATTATATGGGTGCCAGAACGACGCCAGGCAATGCTAGGCGTCCTGCATTGTTCGATTATGATATATGGAATATATACCAACGAACTCTAAATAATTTTGATGGAACGAATAACCATGCAGAAGCTGCAAATAGGCGTATTCAAACTCAGCTGGGAGTCGTTCATCCAACTATTTGGAGGTTTATAGATGGACTAAAAAAAGTTCAAAAAAGTAGGGACATATTTTACGAAAGTCTCGTGGCTGGAGGCTCGCCGCCGCTTAAACTAAAAAAATTTAGAGATGCTGACGCTCGAATTCTCACAATAGTTAGAGATTTTCAAAATAGAGGTCTTATTGATTATTTACGTGGACTAGCACATAATTTTCAAATGCAAGCATGATTAAAGTTTTGAAGTTACTACATTTAAATACTTGTAATCAAATTTTTACTTTTAATTTAAATAAATTATTGTATATATTTATACTTTACATATTCTGTTGTTTTACTTGTACTCTGCCAACGTAAGGAAGAAGGCGGCAAATAAAATTTCGCAGTTTTGAGCAAAACACCAAAACGGGTTACATGGAATCGTCCTTTCGACGGACGTATGGAATCGTCCATACTTCCAATTGGTTTCGCTCCATATTGTCACTGCACCGAATAGTCTTTGCGCCGAACCGTCCTTGCGCCGGACTGGCGGCTCCGAATAGTACCTGCGCCGGACTGGGCGGCGCCGAATAGTCTTTGCGCCGAATAGTGCCTGCGCTGGACTGGTGGCGCCGAACTGGCAGCGCCGAACCGGCGGCGCCGAAAAGTCCCATACCCTTGTGCGAGGCCGGAGGCCGAGCTATATCTTAATTATGATTGTCAATGGTACCTGTAAGTTTACAGAACCTTTAAAAGTTCTCTTGAATGATTTGAAACCGGATAACTTTGAAACTTTCTGCCAATATCTGCCATGTTGTTGCGTCATTCTCTTATTAACACGAGACATCGGTCTTTATTTAATGGATCATGTTCTCGAAGGAAAAATGATTTTTAACATTATCTATTGTGAATTACTCAACATTTTTCGGTTGCACCTCGTATTACCTATATTATTTAAAATATACTACCAATTAATTATTATCACCAGTTAAGAACCAAACAATTAAAATATATTGTTTCAGTACGAATTAAATACAAAAGTTGATTAATTTAACAAAAATATACGCACCTAAGTTTCAAAAGCATGTTGAGTTTGTAATGTAAATTTTATGTCCAAGATCAACATCTCCGTGTTTTAGCTAAAATTCGAACCAGGTAACTAACCATGTAACGTTTATGGATGAAAACCTACAAATGCAAAATAAACATTAATTGTAACAAAATTACCTAGCAGTTTACATTTTACGTTACACTGTTAGTAACTCATTACTTCATGGATTTTAAACGAAATTTATGTTGTAGTTAAATGCATAAATGACACCGCATTTACAACATGCTGTACCTATTATTCACATTTACCGTAAAGAAAAGAGCGCACAAACACTGAGTTTAAGGGCCATAAAGTTCGCGTGAGAACTGGAAATATTACGTTTTTGTTCAAACTTTTTAATTCTGTTATTGTTGTACATTTTTTAGTGTGTACCTAGCCTAATGATAAGCGCGTGTATTTTGTGCTACATAGTTGAGATTTTTAGCTTCGTCGATTTTATCGCACCTGTCAATTTTGTACGATTTATAATTCAATAGCATGATTGCTATAATTTAGATAATTGAGAAATTATACAAGCAACAAAATAATTCCAACGTTCAGGTTAATCATCTCTTCATGTAGCGCATTTTTATAGTATCGCCATCTGGCGTTCGAATTTTGAGTTAACCTGTAATATAACGCCTCCTTAAAAATTGTATTATTTAAATGAATGACGGAATTGGGAAACATAATTAAGGAAAAAGAATGAGAGAGCTAAAATATTCATTAAAATAGCAAATGAAAGAAAAATATATCTTACATTTGAGTCGCTACGTTTAATCAATATCAATACACCAAGAGACAAATAAAGAAACTTAATCTAAAAGGAAATGCCAAAAGACAGAAAAGGAAAGCGAAGGTTGTTGGTAATCCGCGAACGATGCGAAGTTCATTAAAGCTATATAGCTCCTACAGAGCGAAATGGCAAGGATATCAGTCTTGTCGTCCTGCAAGATCCTGAAATGGATTCTTGCATGTATTAAAGATTTAAAAGTAAAAATATTTAAAATAAAAATACGTTGTATATAAAATCGAATTGTAATAAAACTTTTTAAACGACACCAAACGTTCAAACCGAGTTTTATTTTAAAAGTGCTAGGGTCAGCCTACATTGCTCTCCAGAGATAAACTTGACCATCGTTAAATTGAAATTTTCTTTTTTCGTTCCTTAAATTCACGTTTAAATTCAATTCGCGTTCGCAACAAACAAAAAGTATAGTATGGATTGCCAATATCAATAACATCAATACGTAAAGTTTACGTATCGAAATGAAAATTATTAGGAAGAGGAATAAGGAAGAATCCTTCGAATGGACAGATTGAAAACCGATATGAGTACCCAATTTCGTAATATCGCATTTATATCAAACCAAATAGAAGCAGCAATGATGCATGAGATGGAAAATGGAAAAAGTTGGAATAAAAATGTTTAGACAATAAAAAATCGTGTCGATTCTTCTCAACAAAATTATTCGTTCCTCACTAATACTGCATTAGAATTCTCCATATTTTAGATATCTGGAAGTGTGCCAGATAACAAATTATGCAGTGTAATTATACGTTTGAAGTCGGAAAATGTGGAACTCAACTACTAAAAGTTTCAATTCAAGAGGAAAATTTAATTTTCCAAAACAAAAAGTCGGATATTTTTCGGTTCGACAAATTCGTGTCATACTGGTAAAAATAACAACATCCGATTATTTTGTAAACCCATCACTTCAAGAAAGTAGCTAGAAAAATTCCGAACATAAGCTGACACGTGAAGGATTTTTATATATTTTTAGGAATCGAATTGACAGGATTTGAAATGTTCGGTTCGTTGTTTAAAATTTTTTTGATCTAATAAGCAGCGGAGGAAGTTTGTCCGACGGGGTTGTCGGGTGTGGAGGGATTTTTGAACACCAATGTCTAGAGACATTTAAAATAAATCATTTTGATGAAAAAATCCATACTTAAACCCTTCTAAGGACAAATGCAGATACTGAATTCTAAGGACGACAAAGAAGGGAAATTAACCCCCCCGGTAAGCTAGGTTAATTGCATAGCGCAATTAGTCACGCAGAATGCACAGGTTTCTAATGACATGCTCGTTTATATGATGCGTTCAAACGATAGGCTTAGAAGATACACAATACTAATCATTTCGCATGTCTCTTGAGACGTTGTATCAACGAACGATGACGTAAAATAAAGAATTAGACAATTAGGTTGGAAGCGCAAGTTTCGATCTCTGGCTTGTATTTATTGAAAAATAAGAAACTTTTTGCTCCTTTTGGGATTATTTTTCTACAAAGAGCAGATATTCGATTTTTTTAAATTGTGCCTACAAAATAAATGTACAATCGGATATCCACAATACAAATATGGATTTTGAACCACTCGAAAGAAGTTTCCTTCGAGGCAGCTACATATAATCACAGTCCTATGTAAAAGTGTGTCACGCATATAACGACATTGAAAAAGATTAATGGCGTCGTGAAAAATGTAAACGATAAGCAAGCACCTTTGAAAAGGTTGGATGCGATAAAGTCCCAGTTTTATTTTCTTCAAAATTTATAAAACTTATCACTTCGTCAATTTATGTTTTTTAATTTGTACCTCTTGAGAAGTTGCTGACGATTGCTTGAAAACTAATTAATTAGACGGAATTAAATAGGAAATATCCATTGTGTTTACAGTTTTAAGGACGAATCGTAGAAAATTCTGATAAATATCGGAAACGATCTTATATGAAACAAAAAGTTCTATCCTCTGCATATTTACTTGTTCTTCTAAAAATGTAGTATCATCTCTTCGTCCAATTGTACTTATGAATTTTCAAAGCTTAGCTACAAAATACAAAAGTGATTACATATTAAATAATGGCAATCATGTAACTTTGGGTAACCAGAAATAAGCACATAAAAATAATTCAAATAATGGAAACATTTAAATGGGCAAATAGAAATTGAAAAGTATGCAATCCTACGTTTCGATGCAGTTTTTGATTCATTTGTAAGATTTTGCTAACCTAACATTAAAAAAAATTAGCAAACGAAGGTTCCAAGTATTGCCCCTCAATATTATTAACTACTAAAATCCTCAAGCCGTAAGCAGTACATCCCAATTTTCGGCGAAAAGTAAACCATATGGCAATTGACGCCACAAAATATCCAAAACCAAAATCATCTTTAATTTTAATGTATTTAGTCAAAATGTCCTTTCTCTCTGCCGACGGACTTAAGAGAAGTGACTCTCGACAGACTTTCCCTAGGCCTAGAACCGATGGTCACGTCTGCCGTCAATGCTCTAGATCAGCGATTCTCAACCTTTTTACGACGCGACCTCCAAATTTTCTTGCTTATTTTCTGCGACCCCAACAATGTTAGTAATCATATGCGCAACTAGGGTCAAAAGTTTGGGGGGCTAAAAAAATGTTTTCAAACAATTTTTTAAAGGGGAGGGGGTAAAAATAACGAAAAATTGCGACGCAGGCAAAAATGTTTGATTTTTAAGGTCAAGAGAGCTTAGATTTGAAGTTAGAAATTATAAAATATATATTTTTGTACTAATTTTTGGGATTTCAGGGGCAGAAAACTAGTTTTTGAAAAATAATAAGCTTCTCGAAAGCCTGGTCTTCGACGCTAACCTCATCGTTTGCTAATCAATTCAAGTTTCTTTCCCCATTAAACTGAAATATCATAATAACAAAAATAATTATAAAAATAAAAGGGCAGTTCTTAACATTTCTTAAGAAATCAACTAAGTGGGTGGATTGCTAACTTAAAAATAAAATTTCTGTGGAAATTCAGTGTTTACTAAGAGGGTAAGGGTTGCGAATTTTAAGTTAATCGATTCTTCATAATATCGCCATTAAAAACTAATAATTTTTGGGATATTTTGGGGGGCTAACTTGAATTTTAGGGGGCATAGCCCCCCTCCCCCTAGTTGCGCCTATGTCAGTGATCAAAAATAGTGATAAATTACTATTGTTTAAAATTTATATTAAAAAAAGATACCCATATCATATCTAAAAAAACACACAAATACTCAACTTGTACTTCTTTTTACTTATTAATGACTTCCTGGATCTTGATGTTTTGATACGAGTTTATCAATCCTATATTCAATTATTTGAGCAACAAGGTAACCTTTAGTGTTTGTTTAATTTAAGAATTTTAATTTCCAATTCAAATTCAAAACTAATTTTGGAAAGAAATCGCTAAATTTTCTGCGACCCCCTAAAATAGATCCGCGACCCCCAGGTTGAGAATCGCTGCTCTAGATGGCCCTCCTCAAAGACTTAAAACTTCACACTAGCAGATGTGTACCTACACACGATGGGGCAGATGACACTATGTATCGTGGATGTAACGAAGAGAAGGTAACAGCTGAACTCGACATGGCGAAAATCAGTGACACTCCGCCTGGCAAGATCCTGGAGTTTATCCAACTGTTAGAATAGCTTGAAGAGTGACAGGATCTGGGTGGAGCTGAAAACCGGAAGTAGTATAATGGACCCGGTTTAGAGGACCACGGGCATGTGTTTACCTTCCCTCCACAACAAATCCAGAACTGGACTTATTTGGATGTCACATAATTGAATAGAAAAGAAACAGGATTTCCTGACCAGGATTATACTTGAAATTACGATTTTCCACTTCCGAGTCGCGTATAATTTTGATTATGCGCCAAATTTGATGAAACAAACTGACAACCATCAGTCGTTGGCGTCCGATGTTCGCAGTGGCGTAACTTTAAATTTTAGGCCCGTGAGCAAGAGCTTTGATGTGCCCCTCGATTGAGAGGTGTGCGATTTAAAAACAAAATTTAGTCGCAAAATAATGCAGTTTAAGGGGGAGTCCAAAGCATTTTGTGCCCCCCCGTTATTTACGCCATTATCCAAACCTCCAGAGACCCTAGGTTGCACACACATTTCTTCACATTTTAGGGTGTTCAGCGGGCTATCCACCCTAGAAAATAGAAAAACACTTCAAAATGAGATAAAATTAAGTTAATTTATCAATGCATTGGTATTATGTAGTTTCTGTCCTTAAAAAATCTTTCCCTGAGTTGGACGGTACCTTTATAATATTCTAATTAAACAATTGAAAAACCGGGCGCTATAGAATACCCCCCATCCGTAATAAGCAAAATATGTTTTCTCAATAATTAAATTTGCGTCTTTATTAATTTTAAAAACTTATAATCGTTACTTCCTTGTACTGGGGGGTATTCCATCCTGTCACTCCTCAAGCCACTCCAGCTGGGCTTGGAGGTATAAAATATTCCGTTTGGTATGTAATTAAGCAAATAGAAGACAATTCAAGAATCAAACTTGCTTGGTTATCAATTTTAAAAAGTCGGCTTGTTGCTTACGTATACCTGGGGGGTATTCCATTCCCCCCGGTTTCACAGGGTTCCCAAAAGTATTTTGGATTATTAACTTGTATAACTTATAATATTTTTTTAAGTTACTAAAATGTAAATATTATTACATTCTTTCATTTATAGATTTTATTTTCCATAACTTGATAACAAATAATAAAACTTACATTTTAGTAATTTAAAAAATAAAACAAATTGGGTGTGAAACCGGGGGGTCTGGGGGGTATGGAATACCCCCCAGGTATACGTAAGCAACAAGCCGACTTTTTAAAATTGATAACCAAGCAAGTTTAATTTTTGAATTGTCTTCTTTTTGCTTACATACCAAACGGAATATTTTATACCTCCAAGCCCAGCTGGAGTGGCTTGAGGAGTGACCAGATCGGGGTGAAGCTGAAAACCGGGGGCAGTTCAATGGGCTCGTTATAGAGGCCTAAGTGCGTGTAAGTTTATCTTACCCTCTACAATAAATCCAGACCCCCAAACCCACTTGGCCCACAATGGTACGTTGTGTCAAGTTTGAAGAGAATCATCGGTAACCATGGCAACGATATTTGCTTTTAAAACAAATTTTAAAAAAGGGGTCTGGGGGTATGGAATACCCCCCAGCACAAGGAAGGGTACACAACAATTCGGCACCGTTCTACTCGACACCGCACCACTCGGCACCGGGAAAACTCTTTTATTAACAAAAAAATCGTTTCCTAATACTAACCTAAGCTCGACCAGTGGATTCCAGTTGCGGAGTCTTCCGGTGCCAAATTGGGAAGTGCTGAGTTGTCTCTTTCCGGCCTGCACAGGTGCTTTTTACCCTTGTTTATGAATTTTTTTACTTTACATTGCTTTGGGCCCCTAAGATTTTACGAACCGTGTTCATTCGCAGACCGCGCACACTGGTAGTTACGCTACTGGATGTTCGAGCGATTGTTGTTTAACGTTGGTTTGCCGGTTCTCAGTTTAATGATATGCATACAGTGGATGTCCAATGCTGGTACAGTATGGGTTTTGTTTTGACAACCAGTCCTTGGTGTCCGATGTTCGAATCGACGGCCGGCGTTAAGCGAATGCTGTTTAACAGTTGCTTTACCAGTGCTGAGCTTAAGGATCGCCATACAGTGGATGGCCAATGCTGGGTTAGTATCGTCAACGCTGGTCGCCAGCCGTAAAGGCGACGTTATTATTTTAGCTTTGGGCCAGTGGTATTGCCAACAGTTGGCCAACCAACGTGCACTTTCGGACCAATGCTGGGCCAATTGTAAATATTTTCCTTGGTAACCATGAGTCTTAGATAATATTATTCGTAATTATTTATAATTACTTGCAATTACCTGTATTTACCAAAAGTTCCAAGACTGACTTTTTTTCATGGTAACCCGTGGTAACCCTTTAAAACATTTTAAGACAATCCTGGTTTCCTGGCTCTAGAATTCAATAATATTGTAGAATTTGTATAGGATGCAGCCAAAAAACTTGTCATCAATCTACTATTTTTGTGTGTTAAATTTAGGTTATTAAATTCGTCATTGTTACTTTATTTACTTTATTGAGAGTTAAAACGGGCCCACATAGTTGGGGCGCAAAATAAGTTAGGGGCTTAGCTATTCAAAAATGAGATATAATTAATTATTTATTTACTTTATGTTGATGCAAAAAATATTATCCTGACCTGGAAGGCACTTTTAAAAGTAAATAATCAGAAAATCGGGGGGTTGGGGGGGGGGGTATGGAATACCCCCCAGCTGTAAGTAAGAAAAATTATGTTTCTTTTAAGAATTAAATTTGCGTCTTTGTCAATTTTGAAACGTCCGTCATCTAATACTTCCTTGTGCTGGAAGGTATTCCATACCCCCCAGACCCCCCGGTTTCACACCCATCAGTAAGTAGACAGATGTTTCCTTAAAAATTATATTTGTATCTATACGTCAATTTTGAATCGTCATCTCTTTTCTTCCTTATGTTGGAGGGTATTCCATACCCCCCGGACGATCCCTCCCCTACGAGGTTTCATTGCCTTTTCTTCATATTTAAAATTGCATTATTTATGTTATCTTTTTCTGTGTAACAAATATAAAATGCATGTCAGGTAAAGACATAATATTTTAAAATGTTACCATTACTAAAGAAACCAAGCAGAATATACTAAATTTCTGTAAAGTTTAATATTGTAGCAGGGTAATTTTCGAAGAACGTCTTAGATAATATTATTCGTAATTATTTATAATTACTTGCAATTACCTGTATTTACCAAAATTGGAATTTTTATTGCAGTTAATTCCGCTTATTTCAAAATAATACGAGTAATATAAATGAAGAAGTGAGTATTTTTTAAGGTTTCAGGCACAGCACCTCGCTTTTTGATAGAAATACTTTAGCTGCAGCTGTAAATTCACCTATCGGTTGACTCCAAATTTCATATTTAAAATATTCGTCCTAGTTTAGCAGTCCAGAGTGGTTGGAAGTTTTTATTTAAATTTTCAAATAATATTAAACGCCCTACTTACCGTCAAGGTAAAACGATGAGCACCGATGCAATTTGCAATAAATTTATTCATATATTCAAAATAGTAGACATTAGCATAAAACAATAGGCCCTACTTTTAACTTCGACAATGCAAAACATGATTTTGCCACTTTCTGTTTCGTGAGGTGTCAGTGAAGCTCCCGGATCTGACTTGCAAATGTCCGCATAGCTGATACCAATTCACGTTTCAATTTCTCTTACTGAATGTGTAATGCGGTTTTCCGTGACGGAAAACCAAACTACGTGATTTTTGTACAAGTTATTAAAAACTTTGACGACCAAATGAAATTTTCACACGTTTACCAAGTTCCAATAAATTCAAATTGAGTTCGTTTCGTAAAGAAAGGAACTTGGTAAATATGAGCGAATATGTTCAAACAAAAAATTAGCGTGTGGAAAGCGATTTTCCAATTTTCAAACAAAATCGTCATGCAAACAAGCACTAGGATGGTCGCAAGTTTGAATAGATGGGTTCGGATTAGAGCAGAATGGACAAAGGGATTCCGATTCATTTACTTCCCTCGATTTGTGTAACTTTGCTGTTTGTTCGAGTAAGTGCAAACAGGACAGGTAATCGCAAGGTTATCTCCACATGGAAAATTAAAAATAAATTAATTTCATTCTCGGGCGCCATCGAGAGAGCTTTAAATTGCGACTATTTTTAGGTTAATAACAATAAAAGTTAAGACGAAAGATATAAAAATTATTACTCTAAAGTTTGAATGAAGTTATTTTTAGTTACGCTGCTGGCACTAATTAAACAAGTTTAATTTTAAATGCATTTTTCTCTTGACTTGCGGGACACACTTTTTCTCTTTAATCACCCGAGTATGAAATCTTAAAGTTAAGCTTTTTATATTCGTTCTCATTAATCTCGACAACACTTGATGTAGCAGATAATGAATAGGCAAGCAGGGAGCAACAAACGTCCTAACTGCATTTACACCTTCACATCGCACTAATTGAATTTAACGCTCATTAATAATTAGTACGATGATACTCCCATGCAGATTACTTCGATAATAAAACTTTCATAATTTGTTAATTTAACCGTGAAATTTATCACCTATTTGTTATGCTTTATGGTAATTGGAAATCAAAATGCAAAATTTAATCTGTAATTTAAATTTTGCACAATTATCATTGAGAATTTATGTATCTACCTATATATTTTCTATGTACTACAAGCATTTCGGTTTCACTTTCAATCGATAGTTTAAACGTGTAATTAAATAATTTGGAAATTTTTATCCTTTCAACATTTTGTACTCTGTTTACATTGTATTTGTTGTTTATAAAAATATTAAATAAACCACATCTGTTAAAATTAAGTATTTTCCATTCCAGCACCACAAAGAGAATTTGTCCAATAATTTAATTTACCTTTAGGAATTTTTCATATTCGCCAAGGAAAGCTAAATCAAATTAAATTATTCTAAAATAAAAAAATTCTGTTTAAAAAAAAAGCAGATCAAAGTTGTTTGTTTACTTTAATTATTTTTCATTCTTGACCACCATCGCAATTTTCCTCATAAAATTTTTAATAACGTTTATTATTTGTTCGATCAAAAAACAAACAGGAAAATTGTATTTAATTGGCAATAAAGCTTAAACGTAAAATCCAATAGAAAACAATTTACGATTTAGAAAAAATGAGTGAATAGTGCACCAGAGAGACGGCTAAGTTGTGTAAGGGTAGTTTTGTGTTACTAGAAAACTCAAAGTACCGATAAAGCCCACTTAATGAAAAAAATATGGACACACGAAATCGTTTTTATTATACAAACCGTAATTACGTTTTAACACAATAAAACGTTAAAAGCATTAAGTATTGCGTGAAATTTTGTTGAATGGGCAGATTTTATAGTAAACGATGAAGTTGTGACCCAGAGGCCCTGGAGTGCCCTATGAACTTACCCTGCTTACCCTTAGTTCAGATCCCGTCTACCCGCCCCTCGTGTTATAATAATTATCAATGAGACCCTGGAGATTAGACGTTATTACCCCTACCCAGGTTACTACATCTACAGATGGCTCACAGCCATATTGTTTGTTAAATAAAACAATTCGCAATGAATATTAATCGACCAAAATATTATTCCATCCGTCAATACGACGGCGGCGGCGACGGACGCAAAGCGCGGCGGTCAAAATAAACCAACGTGATTTTTTAATATTATTATGACGAAGTATTAAGCACTAACACGAAACAGCCGCACATCAGCGCTTATTGTAATAGAAGATTAAGCCTTTTTGGCATGTGGACTAACTCGCTGGATGGGATTATGAGCTTAGCTAGACCAAACGCCCTTAATCGATCATTAATGTTTCAACCCTCTCTATAATATCATAAACTAATTTAATATCGACTCAACCTAACCGTAAAATTTGTGGAAATAGCAATCGGATTCCATAACATTTTTTTTACAGAAATCTAAAACCTAAGCTCTTGTACAAATATTTCTCGCCTCCGGCATTTTTAAATACAATTTTTTTTATTTACAGTTTGTAATCATGTTTATTTTACTTACATAATGGTATTTTTGTTACTTAAATTTATTAAAATATTAAAAACCAACGGTGAATGTGGAAAACTACCAGTTTTTCAAAGCATTCGATTCAATTTCGGGCAAAGCAAATTCTTCTGGCCGTCTCCATATTTTCATGATTAAGTGTTAAACTGTAGGTCTCCTATGTGTTGGGATAGAAAACGAAATTTCTACATGTTAAATGTAAAAGGGATTGTTAACTTACAAACAAGGGTGAACCAAAGAAGTAGTGTTCAGAGTAGCGTGGTCCAGTTTAGGTAGCAACGAGGGTACGAATATATAGAATAAGATAGAGCATTGACCGTACCATGGTCGAATCTTGTAACGAGTAATTAGTAAATTATATTTCGATGTCACATTTTATTAATTCGAATTAACGAAGTAAATCCTATATGTGATGGTGCCCCATAGGGAATTCGCATTTTTAACGATTATGTGTAAACGATTTAAAGGTGTATTTGTGATTGGTGTTGAAAAAAATATTTTATCAGTTCATAATTTTATTCAATTCATTAACTCGCACGCAGATCCCTTGAGTTTACCAATAACAAAATTATTTTAACTTTAATAATTATATTATTGAGATACCTAAACTGTGATTTGATTATTTACTTGAATAACATTTGGTAACAAAAATTTAATTTACAGTACCTAACCTTAAAATTTACGAATAAAATTTTCGCTCTATCATAATCATGCATGAATTTTTACTGAATGATTGATTATTATTATTTGTTGGAACGCGATTGCTGTACTATCAGTCATATGTATGAGGAAGCTTTACAAACAGAAAAAGAGACAGACTATGACATTTTTACGATTAAGGCCGCACTTAAACTTATTTTACTTTAACCTTAAATGAATGAATTACAGAGATCAAAGCGCAGGCGTAGTTTTGTAAAACAAATAACTTTAATATTATAATAGTACACTTATAAAATTCCAGTTTCATCTGTCTGTCTGTTAGTAACGCAACAACTTTATGAGGGAGTTTTCGTCAGGCCGATTTATATTAGCATAATATAAAAAGCAAGTGTTATTTTTATGGTTCACTAAATTTATTATGTAATTTTACTTCTATAAAAGCAATAAATAAAGTTTATTTTCTAGATATCAATATAAATTGTTGACAACTGCAGTTTATTACTTTTTAAATGAAGGGGGAAACTGGGGCATCTTGGAACATTTTTAACTTTTTATATATTTTTCAAACTTGCTTGTTTCTTTCACCTTAATGTATCAATCCCCACTCTATGAGGTGAAAGACCGAACAAATCTGGGCCTAATGTGAAGTGGAAAATTTATTATATTGAGGTTATTTTTCCACCACAACCAAGACTTTCGCATATTTAGTGGTGTAACTTCAAATTTTAGGCCCAGGAGCAATAGCTTTGACGGGCCCCTCGACTGAGAGGTGTGCGATTTAAAAACAAGATTTAGTCACAAAATAATGCAGTGAGAGGTCCAAAGCATTCGGCCTGAAACCATTCCCCCCTCTGCCCCCCCGTTATTTACGCCATTATTCATACCTCCGCAGACCCTAGGTTGCACATAATTTGATAATATTATTAGTAAAACAATTGAAAACTCGGTGCTATGCAATACCCCCCCCCCCCCGCCTTAATAAGCAAATTAAGATTTCTCAAGAATTAAAATTCTTACCCCCATGGGTATGTAAGCAAAAAGAAGACAATTCAAGAATCAAACTTGCTTGGTTATCAATTTTAAAAAGTCGACTTATTGCTTACGTATACCTGGGGGGTATTCCATACCCCCCAGACCCCCCGGTTTCACGTCCGTTTCAAGGGAATACATTTATTTTAGTTTAACAATGTTTTTAATTGTATAAATAGATATTTAAATTAAACGTACCCGTGGCAAGCTGTTTAATTTGCACAACACCCGGCCCGTTCAAATAAAAGATGTTTTTAAGTAAAAAATTAATTAAAACATTGTTAAACCAAAACAAATCTGAAATGGGCATGAAACCGGGGGGTCTGGGGGGTATCGAATACCCCCAGGCATACGTAAGAAATAAGCTGACTTTTTAAAATTGATAACTAAGCAAATTTGATTCTTGGACAAGGAAGTAACGATGTAACTTTTCAAAATTTGTATGCCCTTGAAATGGGCGTGAAACCGGGGGGTCTGGGGGGTATGGAATACCCCCCAGGTATACGCAAGCAACAAGCCGACTTGTTAAAATTGATAACCAAGCAAGTTTGATTTTTGAATTGTCTTCTTGTTGCTTACATACCAAACTATACGAACCAATAAAAACAAACTTATTCCCATAAAATGGACGTGAAACCGGGGGGTCTGGGGGGTATGGAAATACGCAAGTAACAAGCCGACTTTTTAAAATTGATAACCGAGCAAGTTTGATTCGTGAATTGTTTTCTTTTTGCCCCCCCCCCCCCCCAGCACAAGGAAGGGTACACAACAACGACGATCTCTCTTTTAACGGTCCCTTCATTTAAAAAAATCGTTTCCTAACATTAACCTAAGCTCTACCGGTGGATACCCGTTGCCGATTTCATCCAGTGCGGAGTTGTCCGTTTACGGCTTGTACATGCGCTTTTTACCCTTGTTTAAGAATTTTCTACTTTACATTGGCTCGGGCCCCGAAGATTTTATGGGCCGTGTTTATTCGAACACCGCGCACACTGGTAGTTAACCGAAGGTTGAGCAACCACAATTTTTAGAACATGGTGGTGGCAATATCGCATGATAAATTAAGATACTTAATACCAGTGGTTCTCAACCTCTTTTAAGTATTCCTTAGCATGTTAGATGTATCTCAGGTACCCTTTAGGGGTGTATTTTTTAAAGGTTTGTATCATAAATTCAAATTTGTTGATCTCATCAACAGGCGACGTTCTGGGAAAATAATAACAGTGCGGCCTTCAGGCCGCACAGTCTGAGAAATCTAATATGAATATATTTTCTTAAATCGTAATGTATTTTTATTAATAATCGGAAATTGCTGGAATAACTAATAAATAAAATAGTTAAATTAAGACTATGATAAAATGATAACTTTGATATTTGAGCTACAAGAAAATTAATATATTGATCGACAAAAAATTATTTATACTGATCATAATTTTGTCTATAGGGATAGATACAGATCACCTTAATTCTAATCCTTAATCCGCTATTATAAAGATATCCAGAAGTACTTCGTGTACCTCCAAGAGTACGCATACTTACGATTACGAACCACTGCGCGATTTAATGGTTCAATAGTAGGGGAAGTCGGAGTTGTATGGCAAACTTTTTAGATTAATTGCATTTTCTCAGTATAATTATATTACTATTATAATATTGCACCCTACTAGATCGTCTTATAATAAATTAATAAAATGAATTGATGGGTGGGGAATTTTCTAAATAAAGAACGATCAGCAAAGACACTTTGTAAAATGCACAGACTAGCTAGGACTCTTTTATTGCTCGTTAGATTAACTTCTAACTAAAAAATTACAAAAATTACGATTACAAAATAATAAATGTTTTTAGTACCTTAAAAATATTTCTTTTCAAATATGCGGTGGCTGAGTTTCACTTGATATCGAACTCTCCAGTGCGACTGAATTTATATCTATAAAAACTCAAAATCGGTACGTCGAAACCAATTTTATCATCTTCTAAATAATTAAATAAGCAATTTCTTTTATCCTCAGGTAAATACATACTGAATAACCAAGTGAGTTGGATTCTAACCTCAAAAGTTTTACTCCAACATTTAATTTTTTAATTTTAATTTTCATCCAGGAAATAATAACTCAAAGTTGATCATTTACCAAAATAGCAACAGATGATCATCCACGCTCCAAATATTTCGCTAATTGTAAAATGGTCGACCAAATTTTCACCATGAAGTCGCACTATCAAAATTTCAAAAAAAAAATGGCATGTAAATAACTCAATAATCTCTCGTATACAGGAATAATTCTAAGAATCAATCGCAAGTTTGATTCCAGAACAACTCAAAAAAGCTTCTCAAAATTGTAAAATTATGTTTTTCTTCCAACTTAAACATAGAATTAACAAACTAAATATTTCAATTGCATCGCCCTGCGCATTTCGCTACTGTTTCCAATATCGAATAGAATACGACAATATATTTAAAGTTAAATTTTAAGTTAGGCCGGCGTTTGCGGTGGTTTTCTACTGTAATTTTGATCTGAACGGATTTGAATAGATTTATACTCACTTATCCAGCTGTACGACTAGATAATGTGAGCATGAACTAATTAAATTTTCTTATTTTTGCGAGTCTTAATGCGATGAAGAATAAGAAATAAATTTTAGAATATCATGTAAAAAATATTTATTTTCGTTTCGAAGCAACTTCCACCCCAGGTTGGCGCTACCCGCTGAAAAATACTGCATTTTTACAAAAATCCTCTTTAAATATTTAAACATAATTTACTACTCCGAAACTTGATTACGAGTAAATAAATTTTCTTTATCTCGAAGAAAATTTTATTCTGCTATTTAATTGTGGTGTTTCTTCTGCGCAATTTGTCCACTTTCCCAAATTTCTTAACAAATCTAAAATCTAATCTTATGGAAGGAAAACTATTGACTGGGTTCGTTTCGGTTATTTATAAAGATCCCCGTTTTTGCTCACTTTTGTTTCTATCCGTTCGGTTTTATTCCTTAAGAAAGGGAAACTTAAATAGTGCTATTTCGACCCTTGTCATCAAATGAGGGATGATTGACCCTTACTAAAACGTCTCCTCGGACTTATCAAAATCACTGTTTCGATGAATGCACACACGATTCACGAGATTTTTTATTTATCTCGAGCTTTTCAATTCTTTACAAAATTATTATTGTAGCCTAGTTTTTCTTTTAAATTAAATATTCTTTATATCTTTGTGTATTTCTTTGAAGTTGCAAAAAAACTTTTCAAACGTCTTGAGAAAGTTTATCTGGACTGAAATAGCACGTAAATATATAAAAAGTACTCTGCAACAGAAATTCGAACTGACGGGCAGCCAAACCGGCCGTCTACTTAAGGCTCTTGGGACTTGAAAACAAATAAAAGCGAGTAGAGTTGAGCTGGCTAGTATAATAGATTATAAAAAATGAAATACGGAAAGTTTGGGAAATATCAAGTGAAATGCAATTTTAACACAAATTTAACAGACGTATAATTTTTCTTAAAATTCGTCATAAAGCCGGACGCACACAGCGTCCCGAGTTTTAATAGACCGTCTCCTAAGAGGGGACAAAGTTGATAAGCTTCTTTGGGAATGGAATAGTTCGAACAAAAGCAATATAAGAGTATAGATAAACACTTCTTGAAGAAAGAAATAAAACCCAACCAAGGACGTAATTCAAACAGTAATAAACCTAATACTGTGGTAGTACATCGAATTTATTGGTTTTTATCGCATTTTCGAGTTTAAAATAGTAAAAATACATACGAACTAAACTGCTGAAAAATTGGAAACCTTTTATGAAGTTTCCGGAAGATTACAACGTCCGGAAGCGCTCTTCCGTTCGAGTTCGACTTTATAATAAGTTTATTTGAAAATTCTTAGTGGTGGAGCGGTGTAATTTCTCCCCGAACAGCAATTAAAGAGAAAATATACAATGCACCGGAAAAAAAGTTTAAAAACATAATTAGAGTTACAAGTTTTGCGGATATTTAGCCCGTGGGAATCAACCCTTTGATAGTATTTTAACCTGTACCATATTTCCTAACTTCATAAATATTAATTACCCTTTACACTACCCCCTATTGTTATAAAATGATTGTATCGATTGCCAACTTTGTTTATTTAATATTAAAGTTTCAATTTTGCAAAAATTTAGTAGCAGCGCTGCGCTCTTAATGAACAATAGCCAAGATGCTGGGTTAATTTGTGGATGATATTTGCATTTAAATTAATAAAATTATCGGAATAACGTACCACGTTATTAACCCACATTTACATACTTTAATTTGGTAGCTTCGTAGGGAGTAACTTATAAAATTGTAAAGTTATCTGTATACACGAGGTGCGATCAAGAAGTTTTTACCAACGGATACTCAAATTATGATGGTTCCGAAAAATTAATTATTTTATGGTGTAGTACATAATCAACCATCCGAGCGATCTATTAATCAAATTAAAGCACAAACAAGACAAAAACTGTGCGTACCGAAGAAGATATCGTTGTTATAGACGCCAGTAGAAGATCTAAATTTATCAATTCGTCACATGCATCCACTAGGTGGAAAATTTTGCGTAAGGATCTTGGTCTGATACTTTACAAAATCCAGTTCGTGCAAGAAATGAAGACGAAGGCCATCGTTTGCATCGAAAATCAATTATTACAAGTTGACTTTGTGATTTGCCGCAAAATTTTGTTTAGAGAGAGCGATGATCACTGATTATTTCTTTCCGAATTTTGATCCGGCGATGTGGTTCCAACTGGTCGGTGCCACATGCCATGCAGCCTTCGCTGCATAATTATAATTCTCTCGTGTTTAGTTCACATTAACGAAATTTTTGTATCATTAATATTTTCAATTAACAAATACCTTGAAAACTTGTTAATGGAAAAAGTGGATTGTGGAACCATATTTTAAATTTGCTTTATTTAGTGTTCACCATTATCTGAACATGTTCAAAATATTGGTAATTTTTTCTTGCCTCTCGATAATCATATATTCTGATGATCTGCTTTCCAAAGTACTGTTATTCGTATGTGAGTATTACAAAATCTGTTTTATCGCTAATTAGTTTCAGCAACATGATTATGATATAAAATTTACTTGGATAGAATTGATCGACTATAATAAAACAATTTTCAAAGATTTAAAAATTCGTATATTTAAATATAACAGATCCACTGCTGCAGTAAATACTACCTATGTATATCGAATGCAACTGGATCATTCTAAAACAATCGTAAAATAAACAATTATTAACCTAGGCTGAATTAAATTTTCTTAATGTATAATTTTCAGGCAGTCTTTCAGTTCTATAAATTTTTGAGTAATGAATACCGAAAAATTGCAATGCGTTTTCAATTAGGTGTATGCAATGCACTTGCACGAAATGCAGGTGGATTTCGTGATGCCCTCAGATGTGGAAATATGACTGATTGCTATGCTCAGAAGGTTACAATAACTAAACTTTCAAGTTCACTCAGTTGATGTTATGTAATTTATAGGATCGAGTTTACCACGTTTGTAATGCAGTCCCAGATAAGTCAAAATATCCTCCATTTATTCCTAATGGTCAATACAAAATAAAAATTAAGGTGACAAACGGAAATGCAACGCTTTTTGTGACAAATGCGTATGGGGAAGTATTTCGCCCAATTAAAATACATTAATGGAACACAATTATTTAAACATAACTGTTTTAATTTCTTAGATCACAGTATTAGCTGAGTAAATTAAGAATATACCTACCATAAAACGGGGCTACTTGGATCACCTAACTTAAGCAAGAAGTTCAAAATTTTAAAGAAAACTTAAAAATAATATCATGGGGTGCCCAAATAGCCCTAGATTATGATATTTTATTTGCTTAACAAGCACTTGAATATAATTATTTTAATTATGTATAGATTGCGGATTACAAAATTTGTTTCTAATAAAGCACAATTGTATTGGATTTTGTATCAGATATACTGCGCCGGTTTTGGCTCACTTCCGCTCCGAAATTTGTAAGTCCAAATGTTTTAGTTTTGCGCATGCGCTAGTAGAATTCCAATCTTACAGGTGTTCATTAAGGACATACCATTACATGGGGTTGCAATGTTTATTTTTGGATCATTATTTACACAGGCATATTTTATAACCCTAGGACCATAATGATAGGTATATCTCTCATTGGTGCATGGTCTAAAGGGTTATAAAATCTTCCTGAGTAAATAACGCAAATCAAAAACTAAACATTACAACCCCATGTAATGGTATGTCCTTCATGAACATCTGCAAGATTGGAATTCTACCAACGCATGAGCAGACTAAAAAATTTGGACTTCGGAGCGAAAATGAGGCAAAACCGGCGCAGTATATCTACTTGTAGCAGAAAGATTTTCTTGCCTTACCCTGTGTAAGGTATTTATTTTTATCACCTAGCACAAATCTCACGAATAATTGTCAAATTAATGTAAGAGTAAGTAAATGTTCAAACACGTAAATACGAAAATCGCATTTACCACGATATAATAGCGGGGAAACGAACAGGAAGCTAAAATAGGACTTAGCTGGAAAAACTGGTAGAGAGTTACAAATTAGCAATTTAACATAGTTTCATATCCTGAACAATACTATGGAGTATCGATAACTAGTTAGCTTTGACCATTTGGACCAAAGGCTCTGAGGATATCATTCGAACGCCTCGATAGCATTGGTCAGGTTGATTTGAACAAGAAAAAGCATTTCTGCAAAATGGACTCCCAAATTCTTTAACTCAGATGAGCGAGTAGGACTGCAAACAATACTTTGCTAAAAGATTCGGAATGATCCTTTTCTTCAGCCTACCCTAGTCCACTCCTGGACCATAGGCCTCTCCAGTAATGGAGGTTTTGGCCATAACTCACCACGCTGGCCAGACGGGTTGGTGAGTAGTCCCCATATCGAATTTTGGACTATAGTTGTTTTACATCCAGTAGCAGCTTGCTAGGCTAACCATCAGATGTGCATATAGCCCTGTTTTATGTTAACTGTGGAAATTCGTCAACTTAGGGGGACCGTCGGCTTAACGTGCCCTCTGAAGCACGGAGACTTGGTCATAAGAAAGTTTGAATCTCCCCAGGTTTGAAAACGGTACCCCGCATTCGCACCCAACTACGTTAGCTGCAAGGCAATGTCTGTCTCTCCTCCTGAGAGATCCTCGAATGAGTTTTCTTCTGCAAGGCAATGCGCCAGCACACAAATCGCACATTGCCATCAATAAGCATCTTGCTTTGGAGGGTTTGAATTGGTGAAATACCCCCTTTATTCACATAAATAAGTTACCTTGCGAATAATTATATATTTCCTACTAAACAAACAAAAACTTTGGAAGATAGAAAAGTTTCTTCTACCGAAGACGGGAAATTTGTTAAAACAGTGAAAGCTGTGGAAATTTGATCTGCAAACCTAAAGGAAACATTTTTTTGAAGGGTTAGGGTTACTAAAGGTTCACTGTAAAAAGCATGTTGAATTAAGGGGGCTCTGTAAATTGCTAAAATAATTTCATTGTTGAAGAAATAGCTCCCAAAATAAGTTATTTTATTAATTTTGAATTCTTTCGGAGACGGTCATTGCCTTGCAGCTAACGCAGTTGGATGCAAATGCGGGGCACCGGCTTCAAACCTGGCGAGAGTCAAACTTTCTTATGATTGGTCTCCGTGCTTCGGAAGGCACGTTAAGCCGGTGGTCCCCTGGGTTAGTGAATTGCCACCATTAACATAAAAACCAGGATACATGGCACATCTGAAGGCAAGTCTAGCAAGCTACCTAATGGATGTAAAATTTGTATATGCTCACAGAACCAACACTGCCAAGGAAACGACTCAGATGTTGGTAATAACAAGCCTTAAGACTTAAACTAAGAAGAAGAAGAAGAAAAATTCTTTCGATTTGTCATTAAATTCTCTATCGAATGAACTTGAAGACTATAAACACTAAGAATATATTGAACATTTCCATTTTAGTTCGAGAACCTTAATTGGGCCCATAAGATAATATAAATAGTTATTAAAAAACCTCAACAGGATCTCATGGATATCTGTAGAATGAAACGTTTAAGCTCTGGGCTAATATCAAAAAATGTCGATTTGTTTTGGCAATAATCGATTATATCATCATACAGTCGTTTTGCTTCTTAACAGAGGCGTAGTGACCACAAATGTTGGTAGGGTAGTTACCCTTCTCCATAGTCCACAGATCAATTTCTGGACCTTTTAGATCGTTAACATTTAAGGATTATCTTGGCATATTACTATCGTTGGGTTGTCATTGCCTTCCGAGGGGGAACGGTCAGAATATTTAGCGTTCATAATCAACTCACGTGTCCACTATGCTCTGACCGTCCTCAATCGATTGTATAGTTTAGATATTTTAGGTCTGATTTGCCACCGATGCTGGATTGTGTTCACGGTCTATGTGCTCGGTGTAAATATTTACAGAAACGCTTGGAAAAGTGGGAAAAAAACACCTTGTGCTACTGTCATCATCAAACTAATGTCACGGTTTAGGGGTTTATATTTTTGAGTTATATTTTGAGGGGCCTCATAGATGCCGGTTTAATTTTTTGAATGTTTGCTTAAATTTGAAAATTTATTGTAAAGTTTTGAAAGTGTATGCGACGCCCCTGGTGGAATGGAAAAGGTAGAGGGTCGAATAAATTTCATAAAAAGGGATCCTGCGGACGACTAATTTTGAATTGCGAGAAAGTTGGTAAAATTTTAGTTATTTTGGAAAGAGATAACAATAAATTTGATAAAATAATAAAAGTGTGACTTACTTTGCTTGCTATTTAAAAAATAGAAGAACTGTAAAAATTGAATTATATTGGAGACAAAAATTAGGCTATTTAGAAGTTATAAATCCGAAGATTCGAAAAAGTTTCAAGAGCAATAATTTATTTTTGGAAAAATTTTATTTTAGTTTTTAGAAATTGGAGGTTGGATTTATAAGATTTCATTTGACGCGACAACGTGGGGCTGGAAAAACTTGATTATCATTAAATATAGAGGAAGATTAATTCGTAATAGTTTTCCAAGTTTGAACTAGATTTGCATTAATGTAAACATATGACATCATTTAGCACATGAATATTAGGGCATAGTTTTGAATGTCCATAAAATTAGTAAAATTTAAATAAGGGAAAACAGTAAATATTTAAATATGGCGCTAATAGATCAGTGGAAGCTGATGATGCTGAAAATGGATGAAAAGTTTAAAGAGCAATAAAGGGAATTTGACAAAATATAAAAGGTAGTAGGGGTAGTAGTAAGGAAGAAGTTGCAGTGGTAACACGTAACAAGTACTCTTAAGGAATAACAAGCTGAATTTAAGGTGCAGAGCCCAATCAATTTTTTAAAGTAGATGAAGAATTGCTCCAAAATGAGAACTCCCCACGAAATTTAGTTTCTCAATTAGGAATAAGATTGTCTCAAAATAAAGTTTTGGAAGGAAAGCTAGATTCTCAAGTAGCGGAGGTCGTAGATGGGAAAGCTCACGGATTGTCCTAAAATTGATCCTGATGTAAAGGAAAAAGAGGTTTGAGAAAGCGAAATCTGCTTTAGTAAAAAGGGTGAATTTTTTAAAAGTTGATAATCTTGATCCAATAATTTTGAGGACTGACATTAATTTATCAAATAGTTTTGATTACGTGAAGGGCCGAATGGCTATGGACAATTTTAAAACAGTAGAGCAATTACCCGTTTTAATGAAAAATTTTGAAAGATTATTGCGAAGAGATAAGAAAATAATAAGATTTTTGAGTGAAATGTAGTGAGATAATTCTCCTTATAAACTTTTGAGTATTATTTCGGTTATGAGGGGAGATTTAAAATTTAGAGTTACTTGGCTGAGTTTTGTGATTTTGATGGTAGGCCCAGTAGTCGAAATTACCACAAATTTGATGATAAAATTACTATCAATAACATGATAAGAAACTTTTTTGGTATATAAAATTAAGGATTGCTCTGTAAATAAGGGTTGCATACCTTTGATTTTAATTAACCTTCAGAAGAAAGATCATAAAGAGAGTAAATGATTTTCTACCGGTACTATAAATTTAATTTTTATTAAATTAAGGATTAATGAATTATAGATAAAATTTTACGAATCGATTTGTATTACGAGACGACAATGTTGATTCTTTTGTTCGAATCATTCCATTTTTCTTTACAAAAGCATCGGGGCATTTGATGTCGTATTCTTTTTGCTGTGACAAACAGTAACGTTTACATTGAGAGATTCAATTAAAAATTTGAATTTATTAATTTTGTGTTTCATTAAAAGGAAAAGATAATTTTTTGTTGTTGTTATAGTTTCGATATTATTGAAGCTCTTTCAACAGATTAGTTAATTGTAAAGAGGAAACTGAAAATAAAACAATTTTTTGTAGCAATAATTAATTTTTATTTAAATTTTCATCGTGAATGCAAGGAGTAGAACAACGATTTGTTTATAGTAAATGTCTTCTTGCATAAACGACAGAAGTAGTCAATCGGGACTTGCATTTGTGCCATATTTCAATAAAGGTATAAATAATAATATGTTGGTTTGTGTAAAGATAACAAAGCATGAAATTGTCTTTTCCAGGATTAAATTTTCTTTTCGTATAATTAAGAGTTTTATTAAATTAAAAGGTGTCGTTCGGAGTAAACGCTCACTTATTCAAAGAATATTATAAGAGTCATAGCTAGCCGGTACATTTATAGGGTGTATTTGCTAATCGTCTTATTTTTAAAACTGTCCTATTATTCAGATCATTTAATAAGACGATTACTAGTGCACAATGAATAATAATAACAAAGCAGTTCTGAAATTGTATTAATATCCTAACATTATATTTTGCTAAATTATAATTCTTTCGTGTTTAGTTCACATTAGCACAATTTTTTGTATCATTATAATATTTGCAATTAACACCGACATACCTTGAAAACTTGTTGATGTTAAATATGTTATGTGGAACCATATTTTAAAGCTTTATTTAGTTAGTGTTCAACATTTTCTGAACATGTTCAAAATATTAGTAATTTTATGTTGCCTCTCGGTAACCATATATTCCGAAGATTTGCTTTCCAAAGTACTTTTATTCGTATGTTAGTTTACAAAATTTGTTTTATCGCTAATTAGTTTCAGCAACATGATTATGAAATAAAATTTACTTGGTTTGAACTGATCGACTATAATAAAACTATTCTCAAAGATTTAAAATATCGTACTTTTAAATATAACAGATCAACTACTGCAGCAAATGTAACTATTGAATATCGAATGCAACTGGATCAATCTAAAACAATCGTAAAATAAACAATTATATTAAACCTAGGCTCAATTAAAATTTCTTAATGCAAATTTTTCAGGCAGTCTTTCAATTCTATAAATTCTTGAGTAATGAATTTCGAAAAATTGCAATGCGTTTCCAATTAGGTGTATGCAATGCCGTGGAGCAAAATGCAGGTGGATTACGTGATGCCCTCCGTTGCGGAAATATGACTGATTGCCATCTTCAGAAGGTAACAATAACTAACCATTCAAGTTCACTTTTGAAAAATGTGTAACTTATAGGATCGAGTTTACCACGTTTGTAATATAGTCCCAGATAAATCAAGATTTCCGCCATTGATTCCAAATGGTCAATACAAATGTAAAGTTAAGGTGATAAACGGAAACGCAATGCTGTTTGTGGTAAATGGTTATGGGGAAGTATCTCGGCCAATTAAAATACATTAATGGTAGACAATTAATGGCACAATTATTTAATCAGTTTTTTCTTAACTTAATATGCATTATTACCAGGGAATAGGGGCTAGTTAGATATCTTTAATTATGTATTGTCATATTATCTCTTGATGATAAAACGTAAAAAGAAAAATGAGCAAATAGCAAGGAGGAAATGCAGTTAATAAAGGACTCGCAATTTACCTACGGTATTGCGAGGTCGTATTTTGATTTTTGATTTTAAAAAGTGTATAATTTGGATTTCCTTTGAAATTTAGAAATAAAGAGTGATTGAAGAGTGTTGCGTTATCTTCTAGATTTGGTTAATTTGAAAAGAAGAAAGCTGGAAAAGTTTTTTTAAACAAAAAAGTGGAAGAAAAGTAGAATTTTGGTTGAATATTAGAAGGTCACGCGATAGCCGTGTGATAAATTTCCGACAAGCGAGCTGTCGCACATGATTGAAGATAATTCAACGTGTCGACTTAATTCTTAGAAACTGTTTATTTTAGAAAAGGTGGGGTTTGTTTTATTAGACTTCAGTATTTTGTATTGCTTATATTAAAAAAAAAAATTTCTAATAAAGCACAGCTGTATTATAACGATTTTTTTTGTCTCACCCTGTGTAAGGTATTTTTATCATCTGTCACAAATCACATGAGGAAATGTAAACATTTAAACAGAAAATGTAAGAGTAAATAAAATTACAAACAATTAAATATAAAATTAGTTCACCTCACATTCATCACGAAAAAAAGTAGGAAAATCAACGGGAAGTTAAATGGGACTTACCAGGAAATCCAACATTTCAATATTTCCAATTTTGTCGAAAAATTCCTCATCGAAAAACTTCAATCACACTTTTTTAACATGGAAATAATCTCTCGTGTTTAGATTACATTAAAATTACCCATAAATTGAAAATAATATTTTCAATCTAAATGTACATTAACAATATTATGCACATCTAAAGCTCACCTTGAAAATCATTTATAAGCCTGGAAAACAATTATGGAAAGCCATATTGTTTGTTGATTTTCAAGTTATATTGTATAACACTCAGTATTTCCTCAATATGTTCAAAGTTTTGGTTATCCTATGTTGCCTTTCGGTAATTATATATTCCGATTACCTCTCCAAGGTAATATTATTTTTATGTAAGTTTTAAAAATATGTTTTATTGTCAATTAGTTTCAGCAACATGATTACGACTTAAAATTTACCTGGTTAGAATTGGCAGATTATAACAAAACAGCTTACAAGTATTTCAAAGTTGTTACTTTTAAATATAACAGAACATTAATTTGAAGCAGCAAATTTGACGTGACAATTGAAAACGCAATTCGATCATTCAAAAACACAAGTAAAATTATAATAGATTACCATCCCTGTAGGGTATACTGAAATTCCTAATGCAATTTTCAGGTAGTTTTTCAAGTTTATAAATTTTTGAGCAATGAGTATCGAGAATTTGCAATTCATTTTCAAACAAGTTTCTGCAATATTTTTGAGCATAATATAGCTGGAGTTTTTGATGCCCTTCGTTGTGGAAATACGACTGATTGCTATTTTCAAAAGGTTAAATTAGCTAACATTTAAATTTGTAAGTAATTTTATTATTGATATTATTTAATTTATAGGATCGAGTGTACCACATTTGTAATGCATACCCAGATAAATCCAAATTGCCGCCACTTATTCCAAATGGTGATTATAAAGTTGAATTTAAAGGTATAAACCAAAATGCAATTCTTTTTGTTTTAAATGCTTATGGGAAAGTATCTCGTCCGATTAAAATACATTAAAAGTGACTTTAACCTGGCACTGGCTTATTTAAATTATTTTATTATAAATTATGTATTTTATCACTAAATTGCCTATTGCACTAAAATATTTTAAAATTGAAGTTTAAATAAAAAAATTTGTTAAATGGGTTTATGTGAAATAACAATTTTGTTACCTTACCTGTATTGTGAAAAACAGTAGAAATTCTATAGGTCTAAAAAAGTTAGTGGAGGTAAATAAAATATAAAGTTTAATCCGACATAAAAAGTAAACGATAAAAATAAATTATATGTTGTACAGGTAAATTTCAAATTTTCTTTTTACTATTATTTATTTAAAAAAAAATTGTTCTTTTTATACCATTAGAAAAGTTTTCTAAATGTACATTTTATTACTCAATAAAACAGATTAAATTTACTTATGTTTGTTAGGACCCCTAATTAGTTCCCACTTTCAAGTTGCGAATGTTGCTCGGAGCACAGCTGTATCGAAAAATGTTTGTTTCCTAAAAAGTAAAGGTAAAAAGGTAAACAATTAGGTATATCTGGAAGTGATAAAAGTATTTTTTTGTCAAAATTCAACTTCAGAAGTGAACAAAACTTTGTACGAAGGACTAAAATGTATTTAAATTCCACCTAATAGATTTTAAAAAATAAGAGAATAATAATAAAATTATATTGTTTTTTTAAACTTTATTTGTTATCCTGCTTTCTGCGTGTGAATACATCATATTACTCATTAGCAATATAAATTTATTTACCTTGGAAACGTATCATTAACTTTGTAAACAATATAATAACTATTTCATTTTATTTAAGCCTCAATTTATGTAAAAAATATAATTTACAACAAAACTGAAATGAAATTTTAAAACAAGTTAATTTTTAACTTGAAAAAGGGATGGTGGTAAAAAATCGTAAGATTTTAATCAAGAATGATTTTTATTAGAAAAAAGCCGGTCAGAAATGGCGACAATCAAGAAAATATTTGATTTTTGTCTTATTTTTACTTTAAAAGGCTGAAAAATGGACGTGGTAGAATGCTAACAACATTTTTATCATCTCAAGCTAAGTAAAAATATAATTAAATTAAAAATTAATAAAAACACGTCTAGAAAAATAATTAAAAAATTCTAAGGCTTAAGTGCCTTAAATATTTGATTTTTGTGCAATTTTTTATTTCAATTTTTTGAAAAATGTAAATAATCTTCAAATATTCTGCAACTTCCTGAAAATACCAATATTAGGATAGCAAAGACAGGAAAAATAATTTAAAAATTTCTAAGGCCTAAAGTGCCTTAAATATTCAGATAATTGTATTTCGGTGCGATTTTTTATTTAAATTTTTTGAAAAGTAAATTATATCTTCAAATATTCTGAAACTTCCTGAAAATACTAACATTAGTACTCCAAAGACCAGAAAAATAATTAAAAAATTCTAAGGCCTAAAGTGCTTTAAATATTTAGATAATTTTATTTCGGTGCGATTTTTTATTTAAATGTTTTGATAAAGTAAATTATATCTTCAAATATTCTAAAACTCTCTGAAAATACTAACATTAGTACAGAAAAGACAATAAAAATAATTAAAAAATTCTAAGGCCTAAATTGGCGTAAGTATTTAGATAATTTGATTTCGGTGTGATTTTTTTATTTAAAATTTTTGAAAAAACCTAATTATCTTCAAATATTCTGAAAGATTCTGAAAATACTAATATAAATACTGCAAAGACAATAAAAATAATTAAAAAATTGTAAGGCCTAAATTGCCTAAAATATTTAGATAATTTGATTTTAGTGCGATTTTATATTTAAATTTTTTAAGAAAAGTAAATTATTATCTTCAAATATTCTGCAACTTCCTGAAATTACTAATATTAGCCCAGCAAAGAGAGGAAAAATAATTAAAAAATTGTAAGGCCTAAATTGCCTTAAATATTTAGATAATTTGATTTTAGTGCGATTTTATATTTAAATTTTTTGAGAAAAGTAAATTATCTTCAAATATTCTGCAACTTTCTGAAATTACTAATATTAGCTGTACAAAGACAGGAAAAATAATTAAAAAATTCTAAAGCCTTAAAGTGCCTTAAATATTGAGATAATTTGATATCTGTATGATTTTTTATTTAAAATTTTTGAAAAAAACGAAAATTATTATCTTCAAATATTCTGAAAGATCCTGAAAATCCTGAAAAGACAATAAAAATAATTAAAAAATTCTAAGGCCAAGTTAGTCCAAATCACATTAAAAATTTAAATATAGAATTATACTAAAATTAACCAGCCAGTGTTTTGAAAATTTTAAAATAATATTGTATGTTTATTATCATATTATTTAGAAGTAATTCGCCTTAATAATCAGACTATTATTATCCTTTTTATACATAGTATTTTAAAATTTTAAGTCTGTTAAAGTATTTTTCCCATAACCATTTAAAACTAAACTTCAGCCTTATGTTCATAATAATCGATAATACTACAATTAATTAAAAATTTAAATTTAAATTAATGTAACCTTTTGCAAATAGCAATCAGGCATATTTACACAACAGTGCTAAATATATTATGCTCAAATAAAATTATAGAGATTTGTTTGAAAATAATTGCATAAATTAAATAAAATCACCAAGTTTTGAACATTTCAAATAAAAAGATTAAGTAAATGGATTCTTGTTTATTGCCTTGTGAATTTTTTTTATACTTGGGGGATTACAATTTTTAGGGTATCACAACTTGGGATTTTATTTTTTGAATTTCTTTAATACCTTTATTGCTAAAAACCCATAATGGTACCATCAGAGTTCGCGGTGATATCATTATTTAAACATTCGTGTTCAATGTATATTATAACGATTATACGAGTACTTAAATTTTATGTATTATTGCTATGAATTGAAATTGGGAAAATTTGAACCGTAACAAATTTTATTTTTGTTGTAATGCTTTAGTTTCCTTTGGTACTTGAGTGAAATATATGGATAAGTTATTTCCAAAATTCGGTTTCTGCTAGTAATTAATTTAAAGCATTTTTTAGTTTACATGACAAATATATGTATTATGTAATGTAAATGGAATATTTGTAATATTAAGGTAATGCACCCAAATGATAGTTTGCCAACCAGACAAAATACAATTATGTAACAATATCATTTGATGATTTTTATGTTGATTATTCCAGCTTTGAATATTATACCATAAACATGTTAAAAATACTAGTAATTCTATGTTGCCTCTCAATAACCATATTTTCTGATGATCTACTTTCTAAAGTAATTCTGATGGTATGTACTATGTATAAAAACAAAAATTATATAGCCTATTATAGTTTCACCAACATGATTATGATTTACAATTTACTTGGGCAGAAGTTGTCGACTATAATAAATCAGTTTACAAGTATTTCAAAATTTCGACATTTAAATTTAATAGATCGATTACGGCAGTTAACTTGTCATATGAAATGAAAATTGATTTGGATGAAACCAAAACCCATGTAAGATAAGTAACAAATCTGTGCTTAAAAGTTGCACAATTTGGATTTAACTTTGTACAACTTTTAAACACAAATTTTATTGTAGTCCTCGATTTCAATATTCCTTATTGTAAATTTTTCAGATTTTGATTCAAGTATACAAATTTTTGAGCAATGAGTATAGAATATTTCCAGCACATTTTCTAATAAATTACTGCAGTGGGCTTGAACATAATATAGGTGGATGTCGTGAGGTCTTAAGTCATTGTGGAAATATAACTCAAGAGTGTGAATTAAAAAAGGTTATAATTGATCTGAAATTAAATATGCTAATAATTTATTGTAGTGCTGATATGTAATATTTTGCAGGATCGAGCATACCACGTTTGCAATGCACATCCCGCTCAATCTAGATTACCACCATATATGCCAAATGGTGAATACAAAGTCGAAAATATTATAACCAACGGAAATTCATTTCTTATACATGCAAATGCTTATGGGAAAGTATCCCGTAAAATTAAAATACCTAATTGAAGATAATATTTTCACAATATGCACCAAAAGAATTAGCAAGATATGAAAATATCAATATTATGTTTTGAATCCAGCACTGCTTATTATAATTGGTATATTAAATCACGATTTTTTCGGTGGGAGTTCTATAATCAAATTAAGATCCTTTAGCGCATTAAGTACCATCGCACTTAAAAATATTAGGTACTATTATAATAATATGAAAAATTGGTTTGGATTAAAATATTTAGTGTGTCTTTGTAATTTATTAATTGATTAACCGTATCCATAACCCTGTATTTTGATAACGTAAGAAGTACGAGTAAGTTGCTTTATTATCATGATTCTCGCTGACTCAACAATTGTTCGCATCGCTCTCTCTACACATCCATTTGATTCCGGTGTGTATGGCACAGTTCGCTGATGTTGAATACCCATTTAGTTAAAAAAAATTTTCTATTCGTCATTAACAAATTCAGTCCCATTCTCCGATCTGAAATGAGGGTCGTCTCATACAACTTTTAACTTTACAAAATGTACACAAAACTAAAATCATCAGCTAAAGCAATACAATTCCAGTGAACTCATCTAAAAGCTTCTTCATTCCAAAAAGAATACGATAATAATCACATCATTTGAAACATGAGGCGCAAGAATGGATTAATGAGATTCAATTGCACTATGTCACTAGAATAAATATTTAAAATAATATTAATATGCCTCTACGAATGTGCTTCCTATTTCCGATAGAAAATTTACTAGATACTAGATAGAGATACAACTCTATTTTAAAATATTACATCTGTGTATGTAATATAGAATAAATATAGATATACAAAGGCTACATAATATAATATGTACACCATGTAATAATATTAAAGTATATATCATAAAATATTATCCTAATGGAATATTTATAATATTAAGGTGATGTCAGGTAATGTCCCTAAATGATAGTTTGGTAACGAGGCAAAATATAATATGTAATTTCATGATTTTCAAGCTGATTATTCTAGCTTTGAATATTATAGGGAAAACATGTTCAAAATACTAGTGGCCCTATGTTGCCTCTCAGTAACTATATTTTCTGATGAACTACTTTCTAAAGTGATTCTGGTGGTATGTATGTATAAAAACAAAAATTAAATAGCCTATTATAGTTTCACCAACATGATTATGATTTACAAGTTACCTGGGCAGAAATTATCGACTATAATAAATCAGTTTACAAGTATTTTAAAGTTGCTACTTTTAAATTTAACAGATCGATTGCAGCAGCTAATGTATCTATGCAAATGAATATTGATTTGGATGATTCTCAAACCCTTGTAAGTTGCACAATTTTAATCCGCAACTTTTAGGCACAATTTTTATTGCACTTCACGAAATCACAATTTCTTATTGTAAATTTTTTAGTTAACGATTCAAGCTTACAAATTTTTGAGCAATGAGTATAGAGTATTTCCAGTACACTTTATGATAAATTACTGCAGTGCGCTTGAACATAATCTAGCTGGAAGTCGTGAAATCTTCCTTCATTGTGGTAATATGAAGGAGTGTGAAGTAACCAAGGTTATATTTGGCAAGAGTTTAAATTTGCTAATTACTGTGATATGTAATTTACAGGATCGACCATACCACGTTTGTAATATATACCCCGATGAATCAAGATTTCCACCATTCATGCCAAATGGTGAATACAAGGTTGAAATTACTATGACAAACGGAAATTCATTTCTTGCTGTTGCAAATGCTTATGGGAAAGTATCTCGTAAAATTAAAATGCCTAAATGAAGATTACAATTTCACAACATTCACCAAAAGAATCAGCAAATCCAACACAGATTTTTTTAATGGAATAATAATCACCAGTTATCTACCCTCTCAGCACTTCAATATGTTATAGTATATTAGAATATTAAAAGTTTTAATTCAAATAAAAGAATCAATTTTTGAAATTTAGTTTTTGTAATGATTCATTTTGGTCTACACATCAAATTTTCACAGCTACTTTGTTGTTGTCTTTGTTGGGATCTTTCAAACTTTTGTTCAGTTTAGGAAAGAGATAATAATCCAATAATGTAACCAAGTTAGATGGCATTGTGCGATGTGTGCGCAGGTGCATTGTCTCTCAAATTCGAAACTCCTTTGGAGATCATTCCGTATCTTTTTCCACTATTGTTTTTCGCAGTTTTCCTAACAATGTTGAATAATACTCTCCCGTTATTGTTTTTCCATTTTGCAAGTAATCAATGATTATACTTTTCTTTTGATGAAACTTTTCCGGATGATTTTTGAACGCAATATTTCTTTAACGTTAGAGACCCAGTTTGCTCTCATTCCATTGTCTGCTATTTTGTCTCCAGATCGTAGACAAGCTCTCGAAAGCTAGAGAGAGAACTAGAGCTAAAGCTAAAACTCTATTTAGATTAAATGGAGGAAGTCTGGATTTACCTGGAAATACATTACAACCGTGGTTGATCCTATAAATGACATAATATCAATAATACTACAATTAATTACAAATTTAATTTTTAATTAATGTAACCTTTTGAAAACAGCAATCAGTCATATTTATACAACGGAGGGTATTAAATAATTCCAGCTATATTATGTTAAAATAATATTATAGATTTGTTTGAAAATAATTGCATATAATGTATTAATTAAAAATTAACTAATTGAATTCTTGTTGGTTGCCTTATGACTTTTTTTTACACTTGGGAAACTGAAATTTGGGTTTCATTTTTATGTACCTGAAGCTACACAACTAACATGGTATTTGAATTTCCTTGACCTTTATTGCTGAAAACCCATAATGGTTCCATCATAGTTCGCGATGGAATCATTTAAGCATTTCGTGTTCCAAGGACATAAAGATTATACTTAAATTTTATTTATTATTATTATGAATTGAACTAAAGTATTCATTAAATAGGAAAACTTTGAATGAAACTTTTCAAATTTAAAACAAAAAATCTTTCGTTTCAAATCGTCGAATCCCAGGTATTTTCGTCCAAAAATTTGGATAACTTAATTGGATTTGAGATTTTACATTCATACTTTGCAAATTTAGAGATTTCGTTGAGGTCATTCGTAATTTAATTGAAATTCTCTATTACCTATGTACCAGGCAAATTTAAATCTGTTACCAAATATTTTCTAAATATACGTACATTTTTCGATTTACAAAGTTGTAGAAAAAAGCAATTCAAGACATAAACGTCCACTAAGCATAGGCGTAGCTGGCTAGCTACCCCCATCCCCGGACAGAAGAAAATAAATTAAAGAAATCGCACTTATTAATTTTCAATATAACAACAAATTTTTTATTAAAAATTCTTAAAACGTTGGTAATCTTATGTTGGCTCTTATCAGTATAATTATATTTTTTGAAGATCTGCAAAAGCTGCAGAATATAATTTATAATTTGGTAAATAAACAACAAATTTAACAGATAATTACGGTACATCATTGAAAATTATGTTATCTTCTTGCCCAAAAAATTACAAAAATGGCCATGAAACGAAATAATTATTTTATAATTACCACCATAATAATTATGTTATTATTATAAACGAATTTATAATTTTATTTATCCTTATTCTCATACATAATTATCCTTGGTAAATGTTCCGAAAATTTTTGTATCATTTAACTTAAGCTTACAGGCTCAATTTTAAATTTACATTAGGGTAGTTATAATAGTCGCCAGTCGTTTTCCATCAAATATGTTCAAAATATTGATAATATGGTACCTTCAATTAACAATTATATTGTCCGATAATTTATTTAATAAAGTAATTATTACCGTATTAATTTATTTAAAAAAATTTGAATATTCTACTTGCAGTTTCATCAACATGATTACGATCTTCAATTTACCTGGGCAGAATGCAGCGTCTATAACAAAACAATTTTTAAAACATTTGACGTAACCGATCAATTACTGCTTGTAATATTACGTTTGAATTTAACACGAAAATAGATGGTGATAAAATACAGATGAAATTTTTTAAATTGGAGTATTGTTTTTTGATCACACCAATACTAGCTGTTAAAAATATAATTTTTTTAGGTACTCATTCAAGGCTATAAATTCCTGAGTAATGAGTATCGGACCTTTAGTCCTTTACGTTTTCAATTAAATTTTTGCAGTGAAATTTTTGATCATAATTTATCTGGAACTCGCGACTCCATGCTCAGATGTGGAAATGTGAAAAATTGCAATTTTGAAAAGGTCGTAGCCACTTAAAATCTGAGAGATTGCATTATATGTTTAAATAATGAATTTAAAGGGTAAAATTTATCACACTTGTAACGCAAGCCCCGATCAGTCAAGGTTACCACCCTTTATGCCAAATGGAGAATATAAAATGGAAGCTACTCTCATTTACGAAAATATAGCAATTTGCGTAGCCAACGGTTACGCAAAAGTTTCTCGTCCGATTAAAGGTTAATAAAGACTAAAGTTTACAGGGAAAAAATTGAAATGCGTATCCTTATCAAGTTCACAATTGGAGCATACATATATAGCACCAAAATAAATCTTGAAGTAGTCACCATAACAATGCAGAAGAATGGCACTTTGCACTTTCGTAGGATAAGCGTATAAATATATTTGGTTGTGGCACTTCTTTTATTCTAAGCACAGTAATATAATAATAAAATATACAGTTTTGGGATGCAGAAGTTTGATTTGAGGGCTATTTTTTTTGTACGGTTTTTGAATTGTAAATATTTCTTGCTAAAATTTGTACAATTGAGTTGTTTTTGTAAAAATAAAATGAATTGAATCTGGTGAGAAATGTTTCTTTCCTTTAAGAAGTTGCTTTTTTTCGAAGAAAGAGGAAAATTGGAAAATTTTGGAAATAAATTAGGAAAATTGTATAAAATAACTCGCAATTGAAAGTTTACAAGGTGGTTAATCCGACCAATGATATTTTGATTTTTAGAGAGTTCTTTTCTATAATATTTGGAAAACTTAAAGGTGCGGATTAATCTACGACAATTATATAAAAATATGCTCTTGGCAAGAATATTACAATGCCATAAAAATGTGGGTTAAAGGAATCTTAAGCTTCTGGGGGCACCTTATGGAATTTTCTCTAGATAGCTATTAGGGGGGGGGCTTGTTTTGGTAATAAGTGAACTGATCGCTCAAGTTTTGAAAAAATTTCTGTTTTGCATTTTTGACCTCGACTGTTAAAAAACCTATACGAGTATTTGGCGTTTGTGTTCAATGTAGTTCATAAAAATTATACTTAAATTTTCTTTATTATTATTGTGGATTAAAAAAGGGGATTCATTAAATTGGAAAAATATGAACATGAACAGGATCTATTATGTTATAATATATGGTTAGTATCCTTCGCTTGGACTTTAGTTTCCATTAATAATGGAATTTTTATAATATTAAGGTAATATACCTTAATGATAGTTTGGCAACCAGACCAAATACAATATTTTTATTAATATCATTTGATTTTTTTAAAGTTGCTCATTCCAGCATTGAATATTATATTATAAACATGTTCAAAATACTATTGATTCTATGTTGCCTCTCAGTAATTATATTTTGTGATGATCTACTTTCTAAAGTAATTCTGGTGGTACGTATAAATTAAAAACAAAAATTGTATTGCCTATTAGTTTCAGCAACATGATTATGATGTTCAATTTACCTGGGGAGAAGTGGTCGACTATAATAAAACAATTTACAAGTATGTAAAAATTGCTACATTTAAATATAACAGAACGATTGCTGCAGCTAATATATCTTTTCAAATGAAAATTGATTTGGATGATTCTAAAAGCCATGTGAGAAAAATCATTATAGCACAATGAGAAAAACAGTGCTTAAAAGTTGCACAATTTGGATTTAACTTTGTGCAACTTTTAAGTATTTTTTCTTCAGTCCACGTAATCACAATTCCTTATTGTAAATTTTTAGATAACGATTCAAGCTTACAAATTTTTGAGCAATGAGTATAGAATATTTCCAGTACATTTTATGATACATTACTGCAGTGCGCTTGAACACAATCTAGGAGGAAGTCGTGAATCCTTCCTTCGTTGTGGTAATATGACCGAATGTGATGTAGACAAGGTTATATTTGGCGAGAATTTAAAATTGCTAATAATTGTGATATGTAATTTACAGGATCGACCATACCACATTTGTAATATATACCCCAATCAATCAAAATTTCCACCATTCATGCCAAATGGTGAATACAAGCTCGAATTTAATATAACAAACGGAAATACATTTCTTATTCTTGCAAATAGTTATGGGAAAGTATCTCGTAAAATTAAAATACCTAAATGAAGATTATAATTTTTTCAATATGCCCCAAAAGAATCAGCAAGTTATGAGAGTTTTGAATCCAGCACTGATTATTTTAAATGGGACAATATTCACGATTATGTGGTACTACTATTGGTATATTAAATCACGCTTCCCTCGGTGGGAGTTCTATAACCAAATTAAGTTCCTTTAGTGCACTAAGTATAATTGTATTTTAAAATTTTACTATTATATAATATGAAAAATTGGTTTGGATTAAAATATTTAGTTTGTCTCTATAATTTATCAATTAATAACCGTGTGGCTAATCCTGATGTGTTTCGATAACATAAAAAGTACTACGAAGTTGCTTTATTAAGTTACCAATAAAATTTAAAAGGGCGAAGGATGAAAATCAAATCTGGCTAATATATCGAACATATTAAACTTCTAACATTTTCAAAATATTAAGTCTAATTTCGAGACGACCGACGGGACGTCGCATTTATTCTCGAGATTAGTGTACATTTTTTATTTAGGAAATAATCAAAATAGAGTTTATTATTTTTATGATTGAAAATTTTCCATGCATAACGAATTGTTATTAGTGTTTTCCTATTTTCCTCTAGAATATTTACATAATATTACAAATTAGATATTAAATCTATTACCAAATTATATTCTAAATAATAATATATTTTTCATTATATTTTGTCAATGTCATTAAATTTCCTACAAAAGAGTCATTCAAAACATAAACGTCTACAAAGCAGAGGCGTAGGTAAGAATCACGAGAAACTTTTGTGCAGATATTTGCTTCTCCCCCCTTCTATTCTATTCTATTATATAAAATTCTAAAATTTTGTTTCCTATAATAAACTTAATTTTGTATATAGAGAATCAAATATATTGCAGCGTTTTATTCGAGAGTGAAATTCTTGATAAAAAGTAAAGTCAACTATCTGCCGTAATGCTGGCATGACAGAGAAAAGTTGTTCTTTGTTGTCTCAAAGCCAAAACTTGTCACAATTTCCACTTACACTGATACAAATAATTTTAAGTTAGTTGATTTGTCTTGATAAAGTGTTATTTTTGAATCCTATCTAAAAGTGAAATTTGTAAGTGACAGTGAATTTCAAAGTTTACCACTAAAAGTTAGGAACTTACGTTTTGGAAGTAGAGTGCCGTTTTGAAAAAGGTACGAAAAAGTGGAAGGAGAATTTTTGTCTTTCCCAGCGACCATTGAAGACCAGGTGTGTTTTTTGGAGGCACCGACAAAAAAAAGTGATTTTCGATAGTTTTTCTTGGAACCAGGATGTCCGAGATATGATTTTTGTGTAAAACACAAAGTTTACAATCGCTGGATGTGAAAACGTGAGTCTTTTACGTTAATTTTGATATTTTTCACTTGAACATGTGGCCGCTTGACCTCATCATAAATTTTACATAAAATGCGATCCAGTTTATGATTTGATGATCGTGGGGATTATTGATTGTGTGAAAGAGTCATTTATTCGATTTATTTCATCGGATAAACCCTATAATTGCAATTTTGGTTAAATTTGGATATTGTAAAGATTTGAGGTTAAATTTTACCTTACAAAGCGGCGTAGTAATTTGGATGCCCGTGGACGTTGACCAGGATTTGTTTAACAAGTATTCTTTGCTGGAAAACACTGGCAGTATTGGTAAACACCAAATAAGTTTAATTTGGATGAAATTGAAAATTAACGAATGCAGCACCTGTCAAGTTTGGATCGTGACGTACCCCATAGCAGTTTCCAGTGGCGGCGTGTATTTTGTTCGATGTATGGAGGCTCCTATTTTTATCAAGTTGTGGCAACTTTATTTCACGGAGTTACAAGGGTTAGTGAAATCATAAACTTTTATTGTATCAAAATTGATTTATTTTTGTAAACCTTTTTCTCTAACACATTTACAACTAATCCAGTCGTAAATTCGTTCAGAATTTTTTATGAACAGTAAATGTAACTGAATTTGCGACTGCGATTCACTTTTACACTTCACGGCAGAACAGGCATTTATGAGCCTGACAAAGAAGAACAACCTTTCTCCTGTTCTTTTTTATTTGAATAAAATTCAATATTATTTTTATACTCAAGGATTTTATTCTGGCGCCCAACAAACCCTTGTTACCCTTCTTAGGATCCTGCTAACTGGGAAAAGTGGTCTCCAAGTAACTGTAAGTGCTCACCGGCTTAAAGCAAACCGTGGACTCAATTCTGTCATTCGTTCCGGTGAATGCCGACTACCCCAAGCGTCTAATCGAAGAACTTGGGAAGTCAAGGTCATCTGGGACACGACAATATATTCTGTGGTCTATGTAGGTACAATATACAGTGTGTTCACGGAAAATGGTAACAGTGAATAATTTTTATATGCTACTAGATATAAAAAAAAGTTTAAATAGTTTTTTATTCAACTGGAAATTTACTATCGGAAACTGCTGATGTATATTTTTTTATACTTCAAATTCAACCGGAAGTGAACAACAAAATTTTTTTTCAAATGGCAACATGTCTTTTTTTTTAGCATTTTCGCAATCTGCAATTTTTTCTTTATAAACAGGTATAAAATTTTCATAAGGTTACATAAGAAAATATTCGAGAAAATTCAAGATTTAAACAGACAATAATAATTTATTAATTATTTACACACAGGTATGTAGAGTGCTATGAACTTTTTTGGTAACTTTTTTCTATTGGGTCATTTAAAAACAGTTGTTTACGCAAATCCGCCATTAAATTTAAAAGATTTCTAAAACAAAAAATTAATTTAGCATGCGAGCAAATATCACTAAATCAACAAAAAAAAAGCATCTAATGGTGAACTTCTGCGTATATTAGAATCATGTCTTGAACAAAACGGGATGGGGACGTTTCGCCCCCACCGTTTCGCCCCCGCCGTTTCGCCTCCGCCGATTCGCCCCCGCCGACTTAACTTTACTTAACTTAATTAACTTTGTGTTAATTTCTACTATTGGTCACGTTTAAGACCATTTTAAGCTTACTTTTAATAAGAAGTAAACAATTTTTTGTATTATATTTTGTCAAAGATTAATTTATTGTTTTTAAGCTGGTAAATTAATTCAATTGGTAAAAATTAAAATACTCAATTAGTATGCTGTAACTTTCTGTAATTGTCTATGTGGCCTATTGTTGGTTTTTCCAACTTGATTAAATTCAAATCCAACTTTTTTCCAACTTCCTAAAATATTGGGGTCCCCCCCCCCTTGGGCACGGCCCTTATTATAGCATTTACAATTTGAAACGTTTATTATCGTTAATAAACTTCCTCTATTGATGAGTTATGTTAGGGCTAGGGGTTAATCAATCACATGAATTCGTTATATGAATTCGTGAATGAATTCTATGAATTCGACGCGCTCGTAGGAGACGAAAATTTTCCTCAAGATGCACTGCCCATTGTGGATTATTTTGAAGACTGTTACATAGGACGTAGAAACAGAACACATAAACGAGCTCCTCAATTTTCTATTGAAATGTGGAATGTATATAACCGAACCATAAATAATCGTCACAGGACGAATAATCAAATCGAAGGCTGGCATCGCGGTTTTCAAAGCACTTGCAGAAATTTATTTCCAAACATTTTTCAATTTATTAAAAGTTTAAAAAAAGAACAGGTTCTAAAGAGATATGAAATTTCACAGTTATGATTAGATGTTAAGGCGCAATTCCACTGAGGCAACACTGAACGACATGAGGCATGCTACTTGTTTTCTGGTGTTGTCAATGGGGTGAAATAAAGGGATAACAGCTTCATTAATAGAAGAATACCATAATTTACCCTTATTATGGAACAATAGAATAAGTATTTGTAAAGATAATCGAATAAGTAATTAGAAATTAAATAATTAAGTTAATTAAATTAATGTAGCATGCCTCATTTCGTTCAGTGTTGCCTCAGTGGAATTCCGGCTTTAGACCAAAAATAAACAAAACATACTATAGTGTAATTTCAAAAAGAATAAAAAAACATCGCAGAAAGTTATGGAAGGATAGATAATAAGGATTTTTTTCGACTTTTAATTTATTTATTATTTTAGGGGGCGAAACGTCCGGGGGCGAAACGGCGGGGGCGAAACGTCACATAACCATGTTAAAAAAAAGACATGTTGCCATTTGAAAAAAAAAATTTATGTTCACTTCCGGTTGAACTTGAAGTATAAAAAAATATGCCTCAGCAGCTTGCGATAGTAAATTTCCAGTTGAATAAAAAACTATTTAAACCTTTTTTTGTATCTAGTAGCATATAAAAATTATTCACTGTTACCATTTTCCGTGAACACACTGTATACACATGCCATATAAAATATACTATATAATCATAATATAATAGGTAGTATATTATAATATATTATAAAGTTTTCAATTTTTTAAAATTATTTATAATATTAACGTTATCTTTGGTAAGATTGATACGGTTAAATAATTTTTTTTTACATTTTCTGCTTATTTTTGAAATGATCATGATAATGACGTCTATGGAATTATGTTTTTCAACATTTCATAGGTCCTTCGAGTTAAGTTAGCATTAAAAATATGTATAAAAACAGAGTATTAAAAGTTTTGCTTCAATAAAAGAATCAATTGTTTGAATTTTTGTTTGTTTGTATGATTTTTTTCTCTTTTCTTCTCCTATTGTTACACTGACTCCAATAACTGTTATAACTTCCCCGGGTATGAGGACGGTTGAAACACTTTTCCCGATTTTTAAATTGCCTTGTAATAATTTTTGTAATTCAGATATTGCCACTATAACTTTATCAAATCGGACACAGATTAAGTTGTTGAGTTAATATAGATCAAGCATTTGGGAATCCATTTTGCAGAAATTTTTTTCATACCCTTATCGACATGGAACAATGCTATTGATGCGTTCGTATGAAATTGGAAAATGCAACGAGCAGATCTGTGAATTCATGTACTATATCGAATACAATTTAAATAAAATGATTCGGCAAACGACTAAATTCGTTGATTTCTTTACTATTTCGATATTTTCTGAGCTTCACATTGAAAAAGTCATCCAGATCTCTCGTCATCTTGAATGGAAAAATTCCTAGTTTGAAGCAAGCAATCCAATCCTTGACGGTGGCATATAAAATGCAATCATTATGAAGGGTATTGACCGTATTTTCGTATTTTCTTTTCTGCATTTTTATTATATTTTTCGAATTTTTCCCATAACCATTGAAAACAAAAAACAATGTTTTAGCATTTGTCAAGTAAACTTTAACCTTGTGTTCACCATGTAGAAATAAATAGCGGTAGTCTGGATTTAGCTGGAAATACATTACAACCATGGTTGATTCTATAAAATATAAATTACATATTATCACTAATACTACAATTAATTACAAATTTAATAAATTTATCTATAGTATAAATGTGTAACAAACTTGTTGTGGCGTAAACGGTGCTTTGCAAGAACCATGACATTTAATTTCAAAACGTCATCTGTTGAACTGTGTTGCGTATCGCGTGTAAAAACAACGTGTAACACTAAAATAGTTAGCTTAAAGAAAATTATTTTACAATTTACACGCGATACGCGAACTTTTACATTTCAACAGATGACACATGACGTTTGGAAATTAAATGTCATGGTTATTGCATTGCAAGGCACCGTTTACGCCACAACAAGTTTGTTAAACATTTATACTGGAGATAAATTTATAAGACTTTGGTGGTCTCCTGGTCTCCGCTATTAGCCGGCAAATTTAGATGAGTAATTCTCATGAGGGTATTCCATGTATTAATATCGATATCTCCATATTGTTAAATTTGGAACATCGTTCGTTATCAGCCTTTTTCAGATTAATTTTGAATATTTTCTTTCAATCTCGCTAGTGAGGTTTGTCTGACGAGCGACAGAATCGCGAAACATCGATGTAACAAATTTACTTCGCCATATCTTCATTAATTTTACTATATTTTTCAACTTTTCTAAAAAACACCACGTTGTTTTTGACCCCCCCCCCCCCGTAGTTTCAGATTTCTCATTTTTTCTAATATTCTCTGTTTGTACCTTGTCACAAAAAGGTTAGAAAATGTTTTCTTAGTGTTTTTAAATAAAATTTTCTTGTATGTTGTTCTTTACTTACAGTTAAAATCTAATATTTTAACGTCTAGTTAAGTTTTTGTTTAATTTATATTTCAAATCACAAAGTTTATTTATGGCATTGTGCGATGTGTGCGCAGATGCATTGTCTACAAAAATCGAAACTCTTTTGGAGATCATTCCGTATCTTTTTCCACTATTGTTTTTCGCAGTTTTATTAACAATGTTGAATAATACTCTCCCGTTATTGTTTCTCCATTTTCCCGGTAATCAATGATTACTTTTCTTTTGATGAAACTTTTCCGGATGATTTTAGAACGCAATATTTGTTTGAAGTTGGAGACCCAGAGTGCTTTCATTGCATTGTCTACTATTTTGTCTCTAGATCGTAGATAAGCTCTCAAGAGATAGAGAGAGAATTAGAGCTAAATAAAAAAAAATTTTCTGTTTGCATTTTTGACCTCGTCTGTTAAAAAACCTATACGAGTATTTGGCGTTGGTGTTCAATGTACTTCATACAAATTATACTTAAATTTACTTTATTATTATTGTGGATTAAAAAAGGGGATTCATTAAATTGGAAAAATAAGAACAGGGACAGGATCTGTTATATTATATTATGGTTAGTGTCCTTCGCAACTGGTCTTGGACTTTAGTTTCCATTAATATTACATTATAAATGGAATATTTATAACATTAAGGTAATATAACTAAATGTTAGTTTGGTAACAAGCAAAATACAATATATTTGATGATTTTAAAGTTGCTCATTTCAGCATTGAATATTACGAGTATAAACATGTTCAAAATACTAGTGATTCTATGTTGCCTTTCAGTAATTATATTTTCTGACGATCTACTTTCTAAAGTAATTCTGGTGGTACGTATATATAAAAAGCAAAAATTGTATTGCCTATAAGTTTCAGCAACATGATTATGATATTCAATTTACCTGGGCAGAAGTGGTCGACTATAATAAATCAGTTTACAAGTATTTCAAAATTGCTACATTTAAATATAACAGAACGATTGCTGCAGCTAATATATCTTTTCAAATGAAAATTGATTTGGATGATTCTAAAACTCATGTGAGAAAAATCATTATATATCACACTGAGAAAAACAGTGCTTAAAAGTTGCACAATTTGGATTTAACTTTGTGCAACTTTTAAGTATTTTTTCTTCAGTCCACGGAATCACAATTCCTTATCGTAAATTTTTTAGATAACGATTCAAGCTTACAAATTTTTGAGCAATGAGTATAGAATATTTCCAGTACATTTTATGATAAATTACTGCAGTGCGCTTGAACATAATATAGCAGGGAGTCGTGATACCTTCCTTCATTGTGGTAATATGACCAAATGTAATTTCGACAAGGTTATATTTGGGAAGAATTTAAAATTGCTGATAATTGTGATATGTAATTTACAGGATCAACCATACCACATTTGTAATATACACCCCGATGAATCAAGATTTCCACCATTCATGCCAAATGGTGAATACAAGCTCGAATTTAATATGACAAACGGAAATACATTTCTTGTTGTTGCAAATGGTTATGGGAAAGTATCTCGTAAAATTAAAATACCTAAATAAATCAGCAAGTTATGAAAATATCAAAATTCTGTTTTGAATCCAGCACTGATTATTTTAAATGGGAGAATATTCACGATTATGTGGTACTACTATTGGTATTGGTATTATTAAATCACGATTTCTTTGGTGGGAGTTCTATAACCAACTTAGGTTCCTTTAGCACACTAAGTATAATTGTATTTTAAAATTTTACTATTATATAATATGAAAAATTGGTTTGGATTAAAATATTTAGTTTGTCTCTAAAATTTATCAATTAATAACCGTGTGCCTAATCCTGTGTTTCGATAACATTAAAAATTACGACGAAGTTGCTTTATTAAGTTACCAATAAAATTTAAAAGGGTGAAGGATGAAAATCAAATCTGGTAAATATATTGTCGTGATTTAAACTGAAATCCAGCTTCGTATTGGTAATTTATTTCAAATTAGGGGATGATTTTTACCCATAGAGACAAGGTCGAGTACAGTGTTCTAAATAAGGGTCGATTTATGTTACCGTTGACACAAAACACACTATTATTGTTGAATGTTGGTGAAATCTAGTAATTTATAAAAAATTTTGTGGCAATTTAATTTGAAAAGAAACGAATTTAATTGTTTGAATTTGGTGCGCAAAATCTTACCTATTTTGAGCTGCAAAAATGGCTTAAATTCTCGTTTTTCTGTTGGTAATTTGAAGTTTCTAAACATGAAACGTAGAGGATTTTAGCGAGAGAACTGCGAGGCGACTGTAGAGCCAGCAAGGCGTATTTTTGATGAGGTCCGCCAAGGTGACCAGTTTTCTAGTTTTCTTGGAAAACCAAGTGTTTTTCAAGCAGAATAGTAGTGCGAAGTGTCGTCTAAAGTAGACGAGTGTTTTTAGATTGATTTGGAAGTAGAATCTTCGAATTGCGGCGTTTTTGTAAAAACGCACATTGAAAATTTAATTGACCATATTTGGGTGAAAATTTTGTCAGTTCCGCCATTGATGAATGATTTTTGTAATCACGATAATTACGTGCCTACAACTCAAATATTTAGAAGAAGGAATTCAAATTTGTTGAAAATTAAATTGCATAATTTTACTCACCTAGATTTGAGGTTAAGTACACTTTTTGTTAAAATTGGTTCAAATCGTTTGAGTATTGCCAATAAGCTTTATTATACGGTTACCGATAGTCCTTATCTGGATATTTTGTGGAATAATTGTGAAGATTTGATGCTCCAATTCGATGGTGTATAAATCACAGATGTTAGAAACGTAACTGGTTATTGGACGACAGGTGTTAAGCGGGGAATTTCGAATGCAGGAAATCAGCGGTTCCAAAACGTCGACAACGAGTGCCACCGTATTGGTAAATAAAAACTTTATAATTTGTACACCATTTTTATTGTTGATTTATTTGTGTCACACAATTATATTTATAGAAGCCTGGAGTATTTTGAGATTTCGATTTGCAATTAAATGCGAATGCGAAGGGTTTTCTATAATACTTTACACATTGACGACTAAAACGAACCTGTTCGTAAATAGCCTATGCTCGATCTGTTTAAGCTTATTTTAGAATTAAATTTATTTGATGAAAATTAAATTAGTCTTTTTCTACGAAGCTGGTTTTTAATTTATTTTTTATGAAACGAACCACACCCCGATTCATTTTGTTGGCATTGTCGATAGCGACAGTGAATTCGATTAAGGCATTTCATGCAATTTTGATCCTGATAGAGGAATTTCGTTTGAGCAATTTTAGTGCGGCACTAAGGCCGAACAATTTATTTTATTTAGCGACCCGAAAGAGAAAGAAGTCGAATCCAGCCCTGTTATTTGTCTCAGTACACAAATTCGAACCGACGTATAGCTGTCGATCGCACTCTAGGGTGGAGATATTGTCCTGGTAGAAAATAAATTTCTTATAGTTGTAGGGTCGCAGGAAGTATCTCTACAATATCTTACATATTAAACTTCTAACATTTCCAAAATATTGACATATTTTTCTGACTTCTTGCGTTGTTAATATAATAATATTATATTTGGCGATGTCATTAAATTTCCTACAAAAGAGTCATTCAAAACATAAACGTCTACAAAGCAGAGGCGTAGGTAAGAATCACGAGAAACTTTTGTGGAGATATTTGCTTCTCCCCCCCCCCTATCATCGGGGCTAAAATTTTGTTTCCTATAATAAACTTAATTTTTAATATAGAGAATCGAATATATTGTTATATCCAAAAGTCAAATTTGAGGTCCAGGAATAATTGTTCTAAAATTTAAACTTGTCAATTATAAGACACAAAATGAGAGCAATTTAAAGAATCAAATGTGATAATATTATGTTACTTTCAACACATTCTTTTTATACATCTTATTTGATTTTTAATATTGTGTTGTGTTGGTGAAATTAAAAAGCAGTGTAAGTGGAATTATCTGGAACAATTCAAAAAAGTTGTAATTCAAATAAATTGCGCGAAAGAGCAAAATTACCTTTTGTTATTTTGTTTAAACAATGTTGGTACGTGAGTTTAACGAAACCCAGAACGGGCAAGCCAATTTACGAGCAGATTTTTACCAATCTCGCCAGCGAGCGGTCGAATTTTACAAAGTTTTTGTAAAATTCCGTTGAATTTTAGTTTGAGGGCTTTTGATTATCTCAAAAGCGTATCTACGAATTATTAAAAGTGTTCGCAAGTGTTTTGAATTGCGTAATTTTGTAAAACTTGTATTTTTTACAAGAATTTAGTATCTTCAAGCGATTTTCGACCATATCGACATCGAGATTTATCTTACGTGCTTCGACACAAAAATCATTATAAAATTGTTATTCTGGTGATCGTTGTTAATCACAGAATCAATTTAGGTTATATTATTTGAAATTGGATGATTGATATTTTCGAGGATAATTTAGCACATCACTGAAAATATTCCGTTCGAAAACTTTGTTTAATTTGATTGGAAAAACAAGAAATTGATTCAACAGGTGTCACAACTGCTACTGCACCTTTGCCACTGTGGAGAAACCATATTGGATATTAGGCCAGTCATTGGGGACTTAAAAAATAAAAAGTTAGACAAAAATTGCAAAAGTTTTTATATTTTGGGACAACATTGTGGCAGGTCAAAAAATTATTAATCCGATTTTTGCACCCTTTTTTGTTCCCCGGAACATTGTTAAATTGTTAAAAGAAAATGTAAATTTGCAATAACTCTATTATGAAAAAAATTCCGAAATGTATGCAAATATTGGAGAACAGTTTAATAATTATTAGACATCTTCTATAAAGTTTGCACCCTACTACGATGACCGGAACATTGCAAATAGTTGTGATTATTAATTTGCATTCAGGGTTGTATTAAGGAATTATTTGCATGACTTTTGCAATTTTTTTCGACAGGATACACCAAAAAAATTAATAAGCTACTGTTTGCAATGTTTCAGACATTGTAGCAGGGTGCAAACTTTATTGAAGATGTATTTTAATTATTAAAATGTTCTCCACGGTTTGCATAAATTTCGGAATTTCGGTTTTTTTAATTTAACAATGTTCCGGGGGGCAGAAAAGGGTGCAAATTCGGATTTATTATTTTTTTGGACTGGACATAACACACAATATTTATCACTTGACGTTTGTGTCAAAGATTTCCGTAATTGCTCTCATCATTTTTATTCGAGTAAATAAAATACTGTTTAATTTCCATGACCTTTTAATTGACTTCTTGCTATTCACTAACTGTAGAGCTGTGGTCTTGATAGATGCTCTCGGCTATAAAGCTTACCGGGAACTTAAAACGTCATTTGTTTCGGAGGAGATCGACTACCCCAAGTGTCCGATCTAAGGGACTGGGAAGTCAAGGCCAGCGAAACACGACAATATATTCTGTGGTCTATGTATGTACGTACAATATATTATAGACATGCCATATAAAACATAATATACACGTAGGATTTATGAACTATCTTCAGTTGGTTTTAAAATTAGTGGCGAATTATACAAAACTGTTTTAAAATTCAAACAGGATAAATGTATAATATTATATATCATAATTCATAATATAATAGGTATATTATAAAGTTTTAGATTTTTTTAAAATTATTTATACTATTAACATTATCCTTGGTAAGATTGATACGGTTAAATAATTTTATTTAACATTTTCTGCTTATTTTTGAAATGATGATCATGATAATGACGTCTATGAAATTATGTTTTTCAACATTTCATGAGTCCTTCGAGTTAAGTTAGCATTAAAAATATATATAAAAACAGAATATAAAATATCGTTAGTAAAAAAAAAAATTAATATAACTTGGTTCCATTATCATTTGAAGATTTTCAAGTTGCTCATTCCAGCATTGAATACCATAATATCAACATGTTCAAAATACTAGTGATCCTATGTTGCTTTACAGTAATTATATTTTCTGATGATCTACTTTCTAAAGTAATTCTGGTGGTACGTACTATATATTAAAAACAAAAATTATATACCCAATTAGTTTCAGCAACATGATTATGATGTACAATTTACCTGGGCAGAAATTATCGACTATAATAAATCAGTTTACAAGTATTTCAAAGTTGCTACTTTTAAATTTAACAGAACAATTCCGTCATTTAATTTGTCTTGGGAAATGAAGATTGATTTAGATGATTCTAAATCCCATGTAAGTTGCACAATTTTTATTGCAGTCGACGATATCACAGTTCCTTATTCTAAATTTTTTAGTTAACGATTCACGCTTACAAATTTTTGAGCAATGAGTATAGAATATTTCCAGCACATTTTATGATAAATTACTGCGGAGCGCTTGAACATAACCTAGCTGGAAGTCGTGAAATCTTCCTTCATTGTGGTAATATGACCGAGTGTAATATGGACAAGGTTATATTAGGCAAGAATTTAAATTTGCTAATAATTGTGATATGTAATTTACAGGATCGACCATATCACGTTTGTAATGCTTATCCCGATGAATCAAGATTTCCACCATTCATGCCTAATGGTGAATACAAAGTTGAAATTACTATAACAAACGGAGATATATTTCTTGTTGTTGCAAATGGTTATGGAAAAGTATCTCGTAAAATTAAAATGCCTAAATGAAGCATACAATTCCACAATATGCATTAAAATATCGAAATAATATTTTGGATCCAGTACTAATTATGGTAAATGGAATAATAATCACGATTCATATCTATCCACTACCTCAGCACTTCAATATGTTGTTATGTACATATTAGAATATTAAAAGTTTTGCTTCAAATAAAGGAATCAATTATTTGAATTTTTGTTTGTTTGCATCAATGCAATCAATTCTTCTATTATTTTTGCTATAATTTCTCTTCTTATGAGTTTATTTCATTTTGTCAGTTCTATCAGATTGTGGTCTCCTTTTGATTTCATTTTTCTTCTCTTCTCTATTAGGTCCTCAGTTGCTTTGGTTATTTTATTGCCACGCGAATTCTTATTTTAAAATTGCTTTATTTAAATTTAACAGACCAATTCCAGTTTGAAAGACTTGGGATATGAAAACAAATCTGGATGATTCTAAAACCCATGTGAGGTAAAGCCAATGTAGCACTAAATTGAAATCCCCTATTGCAATTGTTTCAGGTAACCATTCAAGCCGACAAATGTTTGAGTAATGAGTATCGCGAATTTCCAATGCATTTTCTTATTAATAATAAATTATTTCAATGCGCTCGAGAGCAATATAGCTGGAAGTCATGGATTGTTCCACCATTTTGGAAATATGACTGATCTTTGCTTGTTGCTTGATTGCTTTTTTTGATTTTCCTTCTACACCTGGAAGTATAGTACAACTTGTACTCAAGACTCTCATCAAATAATAAACCACATAGTTTGAGACATGAAGCGTACGAATGGATTAATGAGATTTCATTACACTATGCCACTAGAGTAAAAATTTATAAATTATTACAATCTATACGGATGAATGTTTCTTTTCAGTGATAGAAAAGTCACTAAATAAGTTTTTTATTCATCAATTAATTTCACCATTAAAGATATCTTTTATCGGTATAATCGGGCAAAATCATTTTTATTTATATATTTTTTAGTTTATGATTGAAATAATGAATATTGTTATGTAGATTTTGCAATTGTAAATTTTATATTTTATACAATCCTTCGAATTTAGTTTACATATTACAAAACATATTTAATGAATGGAATATTTCCAATATTAAGGTAATGTACCTAAATGATATTTGAGTATCCAGACAAAATAAAGCTTTCACAATATGCACCAAAATATCAAAATTAAATTTTGGATCCAGTACTAATTATGGTAAATGGAATAATATGCACGATTCTTACGTATCCACTCCCTCAGCACTGCAATACCTCATGTATTACATTATGAACACCTTTGCTTTAAATAAATAAATAAATCAATCAATCACTTGAATTCTTGTTTCTTTACGTGATTTTTTTGAATCTGAATCCAAAGACCTTCTCAATTTTTTTTACCTCTACTATTAAAAAACCTATAAGAATCCATAGGGTTTGTGATGGCACCACTTTAGGGTTCGTGTTCAATGTTATCTCCATAAAAATTATGCTTAAATTTTCGTTTTATTATTAATACTATCAATTGAAAACAATGGATTCATTAAATTGGAAAAATATGAACCGGAACAGGATACTGGCCTTGGAGTGTTTACATTAAAATTACATTTAAATGGAATATTTATAATATTAGGGTAATATACCTAAATGATATTTGAGTAACCAGACAAAATAATACATGGAACAACATCATTTGATGATTTTAAAGTTCCTTATTGCAAATTAAATTACAAACATATTCAACATACTAGCGATCCAATGTTGCCTCTCATGGCAAAATTCATGGTATGCCTTTGGAATTTGTAAACCATCGCAAAGTTTCTTGAGTTTCTGTTTGACGATTTTCATGCAGTTGCATCGTTTTCCATTCAATATTTTTGAAACATGTTCAAAATATTGGTAATCCTATTTTGCCTGTCAACAATTATATTTTCCGAAGACCTACTTGCCAAAGTAAATATTCTTGGTTATGTACATTAAAAAAATTGCTTTATTGCCTCTCAGTTTCAGTGACACCACTATGAATTTATGCGAGCAGAAATTGTCGAATATAATAAATCAGTTTAAAAGTACTTCAAAGTTGTTACATTTAAATTTAATAGATCAACTTCAGCAGTAAATATGACTTGGGAAATGAAACTTGATCTAGATCTAAATCACAGCGCATCAGTACTAAAATGCAATATTTTTAGTTAACCATCATTCAGGGTTACAAATTTTTAAGCATTGAATATCGAATATTTCCAATGCATTTTCTAATAAATTTCTGTAGTGTGTTTGACCATAATACAGCTGGAAGTCGTGATGTTATCCTCCATTGTGGAAATATGACTTCGTGTAATCTAGAAAAGGATGAAATTTAAATTTGCAATTAATTGCAGTGTTGATAAATTTAATGTAATTTATAGGATCGAGTATCTATACCACGTTTGTAATGCATACCCTGATACTTACGTATATCACAATTTCCACCGTTCATGCCAAATGGTGACTATAAAATTGAAGTGACTATGACAAATAATAAGGCAAAACTTCTTGTTCTTAATGTTTATGGAATAATATCTCGCCCAATTAAAATTCCTAAATAAAATTTTAATATTTGCAGGAAAAAGTTTTTGGAAATATCAATATTAAATTTTGAACCTAGTTAGCTGCTTATTTTATTTGATGTATTTTATTTACGATTTACCCGTAATTTTGCGCAACTAGCACTTAAAAAATTACACTACATAATATTATACCTAATATATTATTCAGGCCCGGACTGGCTATGGCCCTCGGATAGAGTTTGAGGAGGGACCCTCTTGCAATAAAGAGGGGAGATTTTTGAAAATTAAATTTTTTACGCTATTTTGAACACTTGCAAATAGTACCTGAGCAATAAAAAATACAAATTACTTTTACCCCAAGTATAAACCACTTTTTGAGGCCCCTTCGGGGCCCCTTGGGTCGGGAACCATTGGTGATCGCCGACCTAAGCCAGTCCCGGCCTGGTCGCTTTATAGAGAAACCAAATCGGGACAGGTTTATGGGACGTTTAGGGGGAGATTAATTATTTTTGCATTGGAATAAGTAATAAAAGTCTACAAGGGGAAATAACCAGAAAGGTTAGGGCCAAAAGATGATCTACTTCAAAGAGATAACTACAAGGATGGCCGTAAGGCCGGTAGCACTGTCTAATCCGAATTACAATTGATGCTTTTTGAATTAAAACTGGGGATGGTATAAATCTATAGATGTGTATCGACCGGTGATTGGTTCGACCATAAATTATCAATCCAAACATTGTTCCAGTGCGGCCTTCAGGCCGCACAGCCTGGGCCATACATTTCAGTAGGTTGTTTTCCACCTGTCCTGGAGGGTATTCCATACCCCCCAGACCCCCCGGTTTGACTCCCATTTCTTTATATTTTACACACGACTTGGCGCCCTATAAAAAGTAGAGCTATACCCCCAAGCATTCGAAGTTATCTAAAGACGTCCGAAATTTTATCTCACGCTCCCCCCTAATTAGGGAAGTTTACATAATCCCAAATAAACGTCTCCATGCTGGAACTTTTTATTTCTTTTTCTAATGTTCAATTTTTACAATTTATATGCATTATTTTCGATTCATTTGAGGCGTAAGTAATAAGTAAAAAGTTTCCGCACGGGGACGTTTATTTTCCAAACGCTTGGCCATTGGCGCTTCCACTTGCGTCACGTTTATTTCTAGTCAAACCCTACATATACTATTAATCTGGACGAAATCGGTGATGATGAGTAGGAACGTTCTCCTAGTAAGTCCCAAATTATTTTCATTGCAATTTATTGCAATCGTGATTGGTTCTACCATTTATTATCAATCCAAACATTGTCATATTTCATATATTTCAGTAGGTTGTTTTCCGCCTGTCCTGGAGGGTATTCCATACCCCCCAGACCCCCCCGGTTTGAATTTCTTTATATTTTACACACGACCTGGCACCCTATAATAAGTAGCTGTGTCCCCAAGTATTCGGAGTTATCTAAAGACGTCCGAAATTTTGTCTCACGCCCCCCCCCCCTAATTAGGGAAGTTTACCTTTACATAGTCCCAAATAGACGTCTCCTTGCGGGAACTTTTTATTTTTTTGTCTTCTTTTCAATTTTTTCGATTTATAATGCATTATTTACGATTCATTTGTGGCGAAAGTAATAAGTAAAAAGTTTCCGCACGGAGACGTTTATTTTTGAAAAGCTTGGCCATTAGCGCTCCCACTTGCGTCACTTTCATTTCCAGTCAAGCCCTACATATACTGTGAATCTGGACGAAATCGGTGATGACGAGTAGGAAGGTTCTCCTAGTAAGTCCCAAATTATTTTTATTGCAATTTACAGATATTCAAATTACAATTTAAATCCTACAAGAAGGCTTCGAACAAAACTATAAAAGTGAGTTATAAAATCATCTAAAACTCAAAATAATATAGGGGGGACCGTCGATGCTCCCATATGACCGCCACCGATATTGGTATTTCTAATAAATTTCGTCTTTAGGACCTAAAAATTTTGGGAGGGCCAATGGCCAGCTGGCGCCTCTGCTCCTGCATACCTACAAGTCCTAATTACAGCATAGTTGTAATAGATCAAATCGGTGATTTCAATGTGGGACCCAGGCCTGGACTGGCTCATGGACGGCAGACATTTCCACCGATGGTCAATTTTAAATCCTGGACCCTAAAATGGTTACGTTGGAGCAGTGGACAATTCCACCGATGCGGGCCGAGTACCTTATGAAGTATTAAAAGTAGCACAATGGGGATTAACAAACTTGAAAATCCCTTGAAAGATTGCTAATTAGTAATGACCAAAAACAAATGCAGCATTTTATAGATTTATCAATAAAAATTTAAATAGTAGTTTAAGAAAAAAATTTAATTAATTTATTTATAAAAATTCAACATAAAAGAAAGAACAACCAAAAAATTATCGGACGTAACTTGTTCGGAGGAATTGAAAATTTGAAATGACCGTAACTTTTTAGAAAATGAAATTAAGATGTTGGAAATGGAAGTTCATTTAGGCTCTAACGAAGCCCTAACGTTTGACACCAATTTTACCCAAAAATTCACAAAAATAGAAAAACATGTCTACCTCCCCCCCCAACGGTTTCGCGAATAACTCCGCGACGGTTGAGGCTCAAACGAAAAAAATGAGAGCTCATTTAGGCTCTAACGAAGCTCTAACGTTTGACACCATTTTCACCCCAAAATTCGACTTGGGGGGCCAACGTGTCCTACAGCCTCCCCTCCCAACTATTTCGCGAATAACTCCGCGACGGTTGAGGCTCAAATGAAAACAATGGAAGCTCATTTACGTTCTAACAAATCTCTAACATTTGACACCATTTTCATCCCAAAATTCGACTTGCTGATATAAAATGCTGCATTTGTTTTTAGTCATTTGCAATCTTTCAAGGGATTTTCAAGTTTGTTAATCCCCCCAACTATTTCGCGAATAACTCCGCGACGGTTGAGGCTCAAACGAAAAAAATGGAAGCACATTTAGACTCCAACGAAGCTCTAACGTTTGACACCATTTTCATCAAAAAATTTGACTTGTGGGGGGCCAACGTGTCTACAGCCCCCCCCCCCCCATTTTTCGCGAATATCTTCGCGATGGTTGAGACTCAAACAAAACAAATGGAATCTCATTTTCTACAGAGTATAAACACCGTAAATTTATAATGCACGAAATTATAATTAAATTGTTGAAAAGAAAGATAAAAATGTATAGGTATTAAAAATTTAACTTAGCGAACAACTAACCTAATTAAGAATAATTTGATTATAATTAAAATTACCACTTTGGGATCTTACCTACTTTTGAACGGACGGCATTAAAAAAAAGCAAAAATGAAGAATTTTTGGTTAAAAAAGCTCAAAAAAGGCAAAAAGAACCGCAAAATAGGCGAAAAATGCAAAGAAAGAAATAACCCCCCACCCAGGCAAAAAAGGCAAAATAAAATAATATGCATTTTTGAAGAGTACATGCTGTGAAATGAATTTTAAATTGGGTCTGCCTGAAATATTTCAATTTTTAAAAAAAGGCATTTTGCCTAACTATCCTGTCTAGTAATAAAAATATAATTTCGCGAACAACTAACCTAATTAAAAAAATTTGGTTATAATTAAAATTACCGCTTTGGGATCTTACTTACTTTAGAATAGCTTATAGGCTTACAAAGAAAAGATTAAAATTCTGACCAGTCCACCTGTTCATGACATCGGTGGAATTGTCCTATGGGATTATAGGATCCCTCGACCATCGGTGGAAAAGGGAATCGCCCTGGCTCATATGGGGGTCATCGGCTAGACACTGAGGAGGAACCCCCTTACCTAGAGGGGAGATTTTTGAAAAACTCATTTTTCGCTATTTCGAATACTTGGAAAAAGTTCACTTTAACCCCAAGTATAAACCACATTTTGTGAGGCCCCCTCGGTAATTGCCGACTAGCCGACCTAGCCAGCCCGGTCCTGGTATTATTAGAATATTAAAAGTTGATTTGAAATATTATTTAACTGTTCTTGTAAGCATTTTCAAATTTTCATTAATGTACATAACCCAACTGGGCATAATTGCATTCATAATCGCAAATGACAGTTTTGTCCCCAGTTGTTGGTTTTTATGCAACAATAATACAATTTTTCAAATGTTGTCAATGGCAACGTACTTTATAGAATTATAATGTAACGTTGTCAATGACAACGTACTTTATAGGATATAAAATAAATTAAAATTCTAATTTTTCTGTTAGTGTTAGAAAAAATATTGAAGACAACGCGTGTTTTATAGATTAAAAATCTTTGCCTATTAAATCCTCACTCCCTACGGTCGTTCGGAATTAAACTACGACATCGATTTTTAAACAGTCTATAAAACACTAGTTGCCTTAATAGCTATTAATTACCAACCCTTGTAAACAAACATTTAAAAATATAAATAATAGCTGCAAAACCCCAATAATTGCAAAAAAAAAGGCACAGAAAATACAGGGAAAGCACAGGGTGAGGGGTGATATAATATGTTGTACTTCTCTTCGGGAACATGAGGGTTAACCCTTCACTGCATCGTGATGTTTATAAACAACATAAATTTAAATCACCTGTAAAAATTTAAACTTTTGGATTTATTTGAACTTTTTTCTTTAAACAATGCCACAATATATCTGAGATTCTTGCTATCACGTGCAAAAGGTATAAATTTCAAAAGATAAGCAGATTTCAGCAGATTACTCTTTCGAAGTCGTGAATCTAATGTGATTGCTTGTTACTGCATATTTCGCTCCGTATTCATTTATTAATTATTTTCATTTTAAATTGTTTTTTTTATTGTTGTGAAGTGATATTTAGTTTAGAAAGGTATTGATTAACACATTTATTTAATTTATTTGTAAATAAGTGCAAAAGAAAAAATTTTATAGCAAATAACATAATTAGAACAAAACATCATTTTATTCGATAAAAAAAATTCCTTGCAAGAAATATTTTTTTAAATATTTTTCCATATATCAGGAAACTACAATAAACAAAATATATTTTTTTTAAGGCAAAAAAAAAAGTCATGCAGTGAAGGGTTAACGAAATGAAAATATTATCATGTCATTTGTCATTAGTATTTTATTGTTTTGAAATGCAACATTTTATAAATCTCTTCTGTTTTTTTTTCTATTGTTTAATTTAATTGTAAAATAATTTTTTCTATCATTAATATGTAATTAACCTTGTTGAAAAGCATTTATTAACATGGAAAAATGTGCAGTGAAATCACACTGCATGATGATTTAGCAGTTATAGCACATCAGTTTTTCCTAACCATGTTCAAAATATTAGTAATCTTATTTTGTGTCTTAGCAATTATATTTTCTGATGATCTACTTTCAAAAGTATTATTTGGTTATGTAAGTAGCAATGAAATTTTATTGCCTATTCCTATTTAGTTCCAGCAACACGATTATGAATTGAAATTTACCCGGGCAGAAGTGACCACCTGTAATAAAACTATTATGAAGTATTTCAAAGTTGTTAACTTTAAATTTAATAGATCAATTGCAGCAATGAATATAACGTTAGAAACGAAACTCCAATTGGATTATTCTAAAACCCATGTGAGCTGCCATATTTTTGATCCACTATTAAATTTCTTATTGAAATATTTTTAGGTAGTCGTTCAAGCTTATAAATTTTTAAGCAATGAATATCGTGTATTTCCAATGCGATTTCAGTTAAATTTTTGCGAAGTGTTTGACCATAATATAGCTGGAACTCGCGATATAGTGCACCATTGCGGAAATATGGAGGATTGTCACATAAAAACGGTTACCTTCACTAAAATTTGAGTTTACCACAATTTTATTGTATTATTTAATTTATAGAATCGAGCATACCACATTTGTAATGCATATCCTGATAAATCAAGACTTCCACCATACATTCCAAATGGGGAATTCAAAATTGAACTTACTTGGAAGACAGATGCGTCATTACTTTCTATTGCGAATGTTTATGTGGAAGTATTTCGTCCAATTAAAATACCCAAATATTAATGTCAATTTCCAGTTTCAAAATTTTATTTTTAATCTTGTACTTATAATTTTGAAAACGATTTTTACGTAGGGTAGGGGGGACAACTATCAAGGAATAGGTTGCTCAAAAATTTGAGAAGTTTGAGAATGCACATTTAACGAGTCTTCAGCGTTAATTGTATTGATCAAACAATTAGCAACCTCGCAACGTGTTTATCGCAATTTTTGTTAAGAGTTACGGTTTTATTTCGATAAAATTGTGGAGAGATAAACTAAATTGCGTGCACTGTAATTTACCGACAAAATTGCAATATACACAAAGTCACTCGAAAATTATAGTGATGCATTTTCCATTAGAAGATTAAATTTCTGCACACAAAAACACACGTTAATAAATTTATTTGTTTACAATTTTCCACTTTCAATTATGGTTTGTGGAAAAAGCAAAAAAAACCTAACTATTTACGTCTGCATTTTATCATTCCCGGGCCTGCTAAATCAAGTTTTAAATTTTAAAAGACCTGTGGATACCAAACGAGCCATAAACCCCCACATAATGTATGTTTAATTCGTGTAAATTGCTTCATTCGTGTTTATGCCTAGCGTGACCAAGTCCATAACACTTGGCACACTCCTCTTTAGACGCTTCTTGATAATGCTGACTTATTCTTTAATCTAATGTGTCTCATAATGACCCAAGACACGAACTTCTCTTGCACAATTGTCAAGTAAGAGTCCGATAGGAAAACTGCGTTGAAATCGCTCTTCCAAACTGTGAGTAGAAGTCTGAGAAAAAAGAATCGTGAAAATCTATAAACAAAGTTTTTCGAATTTCCCACATTAAATGTGATGTGTAATCCACAGATGCTGTTGCAGAAGTTTTCCCACTAACAAAAAATGTGTGGAAGAAAACATTTCGGGAATGAACAAGTTTCAATTAGAATCATGAAAATTTAAAATGTAAAAGTTGTAAGTTGTACAATTTCCATTTGAGCGAACATTTGAAAGCTGTAAACTTTGTACTCTGTGGACACCACTACCACCATTGACTACCCCGAGGCGCTATGATATCGGACCCGAGACACGATCCAGCTAAAGTGCTCTGCCCCCTCGAACGAATATCCCCACATTCCCTTAAGCCTCCGGCAGAGAATTAACTGCCTCCCCGCAGCGTGCTGATTGCAGAACCAGCTCTGCATGGTGACACTCTCGCAATCATATCATAATAAAGTGTATCACCGAGTTTGTGCCTGTTACAGAGCCAAATTTAGGTTTCCTGTTTCCAAATCAATAACATTACATAAAATTCTTAACAAACACGCCACTATTAAACTGGATCAGAAAATTACATCGAAGCTATAAATCCAGGTGGCATGGAGAGGCTCATACTTGTGAATTATCCTTATTACTATTGTCAATTTTACAAGTTACGATTATTAATGTGTAATGCCCCGAAACAGTTTAATGTAAACACATAGCACTTTGCATATAACTTTGGTCATAATTTTCCCGCACTATATTAAGACTTGTGGAAGAACAAATTAACTGGAGGTATGAAAGACTTCTATATAAGTAGGTACATGATCGCATCATAAATTTCAGTTTTTCAAACTTAAATCATGATAATCGCGTCTAGGAGTAAGAAAATCTGCTTTTAATGAGATGTAACATAAACCATAAAGAAGTTCCCGAGGCTTTAAAACGATAAGATCTTACGGTTGCTCGAAGAGACTGCATCTGTTAATTAGTTACTATTCTTGTATTGTGATTTTTTGATTTCTTGTAAAGATACCTGTAATTGGTGCACTTGACGCTTCCTTCCATTATTTACAACCGCCGTTACCGTTTCGTTCTAAAATAGGAATCGTGAGTTTTGGGGAGTTTTCAACGTCTTCGTAACGATGCGAAAACCGTGAAGTTATTCGATGACCAACTCAAGTGGAACTATTTTATCGGGAATGAAAGAAAGGAATCGATAGATAAAATGCTCTAAGCGCATTTACACAATAAAAATTAAATTATCAAGCTCTATTGCCAGATACGAGGGTCATTCGGAAATTATTGCAAAAATTATAACGGAATGGACGGATGGACCTGCACTTTAACGTGGAGTTACGTATGGAATATTATTATTTTATAATATACCACTACTATTGTCATATTACACCGAAAATTTTCCTCTTTAACGGAAATCGTGTTAGCCCAGTAACAGCGAAACCGACTCCTTCGTGACCCACATTATATCAGGGTAGTTAAAAATTCATTTCAATGAGCGAGTTATGACATAATGGATGTTTTAATAGAGAATCCGCCTATATATCGAAAAGAGACGGTTTTTCTTTACGAGTCAATTCCACGCACTTTTCAACTGTTTAGATGATGGTCGCACGCGAATGCGAAGATTTACGTAGCCATACAACGCACTAAAGTCATCATCATACCAATACAAAAATAGAAATCTACCCTTTTTACACATAACGGTCATGATATTCACACATTATCGTAATTTTTTCTAAAATTATGATGGTTTTTTTATCTGTTTTTTTCATCGTCAATTGTGAAAATCCGCCCGAAGTATTTGAATTGAAAATTGTAACGTTTTAGTTAGGATTTACTTATTATAACGTAGTTTCTAAGTTTGAATCTGTTGAATTTTGTTGATTACTCGCGACAATTTTAATTACGCAATTTTTGAATGACTTCAACAAATTGCTGTTCAAGCTCCTTTTCCTTTGATCTATTGTTGGGAGACTTAGTGGATTTGTAAATAATTTTGTTTGACTTAATATTGGTTTATGTGTTAACTCAGTAAGATAAATGATGCTCCCAGCGCAGTAGTGGGTTTTTTCAACTCTTCATTTAAATGAAAATAGTGAGCTTTATAACTTTGTGCACGCCATTTTGATTAAAATTGATGATCCTACTTGTTCATTTAATTTAATTATTTCTAATTGTGGTTATTTGTTGTAATTTGACTTCCGAGATGAAACGCACTCATTGATTTTTTTGTTTCAGGTACGTAATCCTCTTGTGCATTTTTGGAGTCCTTAGAAGAGGAATGTAAGTGATAAGTCTTAGGTTCGTATTTATGATTCCTTCGTAATCCAAAGTTACTTTTAAATGTGCTTTTCAACTTTAAACTAAAATAAATTATTTATCTTGCATATTAGCGTGTATATGCAGAAATCCGCTTCGTACAGATTTTTAAAACCAACGAGAACAAGTTAAATCCAATTTATTGTTATTTTTGTTTTCCAATGCATTTTTTTAATCATTTAATCAATATTCTTTTAATTCGTTTATATTTAAACTATTTTAACGAGCTTATTATTGTTACTATTTTATCAAACAAATCTGGATCGACTTGATTTTGAATTCATTTCAATTAAATTGTTTTTTAATTGATACGATTGATATTCAATTACTAAATTCATAAATATTAATAGGAATGCAAAACCATTCACGTATATAAATATAAATTAATTAATGGTATCGTCGTTCCTACGTCGATGGTTGGCGCTACTAACAGAGATGGAATGGTCAGACGGATTTAAACCCCAGCTGCGATCATAAAGATTCTTCTGGACCTTCAAACTTCTAAAAAAGGCAATATCCAGTCATTTTTAACTCATGTTCTCGTAATCATTGTAATAAAAAATTTGACGAAACTATAGCAAATTCTGCGCGAACAGAGCTGATTGGATTCAAGTACAAAAGATTAGTGTTAATATTCCCACAGCGACGACTTCCAATACGCAGGAATTGACACCCACTCGAAGTTTCCATCAGAAATCCCCTCAACCGAAATTTGCCATCACATTAAAAAATTTAATAGGTTTAAGAACTAAAATTTGTTAAAATTCGTTCTATTGTGGAATTAATTGTTATCGACTTACCAACAGACGACATCTTGGAAATTGAACAAATAAAGTAACTGCAACGCTCAAAATTCAGTTATATCACCATTTAGTAATTGAAAATTCGAACGTTAACAATTTAATGAAATTGCTGCTTTAGTCCTATATATTGTCGTATTCCAAATTGTCTGGGCTGCTGAAGATTATTTTGAATCAAAAATAATGACTTTTTGAAAATTCTAGCTTCAGTTGTGTTATGTCATATGGAAATGTACTGAAATTACTTAAAGGATATCATTGTTTGATTTCAATGTTTGAAAAGCTTTCTGACTTCCAAAAATTTACATCTGGAAGAACGAGTAATTCAAGTTATGGATCCTGTAGTATTTATTGTTAAATAATTTATTGTTCCTTGTTTATTTTTACTTTATTTATTTATTATTACCCCAACAAGTGCTAAATCTAAAATGAAATTTTATAAACAACAAACTTACGCATTGTCAAATTTCGCAGCAATAAATCAAAGATTTTGGGTACAAAAACCGCATACAGCCAACATTATAAAAATTTGTGCAGCAACAAGAACTTTTTTGTTTCGATCTCATGATGGAAACCGGGAACGTAGTGATTCGCTCTGTTGAAAATTTGAGTTAAGTGCGGTAGAGTTCGGAAGTTAAGAATATTATATAAATTTATAATTACTGATACAGGAAATTCCAATACAGAAAAAATTTTATTTCTTTATTTTGAAACTAAATATTTTATTTCGAACAAATATTCAGAGTTACCGACAAAGAAGTAAGAGATTTATATGCACTTGAATCCGCTGAGCTAGTAATTAAATTCAAAGTGTATCTAGGTTTGCATTTCACTGTCCCCCCCCTATTTTGGCAAATAATTGAATTTTTAAAAGTTATTGTGAAGCAAATTGCTAGAGGACAATGTACAGGAGGCGTAAATAAATGTGTTTTTCTCCAACCGTATTAAAAGCAGTACATTTTTAATAGCATTACCTCAACTAAAAGTTGACGTTTTTGTTATTAATATAAAGATGCCAACATTGCTAAGCAACACTTTGTTTTTACGTGTACTAAAAGTACTTTTAGTGCTAGACCTAAAAGTGAATTAGATATATTTTTTAATGTCAATAATTTATTGGTTATACAAAATTTTACATGAATAACAATAATAATCAAAAAATACTTAATACCTTAATCCTTCATGTTAATATTAAATGTATAATTTACACAAGATTGATAAAAAGTAAGCAAACCCGCTTTGTTACCAGTATTGGAATTATTAACAATATCGGTGAATGTTACGCTACTGGTACTCGGATCTTCAGAGTGTAATTCCTGAGCAATAGGTTCATCTTCATCAATTTGTTGATTATTGATGCTATATAGGTAATATCAATAATGGGGGTTAAACTAGTACTAACTTCGTCAACTTGACATATTTTTTTGGCTATGTCTTTTATTTCCTAAAGAATCTTCTATATAGCCCTCGCATACAGTAATAGATTTGCAACCTCCATGGCGTTAAGGCAGGTAATGTCACCACCAGGATCGACAAGTAGTGTAGCCGAAGTTCGACGTAAACTGTATCCAGTATTATCCCTTATATTATGCAAATGTAAATATTTTGCCACTTATTGTGGAACACTACTAATTTTATGCATACCAACCACTGCGCGAAAACATTTTCCACCTTGGTATCTTAAAATTAGCGTCTTGCTTAATAATTTTTTGGACGAAGAGCAATATATTTTCTATAAAAATTTACTATGACAGATGACTTTGACAACTTAATATAAAAAAACAAAAATTGCAGTTACTGGATTTTCATTACACGAATATTAAAACAAAATGTTTGAAGTAATTTAAATTTTGAATTTCGCATTATTAATGATGTATGTTATTTAATTTTTGGTTGGAGAAAAAGTAGTATGTCTCATTTGGATTAAAAGTGTCTTTGTTTGACGTGCAATTATTGCATTCGCTCGGCTCCGCTGGCGCTCCGCCTCGCAAATGCAAAAATTGCTTGTCAAACAAAGTTTCACTTTTAATCCGAATAAGACAATGTACTATTCTATGAATTAATATCTTTAGGAAAACCAAGTTTGTATCGGATTGAGTCCATTTTTGAAGTAATAGTGGGATTTTGTTGAATTTTAGAACGAAAATGGTTTGAAACAAGTTTGAATCCGATGAAAAAGAAATGTTGGTTGCAATATTCCGTTAGTTAAAAGAAAAGATTTCTTGCCATATACAGCAATGGTGCGAGGGGGGGGGTAGCGTGATCTAGGAATCTTTTTATTATTTTTTTATTTATTCAGAAATTCCAATTTATGATTTTTATGATTCCTTCGTAATCCAAAGTTACTTTTAAAGGTGCTTTTCAACCTTAAACTAAAATAAATGATTTATCTTGTATATTAGAGTGTATATGATGTACATAATTTGACGTGTGATTGACGTGTATATTAGTAACTTTGTTAATTTGATATTTTTGCTAATTTGCTAGTTTCTATTTGCCAAAATTCAAGTGAAACTTACCTAATTGACGAATAAATCCAAGTTCAATTCCATATTACAGTTAATATCCCAATTTCTTTCGATAGGCAAAGCTACAAAAAAAATCGACTACACCACTAAATTAATCACGTATTAAATTTTGAATTCGGTTGACTAACTTCCAAAACGGTGGAAAGCAGCATTCGACGACGTTAAAATATATTATCATATACTCCCCCTATTTTTATTTTTTAATTAGAATATGAGTTCGTATATCAATCCCGCCTTTTCGACTAGCTCAATCGTAAAAAAAAACTTGAAAAATTTGTATACTAAACAATTCTTTATTTTTGTCAAATAGAAGGATAAAAATTTTGTTATTACAAAATATTGACATGTATTTGCATATTGGCTTCACAAATATAATTTTGAGTCTTATATTTCAACGCTAACAAACAACACACTTTGATTGGCTGTTGCAAGTTCACACATTTTAAAATAATTAATAATTTCTATTCGCTGGGTGCGAAGTGCATAGTGGGGGTATTGATAAACGACGCCAGTGTCCGCTGCGGACAAATTGTGCAAAAAACCTGATCAAATGGCACGCACCCATTGGCTGGGTGCGTAAACGACGCCAGCGTCCGCGGCGGACAAATTGTGCAAAAAATGTGGCCAGATGTCATGCACCCAGCGAATAACTTGCAACGACCAAAAATGAAAGGAAAAATTTTCTATAACTAATATTTACAAAAATTTACACAACAGGCATGATTTGAATCCAGCACTTTGTAGAAAATTCTGGATGTAAAGGCTTGTATTTTATTAAAGTTCAAAATTTTACGTTTTCTTCTTGAAATTACTTGTGACACCTCCGGATAGATGAATGGTGATAACATCTAAACAATCTGGGACAGGATGACCTAGAATTTACCAGATAATTCATAAATTTTAACATCAAAATTTTCCAAATTAGGCCGCTTGTCCATTTATGCACTTTACAGCCGGATTTCTTAGTTTCACTACTAGATATTTATTCTCCACACATGGAGATGCAAATTCAAATATTTAATTTCAAATTCAAATTTTTAAACACCAGTTAATTTTACAATTACAGTTAAAACAAATTTTATCTCTAATTAATTATTGTGGTTGGTTGTTCAAAAGTTTTCATACTCATTTGTATGTCACAGTGAAGCCAATATTTTATTATTTTCAAAATTTTTAATTTATTTTTATGAAAAACACAAAACTTCTATTCCTCCTTTTTTTAACTAGAAAATAGTACAATTAAACATAATTTAAACACAATCTAGATTTGCCAATAATCTAAACATAAATTGTGCTACTTTAAGCTGTTACTTTTCTATGTTTCTCAATGTAACACAATTTGGGTATAGATTGTCGACAATTCCAAATTGTGTTAAAATTATTTTGTGTTACAAAACAATACAATTTTGCTAGAAAAAGTACTATTGATCATATTTTTAACAAAATTTGGATTTGTCGACAATCTAGACACAAATTGTGTTACTTTTGAGCACAGTTTTCTTTAGTTTTGCAACACTGTGTCTTTAAATGTAACACAACTTGGGTCTAAATTGTTTACAAATGCAAATTGGCTTAAAATTATGCACAATTGTGTCAGAAAATTGTACTATATTATTCTAGAAAGAAAAAAAAGTATATAATTTTACCACAATATGTGTAGATTTGTCGACAATCTAAACTATACACAAATTCTGCTACTTTTTTGTTACTTTTTTCGTGTAACACAATTTGGATATATAATGTCGATAAATTCAGTTTGTATTAAAATTATGTACAATTGTGTTAGAAAATTGTACAATTCTTATTGTATTGTAAAATAGCGTACAATTGAACATAATTTTTGAACAAAAATATAGACATAAATATTGTACTACTATTGCTCACAGTTTTGTTTTAAGTATTTGTAACATTTTTTGTTACATCACTTTTTAAGAAGCCGCGCTCTCCTACCATACTCGCGAACCTCCAGAAATTCAAAAACAATCGTTCACCACGCCTCGCGGCACTTTTTCGAATCACAAACACAATTATTTAATTTCAAATTCAAATTTTTAAACACCAGTTAATTTTACAATTACAGTTAACACAAATTTTATCTCTAATTAATTGTGGTTGGTTGTTCAAAAGTTTTCATACTCATTTGTATGTCACAGTGAAGCCAATATTTTATTATTTTCAAAATTTTTAATTTATTTTTAAGAAAAACACAAAACTTCTATTCCTCCTTTTTTTTAACTTCTACTCAGGATTTCAGAATACTACAATATAATAGCAGAGATGGAGAGGACTTACAGGGTGGTCGAAAATTAATTACTCAAAATGAAACAAATGAGACTTGAAAAATAAACGGACGTTTGAATTATCTCTTCAGAAGATCTAAAATGGAGCACAAAATTAGTACGCTAAAAATAAGTGCGTGTAGTTTTTCATTATAAATTGAGCCAGGTAAAATAATTAATTTAACAGACATCAACTCCGTTTGAAACAATCCTAGACATTGTTAGTTTAACTTTGCAGTCGAGAATAACTTCTTGTAAACAACTCATTAAAGAAACAGTGTACACAAGTCAAGTTGTCAAAACTCGAGTCGCATAAGTTCTTGTCGGAGTTACACACTTAACATCCTTCAAATATAGCGCGTGACAGCTCCACCTCACTCTTCAAGTGTTATCTTGTAACGTTAATGCCAAAACTCCCCGTCTCAAACCACCCACCCCTAACTAATTTTATCCAGCGACAATTTTGAAAAAGCACGTCACGTTTTCCGTTTTCGTTTTCTGGTAATAAAATTTTATGTATACATATAATTTCGGTTATACTTATAAAGAAAACCTTTCTGATTCTTATAAAATGCGATGGAGCAAATAAAAAATATTGGGAAAATATCCATTCCAAACAACACACAACATGAATCTTAAAACTTGAAATTTGTTTTGGACCAAGATTCACAAGTAGGGATCTAGTGAGATGTAAATCAGAACAAGAAATCCCTTTCACTGAGGTTAGGGGTTGCTTATTCAAATCGTACCGACTAAGGTAAAGCTTATTTCGAGATGCTCTCACAAATCAATGAATTAAGGTGAGTCTAAAAAATTTTGATTCAAACCTCGGTTTTCCCATTCATACGGTCGTGTTAATTATAGCGTCGCGTCGCAGGGTTAATTTTTTTAATGGAAAAATTCTAAAGCAAATTGAATTATTTTTAATGAAATAATTTTTAAGGTAGATTTTTACGACTGCTTCGTTTTGCAAGAGACAGGGTAATTAAAATATTCAAATCACCTCGACGTTTCGGTTAACGACGTTTTTAGGGACACTCTGTCTATATCAAGGCAAAGTTGTAAATATTTTATGCGACTATTACGGGCACGATTTTCAAACGAAAATGAACATTTGTACCATTCGGGAAGAAACATAACATAAAGGAGCATTTAAATTTTTAATTTGCAAATTATCTCTCTAAGCGACTTATTTTTTTTATTGTTGGAGTTTGTTTACCACTGGATGAAAATTTTACTTGTGCAGAATCTTGAAGAGTTTTAATTAACGTAGCATGCACATTGTTGACAATTGTTAAAGTTTCAGTTGCCGTAAGCTCGAGTTTTCTCTTGTATGAATATATTCAGCTGTAAATCCTTAATCCGCTCACGGCATTTCTATCTCCTTTATTTTATTCACGCTCTTTTAGTACTTCTCCAAATCTAATCCAATTCGCATTCAAACTGCAACTTGAATTATCTTTCTCTGCAATCTCAACCAAACCTGAAAACAAGATCATTCAGTTAACATATTTCGAATTTATTTAACCTGGGGTGGTCTAAAAGTCACTGCAGAAACTTTTATGCGCTGAATCGCGATACTTTTTGGCAAACAAAAGTGAAAAATATCGACAAGCCCTCGTAATAAAATTAACTTGACGTCTCAATTTAAACATTTATTGCAATCCATTTGAAAAAGTAAACTGGAATTCAAGTGTCAATCAATTATAATTACTGTTTTCATAGTTTACAGAAAATTGTATTAAACTAATTTGAAATGACAGTTATTTTAGCGTTTGATGGGAAACGGTTTTAAATTCAATTTTCAACTATTTTGCAAACTTGAAAATGTATCAACGTTAATTGAAAAGTGACATGTAAACAATGGAAACTGTAATTTTGAAATAATTCATACTTCGCTATCATTTCACTTTTTAAGGGAAGGGGGTGGTTTCGCTCTTTTTAAAAGCTACTTTTAGGTATTTTCAATTTTTAATGAAATTCAGCTTGTTTTGCATTTTCATGTTTAATATTAATAAACAAAACAAACATTTCGATCTGCTGATAACAAAATTGGGCTAAGTATCATCATCATACATCATTTTTGGAATAACAGATGAAATTCTGATATTTCATAAAAACAAATGTGATTTTATTATTAAAACTTTAAGAAAATCGCCTGCAAAACTTTTCTTGCAAATTGTTTTATTTTAAAATTGTTACTAAGATTGCAGAGCATCGACGAACTCGAAAATAATTAATAACCTGAAGAAGAACTGAAATTGAGCATATTTTCCTCGGATTCAACTTTCCGAAATTTAGTCGAGTGTGCAAAATTCGCAATATAATATCTTATGATCAATTTTGTTATTGTGCTTATAACAATTTAGCTTAAATCAATACTTTCTTCACATAAGAGGGTGGTGTACCTTTTCCAGCATCGAGAGTGCGGATATCGTGAATTTTTCCTACTAAAATGATTATCTGACGACTCTGGACAAATACAAGTTGATGAGTAATTTAATAGAACTCAGAAAACATTATCCTACGTGGGTTATCATAACATTGCGACTCAGGAGATTATCCGACAGCTAACTACGGAAAAATACTTAGGGGGGGGGCAGTTTTCCTAATAAAACTCGAAGATTTAAGTAAGAATTTTGGAAGTATACCTTAAATAAATTGATGTCAATCTAGGGGGTATGAAATACTCTCACTGAAAAGATAACTGTGATTAGATCTACCACAATTGTCAACAAATTCAAATTGTGTAACAAATTAGTAGAATAATTGTGCTAGACAATAGTGCAATTAAACATAATTTAAACACAATCTAGATTTGCCAATAATCTAAACATAAATTGTGTTACTTTAAGCAGTTACTTTTCTGTTTCTCAATGTAACACAATTTGGGTCTAGATTGTCCTACCTTCTCAATCCTTTTACCCTAAAGAGGGTGTGGTGAGCCTTTTACAGATTACACCCCGGTAATAGGTAATAGATACTAATAATAGATAATAGGCTAGATTGTCGACAATTCCAAATTGTGTTAAAATTATTTTGTGTTACAAAACAATACAATTTTGCTAGAAAAAGTACAAATTCAAATTGTGTAACAAATTAGAACAATAATTGTACTAAAAAATAGTGCAATTAAACATAATTTAAACACAATCTAGATTTGCCAATAATCTAAACATAAATTGTGCTACTTTAAGCAGTTACTTTTCTATGTTTCTCAATGTAACACAATTTGGGTCTAGATTGTCGACAATTCCAAATTGTGTTAAAATTATTTTGGGTTACAAAACAATACAATTTTGCTAGAAAAAGTACAAATTCAAATTGTGTAACAAATAAGTACAATAATTCTACTAAAAATAGTGCAATTAAACATAATTTAAACACAATCTAGATTTGCCAATAATCTAAACATAAATATTGTGCTACTTTTAGCAGTTACTTTTCTATGTTTCTCAATGTAACACAATTTGGGTCTAGATTATCGACAATTGCAAATTGTGTTAAAATTATTTTGTGTTACAAAACAATACAATTTTGCTAGAAAAAGTACTATTGACCATAATTTTAACAAAATTTGGATTTGTCGACAATCTAGACACAAATTGTGTTACTTTTAAGCACAATTTTCTTTAGTTTTGCAACACTGTGTCTTTAAATGTAACACAATTTGGTTCTAAATTGTTTACAAATGCAAATTGGCTTAAAATTATGCACAATTGTGTCAGAAAATTGTACTATATTGTGATAGAAAGAAGAAAAAGTATATAATTTTACCACAATATATGTAGATTTGTCGACAATCTAAACTAGACACAAATTCTGCTACTTTTTTTGTTACCTTTTTCGTGTAACACAATTTGGATCTATATTGTCAATAAATTCAGTTTGTGTTAAAATTATGTACAATTGTGTTAGAAAATTGTACAATTGTTGTTGTAAAATAGCGTACTATCGAACATAACTTTTTAACAAAAATATAGACATAAATTGTACTACTGTTGCTCACATTTTTGTTTTAAGTATTTGTAATATTTTTGGAATAAATGTAACACACTTTTGTTCTAAACTGTCGACAAATTGTGTTAAAATTATCTACAAGCGTGTTAAAATGCTAAAATGGAGTGCAATTGAATAGAATTTCAACGAATTTGAATTTGTCAATAATTTTGACACAAATTGTGCTACTTATAAGCATAAATTATTTTTCGGTACATAATACTTACTTACTTTTATCAAGTTTTTCAAATATAATTTTTATTTTCCACTGTGAGCTATGCTTTCCGGCATCCTAACTACTATTCTAATAATATAATTTTGGCAAAAGTTCCCTTTTTCCTTTTCTTGTTCATTTTTACCTGAAAATTAAAGTAACCTATTAATTTGGATTATGGAAATGGAAAGCTTTCCATTCCCCCTCCTCCCCGCACCAGACATTATAAAAGCTTGCAATGTTATTAAATTGTTTTGCTCCTCAGAACTAAGTTTGAGATGAACTCCTAAGATACAAACATGAGAAAACTAATACAAAACACAATGCACAAGTAAATGATTTAGAACTGCTGATCTACAAAAAAAATGTTTAGTGGTTTCCCGCGAGAGTCGTTGGAAGGTAGGCAGACCTATGGTGGCATGTAGGTAGCCTCAATTACATTAAATGAGGAGAGTAGAACAGTGATCCTGTTCTCCCAAGTGCCCGCATAGAAGGGAAACAGCTGGTAGCAGCACTGGGGGGTATTCCCATATTCCAATACCCTCCAACTGTAAGAAAGCAACTCCACGAAATTTAAAAATTGATAACGACGCAAATTTTCCAGGGAAGATTTTTTACCCCTAATTCCAATTTTTAATCAATGTAACACAATTTGGGTCTAGATTGTCGACAATTCCAAATTGTGTTAAATTATTTTGTGTTACAAAACAATACAATTTTGCTAGAAAAAGTACTATTGACCATAATTTTAACACAATTTGGATTTTTCGACACAAATTGTGTTACTTTTAAGCACAGTTTTCTTTAGTATTTGCAACACTGCGTCTGTAAATGTAACACACTTTGGGTCTAAATTGTTTACAAATGCAAATTGGCTTAAAATTATGTACAATTGTGTCCAGAAAACTAGACTATATTGTGGTAGAAAGAGTAAAAAGTATATAATTTTACCACAATATAGATTTGTCGACAATCTAAACTAGACACAAATTGTGCTTCTTTTTTTGTTGCTTTTTTCGTGTATATAAATATAACACAATTTGGATCTATATTGTCGATAAATTCAGTTTGTGTTAAAATTATGTACAATTGTGTTAGAAAATTGTACAATTGTTGTTGTATTTTAATTAGCGTACAATCGAACATATTTTTTTAAGAAAATATAGACATAAATTGTACTACTGTTGCTCACAGTTTTGTTTTAAGTATTTGTAACATTTTTTGAATAAATGTAACACAATCTTGTTCTAAACGTCGATAAATTATGTTAAAATTATCTACAATCGTGTTAAAAATGCTATAAAGGAGTGCAATTGAAGAGAATTTCAACGAATTTGAATTTGTCGATAATTTTCACACAAATTGTACTAAAAATCGTGTTTACTCCTTGCACACACGAAGGAATTAGAAAAGAATCAAATACAAAATCAGTAAAGGTTGTGGTACATTTTAATTCGTCAATTAACTTCACTTTTGAATATTATCGCTGCAATCTTCACTGAACGGAAGCCAATCCATATAATATAATATAAATGAGTTCCAGTGCCATAAAGCTATCTCCAAAATAAACCACAGTATCCTGCAAAACTAATGGTACCATCCTCATTCAATTCAAAACAAAGTTCTACTGCCCTCAGGCTTAAAAATAACACCAATGACGAGGTATGTGGAATTCTAACCTCCAAAATTGTAATCTTCTTTTATTTGGCGTATCTAGAATCATCCAAAAATCAACTATTCAAAATGTCGATCATCCATCCAAATAATACTGGTGATCCCATACTAATCCAAAATATCAAAAATTTCACAATTTGTGGATCAAATTTGACTTTGCTGTACCACCTACCAAAGATGTTATGACCAGTTAAATACGACAAAGGGAATACTTAAATGTTGAACATTGGGAGATTCCAGCTTTAAAGAACATGATGAAGTAAAGGAAGGCTTTGGAATCTCATAAAGCCTATAATATAATTCCATCAAACGACCAATTAGCTACGGAAGTGAATGACAAATAAATGCTGGAATCGAGCAGTGACGTTAGGACGCCTAGTTCGACACCCGGACACCTGTATGGTCATCATCCATCCAGAATTACTCTTCTTTTAAACGACCCCTTAAATTTTAGCCCTCAAATCGTAATAATATTATCAAAATTCACCTGCGGCGCTGATATATACTTTTATGACGAACACCCCAAAATTATATTGTGCATTTTGAATCTGTGATAATTCTGAACCCTTATTTTGAAAGACTCCTTTCTTTGACGTCTCAAATTGTTTTGTTGCTACAGACAATTTTAAAATACGAACGTGTTCATTTGCAAGAGCAAGTCGGTACGTTTTTCTTTTATTTCCAATTCGAGATAAAAATTCTTTATCTTAATGACAAAACAATTTTCTTGTTCTAAGAACATAAATTGAGTTTTTACTATTTTTAAACGGTTCTTTAAAATGAAGTAGCAGCCATTATTTTGTAATTTATAATACGACGAATGTGCAACATGGGAAAATAGTAGCAAGTTAAAAGAAACTGTTTTTGTGTTTCTATGAGTAGTCGTTTCAATTCGGGCTATAAAACAACCCCTGCAAGTTCAAGATGAAATCAATGCACATAAAGTATACAGAACATATGCAATGCTGCCATTCTGCTTTCTGTTACGTTTTACGCCCCTTACTTGTAAGCGGTTTGCGGAATAAACTATCAATAATTCAAGTTATTTTATTTCCTCTTTTATTCGAAGAAGATGTTAGCTCTCCGTACATAATCGCTCCCAAATTTATATGAGGAAAACAGAAGGAAAATAAAAATAAGGAAAGATTTGTTCGACAAATAATTTTGAGATGTTAAGTGTGTATCGAACACGTAAACTTAAATGTACCACCAAGCGAGAAATGTCTAATAAATCCATCAAAGTTCTAACCGGGTGTTAACGCTATATCTCAGCTACCTACCCCTGTTAGTAGCTACAAATCACAGCGATACGTCGCTAACGAGGAAACGAATAGATCGCTAATCAAACGCAACCTATACCAAAAAACTCGCTTAATTTTATCAGCACAATTAAATTACAATTTCGTAATTTAGACGTTTCGTAGCATGAACATTTTACTTCTTCCCTAAAAATCCCACTTCTAATGTTTAAGTTTTTCTTTCACTCGTAATTTATTAATAATTAAATGCACCCTTTACATGCGGGAATTAAATTAATTCGTATCGTCTATCTTCAAACTTGTTGCCTCTTCCAAACAACTTTTATGTACACTTAAATAGAAAACTTTAACTCTGTTGGAAGTTCTCACGAAAGCGAGATGCACTTAAAAACCCAAAAAGCGCTCAAAACGAACTTTTCTAAGTTATGCACTCTGAAACTGCAGCAGTCGCTATAATGTGAACGATTTTGTCTTAACCGAGATAAAAACGAAAAAATTCAAGTAATTTTATAAATTTTGGTTTCGTTTCGATCTTAACGATCCAACCAAGATGGTTGTAAAAATTTTATGTGCTTGACTTTTTATTACTGACATATTTTCAGTACGTGTTTTACAGTTATCGAACTACGACATTTTGTCAATGCTTCTGAAACGCAAATTTGTAAGTTACAATTTTTTTTTATTTACTACACTTAAATTTTTTGATTTCTCTTGAGACTGAAACAGAAGAATTTACATATTTTGAAATTATCTCACCAGCTTGTAATTAAAAATCCCTTTTGGGGATTGGATCATCTGTAGGGTGCGTTTTAAAAAATAGTGCAAGTCAACATAAGGCAGGAATTCACTTCGCAGAGTTAATTATTTGTGCTGTGGTTCGGATTTCACGTTAGGTTTGTGTTTAGTCATCAGGATCTATTTATTTCAAAGAAAGCATTAGAATTCAAGATTTTGGAATAACCACAAGGTGGAAATTTATTTCCGAAGCAGGGCTCAGTTATAAAAACTTCAATTAATCCAAATAATTTTAGATATACGGCCCCAAATGCTCAAAAATTGAAGTGAGATGACGCGCTATGCATATGCCCAAAATTGAATTTAAATATAAATGGTAAAAATTATTTTTAAAATAAAACCAAGTTTATGGTCAGTTGCTCAATTTTTATGCACTTTATTTAAATTCAAAATCCTGACATGCTTAAATAAGCATCCTTTAAATACGTACAAATTTACCATCAAGGAACTCTAAGCAGCTTTGGAAAAGTAGAAATCCGCTTCGTACAGATTTGATGTTAGTTTGTTTTTCAAACCAACTAACGAGAACAAGTTAAATCCAATTTATTGTTATTTTTGTTTTCCAATTCATTTTTTTAATCATTTAATCAATATTCTTTTGATTTGTTTATATTTAAACTGTTTTAACAAGCTTATTATTTTTCCCATTTCATCAAATAAATCTGGATCGACTTGATTTTGAATCCATTTCAATTAAATTGTTTTTTAATTGATACGATTGATATTCAATTACTAAATGCATAAATATTAATAGGAATGCAAAACCAGTCACGTATATAAATATAAATTAATTAATGGTATCGTCGTTCCTACGTCGATTGTTGTCTCTACTAACAGAGATAGAATGGTCAGACGGATTTAAACCCCAGCTGCGATCATAAAGATTCTTCTGGACCTTCAAGCTTCTAAAAAAGACAATATCCAATCATATTGCACTCTCATGTTTGCGTGATCATTGTAATCAAAAATTTGACGAAACTATAGCAAATTTTGCGCGTATAGAGTTGATTGGATCCAGGTACGAAAGATTAATGTTAATATTCCCAAGGTGACGACTTCCAATACGCTGGAATCTATACCCACTCGAAGTTTTCATCAGAAATCCCCTCAACCGAAACATTAAAAAATTTAATAGGTGTAAGAACTAAAATTTGTTAAAATTCGTTCTATTGTGGAATTAATTGTTATCGACTTACCAACAGACGACATCTTGGAAATTGAAAAACTAAAGTAACGGCATCGCTCAAAATTCAGTTATATCGCCATTTAGTAATTGAAAATTCGAACATTAACTATTAAATGAAATTGCTGCTTTAGTCCTATAAATTGTCGTATTCCAAATTGTCTGTGCTGCTGAAGATTATTTTGAATCAAAAATATGATTTTTTGAAAATTCTAGCTTCAGTTGTGTTATGTCATATGGAAACGAACTGAAATTAATTAAAGGATATCATTGTTTGATTTCAATGTTTGAAAAGCTTTCTGACTTCCAAAAATTTACATCTGGAAGAACGAGTAATTCAAGTTAGGGATCCTGTAGTATTTATTGTTAAATAATTTATTGTTCCTTGTTTATTTTTACTTTATTTATTTATTACCCCAACAAGTGCGAAATCTAAAATGAAATTTTATAAACAACAAACTGGCATTGTCAAATTTCGCAGCAATAAATCAAAGATTTTGGTACAAAAACCGCATACAGCCAACATTATAAAAATTTTTGCAGCAACAAGAACTTTTTTGTTCCGATCTCATGATGGAAACCGGGAACGTAGTGATTCGCTCTGTTGAAAATTTGAGTTAAGTGCGGTAGAGTTCGGTAGTTAAGAATATTATATAAATTTATAATTACTGATACAGGAAATTCCAATACAGTAAAAATTTTATTTCTTTATTTTGAAACTAAATATTTTATTTCGAACAAATAATCAGAGTTACCGACAAAGAAGTAAGAGATTTATATGCACTTGAATCCGCTGAGCTAGTAATTAAATTCAAAGTGTATCTAGGTTTGCATTTCACTGCCCCCCCCCTATTTTGACAAATAATTGAATTTTTAAAAGTTATTGTGAAGCAAATTGCTAGAGGACAATGTACAGGAGGCGTAAATAAATGTGTGTTTCTATGAAGTAATCTCTTTAGGAAAACCAAGTTTGTATCGGATTGAGTCAATTTTTTAAGTAATAGTGGGATTTTGTTGAATTTTAGAACGAAAATGGTTTGAAACAAGTTTGAATCCGATGAAAAAGAAATGTTGGTTGCAATATTCCGTTAGTTAAGAGAAAAGATTTCCTGTCATAAACAGCAATGGTGCGGGGGGGGGGGGGTAGCGTGATCTAGGAATCTTTGTACTTTTTTCAAATTTATTCAGAAATTCCAATTTCGAATATAAAATTAATGCTACTTATTTCCACAATATCAATCGGATTTGGAAAAACAACCTGTAATCTGCTTAAATTTTTTGCATTTTAAGCCATTCAATATTGCATTCATATTTTTATTTGTAAAATAAGTGCATTAACCTCCTGTAATTTTTTTATTTTCAAAATTAGTTAAAAAACGCAACTATAAATCCGATTCATCATAGAATTATTTTATTATCTTCTTACGTGTGCTCCCCCTCCCCTCCGGCTAGTGTAGGCCATTACCGGATATACATGCAATCGTTAGGTCGCCCTAACTAGGTTCGAGCTAGTTAGGATTTTCATGTATACACTCAGGTAAGCCGACCTAACGATATAGATCGACCTGAATTGGACCGAGCTTAAAACGTGGGATAGGAGGTTAGGTCGATCTTAAAATTGAATGTAGACGCATTAGCTCAAACTAAGCGCAGTTCGGCCAATCAGGTTTACTGATACGGTAAACTTAAAACCAACCAATCTTAGATCCGATCTAACGTTAGCTCGACCTAACGATTGCATGTAGACACTCAAAAACTTAATTATGGGGGAGGAATAGAAATTTTCATAAAAGTTAAATTTCTTCTAATTTTTTCATTCCTTTGCGATTTATTAAAATAAATCATAATTTAAAATATTTATTTTCTTAATCAATGCCTACGTTTTTGGATCGGATTAAAAGAAACAGACTTCGATCTGTTCACTTCACATTACAACAATAATCTATTTCATCTTTTCGTTTTTCAATTTGTAAATTCATGCCAAACATAAATTCTCAGGTGTTAGGTATAAAGGGGTTAAGTCATAAAACGTAGTTTTGAGATAATGAAGAATGAAATTTGTAATGCAAATTGTAAATCGGGTAATTAATAAGTCATAAGTCAACTTACGCCTTTTATACCGAATGGAATATGTAGCGGAATACGGAATATATAGTGTTCTCAGAAGCATAAGTCAACTAACGCCCTTTATACGGAACGGCATACAATTATTTTTGATTTAATATTTTTATTTTCAGACCATTACTGCGCTAATAAAATAAAATTTACTAAAAAATTTATATCAGTTGAAAGAGCATTCAAAATAGATTTCATTCCAGCAATAAAAAAAATTTTCCATTTTCTGACTTAACCCCTTTATACCTAACACCTGAGAATTGTTGTGGTGAAACTTTCTTGTTTTTACAACTAGGAAAAACCTTTTGAATCGGATTAAACATAAATGTTATGATTTTCCTGATTTTTTTTTAATTCACGCAGATTAATCTATATTTAATTAAAGCCTGACGATATAAATTTGATGCATAGGAATTTATGCATATTTCTTTTGTTTTCTAATCCGAAGGAAAGATTTAAATCCGATTCAAGTGATATTATTCTAATTAGTGTTAAAATAAATTCAAACGGCTTGGCCTTCGGAATACTTGGTTTCACTTATGCCAGGGTTCAGAATGATATGGTAAAAATTTAATTTGAAGATATTCTGTGGTGGAAAGAATTACTTTTTTATACTGCACGTAAGTCGATCCAATTATTAAAGTTGCAGTGCTGCTTATAATAGAAAATTTAATAAGCTTTTTTTAAATTTAATTTTAGAAATAAATGCGCAATTTATTTTTTGTTTGATTTTATATCCTTTGTGGCGCTTAAAAATATTTTTGTAAATGCCACTCGGATGTTTTATGCATTTACAGAAAATAAACAAAAAAGCTTTTACTGATTGTCACATATAAACTCGAAATATTTGATTAACTTTAACGTCACTGCAAGTTAATTTGCCAAAGCTGCTTGTACAATTTATAAAAATCATTCGCTGAAAATAAAACTTCGTTTCTATTATTCCAATATGCAATTAATCTAGATAAAATTGTAGTTTCCGGTGTAGGAAATATTGAAAATTGTGGTTTTAGAAATTTTCTTTACATACTTACAGGTTTTCGTTTACAAAATTTGAATGTAAATTATAACGAGAAAGAAAATTAATTATGAAAATGTGCTTGATATTTTAACTCAAAAATTAGAAACAAAAAACATTAAAAATTCGAAACACAGTCGGATCTCTTTAAAAGTTGAGTTTGTTTTTGGAACTTGGTAATCAAACTAATTGAAAGGGGTTTGTGTTTTTAACCCCTTGAAAAGTAGGTAATTGAACCGAATTAGTTTGCGATTTCTTAATTAATTTATCCACTTAATAATATTTACGATCGCATAACTGAAACTAATTTTGCCGAATTCTAATCCACAATCATAAAACGAAATAACGACGCTCACCCTCAAGAACAATTCAAAATAATATTTTGATTCTCGACGTCGTCGTTACAATTAACTTTAATTAACAATAAGACGTCGAGTAGAAACAAGTGAATTCGTTTTCTACCCCTCATCTATAACCGACGCCTTTATAATTACATTAACTATGGCGGTTGATATTAACGATGGTGCACCTTTCTCTTCAATACCCAATGTCGTATATCACCTTCTTCCTCTTACGTCAAGGTAGTCCGTAGTTACATGCGTCGGTGAGTTAATTTCCTTAACCCTCGGGCCATCGTCTGTCAAATTCCAGAAATTTTTGACGAGTGTAAGTTGGTGGCGAAGTTAATCGCAGTTGATTCGTCTCCAGGCGCTTTTCGCATTTAATCGGTACCGACATTTAGCATCAGGAGACGTAATTTTGCAGATATCAAAATTATCTGACTGAGCTTCGGGGGTTCCCTAAAACTAAAATTAAATTTTTTTCCCAAAAAGTCCGTTTCAAGGAATCTAGTCAAGTTTCATTGCAAATAGCTTCCTATAAATGTCGCTTTTAGTATTTTCGAGCTGTCAACAAGCATTGTTTTTCCATTACGATGAACTTGAAATCGAAAGTTGGGTTAGCAAGAGGTGGAAGAAGACGACCATATTCGGATGCGGATATAATAAAGGGGGAAGTAAAACCTAATCGGAAGATTATGCAAATGCAATTTCGTTTGGGATATTGGATTTATGAAAATACCTGTGACGGAAACCATGTATATTGATGGATATGAAATACTCTGCTGTAAATATGTAAATAAGCTTTATTGAGGAAAATTGTAGTTTTAAAATACAAGCGCAAAACTTCAATCGTGTTTTACGTTAATTAATCCAATCACTTGCAACCATCAAATAACAAAGAGTTTCAAATTTTGCGTTAAAATGCTCGAGTGGAGCAAAAATTATTCTTCTCCACATTTAGTTCATTCTACACTTGAAAATGATGACAACAATCTGATGATAAAATAAATATTCGAGGAATAGTTTTGAAAAATGGAGAATCATCAGAAGATGTAGTACTACAAATGGTTGAGTTAATTTACCCTGGAAATAGCAAACCGCAACTCGTAACCTTTATAAGGTTTCACCTACATCCTAAAGGGACGCTGAGGTTTGTGGTCACTGATTACAACTGGAAATTTAGTAGCCTAAAACTGAGCTGATTAAATACTTCTAAATGTTCGACGTTAGGAAGACGGCCGTATTATCCGCATTAGGGTTAATAAAATGTTCACAGTTGCGCGAGCAGCCGGCACGTTTCATTAATTTTAAGTTTCAGATGTTCCAAACTGCATTAAAGGTAAACAAAATGGTATAGAGACAAGTTTTGAATTTAAGCGCCCGATGACAACCGCAGCTTCCAAACTAATTAGTCGTTAGTCCGTCAGTTTAGGGAGGTCTCTAGAGAATTTCGCATTGTTTTACTTGGGTAAACCGTCCTACAACTTAGCCAGGAACTTGTCTATTTGAAACTTAATGTGTGTAAACGGATTGAAATGCAGGACAAGGTCCTTATATTGCTGACACGCGTTCATTTTAAACATATAGCCGGGAGGGTCGACCTAAAAGGACCGTCGTCGGAGGAGAAGTAGTAAGCAATCTCGGTTCATGATTCGATTCTGATGGTTCTTTGTAGAAAGATTGGTGACTATTGTTCCGATACCGATACCATTTTTACAGGTCCATTGTGTTTTTGACGTACCCTACTACTCAGTTTCACGTTCTGATGGAAAGTATCATTTATCTACTTAACTCGATTTCAATCATAGTCAAAACTTTCCAAGTTTACAAAATGATTTATTTTATGATACAGTAGGTAATTCTTTTTTCTTTTAACAATTAAGGAAAATTTTCCACACAAAAAATATGTTCAATTTCAACGTCCGTTGGAATGATAAATGCACCGCCTTAGTCGGGAGTAAAATTTTGATATATGTAGTCTCTTATTACCTAAGTTTTGAGTTATGTATAAAGTAAACTCATTAAATTAGCGACGTGATTTAGCTCCCATTCTACTTGCACCTAAACTTTTTATTTCAAAATAATTTAAAACAAAAGAAAATGGGATAAATGAATTATTTACGCATCAACATTCCACCTTCTTTGAATATGAATGACAATGCATTCAAAAACAAAACTTTTGGTCATGAAATTAAAAAAAAATCCGAATTATTCTGCTTCTCCAATTATATGGAAATAATTTGGACTCGGAAGATTTTTAGTTACTACGAATTTTAAAACAATAATTTTCGTGCAATTTAATGTGGAATCAAAATAACAAAACAAATAATTTGAACAATTTAAAATTCGCAGATTATAGTTTTGATAAATGAAGGATATAAAAAATCCTTCCAATTAAAGGTAATCCAAAATTAATTAATATGAATCATACAATGAGAGCAAATTTAAAGTGGTTAATTATTACCAAACCTGACTGTCCTGATCCTTTTGTATAGTTGAAAGTTAGGACACTCATTGATCCCCCTGAGGTTATAAAATCATTTTTAATATTGGGCATGGAATTTCCAATTGTATACAAAATTGAATTTTTTAAATTATATTTATTTGTTTGCAATATTTATTAAGAATTTCGAAATCTTAACTTTTCCTAGTAAAAACATTACTTTGGAAGTTGTTACAATCTAAAATTATTGATCCGTATGAAAGAATTAACAAGATTTTGTGATACCCCCCCAATTGATTTTACCAGTGATTATTTTTCACAGCAATCGAAAAGAAAATCACTGTCGGTAAGGCAACGATAAAACGAACAAATAATATATCTCGATTTTCTCTTTTAAAGAAATGCTTTTCAATTCTCCAGTTAAAGACGTGCATGAATGGATTAACAAAATTTCTGTTATTCATCCAATAAATTTAGTTTTCATTAATTAAGTAATTATAGAAGATAATTCGGGTAAATTATATTGTTATACAAAAGTAAAAATAATGGGGAAAAATTGTTAGGTATCAAAGCCACAACTTATTGTACCTCGGCTAGCTCAAAATGACTTAAAATTTGAACTTTACTTGTAAACACATGGGTATGCACTGCTCACACAATAAAAGAAAACCTTTTAATTGAGAGGTAAACTTTAATAACTAAATAACGAAAATAAATTTTATGTATTATAACATTGAAAACTGTCAACAATTCCGTTACGAGGTTTGAACTGATAAACATAGTTTATAAACCAACAATACCCTTCAGGAACCTGTAAGTGGATATAATTAAAATTCAAAGTAGACTGCTGCTTACAAACACAGGCAGAAAAAATTATAATCAATACAAAAATCGTTGAGTACTATTTTATTTCCTTGTGTAACGCTAGTGACCCCCTTTCTTGTTGGGGCAAGCACTTAGCTAGCTGTAAGAGCCAAATCAAGGGACTAAAGGGATTCCTTTATCCTATCCTGGGAAATAAGAGCAAGCTCTCCCCCAAAAACAAGCTTCGTATATATCAAAGTGTCATTAAACCGGTCCTAACATACGCGGCCTCGGTGTGGGCATTCGCTACACCATTTCCAACTATAATTCAGAAAGCGTCAGGTGTAATTCAGAATAACCAATATTTCTGACTTTATATGATCCCGTCGGGTTAACTCTACGAGACTGAATACCGAGCAGGATTGCAGAGCTAGGCATAGGGGCTAAGACCGAAGAACGCCGAGAAGCTCAGATGCGGTTGTGAGGCCGGAAATACTAACTAATCTGAATTACACTTGCCGCTTTCTGAATTACAGCTGCAAATGGTGTAGTAAAACGGAGATGGAGCATCTATACTCCATCCACAATAAAAACGTTCGACAGACAATCCAGGTCCCATCGTTCATTTTGAATCGTCAGATTCGTGCAGCCACGGGGAGCAAATCCCTGGACGAATCAATCAAAGCCCTAGAACTACCGGCCTGTATAAAAACAACGCCACTGAACAAAACCCGCTCATTAACCAGCTTTCTACCCCCAGGCCAAAGGTCATTCTTCTCGGGAGGGGGCATCTTTCTCTTTAATCCGAATCCCCCCTTACTTTCAGGTTACACAAAACGAGACGTATGGCGATGAGCAAAACGAAGTGTAAATGATTTAAAAATGGAAGTGAATATGGAAGAAACCTGTAGGTGACTGATCTCTACCAGGCAAACCGATCCCCTATCTTGGAGTTGGCTGGAAGAGCCTCTCTCAGAGTAGGTCGATTTGGGTATACGGAAAGACGAAAAAAAGGACACGTTGCCAGTTACGAACGGTTAGGAAGATCAGGGCGGAAGAAGTATTAGGATGAATCCTGCGGCTATCAGATCTCTAATCAGGCGGCCCGAGCCCTGCCTTGAGCAGTCCTGGCGGAGCGGTTCTGTTAGAGTTTTGCCCAGACCAGGGTGACTCGGATGAAGAAGATTAGAATACTGAAGATCGGTATGAAGAAACCGTCAAAAAAATTGTTAAACAACGATCAAGTGATCAGAAGTGGGATAAAACCTGCGAATAAAGACGACCCAACCCCTGCCTTGAGCAGCCAATGTGGAGCCCTTCTGCTAGAGTCTCGCTCAGATCAGGCGACTCTGAAGAAGACGAACAATAATGCTGAAGACGAGATAGGAAGAAGACCCCTACCTTGAGCAGTCACGGCGTGAGTAGTCTGATGGAGTCTTCCTCATGGAAGGTCAATTCGAAGGAAGAGATTCAGCGATCCAAAAAGGAAAAGATGGCAAGAATCCTGCTGTTCACAGACCTCCATAAGACAACCCGACCCCTCCCTTGAGTAGTCACGGCGTGAGTAGCCTAATGGAGTCTTCCTCAGGGTAGGTCGATTCGAAGGAAGAGAATCAGCGATCCAGAAGGACGAGACAGATATTTAGTTTTTATTGTTAATAAAAACAAGTCCATCGGCCAACGATGGACGAATGCGTAAAAGGGCAGAGAAAGCATAGGTGCACCGTAGTCTTCATACCGTTGGAACAATGCAGCTCCATTATTATGACCAAAAAACTCCAAAACAATTATTTATCCCATCCATAGATGAAGGAGATAAGCAGGCAAAGCACAAAATTAAGTCTTCCAAATTTGGACACCTGCAATCAAATGGAATCAACAGTCTCTTATCTTCCGGACGTTGTCTGCCACCTTCGGAAACCAAACATTTCTAAAACTTATCCTACATTTCCAGGTAAAAAATTCAAATCACTACCAACCTTCAAAATTAATTTCCACTTTAAAACTTGCAGGTGCCAACACAAATTTACACTTCCCACCATTAGGAATTAATAAAATGAAAATTTCCTTTCTAAACTTAGGTTTCAGGGTCCTTAGCTATTCAAAATTCATTATAAAAGTACAAGCGGCTTGAAAATCGACAGATATGTTGCTGTGACGTCTTTGCAACAGAAGCCAAATTTTGATGAAGCAAAATAATAAATTTGTAAAAATTTATCAATTTTTTCTAATAAAAAATTATTACATTTCACAAAATATATGAAAATCACTTATGGAGAGCTAAATCGTAAGATCACAATATATTTTCACCTTATTATCATGCCAACTTTGCACATAAACACACAAAAATGCATAATGCATTCCAGAGTTTTATTTTGAAAATTAGTTTGCCATTTTAACGATTTTTTAAAAAAATTCTACATCAGGTTTCTTTTTTCAAATAAGAAAGAACAGAATAAACCATAGTAAATAAGAAAATCATATTGTTGTTCATATCAAATTTTGAAAAAGATATTTGATTAACGGTTTTTCCTTTTCCAAGATTTTTTGGACTTAATATTATATTTTTGTTTTTGCAATTCTGTTCTTATTTTTGCACGGAAATCGGAAAGAAGATCACCGTCATCAAGAAAACGATAAAATAGACACAAGAGTTATCTTGACCTTTCTTTGTAAAAAATTTACTTTGGAAGTTATTGCAATTTAAAAGTAAAGACGCGCAAATTAATGGATTAACGAGATTCCTGCTGTCCTATGAATAAAATTAGTTTTATTAATCAAACGCAAATATAAAAGTATAAAACCGCCAGTAAGGCGGTCGGAGCTTAGCGGTCACGCGAGTTCACTATGAATGCTAAATACCCGGTTCGAATCCGAGTGAAGTAAGAACTTTATTCTGACCGTCTCCCCTCGGAAGGCAATGGCAAACCACCGAGAGTAATATGCCAAGAAGAATCCTTAAAATGTTAATGATCTCAATAAGTCGAAAATTGATCTGTGGACTAAGGGGAAGGCAAACCACCACCATATTAACATTAATATTTCCCTGGTACAGCCTTCTTGGCTAAGTCGGGGGGATCGCCGTACATCCGAAATCGGATAGGCACCTAAAAAAGAAAGAAGAAGAAGAAAATATAAAAGGTAGTTGAATTTATAAAAAGGGGGAAAATTAATTTTTTATTTCAAATAGTGAAGAATATAGCGGAACATACAAAGGGGACCTACTGTTTAACAGCCAAAATAAATATTACACTTATCCCGAAATCGAACCAGGATTTTTGGTATTTTTTTTTTGCGATTTTCAACCGCATTGTTCAGTGAACAAACGTAATCTCTAGCCTATGACTATTTTTCCTCCAGCTGAATTGAATAAAATTATAGCTTCCTATCACCGGTACCTGGAGGGTATTCCATACCCCCCAGACCCCCCGGTTCAATGCCCACTTCAATGCTCCCATTTCATAGGAAACATTCACCCGAAATCTGTTTCTACTGTCAGTGATTAAATGGTGGCTAAAATACTTACAATAGTTTCACATGGACGGGATGAAATTTGGGGGTGAGATTGCCCATCGAGAAAGTTTACTACTACTGAAGACCGTTCGATTTCTTGTGCTTCCCAATGTTAAGAGCCATCATCCTTAATTTTTAGCTTGTAAAAATTGTAAATTCTTGTAAGCTTCTAAATTCGCAAAAACTATCGTTCAGCTGGTTGCCTAGCAACCACATAACTGAGGAGGCCAGAAAACAGGCAATTTAGCAAAACTGGATAGAATGAAAGAAGTTACTTTTTTAAACCAACAGCTACAGGATTTGAGAGCGTATTTAACTTTCTAAATCAGGAACAAATAATATTAATATTAATCTTATAGTGTAGTCTCGGTAATGTGAACATCTTATAACGTGAATATCTGGTTTCACATATTTTATTGACAAACAAATCCAAATTTCTCACTACAAGTTCAAAATCGAACAAATCAAAGGGTGATATTAATATTGGGTGGTAGTAAGAGCCCTAACACTTGGCCTGCTAAAATTTAACTTGCAATTTTTCGGATTATCTGAAGTACCTAGCTTTTAAAGTTACACTTTCATTACTTGCGTTTAAATCTTCATACAAGCAAAAGCTCGCTCTGTAAGGATTATAAAAGTTAGATTGATGTTGAAACCTTCACCAGCACTTTGAATTTCGAGTAAAGTGGATGGCAAAATTATCAAACAGATATGTTGTTGTAGTACCTCGATCAAATTATACAGAAAGCGCGTTAACTGGGAGGTGTAACTGATCCACTTAGAAAGCTTTTGCGGTTTGTTATCTAAGATCGATGCTCTTACTAATCTTATAGGTAGGTATATAATGTTAAACAACAATAAACAGTAAACCAAATAAAGTTCAACCCAGTTTTGAAAACAATAAGCTTCCGGAAACAGCATTCAACTGTTCGGCTATAGCGAGTGACAAAGTAGTTGTATTTACTTTCCATTACCGACACAATACGGGGTTGAAAGTATATCAGGTGCTCGCTATGGTTTGCGATTAACAATTACGAACATTGTTTAATTGTACGTTTACGTTGACAATTCGAGCAAATTAACAATAACTTACTAATGACAACTAATTAATTCTAAAATACATAGCAAATGGAGGAAAATTATTTCTATTTTAGGGGTATTTTCGGTACGTGATGACACCCAAGTGTTTCGGATTTGTGCTTTACCTTGTTTACCTCACTTTCAAAACAATTTGCGAAGATATAAAAATAAACTTGAAGTTTTTTTATCATTGTACGCTGGTGAGCAGTTCACATTCGCAGTGTGACCAAGACTAAATCATTGGGTATTTTGCTTTCGAAAAATTTTCTAGCTTGATAATGTAAAACTGTAATAAAATTATTCAAACTTGGTTAAAGTGTAATTTAAATACCATGTTTTTATACAAAACAGTTTTACAACTTTTTGGAGTGTTTTAAGTAACCAGTAAAAATAAAATTGTCGTAAAGCTGGAAAAGTTTCGAAACAAGCAATGCCACAATGCAGCACTTTCCAAAAATAAATTTTATTAATTTTCACTCGAACCTTTGACAAACTACATTTCGTTCGCGTGTACTTGGGGCTACGTCTTAACTTCAGTTTTCTCTCGCTTATCGTGCCAATCTACAAACCCAATTTCCGAGACAAAATCGATCTGGCAAATCAGCGCTTCTATCTACTAAAGTACCTCTTGTCTTTCGAATTTTCACCCCACACGCATACACGAAATACTCGAATTCTTTATTAAAACTTCTCGAGATGAACTCTTTTGCTCACAATCAAATTTTGAACAAAATTGAAACAAACTACACCACAACAAAGTTATTTTCATCGAATTTTATTTTTATGTTCAAAGGGAAGAAGAAAACGCTCGCGCTTTTGATATATCTAATTTTTTATTAAATGAAACGGATACGATAAATTTTTTGAAAAAATAAGTGAAAATTGAAACTTTCCTAACATCCAAAAAATGTTGGTGTCGTGATAACGCTTTTATGATAATAAAAGTTCAAAAAATAAATTCATTTTTGTCCATTTTTTAGTTCGTCTCTGAACGGAAACAAAATTTTGCTCAAAATTAATATGTAAAGTTAAAAAAAATCATACAAAAAATAGAACTGAGTCAAGACAAACCTAAATTCTTGACCATTTAAATTGTCGAAATTTAACGACTTTCGAGTTATGGAGTAAATTAAGTAAAAAAGTGTTAAAAATTCAAAGTTTTATTGCAATTTTTATTTGATAATAATCTGTGCGTTTATTTGCATGTGGGTTTAAATTTTAAGAATTTTCCAAACAAAATTTTTAATTTTTACTCTCTGGAAAAACCATCCCTAAGCGTTTAAATTTTTCAATATTTTTACTTTATTTACAGATTATTTGTCAATCTCTTTGCAATTTCAAGAATTTTTAAACAACATTTTTAATTTGTACATTCCGCAAAACAATTAGAATCTTTTCCTCAAATTTTAACAATAATTTTCGAGATGAGGACGAAAACTTTTCACCTGATTTTAAAAATTTTCTATTGAAATTATGGTGGTTGATGATGTAAATAACAAATAATTACCCCCCCCCCCCCAATAATTACTATAGATTTCAGGTTATTTTAATATTAGTGTGATTTTTTTTAAATTTTGTTGAAGAAAGTTAAATTTTCTTCAAATATTCTGGCATTTCGTTAAAATACCAATACAATTATTACAATAAAGACAGGAAAAATAATGAAAAAATTTTAGGCCTAAAACTGCCGTAGATTTCAGGCAATTTTGATTTTAGCGTGATTTTTATTTACATTTTTTGAATAAAGTTAAATATTCTTCAAATATTTTGGAATTTCGATAAAATACTAATACCTTTATAATAAAGATGGTAAAAATAATGAAAACATTCAAGCCCCCAATTACTATAGATTTTTGGTTATTTTGATTTTAGTGTGATTATTTTTTAATTTTTTCGATAAAAGTTAAATTTTCTTCAAATATTCTGGAATCACGTTAAAATACTAATACTTTTATAATAAAGACGGGAAAAATAATAAAAAAATTCTAAGCCCCCAATCACCATAGATTACAGGCAATTTTGATTTTAGTGTGATTTTTATTTAAATTTTTCGATAAAAGTTAAATTTTCTTCAAATATTCTAGAATCACGTTAAAATACTAATACTTTTATAATAAAGACGGGAAAAATAATGAAAAAATTCCAAGCCACCATAGATTTCAGGTTATTTTGATTTTAGTGTGATTTTTATTTAAATTTTTCGATAAAAGTTAAATTTTCTTCAAATATACTGGAATCACGTTAAAATACTAATACTTTTATATTAAAGACGGGAAAAATAATGACAAAATTCTAAGCCCTCAATCGCAATAGATTTCAGGTTATTTTGATTTTAGTGTGAAATTTTTATTTAAATTTTTAGATAAAAGTTAAATTTTCTTCAAATATTCTGGAATCACGTTAAAATACTAATACTTTTATAATAAAGACGGGAAAAATAAAGAAAAAATTCTAAGCCCTCAATCGCCATAGATTTCAGGTTATTTTGATTTTAGTGTGATTATTTTTATTTAAATTTTTCGATAAAAGTTAAATTTTCTTCAAATATTCTGGAATCACGTTAAAATACTAATACTTTTATAATAAAGACGGGAAAAATAAAGAAAAAATTATAAGCCCCCAATCACCATAGATTTCAGGTTATTTTGATTTTAGTGTGATTTTTATTTAAATTTTTCAATAAAAGTTAAATTTTCTTCAAATATTCTGGAATCACGTTAAAATACTAATACTTTTATAATAAAGACGGGAAAAATTATGAAAAAATTCTAAGCCCCCAATCGCCATATATTTCAGGTTATTTTGATTTTAGTGTGATATTTTTATTTAAATATTTCGATAAAAGTTAAATTTTCTTCAAATATTCTGGAATCACGTTAAAATACTAATAGTTTTATAATAAAGACGGGAAAAATAATGAAAAAATTATAAGCCCCCAATCACCATAGATTTCATGCAATTTTGATTTTAGTGTGATTTTTATTTAAATTTTTCGATAAAAGTTAAATTTTCTTAAAATATTCTAGAATCACGTTAAAATACTAATACTTTTATAATAAAGACGGGAAAAATAATGAACAAATTATAAGCCCCCAATCACCATAGATTTCAGGCAATTTTGATTTTAGTGTGATTTTTATTTAAATTTTTCGATAAAAGTTAAATTTTCTTCAAATATTCTAGAATCACGTTAAAATACTAATACTTTTATAATAAAGACGGGAAAAATAATGAAAAAATCCAAGCCACCAATTACCATAGATTTCAGGTTATTTTGATTTTAGTGTGATTTTTATTTAAGTTTTTCGATAAAAGTTAAATTTTCTTCAAATATACTGGAATCACGTTAAAATACTAATACTTTTATAATAAAGACGGGAAAAATAAAGAAAAAATTATAAGCCCCCAATCACCATAGATTTCAGGTTATTTTGATTTTAGTGTGATATTTTTATTTAAATTTTTCGATAAAAGTTAAATTTTCTTCAAATATTCTGGAATCACGTTAAAATACTAATACTTTTATAATAAAGACGGGAAAAATAAAGAAAAAATTATAAACCCCCAATCACCATAGATTTCAGGTTATTTTGATTTTAGTGTGATATTTTTATTTAAATATTTCGATAAAAGTTAAATTTTCTTCAAATATTCTGGAATCACGTTAAAATACTAATACTTTTATAATAAAGACGGGAAAAATTATGAAAAAATTCTAAGCCCCCAATCGCCATATATTTCAGGTTATTTTGATTTTAGTGTGATATTTTTATTTAAATATTTCGATAAAAGTTAAATTTTCTTCAAATATTCTGGAATCACGTTAAAATACTAATACTTTTATAATAAAGACGGGAAAAATAATGAAAAAATTATAAGCCCCCAATCACCATAGATTTCAGGCAATTTTGATTTTAGTGTGATTTTTATTTATTTTTCGATAAAAGTTAAATTTTCTTCAAATATTCTGGAATCACGTTAAAATACTAATACTTTTATAATAAAGACGGGAAAAATAATGAAAAAATTCTAAACCCCCAATCACCATATATTTCAAGTTATTTTGATTTTACTGTGATTTTTTATTTATTGATAAAAGTTCAATTTTCTTCAAATATTCTGGAATTTCGTTAAATTACCAATACAATATTACAATAAAGACAGCTAAAATAATGAAAAAATTCTAAGCCTCGCCCCTTAATAAATCTTGCTCTAAGTAAATACGTCAAACGCACGTACCGTCAATAGATTGAAGCAACTGGGCTGTTCTTGCGTAAAAAATTGAAACTTTACAATCGGGTTTTCGAAATTAATCGATATTTGATTTTCACCCATAGCTTTTCTTTGTTTTAAAGAAAAAGGTGGAAAACCTTTCAAAAATACCAGGAGAACCGCGCTCACGGTAGTGGGGGATTTTCACCCACTAAAAACCCCCTCCCGTACTTAAATATTTGCCGCCGTTGACGACTGCCACGTGGCACTGCGATTCTTCACCGTGCGAGTCGGAGCCCTTTATTTCTACATCGATCGTCGCCTCTTTCCCATTTCGGGACTTTTCTCTTCTGTTCATTTCCCGCTCGCCGTTGCTTCTATGAAATTTCGATAGTTCCACTCTGCGATTATATTATGTCATTACCTCTATGTAGAAGACATTTTCATCTTTCTAGTTATGGCTAAATGCACATAATTTACCTTGCGGCTAAGATTCCCCCATTTCCCAATAGTTGGGCTTCGTCCGGTGGACTAAGCTCTTCTTTTTCCACGCCGGTGATATCGTCGCTGACCCTCAAATTTTTATGGCCATCAAGCCCACATTTAGGATAATGGACCTCATTTGTGCAGTCCGCATCAATGTGGTCGTTACCGCCGGCACTTCCAACACTTTCCCAGATGCAGTCCATTGTTTGGTGTTTAAAGAACCAAAACTTTCCGCATCAGACATACTTCACCACCTTTCGTATATATTTTCATCCCCAATATCATATTTAGGTCCTAATGCAGTCTTTCCCTTGCTTTTTCGCCCACTTCGAGGAATGCCACCTTGTTCATTTCGTTTCAAGTTTAATGAATCATATCGATATTTTTATCCTTATTGCCGTTTATCTCAATAGGTCCTTAACTGGAAGACCTATTTGATCTTCTGCAGGCACTCTTGCATTTGCGAGCTTTGCCTTATGTCATCAAACTCAATTAGAACATTTTTAGCTCGGGTTGACCTTACCCTGCGGATTCCTTCCTTGGATCCACGGACCTGAATGATGGTGTTCTTTATCGCATCGCACCGCCTCAACGTAAATCAGTTTCCGAAGACTTACCACTTGAGTAGGCATCGTTAGAGTCGGTGTCGTTCTAGATATTTTCGGTCACCTTCGAAGATCTGCTTGAATTGATTTTCATCTTGATGATCATTATCTAAATCTTCTTCAGGGATCCACACCGCACTCCGCCTCCTTAGCCTTATTATTGTTCCTAGCCTTTAAATCATCGATGCATTCCTGCATTTTTGTCAATTGTCCTCTTTTAGAGTCATTTCACCCTCTTCACTCTCCTCCTCTACCTTCGGAATCTCATTACGTTCTTATAAAGTTTTCATCTGATTCATTCTCTTTCTGAGGGAGGAAGCCTTTTCGACATGTTCTTCTTTCTGCCTCTAAGACCTCTAATCTTGCGTCCTGGGCTTCTGCGTCCACCTGCATCTTCCTAACCACACTTCGGCCTTGTCTTCCTTCTATTCCGCCTTAATGGCCTGCAATCGCTCATAGCTTAAACCATCGTTTCTTAACCTGTTGGTAATGACCTCGGGAGGTCACCAACAGGTGAAAGGTGAGTCGCCGAATTTCAGGGGCTGGCAAAGACTCCAGAGACTCGCGGAGGATAAATATACCTTTTATTGACTTTTTAAAGGTTAGGAAGTTAAAAAAAGGTCACCCGGTTCCTGAGCGGATCACCAGCGTTGTTTTCTCAAATAAGGTTGAAAAACTTCATGTCAGAAGCCGTCGCATATTTGTAAATAACTATAATATCTTTGGCGGACAGTAATCGTCCTCGAACCCAATTTTAAAATGAAACTTTTAATCTTAACTTTCGATAAAACCTACCCCTTGAAGTTTAAAGTTTTTCAATATTTTTGGTGTATTTGCAAACTTTTTATTGCTGTATTTGCAAATGTGAAGAATTTTAAAAAACCGCCCCTTATTCATTAAAAGTTTTTCACTATTTTACATGGATTCACATATTTTTAAAGTACATTTTGAAATTCTAAATTTTTGCTTTCCACAAAAACCTTCCCTTATTCATTAAAATTTACTTACTTTTTTTTGTGTATTTGCAAATTATTTATTAGTGTAGTACTTGCAAATTTGAAAAATTGTCTAACAAGATTTTTACTTTTTACTGTCCGCAAAAATCATCCCTCAATGATTAAAGACTTTTTCACTATTTTGGATGTATTCGCAGCTTATTTATTACTGTTTTTACAGCTATCAAGAATTTTCATACACAATTTTTATATTTTACCCTCCGGAAAAGCCAATCCTTATTTATTACATTTTTTCACTAATTTTAGTGTACTCACAGATTAATTGGAAGAATTTCAAACAAAATTTTGTATATTTTACTCTGTACGAAATTTATCCCTTAACAATTACAACTTTTTCACTGTTTTAAAAATTTTCAAGCAATGTTTACTTTGTACCCCCTCAAAAGGATCCCTTATACTGCAGTTGCGCTAATGATTAAAATTTTCTCATTACTTTCGGTGTATTTTAAATATTTTTACTTTTTCTCCCCCGAGAAGGCCACCCCTTAGTGATTAAAATTATTTCACAACCTTTTTTATTTTCACGTAAACAAATTGTAAGAACTTTCGAGCCAAATTTTCCCTTTTTACCTTCATCAAAATCCACCTGTTAGCAATAATTACAACTTTTTCACTATTTGTAGTATAGGTTAAAATTTATTAATCCATTTACAAATTTTAAGAATTTTCGAATAAAATTATAACTTATGGCAAAACTCACGCAAAGACCTCCCCTTAGCGATTTAGAACTTTTTCGCACTTTTTTGATGTATTCGTAGATTATTTTGTAAGTATGCATTTATAAATTTCACGAATTCACATACAAAGTTTTAACTTTTTACCCTATGTAAAAACCACCCCTGAACGATTAAAAATTTTTCACTATGTGTGATTATGTTTATAAATTATTTATTAATATATTTACAATTTTAAGAAATTGTAAAACAACGACGTTATTCGGTTACCAAGTTACTTTGGTTCATTAGTAATTTGCTAATTAAATGAATAAAAAAAATTCTTTTGGGACAGATTGTTTTGTTTTACAAAAAAATAAAAGAAATATTTAATTCGACGACCAAATGCAACCAACGCACACCTCGCCAAGTGATAATATTTTTGTTCTTTTTCAATTTTATGGTTAAACAAAAATTTTATGACCATTTTATAAAATTTTACGATTACTTCCTTTGAAAATTTCTCGGAAAATATTTAACTAAACTCTGTCCACCATTTTCGTATCATTTAATATAAAATCGAGATTTAGGAGCAATGATGATTTTATCAATTTAAATTTTGCATTTCTATGTAGAATAGGAAGCATTAAATTTTACAGCTTTTACTTTACGACGCAGCTTATAGTTTACTTCATTTTATACGATCGCACTCGTGCCGTGTTTTATCTCGAATTGAAATAATAATGCACACGTTATTGTAAACTACACGTGCCAAGTGCCACCATGATTCGTGGCATATTAAAATAAATTAATGCAACATTTTGTATCAAATCAAAATTTGATGAATTGCGTAGTACTAAAACCCGGTCGTAACTACAAATTGTTACACCTCCCTGAAGGACAAGGAGCAGTAAAATTTTGTCCCTAGTTCAGATTTTCTTGCTGTTGGGGAATCGAACGTAGTTACGTAAACTATTCAAAAGTCTCTTCATTGTTTGCATTACTTAATGCCAAATGAAAATATTTTAATTTGCGCTCTTCGTTACAATAATAAAAATAGGTCAACGTAGACGTGGTAAAATTTCAACTGGAGTTATTAGGGTAAACTAAAGCCACCCTTTTTGCAGCTTTTATTTTAATTATTTTTTTTTTTTTAAATATTATGAAGCTTTCATTAAAATTATTTAACAATCCGGCAATCTGCACAAACCGAAGTTCAAATAGGGTATAAATTAATTCATTACCGCAAATGTAATTAACGATGTAATAATATGTAAACTACGCAGCAACGTGTGTGTACATAATGGTCTACTACATAGGCAATCATGAAATATTTAGGCATAAACTATGCCGTATGCTGATGAAATCTGAAAGAAAATTTCAGTTATTTATCAATCTCCTTTTGTTGCAGGTTAAAGTGATGCTTCGTGTTTCAACACCACCTGGAAGCTCTTCACCAGATAATGGATGTTCCAACAATTTTTTCAATCTCGACAAGCGAAAGAAACAAGTCACTTTAGTGGATCCTTCAACGTACGGTTCGGCTGCACCGGAAGATCGTCGAGTTGGAGTTGCAGCTCCTAAAATGTTTGCTTTCGACGCAATATTTTCGCAAGACGATTCACAGGTAAAATTTTTGTAAAATAAAGACTTAAAAAATTGACATACATAGTCTCGTTAAATAAACTGCGAATTTGTGTACTATTTGCTTTTTAATCTTTTCTAAAAAATTAATCGTTGGAATCTTAAACAACCTCATTTAGTAAATTAATTCTATGGATTTATTCTATAAAGGTAAAAAAAATTTCATCGCAAAAATTGTTTGTTTACCTGTTGACGACTTGTATTTCCCCATGGTATTTCCACATTTTCATAACAGTTATCCATTTATTTCTTTGTTTCTGAACTTTTTTAGTTTTTCATTACACTTACAAATTATTCTTACATTTCCATCTAAGTAGTTACGATTCCGTCGTCATATGGGGATACTTAAAATGTTCTGCAATAAAATATGGACGCCCACATGAGTCCACCCCGGATGATACGAGAGATATTGGCTCGGGATGCATAAGATTTAGTATTGAAAATGTCCAGGATGCATAAGATTTAGTATTGGAAAAATTCAAATAATTCCAGTTGGAAATTCTTCTGGACCTCCCAAGTAAATTAAATCGCGATTGGTAAATTGAAAATTTTTCCACAAAACTGCAATCACGGCGAAAGCTTTCATTTGTGTTGCTAAAGCAGCAGTTTTATTGCCAAAAGCAAACTAAATGGTTTAATAAAAGGGAAAAACAATAAAACAAAAACTTAATTAAATCGGAAAACGTGCAAATACGCAACTATTTCTAACCGTAACGGAAAATGATTTAAATTTTATTACGGAGAGAAGAGCCTCGTAGGCCTTGTCATGATTCAATTAAGTAACATTCTCTGACGGATACCAATGACCGAGTACGTTCCAGAACATTCAGCGTGAATATTTGATTCAGCTTCCAGCATTCCCACAGCTGTTGGGTCAATTTTTAAACTGTGAAAAGCGTAGAAAAGGGTTGTTTTAACGAGCTCTTCAAACTTTGTCTTTATTACGTCTCTGATTAACACATGAATGCGTTATCGCATATGTAATGTAAATTAACAAATTTGTTTTATTTTTTTAATGAACCCACCACCGCGACCAATTACAATTTGGATCTTTCGAGAAGATTAAAAAATAACAATGAGTTTGCCCTAATGCAATTTCTGATGAAATAAAATTTGTAAAAATAACCTCGTTATTCTTTACAACGAGGAAACGCTTCGCAAGTTGGATTACGAAAATTCAATGTACTTACTCCAAATTAACCACCATAAAATTGTTCTAAATTTCATTTACATAATTTAAAACACATGAAAATATCGTAAAATGTTCCAATTCCATAAAAGCTTCACTTAAAACAGTTGTTTTATATTTTAGAAAAATTTAAAAGCGTCCTATAATTATAGATCATTTTCCCTCTCGAGTATTTTAAGGGATGAAGTTAAAATGAAGTCAAAATTAAAAGAACTAATCAGTCAAAATTTAAACGGATTTAAATTTCTGTTTAATTAGGGCGATTAAAACTTTTTATATTAAGCTAGTATCGCAAGAGATATTGGCAACTGAATTTACGGTGGATGATCAAAAAATATTTATACTGAAATAAAATAATCTGAATCATCACTGCAGTCACTTCTGAGAGATCCCATATTATTGACCCAAGTTAAAATTATCGGTAAATAAATGGTCATAGATATTGAGAAATTCCAAAAGGGTTGATTCTTATAAAACAAATTTTACTGAACAACCCATAACACCCAGGGCCTGTTATAGAAACTGCCTCGATAATCCACGAACATTTGTGAGCAGACCTGCTAGAGGAATGCGACCGTGTGCTGCTCTACTGTATACAGGCACTTAGAAAACCTTTAAGAATCGGGCAGCTGTGAGTGCCCTCGCGTCCACTTTATTTACTTCAGACCTGTCCCAAGTAAGTTACGTGCACACCTCCCTCTGTTGAGGCAGAAGGTTCAAGCGCTGCGACCCTGTTAATCCACCCAAGGTAATCATTTGCCTCGTTATTTTATTAACGATAACTGTTGGGCCTGTACATGATTCGCGTATGTCAAGAATTAGATGTGGGTTTGAGCACGTTTGAGTCTGTAAAGGCAGTTCAGGCGTTGCGAACTTTTCAAGCCACCCAAGGAAACCAAATGCCTCATCATTATCCTAATGACTCTCTCTGTTTGTCGTCTTACTAATGTAACTTCAAGGTGGACTAAAGGATGCTAATCAACTATGATCCACAATGGTGATAGTCGTGTGGATCGATCGATTAATGGGAGGTTATCCCCCTGAGGTAAACCAGGATAATCTAAAGGGTTAACGACTTTAACCCATGACCTGATCACGGGGCAGGGCGTCACTCCTGAAGGAAACCAATGGACACCGAAGTGGCAATGGTCTAAGGGGAAACTCATGACAAGGAGACTTACTGGTGCGGAAGGCCGAAACCCCTGTGGACTCCAAAGCAATAGCTTAAACATAAGTTGCCAAGTAAATCTCTAATCTTAAGGGTGTTTACGAATCATCATTGAAACATTTGGAACCAAGGGCGTCATGCTTTCGAAATCAAAAACTACTACGAGGGTGTGTTGCCCCGGGGTCAATGCTTGCCTGGCCCCGATCACCTTAGAGGTTGAGTAGAGACTACGGCCGTCTGTCGGAAACCCTCCACCTTAGGCCACAATCGGCTTTGCAGCCACCATGTAGTGGGAAGGAATCTTGGTTTGCCATGGTCCCACCTACGCGGTATAATTCGCGGCCTTACTCCCAAGCGGGAGAATGCAGGACATAAGTATGTTCAATCTTCGTCTAGAATTTAGATCTAGTAAATCTTAACGCTGACTTAGATAGAATTTAACTGTTGAATCAAGCTTATCTTGCAAGATATAGCAAAATTAGTCTATATTCCTCCGTTTCTACGTCTTGTGATGCTGCGACTACTATATAAATCGACTTCTAATCAAATTCCACAACAATAAACAAAATTATTCCAGAGCTGTTCATGAAGTTAAATTATTTGCGAATTTAAGATTAAGATAATAAGGCAAGAAGCTAAATCAAGAGCAGCAGAAAGAAGTAAGAGGCTGTACATTGCTGTACATTGCTAGACATGAATAGAAATGAAGATATCAGAGAGGAACTGCAGATCTTTTGTGTGAAAGAGAAAGTTAACGATTATAAGCGCCAATAGAATGAGCCTGTGCAAAAAATGGATGAACTGCTACTGCCAAAAAGATCCATAAACTATGATCCAAGTGGAAAAACCGCTGTGTCTCCAAGAAAACGATGGGCTGACGATGGGATGAAGCAGACGACAACAACGTTGAATTTCATCAGATTTCAAGGAAAGATTAATGATCATTAATTTTCAATCTACCGTAATATACCATAAATGAAATTAATGAACACAAAACTATCAGTCATGTTCTTGTAGAGTTTGATAAGATACATTTAATGGCGCTGCTGGATTTAAATTTTTAGTGTACATACAGGATACGACACAAATAACCTGTCGAATTAGAAGTCTTCTTCTTCTTCTTTTTTCTAGAAGTAATTCTCTAGAGAATTCTCTTCTAGTAGGCCAAGGCCTGTTATTTACCAACACATGCGTCGTTTCCTTGGCAGTGTTAGAAACTTTGAGCATATAAATATTTTACATCCGTTAGGTAGCTTGCTAGACTTGCCTTCAGATGTGCCTGTATCCTGGTTTATTATGTTAATGGTGGCAATTCACTAACCCAGTAATTTATTTAATTCCCAATATTACCTCGCAAATTAAACAAATTTACCCAATTTGTTGATGATAATTGAAAATTATAATATATCAAGCGATATTAAGTTTAAAAACTAGCTTGATAATGTTACAACATTGTAACGAAATTGATGTAAAAATATCAAAGGATTCAACTTACATTTGGAACGTTGCATCCTGCAATCTGCATTTATTTTGATTTTATAAGAAACTATGGCCCGAAGAAGGTGATATATGTTTATATTTTTATAAACCTGCAGCTAGTCACGCTATGATGGATGAACCGGGGGGTCTGGGGGGTATGGAATACCCTCCAGCGCAATACCATCAATCTGATTGATTTATTTGGGAATAAATCCATATTCCATATGTATGGAATACCCCCCAGGTATCGTTAAGCAAATGTGCAATGAATAAAAAGGGAAAAATGTTATAATACTCATTAAATTCCACTACCACTACACTTTTAATTTTCTTATATTGAAACTATACAACTACTGAAAAATAAATCAGTCAGATTCCTGGTATTGCACTGGACGGTATTCCATACCCCCCCCCCCCAGACCCCCCGGTTTCTTTACGGTGGGGCCACTGTTACACACGTTACAGGTTTTTCGTGACTAGGTTGGGTGCATTGAGAAAAATAAATCAATCAGATTGATGGTATTGCGCTGGAGGGTATTCCATACCCCCCAGACCCCCCGGTTAACTTGCGGTGTGGTCACTGACTCGGTTGAATGTATTGAAATAAAAGGTTTGGCATCAATGGTGCAGTTGTGCTGCGGATGATAGAACCTTTGACATTTCAAGCATTGTTGACTGAAGTGATTTGATGCCACCTGCTTTCTACAGTAACACAAGAGTTGAGTAGTTGTCAAGTTTAACCTGGAAAAGCGGCATGGAGCTGCGGTCCGTACTGCGCTGCATTTGGCTAACTAAGATGACGTGAGGGTTCCTGGTTAGTAGTTTCTACTTGATGATGTCAAATGAAATGTAGCTCGATAGTTCTCTAAGTACAGCGGCCAGCGTCGTAGAGAGATTGGTGTCTTCTTCCTCCCAATGGGTGGCCATAGGGGTTGGTGAGTCTGACTATAGTCGGTAACGATTTCTGGTGGGTAAATCGAGTAGTCGTAGATGGGTTCCTCTTCTTCGAGTATCAAGTGATGGAGCGTTGGAGAGGTTGTCGTCAGACGTGTAAATTGCACTTAATTCGCAGGATTCCTCCGGTATGATGACAAACCAAAATGATGACTTTATTGGGCGTAGTTACGTCGTCGGAGGAGAGCTGGGGACGAAGTCTTCGTCGGTTTGGAGATTGAAAGTCGGAGCGATCCTCTTCATGCTTATCCGTGTCGTCATTGGAATTGGCGAGTTACGGAACGGGTAACGGGGGATTTGCTTGGATTGCAGGTTGTTTGTCGGAGAAGTCAACAATTTTTGACTAATTTTACTCTTTACCTCGAAAACCGTTGATTTTAATCACTAAAGGGTTGCAACGTAACTTTGTAGAAAATTACACGCTCTATAAAAACGATATTAACTATACGAGGGTGGATCAATAAGTACCCGTTTTTGAAAACAGGTGGCGTTGCTGATGGAAGTTGACATTACCGTCGTGTACTGCCATCTGTCAAACGACACCATACTAAATTTCAGACTGATTCATTGGTTAGTTTTTAATTGGCAGCCAGTTGTATCACACATGTTTCGTATTTCTTGATAAAATGGGAAAAGACCATTTTCGATCCGTAATTCGCTTTTAATTTTTGGATGGAAATCATGCTAAGAAATAAATGCAAAGTTGGATGCTTTCTTTGGAGACCCTTCACCATCTATGACAACTGTTAAATATTGGTTCAACGATTTTAAACGTGGTCGTACATCTGTTTCTAATGAGGAGCGGCCAGGCTGCCTGACAGACGTAGTTATCGAGGAAATCATTGAAAAGGTCCACGACATGATTTTCGCAGATCGCCGAACTAAAGTGCGCGAAGTAGCAGAGGTCATAATATGTCATACGGAACGACAATTAATATTTTACATGATCAGTTAAGTGTGAGAAAGCTGTCGACCCGATAGGTGCCGCAATTGATCGTGGTCGACCAAAAGCGGATACGACTGTCAATGTCAAAGCAGTTTTTGAACCTCTTTAAGCGAAATTCGCAAGAGTTTTTGGAAAGAGGAGAAACCTGGATACATTATTATACGCCAGAAATCAAGCGACAGTCAAAACAATGGATTTTTCTGGGTGGTTCTGCTCAGAAGAAGGCAAAGACGGTCTCATAGACCGGAAAGGTTAACACCACGATTTTTTGGGATTCGAAGAGAATAATACTCATTGTCCCGGACAAATTGCATGAACTACGCTAAAAAATTACTGTCGTACCCACCGTCGACTTTCAGCTCAATTCAATTCAGCTCAAACGAGAGATTATTGCTGAGGCTGAAGCGCATTTTGAAGATTTTGATCAAACTAGCGGCCAAATAAAAACTAACCAATGAATCAGTCTGAAATTTAATATGGTGTCGTTTGACAGATGGCAGTACACGACGGTAATGTCAACTTCCCTCAGCAACGCCACCTGTCGATCCACCCTCGTATATTAACCCTAAAAAAATTAAGATTTATGGTGCAGTGGCCATTTAAAGATGAAAATTTAAAAAATTGCTTTAAATGGGAGTATCCCAAAGACAAAATTTTGTTTTAATCGTAGAGAAAAATATTTCTTTTCTATAAAAGTGCTGCTATTTCTTTTTCAAGACCTTCTTAAAAAATATTTTCTTAGCTAACACAGTTTTCCATTTTCTTAATGAAATCCGTCTTTATGATACTTATATTTTTGCAAAATTAATGGAATTTGCAGCGTTGAAAACTAATTTTTAAGATTAGTTACATTTACATTATTAAATTTGTTTGTTACAAAAGAAAGTACAGATAAATAAGGCCCACTGGTCGGAGGGGGTCGTCATAAATCTGAGGTGTGGAGTACCACCCAAGTGAGAGCAATCAAGAGCTGGAATTGTTTAGAGTTTTGGAATATAAACAACAAAATCTTAATATCGATATAAAAGTATAGATCACTTGAATGAACTCGCATGAATGGATTAAAGAGATTCCTATTGAAAAAAGCTACTTTTTAGGACGGAATTTTTGTCTGGAGGATCTGTCCTCCCATTTAATGAATAAATAATAATGTTGACAGTTATTCGGCCATTCCTCAGCACTTTACCCATCATTGATGTCACGAAAACAAAAAAATCTGTTATAAGCACAATTTTCTTAATTTAAAACTCAGCCGAATAATGAGTTAATTTTACAAATCGATGTAAGCAGACGTACAAACCTTAAACGCTTTCACGACGCGTACGACTTCTTTTCCTCTCCCGATAATGAATTTTCTCGTAAGAACACTTACGCTGATGGGTACAACTGAAGCATAATTTATTATTTTATCGCGGTGTCGCATTGCACCCTCCTATTTTTGTCTCGCTCTCACTTCGCGAAACAATCAAACTGCAGGGGAACACAAATGTAGAAGTCTTGTTCAATCTTTTTAAGATTCCAGTTTCTTAAGTGCCGCACTTACTGAGAACTTCCAAATGCTCTCCTTCCCATTCTTTTACTGTATTTTTTTGCAAAGTTGTTTTTATAGTTAAAAGTCAAGATTTTTTTACGAGTTTTTACGCAAAATTTGTAATAAACACTTATCTCGTAACTGACTTATTTTTACGGCACACTTTGCAGACATCGAGATAACCTTTTTCGTCATTAACTCGCACGTTTTACCTTTTTATTACTGCTTCCTCCTTTCAAGCTTTCTCTCCTTTAAATAACTATTACAACAATTTTAATTTGAAATGCCTTTTTAACGGTCATGTAAAAGCTTGTTCTGTTACTAAAAACACTTTGCCCTACCATCGACTAAATAAGTTGCGCTTTATTTTATTATTTTCAATAGCGGCTTGCCGACTTAATTTCCAGGTTAACTTTTTTCTTATTAACATAACTTCTGTTTGGAAGTAACCACTATGGTATGTAGTACTTATACTACTTTGTTGCTGCTTAGCTTACTTGTTGATGCTCCATCTCCATGCTTTACGATGCGATCGTATCGAGTGGCCAAAAATCGCAAATATGGAACACAATGATAATGAGAGAATTTTATTGAGCAGTTACGTAAATGAAACGAGTTATCGCTGGCCATAAAGCAGCATCGCAACCCTGAGGCTTTATGGCCGTATATACCTACCACTTAGAGTGATGTGACTATAATCTTGCGTCTGATCTTTATGTATGTAAACATTGGAGTTATTAGCTAACTTTTGAAGCCTAATGAAATACGTGCTGATCAGAAAATTTTGATTGCAGACCGAGGTGTGTTCGAGTGCGTTAACAGATGTCATCCACGCAGTAATCAACGGAACCGATGGCTGTTTGTTCTGTTTTGGCCATGCCGGATTAGGTAAGTCTAATTTACAAGGTATAACTGGATTCGATCCTCGGTGAGGTGCTTCCACTAATTAATAATTGAATCCTTTTGCCAAAAGTTAATTAAGCAGATTTCTTAATCAACCCTCAAGAAGGGGAAACAAATGGACGATGCTCCCTCATTAGTTAAATTAAACGGATATGATTTATATTTTTTATTAAGCGATGCGTTTTTCACAAAATTTCCCGTATTGAGTGTCAATTTAGGAATATCTGTAATCCTGTATAGTACTAAAGCAGATATCTTCTTTTATAGGGAGTATTTATTCACGTAGAGGATTAGGGGCTTATCGGCTCTTGAAAAATGGCGAAACCAATATAGCATTTTGTATGCATGCACTGCTTTGCAACGTATAAAGGTTTCATCAAATTGCAAATTTTTCACGTGCTTTACACGCATTGTTCGGTTTATGCATGTAGTTTTTGTTATTCTAAATGCCATCCCGACAGAATATTGAAAATTCTTTTGTTTTCGCGCTGTTCCTGTTAAAACAAAAATTGTTTACTGGGTAATGTTTCGTCTGATGGAACGGTATGCGAAACCTTAACAAGATTTAAATATAAGGGGGATGTTTTGCTTTCTCGGGGGTGTTACACTAGTAGTTGTAATAACCCATTTACATGCAAACGCGATTCGAGAAAATGCAAAAGCTTAGCCGACAAGATGATCTAAACAGAAGTGTCGCATCACATTTTCTTTTATTTATGGTAGCTGCTTTGTATTTGTCATACACGGTGACATTTTTAGTGTGAGATATTAGATTCCGCGATGGTTATCAAAATTCATTACTTCATTTTAAACTTTCTTGACTAAACTAATTAAATTTCCCCCACCTTCTCCTACCACACCAAATTTTGAAGCCTCCAGCGAAACACCCAATTTATTTTTGGAAAAATAAAATTCGCGAAGCTCGATTTACATTTATTCACGTTCAAATATAATTTCCACACATAAATAAGTAAACGTAAAATTTTCCTGGCAGTGGCAATTGGCTGATAAATAATTGCCGTACCCTACCCTTTACTGTGCCCCTGGGATCAATTGGCAGGTCAACTGTTTCCATCAACGACCTGTTCCGTGAAAAATTTGAAACACGCACCTCGGGGACTTTATTCGAACACAAAATGATAAATTAAATCGTCCTAATGTCAGTTTTTCTTCACAGGAAAATCTTACACCATGTTGGGCACCCCGGAAAATGCCAACACTCTAGGTATCATCCCTTGCGCTATTTCCTGGCTATTTAGGAGCATCAATGAACAGAAACAAAAAACAGGTGCAAGATTTTCCGTAAGGGTTTCCGCAGTGGAAGTGTGTGGACCCACCAATCAGTTGCGAGATTTACTGGCAGGCTATTCAAATGGTAAGTCGAAAATTTTAATTAGGGTGTTTAATGGAGCATTAAATTTGGTGAAATTTTTTAAAATAATTAATTTTCACCCTCCAACTTCTTAAGAATTTTAATCAGCGATTTTGCTAATAATTTGCAAAAATTTTAATAAACTTTTTTCGTTTCTTGTATTTTTATCAAATTTACAAGTTTGTTATTCGCGGCCGAACTGTTGCTATAAAGTACATCTGCGGCAGATGTCGCTTGGTTTATTACAATTTTCTCAATATATAAGACACCTTGTAACATCTCTCAACACGATTTCTTTTAATAAGCTTTTTAACCAGCGTTCGTAGTAGTTGACACATTCTTTTGGCATGTTTTTGTATGTTTATGCTATTTAATTAAATTTCGGATGGAAAACTTTGCATTCGGAATTATAATGTTAATTTTTGTAGACTCTGATTAATGTATAAGAATGGAAATTTGTAAATTAGCCTTGTTTTCAAATTTGAAAACTTTCTGACACATTTCGTTTGGGTAGGTACGATTATCCAAAGGCAAATGCCGCTGTCCACGCATCGTGCTCAACTATTCACTTATTATTCCACTTCATTTTTAAAGCTACCACCACATATCGCCGAACAGGATAAATATTTTGACTGACTCTTAATCTCTATAAACATTTTTCCGATTATTTTGAAACATAAAATGAATTTAGTAAGGACGTTATTTCATAATAACCAAAATAAAATAGCGAGGAATGTAAACAATGCACAGTAAATAATAGGCATATTTGTTTGAGTACTACTGTTTTAAAAAAGGCATATTTTTGTCTTGTGATATATTCTTGATCTTTCACGTCCCAAGTACAGCAACGTAGCTTCAAGTTTTGGATTATTGTTCAGCGATGCCAAATCAGATTTATTCTATATAAAACGACGCAAATTGAATCACACCGACCTAGATTCGATTTTCGGTTGTAACAACGCAAATCGAGGCACTAATGTGGACTAATTTCAATCATCATAAGAAAAATCTTACTCATTTGTTGATCATATCACATACTACATTGATATTAATCTTTATTATTCACCAAATTGGACTGAGACTTACAAGGGGAAACCACAGTCAGGATATCGGCAATCAAGATCCCAGTTTTTTGGTGATTCTAGAAGCTAGAAAACTTTCTGGGCGTTTAGTCCAATGCCTCTTAGTTTTTGAGTTATGAAATTTTGAAAATAGACATGTCTGTTTAACCATATTAAACTGCTATTTGAATGGCAATGCATAGGTCTTGAGTTCCATCCTCATATTAGACAAATTTTTTTTGAAAATAGTTTAAAATGCTTTATTTATTTTTTGCTGATTCTTGTAATAACAGCTAATAGTAACAGCAGTTCTGTCTATTTTCAAAAATTCATAATTCAAAAACTATAAACAACGAGAACGTGATAATTTTTTTGGCTTCTAGAATCACCAAAAATTGGGCTTTCGATTGCCGATATACTGACTGTGATGTCCCATTATCAGACCCCAACATTTTTTGAGTCCTCTTTGAGGCATTAGTTACGATTCTAGGAGCCATTTCTCTTTCATTACTTTTCTAATTAAAAGCAACTAAAATTATATGAGAAATAACTATAAAATTTTATTAAACAATCAAGCAAATAGCCCGAGAGCATAGCTACAGAAAATGCGAATGAGAAAATACCAAAAGTTTGACATTTTCAATCGGATACAGTAAGAAAACTGTCACTAAAGCCGCTCGTCTGCCAATAAGTCACTGATCCTTAACAAATTTTTGATTTTTTTGACTTAAAACGAACCAACGAATACCACAGAACCATATTTTAAAACATATACCTCTCATTCACTTACACGCACAATAACATTCGAAAGGGCAAGAAGAAGAAAATAATTGAAGTTGCATTTCTTTGAATTTCAATATCATTATAAAATATCAGAATTCGAAATGAAACTTTAGGTTTTTCGAATATGCATCTTTAAACCTTGAAGAATTCAAAAAGGATTTCTTGCGGTGCTTTTTCTATTATATTGTCATGTTCACTTTGGATATGGAACAAAGTTGTTTTGAAGTTTTGGTTTGTTGAAAAAGTTTGATTTAAAATTTTTTTAATTTGAATTTCGCGGCCGCTGTGGATTTCGTGGAGGCCGACAGAGCGCCGGATGGAAAGGAAGACTCGCGCACGACGTGAAGGCGAGCGGTTGTGAATTTTTGAGCAGAATAGCTTGTAAAAATAAGAATTTTGTAAATTAATAAAAAGCGATAGTAGCGAAGAAAAAGTGTGTGTTATTTTTTTTTAGAAAGCTGTTAAAGAGGAAGAAGTTTAAAACGACTTCGCAATTAATTGGATTTGTTGAAGGAATTAATTTTTGGATTAAATTTTCAAGGTGGTATGGTAATCGCAGTACGGGCAATGAGAATATTTCCGACTGGGCTGGCTTGGTAATGTGTTAAAAATTAATCCGACCGATGGAATTGTACTAACTTTAAAGCCCTTGTTTTTCAATAAAAGTTTTAATTTAAAAAGGTTTGCGGTTGCATAGGCGCAACTAGGGGGGGCTTGGGGGGGATCCCCCCAAAATCATCCCAATTTTTCGTTATTTTTACCTCCCCCTTAAAAAAATTGTTTGAAAACATTTTTTTACCCCCCCCCCCCCCCAAATATTTGACCCTAGTTGCGCCTATGTGCGGTTGGAAAAACAAAAAATCTTTTGGCTACCCAAACCTGGCGCGTTGGTGAGCATTTTTTGTGTGCAGCTGGATGGTTTTTTGTGGAAGACAGTGTTCACTAGGAATCGACTTGTAACCCTGAGATTGTCAGGATGGAAAACAAGCAGGGGAAGAGTATGCCCTTGAATAAGATGGACATGGATGCAATTACGATGATGATAGAAAAATTGACGGCAAGAATTGACAAATTAGATCGGAAATCCGAAAAATAGACGGCAAGAATTAACAATGTAAATCAAGAAGTCAAAAAAATAGAAATAGTAAAAGATTTGTCCGAAAAATTGTCGGATAGAGTAGGAGATTTATCAGAGAAAATAGAGAGGGTGCATGACCAGACAAGGGTTGTTTTAGAGGAGTGTTTTGAAAGGTTGGAGAAAGCAACAGGCGGCAATATGAAAAAAGTCCTGGAATTGGAAGAAATTACGGAAGAAAAATTGGAAGAAATTGTAGTTGAATAAATGGAAGAAGAAGTGATGGATGAAAGTAAAGATGAATTAAAACATGAAAAAGTGGACGCGGGGAATATGAAAGAAAAACAAAAACGTCACACAGACGACGTTACAAATAAAGTCCTGATATTTTCCCGCAGAGGGATGAGAAAAATTAGATGGAGGAAGCTGAAGAATCGGAGAGAAATGAACTTTAAAATAAATTATGGAAAAGGAAAAATTTGGAAAGTAATGAAAATGAAAAAAAATAAAAGTTAAGACTACGAAAATGAACTTCGAAATGGACGAGGTGTCCCAACCAGGAATTTGCGAGAATGGAGACGAGGAAGAGATACCGTCAGCGAGGGTGTTTTGGTTGTTTGAAATTGATGAGGAAGGTTTTGAAAACAAGAAAATTGGAAAAGAGAGGATGGAGAGTTCTTGAAGAAGATTGAGACGAAGAAGATGAATGTGGTCGAAAATGTATATTTCTAGGGATGGTTTAGGAAAAACATCCCTGTAAAACTAATTTTGTATTTGGCTTTTTAGCTAACATTTGATTTGATGAAATCAACTGAAGAAATTGAATTAAAAATAAAATTGTTTCATTTGTTATCTTTGTTCTCCTGGACAGGCGCGTAGAAGGAGGGGAGCCAGGGGTTTATTAACCCCCTAAATCTTTAAGTACTGCAAACTAAATTTGTTTATTGTCGAAAATAGATGGTCCCATTTAAACTGCTGGGGTAATAATTGATTTTTTCTCCAACCGTATTAAAAGCAGTACATTTTTAATAGCATTACCTCAACTAAAAGTTGACGTTTTTGTTATTAATATAAAGATGCCAACATTGCTAAGCAACACTTTGTTTTTACGTGTACTAAAAGTACTTTTAGTGCTAGACCTAAAAGTGAATTAGATATATTTTTTAATGTCAATAATTTATTGGTTATACAAAATTTTACATGAATAACAATAATAATCAAAAAATACTTAATACCTTAATCCTTCATGTTAATATTAAATGTATAATTTACACAAGATTGATAAAAAGTAAGCAAACCCGTTTTGTTACCAGTATTGGAATTATTAACAATATCGGTGAATGTTACGCTACTGGTACTCGGATCTTCAGAGTGTAATTCCTGAGCAATAGGTTCATCTTCATCAATTTGTTGATTATTGATGCTATATAGGATAGGTAATATCAATAATGGGGGTTAAACTAGTACTAACTTCGTCAACTTGACATATTTTTTTGGCTATGTCTTTTATTTTCTAAAAAATCTTCTATATAGCCCTCGCATACAGTAATAGATTTCCAACCTCCATGGCGTTAAGGCAGGTAATGTCACCACCAGAATCGACAAGTAGTGTAGCCGAAGTTCGACGTAAACTGTATCCAGTATTATCCCTTATATTATGCAAATGTAAATATTTTGCCACTTATTGTGGAACACTACTAATTTTATGCATACCTACCACTGGGCGAAAACATTTTCCACCTTGGTATCTTAAAATTAGCGTCTTCTCTTGCTTAATAATTTTTTGGACGAAGAGCAATATATTTTCTATAAAAATTTACTATGACAGATGACTTTGACAACTTAATATAAAAAAACAAAAATTGCAGTTACTGGATTTTCATTACACGAATATTCAAACAAAATGTTTGAAGTAATTTAAATTTTGAATTTCGCATTATTAATGATGTATGTTATTTAATTTTTGGTTGGAGAAAAAGTAGTATGTCTCATTTGGATTAAAAGTGTCTTTGTTTGACGTGCAATTATTGCATTCGCTCGGCTCCGCTAGCGCTCCGCCTCGCAAATGCAAAAATTGCTTGTCAAACAAAGTTTCACTTTTAATCCGAATAAGACAATGTACTATTTTATGATTATATAGTGTGCCTTATCCCAATTAAAAAAAAAAGGAATCCAAACTACTTGTTTGATAAATATATAAACAAGAAGTATAGCAGATTTATCATAATACTTATTTTCAATTTTATAATTTTCTTTGCAAGATTTAAATTTTTATTGCTTTTTGAACATCTGTAAATCACAAGAGAAACAAGCAGAAGTGTAACTAGTTTCTAATGCTACTGGGACGGAAGGGGGCTACAGCCACTTATTGTAGGGCTCGAAACCTTGCGTAAAATATAAAGAAATAGAGTGAAACCGGGTGGTTGGGGGTACGGGGGTACCCTCAAGAACAGGCAGAAACTTTCTGTGGAAAATAATTTAAAATATACTGGAATAGATTCCCCTGGCTGTGCGGCCTAAAGGCCGCACTGAAATAACATTTAAACTGATAATAAATGGGCAAACCAATCACAAATTCGTCAAAAATCTTCAACCTTTCTTGACTACCTTCACTTGTAAACGTTTCTTATTGTGATTATTCTGACAGAAAAAGCTACTAATTCCCCCCCCCCCAATACACACATCCCATAATCCTGTTCCTCCTTTCTTCATAATCCTCCGATTTGGTTTCTCACACAGTTCGATAATTATGGCAGGACAGAATTGTCACTTCATGAAGATAATAATTCTCAGCCTTATAGTTATACAGTGTTATTCATAAACAAGTTAAAACAGTCTTGTAAACCTGTTTTAGTTAAAAAATAAGTTAGGTTATGATTTAATGAGCACTTTAACTAAAACACTGTTTTAAGTTTTTATGAATACGGCTGTTACTATGTAAGTTAAGGTTTTCAAAAGATTTCCTCTTGTTCTGGAGGATATTTCGTACCACTACTCCGCCCCCCCCCCGGCCTGCCGGTTTTTCATTAATTTTTGTAGTTTGTTTTTACAATTATTAATCAATGGCGTAAGCGAATCTTCATTCAGAGAACAGCTCACAATTTATTGTAGAGCTCGGCGCCATGTGCAAAATAGAAACAAATGGTAGTGAAACTGGGGGGTCTGGTGGTACGGAGTACCCTCCAGAACAACAGGAACTCTTTACGGAAAATAATCTAAAATAATATACTGATTATAAATGGACAAGCCAATCACGAATTCGTCAGCGATCTGCGAAGCAGATCAACTTTTCTTGGCTATCTTTACTTGTAAATTGATTATGATTATTCCAACAGAAAAAAAAAATTAATCTGCCTCACCTCCCAATACATACGTCCCATAATCTTGTTTCTCATTTCTTCATAAGTCTCCGGTTTAATTTCTTTACACATTTCGATAATAATGGCAGGACGTCATACATATAATAATTGTCACTCCATAACGGTAAAAATTTCCTCTAGTCCTGCATTTAGAGAAGATATTATTAATAACCATGATAAATATGAACAGGTAGATCTATCGGCACTATCATTTAGGTAAAAAACAGTAATCCTCCACCACGGGGGATTGGCCCCCTCCCCTCTCTCTTCGAACTCACAAAATAAATGCCAATTCTTGGTTTCAAATTGTTCTTTTTCTGCTTCCGGGTTTAAATATTTTTAGGGCCTATCGATTATCAAATTTTACAGTTTAATTTTGATATCTAAGATTTTGTGTTTTATAATAAAAAAAAAGTGGTACAATTATTACTGCTGCTGTAATGCGTGGTCTACCATCAAATTTCTGCTATAGAAAATTGGGTTGTAATTTTTAGCTTAAATTTGTCGAAAATGAAAGAAATCCATCCCGTTCCCAGTAGCACACTTTGCCGAGTAGGACCAGTCTAGGAGATATCTTTAGTTAGTACAGCGTTAGTGAAAATGGCTCCGAACGTCCTGGGCGTAGGGGACAGGAGCAGAGGTCGCGAAGAGTTGATTTGACATTGCAACCCAGAAAATTTTTGGATCCTCATCGTTAAATCAATTTAAATCCTTTCCAAGTAATTTTGGTCCTAAAAACTGTCATTTTACCTTATTCAGTGTTTCCTACCTCCAAGTTTCAATCCCAAATTTTACAGCTAGAAATTTAAGGCTGTGTGACTTTTGACTACATTTTCTACAGAATTTAAATCGATAAGCCACGAAATTTGTTTTATTATTTTGTTACATGGATCTCGAACACAATTTGAGATATCGAAAAGTAATTAATAACATTCTTTTTGTTTTAATTTAACCCCAAATTTTGAGACCATTAATATAAAGGCATCAGAAATTTTATAAAGTTTTTCTAGCATTTTAAAAAAATTCATGGGTTTTTTGGGGTGACCACTCACTTTTCTTTAGCCGCATGCAGAGATGTAAGCAGAATTTTTTCGGGAATGCTTTAAATACGTAAAAAGCTCCGCTAGCCCTTTTTTTAATTTTTCAAGGGAAAACATTTTATTTCTGGTTTCTTTAATCAAAATTTTCAAAAACAGTTTCATTTCCAAGGATGAGGAGCTCTTGGGCTAAAAGTGATTCTACAACCACTTAGAATTCTTTCTTAGAGGGCCCCATATTCTTCATAAATAATTACGCTAATAATTCTCAATAGCTACTTTGATGGAATTTAACATAAGTACCAAATAGGTAACTTCGCCGAAATTAACGTCCTAGTACTGATAATCGCAAAACTATATGGATTTTGAAAAACTGATAACTTTCGTCGTTTGACTAAACATTTTCCATCGATTGTGGTCAATCCAGTTGATCATTTTCCAAAAGTCTTACCTGCTATTCCATCATGGCAAAACATATCATTTAGTTTCGCCTCTTACATGTTGTTTGACAGACTTTTACGAATTTCTGCACCGCATACCAGCTTAGCGTGTATAAGATGATGCATTTTTTTACATTTGCCGCATTTTGTAATAAATTCATGAAAGTGTCAGAGATAAAAATGAGTTGTAAATTACCGTAATTTTCTATTCAACATATTAAAATTCCAGTTTGTCATAATATCGTGTATGCCGAAGGAACAAGTTTTTGGATCGATAAACGTAATACGTATGAATTACAAGATGTGATCCTTGAAAATCAAATCTTATTCTAACCCTCGGTGTTTGTGGGCTTTGACATTTTCTGGTAGCTCTGATTCTCCTTACCTGAACGCTAACGGCAATTCGAGAAACGATTTACGGAATCTAAATTGAACTTAGAAAACTGTCAGATACTTGCCAAATCGATAACAAGGAAAATTGCCAAAATATATTTTTATATCTAAATTTGGGCGAAATTGAGCATTTAAAGGTTTTCACACGCCAAACACGTCTTCCTGGTGCAACGTTCTAGATATAACTTTTTGAAATATCACAAGAAGTATTATCCAAGTTTAAAGAATACATAAATTATTGGATGTTTACAAAATTTTAAACTTAAATGACCTTTTAATTTTAACTTCCTCTTCAAACTTTTCTGTGATACGACGAGGAACTTGATAAGTTTTAGTGAACCGTAAAAGTTATCAATTAGGTTTACGTCCTATTTCATTTATATTTATACAAAATTCTATTAATATTTCATTAGTTGACGCCACATTTTTAATTGCTTTTTAAATAATCCATCATTTAACGAACTTTTATGATGAGGAAAATATTTTATACATGATCGCAAAATAGAAAACTTTCTTTAATATGCAATATTGATTAGAGTTACCTATGCAGTGCATACAAACTTTTCAAAGACGTAGTGGTTAGCGCATTTTTAATTGGAATATTTACTTCCTCCGGAATTCTTCGATCGAATATAGCAATTAATAAATAAAAGGTTGACAAACCGACGACGACATGGACTCAAACAAGCTACCAGATTTTGATACCATAGAATTGACCGATGAGTTCAATCAAGATGAGGTAGGAAAACCAACCATGAACGTGACCAAGTATTGCTCCAATTTGATGACACCACCAACGAGACGGACTCAAATGATCTAGATACCATCAGGTTATTCCAAGTACAAGAAACCACATAACTGTTAGTAGGGATGGGGACGACTTGGCCTGAAAATCGCCCTAACCTACCACGATTCCCAGGACTAAATAAAGAAAGAAGCACCCTCGCCACCCCTAACCTCCTGGCCAGCCTCCCTTTCACCTTTTAGCCATTCGTTTCTGCACCCACTCTTACCATGACTTAGCTTTAAGATAATTTCTGAAGCCTCAGTAAAAATAATCATCTGCTAATTACTCCTGCAGATGAAGAAGATGTAAGACTTTGCGTGGCGCTTCACACCGTAAAATATTTGTTACCGTGGAAACCGGACTGTATTGAATAAGCGGCTCTGAAAGGCGTAAAAATTAAAAATTTAAAATCATTAATATAAATATGAAGATAGAATAAAGAGGGTTATGAAAATAGGGGTAAAAAAATTATTTAACAATAATTAAAATTAAAATATGCGATTTCGATTTTAATTTCCATATTTTTTCTGGAAATATTTTAATAATTTCCATCAGGGTAAAATTATTTTATCATTTTAGGAAAAATATTTTTGTAAATTAAAAATTTTAATTTCCTTAGGTGCATGAGCTTCAACTCTGCGCTGCGGAGGGTTAATGAAATCAGAAATCTTCGCTTAAATACCTATTTGAAAAGAATATACTGGAATTTCTAGAATGTCGAGATTCATAATTTTTACGTTGAAAATAATTTGTTGTTATTACGAAGAGAAATACTTTTGAGTTATTATAAATACTAAAGCAAATACCACATTCTATTATACTCATAAGTTATACAATAATTGAAATTCTCAGAATTCAGCTAATTAATAAAGTCCGTTGTATACATTCCTCTACATTGTGTACCCAACTACAGCATTAAGATAATTACTTAAATTCATTAAAACTAATCTGCCATAAATTCTAACTAACCCAGCTTGAAAGACATAAACTCAAGTTCGAGGATGTAGCAAAGTTACGTTCGCCCTTTTCTCGTTTTAGATTTGGTGTGGATTTATAATTCCCTAAATTTCCTATTATATGAAATGGATTATTTTAGATCGCTTTCGTGTCGGTTACTTTCGTGGCTATTCTGACGCTGATGGATGAAGCAGAAACCCTATTTTGAGGGCCCATACATCATTTTACCTTTGTTTATGTTTAATCTTTTCCTTGATATATCTCGAAAAATTTGTATTTGAACCCAAAGATTTATGTTGAAATAAATTCAAAGTTATAGTTATAGCTATAGCCAACTAAGGATCGGTTTATCACGTTTTTTTGTTTTCCAGATTGCGAACAATCTCCAGGAGTTTATTTGAGAGATAATCCTTTATTTGGAAATCAACCCTCGCACTGCGAATTGCGTGTGCCTACGGCCGAACGTGCAGCACATTATTTGGACGTCGCGGTGGAAGGAAGAGCGCCAACTCGAGAAGATTCTCGCGACTCGCATCTTTTATTTACCTTACACGTTTATCAGTACAGCGTGGCGGGAAAAGGTGGAGGTGAGCTTTTATTTATTTAACTATTTATAAGAAAATCGGTAACGTAAAAGATAAAAGTTTCTAATTGTCTCCGATCACAGCACTTTCAAATTTATTATAATTGGCTTTCTTATCTGCACTTTTTTGCATGCTTAACGTCGTATATTTTCTTACGAAATCCCTCGGCTCGCGTATCTTAAACAGGTCTTTTTATCTAAAAATTTTCTGTACTGAAAAATTGTTTCAGTCGCCGGAGGCAGAAGTCGGCTACATCTGTTCGACTTGGGAAATTCGGAGCGAGGAAAATCGAGCGGTGGAATTCCCTTGTCGGGACTAGGAAATATTTTATTAGCGATTTTTAACGGTCAGAAGCATCTACCTTATAAAGAGCACAAACTGACGCACTTACTAAAAGACTGCTTAAACTCGCTGACTTGTCACGCTGCAATGATCGCTCACGTCTCGCCCTACGCTCAAAATTATTCCGACACCCTCACCACGGTCCAGCTAGCGTCACGAATACATCGCATGCGACGAAGACGCATTAAATTTGTTTCTGCGGGTGTAGGAAATGGGTCAGGAGGTAGTTCGGGTGAGGAAGCTACACGCACTACTGGAACTAGCAGCGAACCCGATCCATCGAGTAGCGATTTATCTGCGGATACCGTAATTTATGTGGGACCTGCAGACGATGCTACCGACGGAGAACATCCGCCGGTTTACATCCCCAGTCTTAATTCGGGCGATAATCGATGTTCAATGAGTAAGGCGTTACGAGGATCCACCGCAGAACAGCGCACGACTAAAGTTCCAGTATTACAACGTCCAATCCTAGAAGAGAAACCGTCGACTCATCGTTCACCTATTAAAAATACTTGTCAAAGTAATAAAACTTCACCCGCGCATACAAATAGTCCGAAGTCATCGCCAGCGCGTACTCCGACCGTGAAAAGCAAGACACAATCGTTGGAGGGTGCAAAACACACAGCTAATGGTGGTAGTGACGAACAGTGGATTGACGGTCCACGTATTTCTAAATCGAAAGTTGCTGAAGCGAGACATTTAATGAAGGAACCCTGTCACGTTAAAAAACGAGAGACTTGGATTGATGGCCCCATGCAGGGCGATGCGGCAAACGCGTACGGATACATGGACAGTCACAAGAAAAATATGATTAGAAAATGGGTCGAACATCAGACGTCCCAAATTCAACGTAAACAAAAAATTGTTAAAGAGCCGTACAAGGAGCTAACCCAATTTAAAACTTGTGACGAGGACGTATTGAAACCACTCGATTTGAAGGTGGAAGGGGTGGAAGAGTGCATAATTCGGACAGGGTTGAAACTTGGAAAACAAAGTAGCGATGCGATACCCGAATGCGAGACCCCTGAGGAGAGAGATATGGAAGACGATTACGAAGACGACGAGGAAGCCGTAGAAATACCACCAGCGCTTCCGTTAATTCGGCCGTTAAGCAGTCGAGAGGTTTCGTTAGAAAGTTTAGACAATCTCTTAAAAGAGCGGTTGATGAATAATCCAGGTTTTTGTAATCGAGACGACATGGATGACGATAACATCGGTAGTGACGAAGACGAAATTTTAGAAATCATAGAAGTGGAAGAACCGTTAGAACCTGTTCCCACGCAAGATTGTTGTTTGCAAGTTACCGAAGAAGACATAGCGCTTTGTATGAGTTTTTTGGAAAATCCGTTACCAGAAGTGGACCAAGAAAACCCGTTAGACCATCCGTTACGAATTTTAAGTCAGGAAAATTTGACGGTAGTTTCAACCTTCACGGATTCCTTGTCGGTTTATACGGATTTGGAACGAATTTTACCGCGGCATCGATACGATCCCAAGTACGGATTGTATAACGACGACTACGAAGATCCAGATAATCCATTCCAAAAAACAATTTTTGACGACGCTTCACAACAAAAATTTAACCAACTGGCCAGGTTACACGAACTGTATTCGAATAGGTTAGCGAAAGCGAACGTTACAAATTCCGAAATGTACAGACAGCAAAAATTTAACGAAAAACCGTTGGGCAAGTGTGAGTCTCTTTCGTTATCCGACATGTTGTTTGGTGTTAATGGCGTCGAAACGAGTAGCATTTACAGCGAACCGGCGTATATAACAAACGATGAGAAATTTTGTGAAAATTGTAAAGTAAGTATGTCTAGACCTACCACTGCAAAAAATTGGTATGATGACGCTCATTTATCAATCAGTAGCACCGAGTTAACGGCACCCACATCCCTAGTACCACCAATAAGTAGAAGATTTCAAAGATATTCGCATAAATACATAAAAGATGGTAATAGTTTAGCACATTTAAGGCATCCCGATGGTGCATCAAATCCGAATTTACGAGAAGAATTGGAAAAAACCGAAAAAGTTCTTGAAACGAATTACGAAGAAGAAACGACAAAACCAACGCGTCCCCTAACTCCACCAAACAGTCTTCCTTCAACTGAACGTATAAATAGAAAAATTATGAGCATAGAAGCAGGTTTAACGTCCATAAAATTGAATCAAAAACAATCAGACGAGTACGACAGTGGACACGACTCCACTCCGCGTACGTCGAAGCACAGTCCAGCAGCAATTTCGCGAAGGGCCGAAAGTGGTTACGATAGTGTCGTCCGTGATAGTGAAAGTTCCAGTATAGACTCAGATACCAGCAGACTGTCGCATCTCCACAACAGAAGAGGTAAATGCAAACACAAACACGACAAATCCTTCTGTTCGTGGTTTCTCCATCCGTTCACGTGCAAATACATTGACGAACCTCCCGAAACGCATTTTTAAGTTTTTCACTCAGGAAGGGCGGCCCTTTATTTTCTATGACGTCGTTGGTTTTGTAATTTTAAAAGTATGATGATGAACATATTTTTAATACTAAAAATAGCTTTTGGATGTTTATATTGTATAATTCTGTTAGAAAAACATTTTTTACAATTCTTCCAAGCATATCATACTCGCCAATGATGGGGAACAAAATTATATCTTGCCAATCTTTTTATAAATTTTACCCTCAGCTTAAGACTGCTTCTAAAATTGGATCTCAAGATTTAATTTTAAATAAGTATAAGATTTTTTGTAATTTTTTTTAGATAATATTGAAAAAAATTTCTTTATATTTCACTTGATTAATATTTATTTGTGATATTATAAATAAATAACAAATTGTTTTATTGTCCAAATTTTTTAACCGCATGTAACAATGTTATTGTATCTAGTGTACATTATGTATTTATTTCTTCTACTGTATTGTTGATTAAATTTTTTTTGTAATATAGCTGTTACAGGTTACAGTTGTATTAAGTGAGCATTAAATATTTACAATAATTCAATTTTTTTTATTAGGTGCCATTCCTAGTTGTTTAGTCTCAAGGTTAACATTTTGCTCCAATTGAAGCTCGAACCCAATTCTCCAGCGTTGTTGGACATACTATAATTTCAAGTCCTCTTCTTCTTCTTCTTTTCCTTTCAGCTTTTTCTGCCCACTATTACATCCCAACTTTCCAAATGCTGCTCACCACAGTTTGACCATTGTTTGGCTTTGTTTCCCCAGATTCCTGATTCGTCTAATTGTTTAGTAAAAGTCCCACATTAATTATAAGTTGTCTGACCACTCCAAATTTTAATTTAAAAAGCGTCGAGTGTAATTCAGCTTAGCCAATACTTCCGATCTTACGGTCGCTGACCAATTTGAATAATGAATTATTATTTTCGGTCTTATTTTGGGACATTAATTAAATTCTAAAGCGCAGAAATTGCACGGATGAAGCTTGAATTGCGATGTTCAGAAACAAGAGCAATTAAAATAATGATGGAATGGCGCCCAACGAAAAGAAGAGAAAGAGTAAAATACCGCGAACAAAATGGTATAAATGTGTCATCGGAAACCTGTAGGTCTATGGGAGTTGGAGAATAAAGGGGAAAAGGTAAACACAGACTAAAGTAGAGGAAAGTGGAGACTGCTTTAGAGAGATCAAACGAATAGACGCAGGGAGTAATCCATACCACGAAAAAGATTTTAAACACCCTGTAATTTTTTCCTCTCTCCAAAATATGCAAAAGCTGAAAATTAATTAAAATCCAAAGCAAAATGAACAAAGTCCAATCAAAAGAAACATCTAAACTAGTTAAAAGCAAACGTTACACAACACAGTAAAATGGTCAGACGTAGCTAATGTAATAATTGAGTCCTAGATCAGATCTAGTATGATACGTTGCAGTGTACAAACCAATAAACCCGCGAAATTCGATTCTTCTACACACAAAAGCTGATACCAACTAAATGATAGTATTCTTACCTCATCTTGCTTAGGTTATCCGACGTGACTAAATGAATCTTGCTTCCGCCAACATTCTACGTCTCGTCCTAACCTGATGATGTTCCAATAAAAATTATTAATAATTGAATTTTTTTATTCTAAAAATGCCCTGGATATTACTAAATCAGCGTAAACACATTTTTGGATTCATAATTTATAGATTCTTCTATATGATGAGAAATCAGCGCGGTAGGTAAGATTCCTCAGACCTCGTGGGGCGAGAAGGCACGGAAGGTTTGGGACCTCAAGATGCCATATTATGGTTAATGAATGAGTCCCTTCGGGTCTCGATGTGCGTCGTTTTGATTTGCGATGCATAACGAAACATACAACCGAAAAAAGAACATTTGAAGACTGATGAAATTAAGTAATTACTATATGTAATACAATTTCTTCCAAATATTGACATTGTTCTATTGGCCTCGCTACAATTTGTAGCTGTAGTGCCCTCTAGCATTCCAGGCTTAGCTACATTCGTGAAATGAATTATATTAGGGTTTAATACAAAGTTCACAAGTTGGTAGAGAATACATTTCAAATAATTACTACGGAATTTTATAAAAATGTGATTCGATTTGCGTTATTTCGATGATGTTTATCGCACTTTCCTAAAGGTAACCCCTTTTTTTAATACTTTATATATTTGTGATTTAATGGAGAGGTGTTAAAAGTTTATCTAATTTGGATGACAAAGTAAAATATCAAGGTTATGTCTGTACCAGCACTTACCAATGGAAGCGATATCTGGACACTCACATAAGAAAACTGAGAGAGGAAACCCCAACATGCAGAAATGCGGTTCTTGAGATCTAAAACTGTCAGAAACACTGTAAAGCCACTCTTTAATTTGGACGAAAAAATAGTCCAATATCGAAATGAATGGAAAAGTCATAATTATGATGAAAATAACAGACGACCGACTCCCAAACTGCTACACCTATACAAACCAGTCGGAAGATGAAATGTGGGAAGACCCAAAAGGCGATGGAGGGATCAGAGGTGACGTAACAGGCCAAAGTCTAAAACGTGAAGCAGAAGAAGTAAAATCAGATTAACAAATCTACCAGGAGTCACAAAACGATTTGTGGAAGGGTCCAAAATTTCAAGCACTGTGGAAAATAAGCTGGACTGGTTTATAAGACTAATCAAAACATTGCAAAGTTCAAACTGGATTCAAAAGATATTATTGAGTTTTTTTAAATATATTTATTTAAAATTTGACTGATAACATTAAAATGGAGCGTTTAAACTAGGAGCGAACGTCAAATATCGATTAATTTAGCCAAAGATCGATATTTAAGCAAATTTAGACCCTATTGGCTCCATTCTGTTGATGGTGCGTGTAGTTTAGGGACTACCTTGACTAACGTCGAATCAAGTATGAGAACATGAACAATTCGAGAGCACATCCATTATAGGCGGGTCGAAAGTCCAACTGAAGAGGAGAAAAGACCTGAGGGCCGTGGAAAACATCAGTAGACTGACGGAAAGATAAATCTGTAGCCGTCTACGACGATCATTAACCTTCATCCGCTCGCGTACGCGGCAAATTGGCCGCAGTAAGACACTTAGAGTAGCTTGTGGCGGTACTGAGCCGGTTGGTAGAGCTTTTTTAAACAACCCCTTCCTACCTCTCCATGACGCTTTGGAAGGAAATGGGAGAGAAAATTCAAAAAGGCAAATTTCAACTCCAAAATGCGCGAGCGGATGAAGGTTAAAGAGTCTATGCCCACAAGTCTAAGAAAACAGAAGAGCAAAGTCCCGAAAGGGCTGAAGGTGATACCCCTCTAGTCGTGAAAGTTAATGATTAACGGCGGATTCGCCCGATCACGGGAGGGGGGGGGGGAGTTCTAGTCAGTGATAATCTGACACTACCGTCACCGATTGTGGAGGTGTCTCATACGAGATTTCCTCCTCCCTGCAAGAAGTAAAGAAAGGTAGTGACTACCTGGTCATTGGTGGGGTGTTTACAATGCCTCACCGCGGATTAAGCTCAGTTCTCCTCAAGAAGGCGCACTGGGTATGTACTATGTACTGTGGAAGTAATTTTTCTACTGTTCAGTACCTACCTTAACCCTTTTGGTGCCTGTGCGTCGCTTTTATCCTTATTGTCGGACCTTTTCTACTTCTACAATCCTCTACTTCATAAATTTTTTAATTCATGTACACCCCACCCCGTTAACTTAGCCTTGTGCAAGTTTCCGACAAAAATCAATGACGCTGTTTAGGTAAACTTTAACCGACCGCGACCGGGGGGTCGGGGGGTATAGAATACCCCCCAGGCGGACAAACTCGAATATAATTTTTAAAAAAAGGAGTATAATACAACTTATTAACCATCATCAGCCTTCGGCAATCTTGCCTTTTCTTTTATTTCTTTTTTATCTTTTATTTAGATGACGAGAGAGACATTCAAAACTAATGCTAGTATTTGAATTCTAAGTTTAACGCAGTGGCGTAACTACGGCGTAACTATAAACACGGCCCGTAAAATTTTAGGGGCCCGAGGCAATATAAAGTAAAAAATTCTTAAACAAGGGTAAAAAGCGCCTGCGCAAGCCGGAAACGGACAACTCGGCACCGGAAGACACGGCAATCTACCGGTCGAGCTTAGGTTAGTGTAAGGAAAAGATTTTTTAAATGAGGGGACCGTTAAAGGAGAGATCCGCCGGTACCGAGCTTTCCTGGTGCCGAGTCGAGTGGTGTGGTGTCCCCGCGAGTTGTGTACCCTTCCTTGTGCTGCTTATGTATGGTATGGAATACCCCCCAGACCCCCCCGGTTTCGCGTCCATTTCAGGGGAATAAATTTGTTTTGGTGTCTTCTCAATCGTTTATTTGAACTGGGCCGGATGTAGTGCAAATTAAACCGCTTGCCACGGGTACGTTCAATTTAAATATTAGTTATACAATTAAAACCATTGTTAAACTAGAATTTATTCCCCTGAAATGGAAGTGAAACCGGGGGGTCTGGGGGGTATGGAATACCCCCCAGCACAAGGAGGCAACTATATAAAAAAAAATCCCGCTAAATACCCTAAAATGTGAAGAAATTAGTGTGCAACCTAGGGTCTGGGAAGGTATGGATAATGGCGTAAGTAATGGGGGGGGGCAGAGGGAGGAATGGTCCCAAGCCCAATGTTCTGGACCCCCTTCAACTGCATTATTTTGCGTCTAAATTTTATTTTTAAATCGCACACCTCTTAATCGAGGGGCCCGTCACAGCTCTTGCTTCAAGGCCTAAAATTTGAAGTTACGCTACTGGTTTAACCCCTGCTTCAAAATTTTAAATAGCACGCCCTAACTGGCGATACATCATTTTAAAGGTTGAAAAAATTCATCCACGATAAAAAGATTGGATTTAGCAAGAAAGATGGAACAAGAAATAATTTTATTTCCTGATGGGATCCTGCTAAAAGCCAACGGTAGCAAAATTTAACATTAACCATCTTTTAATTTTGGGAACAGACAGAAATCTAAGGGTACCAAATCAATGTTTACAAGATTTTAAATTTTTGTTTGTCTTTTAATTCCGTTTAATTATTTAAACTTGTACTTTTTGAAAACTCCCTGTATAATATGCAATGAACTCAATATGGATCTCATGCATGCAAACAACTTTATCTGTACTTGATTTATGATGTTTTTATTTAACTTGAAGGTTGAGGGTTGTAACCATAAAACCATTACGACGTTCCTGTTTCAGCAAGTTTGAGTTTCCTCTCAACCACTACTAACCACATTTCCTTAATTTCAGTTTACCGGTCGGTTTCAAGTTTCGAGCTAAAATTAAACTGATATGAAATGTAGAGTAGAGCAAACAATTTTTTATTTGATTTATTTCCAACATACATACGTAATTTGAATTGTGATCAAAAATAATATTTCGGTTAGTTCTATTTGATTTGTAATCGTTCTTATTTATTTATTGCTTACAAAATGTGGCAACATTTAGAGAAAAGTGAACTGTGAACTTGGTTGATATGCCTGTCGTGTTTGAGCAGTGATAAAGAACCAAAGAGAGCTCAGTGCTCGTAATTTACTTAAGAACGAATATGGGATGTTTTTACACCTTTTGGGTGTGTTTTTCATTTTTCATATTCAGTGCACATTGTGCTCCAGAAGGCTTATTGTACGACTATGCTAACATAGGTAATAATCTTCCAAATCTCGATGATACCTCCAGCGAGGAAATAGGGCTGAGGGTGCCTATCATTTTTTATGGACAAGTTTACTCAACAATTTTTGTAAGTACCAATTTTTTTTTCGAATCAACGGCTTTTTCTATTTTTACAAAATTTTTTGTCAACGTTTGACCTTTCATTCCATCTAATCAAACTTTTTTTTAAATTGTTTTAAGGATTTTGTAAATTAATCTACACAATAATAACATATCAGTTCTGCTCTGTGTTAAAGGTCACATACTCATTCATCTTTAAACAATATGAAAAGGTCATTGTTCTCTCTTTCCTAATTTTAATCAATTTAATTATTAATTAGCGCTTTCAAAATATGAAATCAGCGTTATTATAAAAATTATGCTTGCTCTTCAGAATTTCACCCAAAAAAAAATAATCACTTCTTTTGTTCCACTTTTATTTCAGGTAAACACAAACGGTTTGCTTTCTTTCCAAACCGATATCCAGACATTTTTCAACACCGAGTTTCCCTTAAATTATCCAGTAATCGCACCGTTGTATTCCAACGTCGATATCAGTAGATCTGGAAGCATCTCCTACTATGAAACCGATAATCCTGAATTTTTGCAAAAAGCAACAACTACGGTGCGCAACGCTTTTCCCTTGAATGACGAATTCCAAGCAAGAAGTTTGTTTGTTGTCACTTGGTCTTCCGTTGGATATCACAAAAATGGAGTCGATGAACTGAATACCTTTCAAGTTGCTATAGCTTCTGACGGGGATGACTCCTTCGTCGAATTTTTGTATCCAGAAAATGGAATCCAATGGATTCAAGGAACTGGTGATGATTCGGGACTACCAGACGCCCGGGCGCAAGCAGGTTTTGTGGCAGCAGATCGACGATTTTACGTCCTTAAAGGTTCCGGTACTGACCAAGTCAAATATTTGGAAAAGTAACAATTTTGTTAGTAATAATATGACGACCATAGAATTGTGATGATTTTTTTAGGTGGACGAATTTTAACGTTCCAGGTCAATGGATTTTTAGGGTGGGCCGATTAGACGACGATGGAAATGTAGAAGAACCGACTTCTTTTGACGGTATACCTTGAGGAAACACAATTTTTTTTTTCTTTACTAGATTCCAATATTTTTAGAATCCGAAAACGGCGTCGCAACTTCGTGTGAGAAAGGAAGCACCCAGTGTCACGGCTTTGCTAAATGCGTCGATTACAATGAAGGATTTTGCTGTATCTGCAAGGAAAAATACTACGGAAATGGAAAATATTGTGTTAATAAAGGTAATTTTGCGTTCTCCCAAAGTCTGCTGTTCTAATCTTGTCTAAATTTTCCAGACGTTCCTTTACGTGTGAACGGTAAAGTTAACGGAAAAGTCAACGGCGAAACGTTCGACAACCTTGACTTACAATCCTACATCGTAATGACCGACGGAAGAGCTTACACTGCAGTTTCAAAAATTCCACAACCGGTCGGTTCCGATATTTTATCCCTTCAAGTACTCGGAAGCGTTTTGGGTTGGTTGTTTGCAAAACCAGTTGGAGAAACCGTCAACGGTTTTCAATTAACCGGGGGTGTTTTCAACCACACTGCCACTTTAGCTTTCACCACCACGAATCAAAAGATCGTAGTAAGACATAAATATTTGGGTTTGGACGTTTACGATCAAGTGCGATTGGAGGTCGACATTCAAGGAGATATTCCGCACTTACCACCCGATTCGAGTGTAACTTTTGCCGACTATGAAGAACATTACACGTTAACCGCCCCTAATACGGTTCAATCTTCCGCGACCAGATCGTTCAGCTACTCGAATTTGGATGGAACACAAACTTCCGTTCCGTTTTCCATCGAGCAATCTTTCGTGTTCGATTATTGCAAGTCGAACACGACCCTAACGGGAACAACGTGGAAATTTAAGATCGACAAAAATTTTATAAGTTATGAAGCCAGGGAGCAAATTGCAAGGTACGGTTTAAGCAGCAAAGTTAAACCGTTGGGTGGTAAGTCCTTAAATAAAGTTTTTTCGTGTATAACTCGCAAAATTTTTAGATCACGATCCCTGCAGCGAAGGTAAGGCAACCTGTGGGGTAAACAGTGCGTGCGTGGTAGAAGAGGATTCTTTCCGTTGCGTTTGCAATCCTGGTTATCAGTTAATTTACAGAGAGAATTCGACCGCTGAGTGTGAAGATGTAAACGAATGTCAAACAGGAATGGACCAATGCGATTATAACGCTCAATGCATCAACGTTGAAGGAAGCTACACTTGTAGATGCAATGCTGGATTCGAAGGTAGCGGCCTAACTTGCGAAAGTTCGCAAAACTGTAGAAACGTGCAATGTCCACAAAATTCTGAATGCGTAGAAGGCGGTGGTACTGTTTCCTGTCGTTGTTCGGCTGGTTTCACCGGAAACGGCCAAATCTGCAATCCAATTCCTGCTCCTCAAGGTTGTAACGTTGAAAACAATTGTTCACCGTATGCAGTCTGCACTTTTGATCCCCAAATAAATTCGTATGTTTGCTTATGCTTGGGTGGCTTTTATGGTGACGGTTATAATTGCGAAAGAGACCTCCAACCAACCGACCCGCCCCAAACGACTACACAGGTGCCAATAATCGAACATCATGTACTTGCTACATGCGAGTTCGGTCCCTGCTACTGTAATGAAGGGTTCAAACTCCTGCAGGATACTAACTACTGTGTACCAGATGAAGGGATTACTATCGTGACCACTGTTATTCCTCCAACTACCACGGAAGAAAGTTTCACTCAATCAAGTAAGTTGATAATGTTCTCGTTCCACAGGGTAAACATTAAATTTTTTGTTCAGCGTTTTGCAATAACCTAAATAACTGTCATCGCGATGCACAGTGCATTTACGAACTTAGCATCAACAATTACCAGTGCATTTGCAATGTTGGATTCGAAGGAGACGGTTACAACTGCAGGGAATCGGAAGTCACATGCATTAACGATTCGGTCTGTGATGTTCGAGCTACTTGCGTTTACAACGAGAATTATGCTAGATCCACATGCGTTTGCGATCGTGGTTACTTTGGCAATGGAAGAGAATGTCGTGCTGGTAAGCATATTATAAACTCCTAACCGATCGACAATTTCTAAATTTTAATTTTAGCTCGTTGTATCAAAACTGAAGATTGTCCTACCAACGAAGACTGTCAATTCAACTACGTCTTGCAAGAATATGAGTGCATTTGTAAGGAGGGATTAGTGAGGGATTCTCAACAGTTGTGCGTCCAACTGTCTGGTACATGTGGAGGTGGTGTTTGTGCCGAAAACTCCGAATGTTTGTATGATGAAGAGTATCGCACCCACTACTGTTCCTGCAAGGAAGGATTCGTAGGTGATGGAATTACGGAATGTAGAGCTCGAGTGCGAGGGTGTGACGAACTTCAAAACTGCGCTCCACAAGCCAGTTGCTTGTATGATGATCAATCGCAAACTTATCAGTGTAGATGTAACGAAGGGTTTTTGGGTGACGGATTGATTTGTCTTGCAGAGCGGAATTGTCACACAGATCCTAGGATTTGCCATCCTTATGCCGTGTGTTTAACAAATTCGGAACGAAAATATATTTGTGAGTGCCGTCCAGGTTACATTGGAAATGGAACCGAGTGTCAGGAACGTGTCGCTTACGACGGAAACTTTTTACTGTTAAATCAGGGAAAGGCAACGTTACGGATACCGTACGACCCATCTCAGAAGAATTTAGCCAAATTGACTCATATTAGTGAGTTCCAAACTGCTGTTGGATTGGATATTGATTGTTTATTGGGTCGTGTTTATTGGAGTGACATAACTGGAAGAGTTATAAAAAGTTCGAATTATAACGGAAGCAACGTCACCGATTTTATTACTACCGGTATGTAACGGAATGTTGACTTTCTTTTTCTTATAATAACTTTTTATTAGATATTGGTTCCCCTGAAGGCTTAAGTATTGATTGGGTGGCTAGAAATATTTACTGGACCGATTCCACTAAAGATACCATCGAGGTTGCCAATATTGAAACTAAATTGCGCACGACTTTATTCAATACGAGTTTGGTAAACCCCCGAGGTATTGCGGTTCATCCCCAACGAGGGTAAGTGCTTTATTTATTTTTTTGTTGCCTTGTGTACATCATAATTTTTACCCCCACAGCAAAATATTCTGGACGGATTGGGATAGAAGTCATCCAAAAATCGAATGGGCTAATGCTGATGGCACAGGTAGAGAAATCTTCCTCGAAGGCAAGAATGTGCAGTTACCCAATTCATTGGTTATCGATTTTGAAACGGAACGTCTTTGTTACGCGGACGCCGGTACCAAAAAAATTGAATGTTTGGACATAGACACTCGGTATAAGGAAACCATTGCCGAAAATTGCACATATCCGTTTGGTATTGCTGTAACAGGCGACCACATTTACTGGTCTGATTGGATTATGTAAGTTCCACAATTATTATTATTTCACACCAAAATTAACCATGAATTCTTTGGTTTTAGTAAAAAAATCGAACGGGTCGATAAACGCACCCTGAAACGCTTAACATCTTTGAACGTCCCACTAGGTGGCAGTAACAAATTGTACGGATTGGTGGCAGTACCACAACGCTGTTTGGGTTTGGTGAACATTTGCCAGTACCATAACATTCAATGTCCTGCAGGCCACATTTGTCTACCAGATGGTAGTGGAAGTCGTAAATGCTTATGTGGGTACAAGGCGGATTCGCCGAACGAAAAACCAACTTGCAAAATTTAAAAACTTCCAAAACAGAATTTTTAGTTTTACTTTTGTAAATGTGCTTGTTTTATTTTATTAAGTTTTTAAAAATTAGTACCTAATAAATACCAATAAACCGATAGTTTTCTTGTTGCCAAAAAAATTAATGGTTTATTTTGAATAAAAAAAAAATAAATCTCATGCGTTTCTGGTTCCTATTAGGCTCCAGGGAGTTGCTCTGGTTGTTCGAGAGGTGAATTATCTTCACCTTCTTCCTTCTCACTTTTCTTTTCAAAGTTGTCCCTGTATTTAAGTAAAAACACGCATAAAGCATTTATGGGTTCAGGTGGACGATAAGTGCCCAAATATTCTAAAGCTTGGATTAAAATTGGAACCACAGTTGCATCTAAATAGTCCTTTACAGGTAAGGCATTCAAATCATGCAACTTTTCTGAAGGTAAAAAGTGCTCTTCGCTCTCTATGTGCAATATACCTTTGATGAGTTCACTATAACGAGCTATATCAAAAGTGTTATCATTTTCTGTTTCTTCGTTTTCTTCACTAAATTTTGAATCTATCGACATGTCGGCGAAAAGCTGTGCATCTGCAATATAAACGTATGCATAGCAGTGATTTTAGTTGAATTATCTAAGAATATCGAAAAATTAGAAACAGTTTCGAGCAATTAAAGTGTGCGCTTGTTTGGACCAAAACACCAGTTGACTGGATAAGTGGAGAGTGAAGAGTTAGCTCTTGCAGCCCAGCAACAGCACTAATCTATTGCTGTCTGTGAACGTGGCATTGTATGCGCCTCTCAAAAGATGTTGGCAGAAAAATTGGACAGCTAGAAGTCAAAGTTAAAGAAGAAGTCTCCAACGGTCACCAAGTCACAAGTCAGGGACAAGAAAGACTCTGAAAGAAATTATGTCCAAAAATGTTACTGAGGTGTTTTCATCTTCGGACAAAGATTATGTTCCCTATTTTTGATTTAACCATTAAATAATTTGTTAATAGAGAAATATTTAAAATATTTTGGTATATTTCGATAATTTAACTTACAAAAATAAAGATAAACACCCATAATTACAGAAACAACGAATATTCATTCTTATAATGTAGTAAAGATGGCTCCCCATTCAAGGAAAATAAATAATACTACAACGTAATTTCCACGAAGTAATTCTTGGGTGTCTAGACCACTACAATACTATAATTTCATTAAAGAAACCTGTCTAGTTAGCCCTATCTCTCTCTTTCACAATCATGGCCACAAGAAGTCCCACCCCTTTGTTTACAACAATGCTTTTGACGTTTTAAAATAAAATAACCTTACATGTGACCTAATAAATAACTTACTTATTAATTTTTCGAGTTTATGCATAAGAAACGCACATTGAATTTGCTAGAAACTGATTTTTTCCTAAAATTAATCCATCACTCGGTACAAAGCAAATCGATAAACTTACTTGCTCCATCTACATGCTCGTGATTGGAACCGGTAGCTTCCACATCTACATGCACTTCTTGCCCCAATTGTGAACCCTCCATTTTATTGAGTTGTTGAAGCATTTCTCCGACTTTTTCGTTTTTCTGCTTGCCTTGTTCGTCCATTTTATTCACTTTGAGTAAAATTCACTGCAACTATCAAACAATTTAATGTTTTCTAAAAGTCAACGCTATCGTGATAATGAAAGTTACAGTTAAAAGTGAGTACCATAACCGCAAATTTGTAGTTGTCTGAGTTGGTTTATTGTGATTTTAGATTGGGTTGGTGTTGCTACTTGGAAATGGGTGGCTAATGACGACAGTTGTGGTATTTGTCGTATGCCGTTTGATGGTTGTTGCCCAGATTGTAAACTTCCGGGTGATGATTGTCCCTTAGTTTGGGGCCAATGTACGCACTGTTTTCATATGCATTGTATCGTTAAGTGGTTGGAATCGCAGCAAGTCAATCAACAGTGTCCGATGTGCCGACAGGAATGGAGATTTAATAACAAGTAACTTATGTAAGTCTTCGTCTTTACTATTCACCCTCATTTACACGTAATTAATTGCTATTATGTTTTCAACCTGTCTGTTTCATTTATGGTTTATTATTTATTGTGTTGCTGTAAATAAAATTTAATTAAGGTAAAATTATTTTAGTTTTAAGTGTAAGTGGCTTTTAACCTTTACGAATCCGTTCCACAGAAGCTATAGAAGGGTTGCTTTAGTATGGGTACAAATTGGGTAGTAAAGTAAACTAATAGAAGAATTGAATGGAAACGGAGTGTGGTAATAGACTTCCTTTTTTCTATATCAGTCTCTAAAGAACTAAAAAAACATAACCAAAAGTTCAGTCCTCTCTCATCTTCACTTCTATTGCCATTAGTTGACATTTCTGAGTTAAAATTGTTGACTTTTTCATGGTTGTACTTTGCCTCTACCTGTGTGAATGCCCTGCATTGCAAGTTTGGGGGGGCTAAAAAAATATTTTCAAACAATTTCTTTAACGGTGGGGTAAAAATAACGAAAAATTGGGATATTTTGGGGGGGCTTAGCCCCCCCCCCCTAGTTGCGCCTATGGGCAGATAGCATTTCTGCTTGTCCTGTGGGCAGAATGATCATTTGGTTTATCCCACCTTTGATTGGTTCTTCAATTCTTCTTAGGTTTGTAATAAATAAGCGAATCAATCAAAGATGTTATTATTACTTAATGATAACTCTGCCCACCAGATGGCTCAGAAAGTCATCTTTCAAAATTAAGTTTTAAAACTATGTGGTCCCTCTATGCTTACATCCTCATTGTTAATACTTATATGGCCTAGGAGAGGAATATTGATAAGATAATGTAACTGTTGTTATTATTGGTAGCTTTTACTCTGCTACATGAAATGTACTTATAGAGTGGTTTCCAATTGCGTAATCTTACCTTAATATAACCTTAGAGAGAAAGAGAGAGAAGCTAATGTAATTCAATAAGCTTAAAATGTATGGCAATCAGGCCCGTTGCTAGGATTTCATTTCCGGGGGGGGGGCACTTGTAAGAAGCCTTTTGTAAAATTTAAAATTTTCGGTTGTTCCCCTTCCTTTTTCTTTGTCTTTTCAACATTTCGGGGGGGCACGTGCCCCCCCCCCCCGGCTACGAGCCTGATGGCAATGAAGGGCTTGTTAATATTGAAATGACCTGGGAGAAATGAAAAAATTAGTGTAACTCCTGTAATTGTAAAATATCTGGCAGTGGCTCTTAACCTGTACTGATCTGCTGTTTTCCATAAAATCTTTGCTTGGATTCCTAGACCGGAAGCTATAAAGTAGTTAGCAAGTGTGGTCTCAAATTGGATAAACTTATCAGATTATCCAGCGTTACTGATAACTTTAGGGAAAGAGAGGGGGCAACTCAACTGTTGTAATAATTATTCGGCAGTGTCTCGTAATCCGTGCTAATCTGCTTCATCTTCTCATTAAATGCTTACTTACCTACGTCTTTTAATTAGAATCTACAAAAATTTTGTATAAGTGGTTTTGAATTGAATAGTCTTGGCTGAATATTCACTAAACCTGGAATGACCTTGAAGAGAGAGTAAAAATGTATGGCGGTGGCTCTTATCCTGTACTGATCTGCAGTTTTCCATTAAATCCTTGCTGGGGTTCCTCAAGCAGAAGCTATACAAATTTTGTTTGAGTGTGGTTTTGAATCACCAAGTCTGGAATGACTGAAGAGAGAAATAATTATTATTCCATAACTTAAAAATGTATGGCAGTGGCTCTTATCCTGTACTGATCTACTATACTTCTTAGCTTCTCATGAAATCCTTGTTTAGGTTCCTAAACCAGAAGTTATAAAAGTTTTGTGTAAGTGTGGTTTTGAATTGTTTAGCTGAATATTCACTAATAATGGAATGAACTAGGAGAGCGAAATGCGGCAGTGTCTCTTTACACGTGCCAATTTGTTGTACTTTTAACCTTTTTGTTAAGTGTAGTTTCGAAATAATTTATATTTTGTAGCTGAATATTTACTAATGTTGGAAAGACTTAGAAACGAGAGGGTAATGTAGCTGATCTAATTAACAATAATCTGAAGATATGTGGCAGTGTCTCCTGAGCTGATCTGCTGCAGTTCTTGATTAAAGTGATTAAACACTGAGCTATAAACATTTCTTAGCTGCATATTTACTAATATTGGAGAGAGAAAGGATAATATGACTGATGACACATGTGACCGGTGTAATTATTCAAAACAAATCGAAATTTAAGGCAGTGGCTCCTCTGCAGCTTCCCTTGAATTCTTGACTTATTAGATTTCTGAACCAAAAATGGATAATCTTAGCTGCATATCTACTTATACTAGAATGACCTTGGAAAGATTACGAGGATCATAATATAATTATTGTTATAATTGCCCAATAGTTTGAAAATGTATGGCAGTGGCTCTTAACCTGCAGTTTTCCATTAAATCCTCATTTTAGCACCAAAAGTGTGGTTTCTACTTGGGTAGTCTTTGCTTGATTTGCATTAATACTTGAAAGATCTTATAAAGAGCGGGTAATATAGTTGTTTTAATTAGCAATAAACTGAAAATAATATAATGCCGGTGGCTCCTAACTTGAGCTTATCTACTGCAGTTCATGAAATCCCTACTTATTAGATTCCTAAACCCTGACGCTATAAAATTGTGGTTACCAATAATTGTGTTATCTTAGATTAATACTGGATGACCTAAGCAAAAGTCATTGCCACTAACGCGACGTAATGAAGGGACCTTAGCCACCACATATCATGGAAGATATATTTAAAACTTGGTTCATTTACTATTACTTTTTTCGAAAAGATATTCGACCTGAACGGTTCTCTGTGCCCCCAGACCCTTTTCTTCACATTTTACCCTTACAATAAGGAATATAGCCCACTTGAGTACACGAGACTGGTTACGCCAATGGTAATTAATTGCTTAGTAAATATTGAATCATATCTGAAGAGCAGAATACTTAAATAATTCTGGCTTACCGTATATTTGAGGAGCGATTGCGGGGGGGGGCAGTAGTATGACGGTTGCATAGTTTATTACGACTTATTATAATAAAGAATTTAAGTATATTTATGCCCTTGCACACAAAAAAACAATTTTTATATTAGTTTAAATGACGTGCAAGATGGCTTATACAATCACAGAAACAGTAGCATGTAAGCAAGGTTGCCTAACCTTATAAAACATTTTGTACTTAATTCTTATGTTTATATTCGAAAAGATTAGAAAATTTAAAGCTTTTTTTGGAAGAACTGCATGGTGAGTATGATTTTCTCATTTTACATAATAGTATAAAAAATAATAAGTATGATTTTAATTTGGTTCCTTATTATTTTGTTTCTAATGTATTCGCTATCTTTTTTGTTAATTCTAATTTGTTGTTTGTTTGTAATTTATATTATCTACTTTATAATACTGAAGCATGTCGTGGATTTTCAGACGAAACGTTGCAAAATCCGTAAGAAATACGAATAAAATTACGAAGAACTATCATTGTTTTGGGAATTAAATTTCCTACAAAAAAGTGATAGTTTATACTATTAAATTGTTTAGTTGTTAACTCGTGATAATAAATTAATTGGTATATTTATTTATAAACATTGAATCATTTCTGAAAAAGCAGAACAGATAAATAATTCTGGCTTACCATATCAGAGGAGAGGGGGGGGGTCAATAGTTTGACAGTTGCATACTTTAGCACAGCTTATAATCAAGAATTTAAGTATTATTTATATCCTTTCCCAAAAGCAATTTTTTTTTAAGTTTAAATGACGTTTTCTGATCACAGAAACGGTAGCATGTAAGAAAGGTTGCCTAAACCTTATGAAACGTTTTGAACTTAATTCTTACATTAAGAATGTACATATCCGTTCCTGAAAGCTTAATAAAAAAAATATATTAATAATTTAATAATTAGTTTAACTCGTAAAATTGTTTAAAATATATCTACCAATTAATTTATACTATTAATTATTATATTATACAATATTTTAGAGGTGAGAGACATCCAAAGTCGCAGATAGCAACCATAATATCGAAATCTGCAACTTTGAACTCTTCCACCGTCTTGACTTGTATTTTTATAGCTTTACATTATTTTAAACAATTTTTTAAAGCAAATCAGCATTAAAATGTCTCGGAAGTAGAAGCTATGTTCAAAATTTCGGTTCTAAAAGATGTTCGTCTGTACGTCAAATATGTTAAGGCCGTGTTCTGGTTTGGAATTTAAAAAAATCAAGTTTTTTTTTGCATATTCTTCAAGTTTAGACCTTTAGGAATATTATTCTCAAGAGAAAATTTTAAAATTCCAATAGTTTACCACGTTTTAGCTATTTTTTATTTAAAATTTTATATCAACCTTCAATATATAAAAAATTGTCTATCGCCCCTACCACTTTTGTATAAAAATTATTTGTTTTACTGGCTGAAACTTTTGCTCAAAACTTTAATCGAATTTTTTTCAAAACTACATTTTTCAACTTGGTTGACATGATATCTCAAGTTGCATTTGACCGATTTACTTCAAATTTTGTACCAACCTTCATTATATATAACTGTCTATCGTCCTTACCACTTTTGTATAAAAATTATTTGGTTTATTATTTTAAAAAATTAAGAATTGTGAAAAAAATAGTCAAAAATTGAATTTTTTTCTTCAGGCAGCCGCCATTTTGCGAAAAAAAAATTTACGTTTTCTCTTTGGTAGGGACGATAACAACATTCTTACTAATTAAGAATCTTTTTTTTTAATCTTGTTTCCGATGACCAGAGGGTTGCAATCGTGTCAACCAGCACACCCTCTATTTTCTTTACCCCCAACTTTATCAGCTTAAGCTTTTTTAATTTTTTTTTTTTTTTCAAAATGTTTTCTGTATATTCTCGAAATATCAACAAATATGTTGTAAAAAACTGAATGGTAAAAATATTGTTTGTTTTGTTTTTATTGAGCTCGACAAATCGCCCATAATTTATGCTTTTAAACCAGAAGACGGCCTTAAGTTAAATAAAAGCTTAAAAATAGGGGAAAAAATCAAAAACCATCACTCAACAAATTCAACAGTGGTGCATATAGCTGCAGAACATAATCATAATCACATCAGATTTAGAACGTAAACTAGAAATTTAGAATCAGCATGAAGGAACCGAATGTAGGAAACACATTATTGGAACTGGCTGCTGATGAATTACTGGATGAATTTCGAAACGGTACATTTGAAGGCACAAATTTCACAGGCAACGGGTTTTTCCCCGTTGCCTGTGAAATTTGTGACTTGAGATGGTTAACCAAGCAACATTTGATACGACCATTAAGTGACCCATACTAGGGAAAATATCTTGGTGAAGTCAACAAGTCAACATTTTTAATAACTCATATCTTCAGGAAAAAACTCAAATGTTTAACTAAACAAAAAAAAGAACCTTTAGATAGTTGTAAAATTTGTGACTTCAAATGTTTGATCTTAAAAGTTTGTTAATTGTTTTGACTGTTCAATTTATATAAATTTTGGAAATAAAGCTTTTCACGCTAAGTTGCACTGCAAATGTTACTCAGGCATCATTGCATTGAAGGAACAAGGATCCCTTTGTATTTACAATGCAACTTATCCATTTAAAAATGAGGTCTAGTTATATTACTAGTGATGATGGCGCTAGAGAGAAGGCAGCTGCTTAGGGGCTTTGCCTGAAAGGTGGCACTTAAGCAGTGTTCACGTCGAAGTTCTTGCCTTGCTTAGGTAGAAGCTAGCAAGTACCAATGAGATTGTGGTATTTTTTAAACATAGGAAAGGATGGAAGAAGATACTCAATTTGATTGGTTCTTGCGAGATTCTACCTAAGCAAGGCAAGACAAGAACGTCGATGTGAACATTGCTCTTTGCTTCGGTAGAAGGCTGGCAAGAACCAATTAGATTAAAGTATTTTCTTCTATCGTTTTCTATGATTAAAAAAAATCACCTGTGGCGCCTTTTAGTCAATGTTTGCTTTCCTTTTTGTGACCTAAAAACCACAAAATCTAGCGCCGTCACTTTATATTCCTATTAAAATGTTAATTTTTATGCAAAGGTTAAATTTTTGTAGATAACATTGGTACATTGGTGTTAAGATGGGTGCCTACTTTGCAGTTTTCTTTTATTTACGGATTCCATATTTTCAGAAAAGCTAAAGGAAATACTAAACTTTATTAGGTTATTATAAACATAAGAATTATGTACAAAATAATTGATGATTGGTTCATCCATTTATTACCAGCCTAAAAAATATAGGTACAAAAGTTTCAATAATAATTTGAAAAATTAAAATTTTTACATTGGAACACCATAGCGTGAGTAATTATTTGTCCACTAATTATTATTTGTAAGTAATTACTCGCTGTTTGGTAATAGCGCGATTAATTACTTGCCGGTATAGGAGATCTAATTTCCATAACGATCAATTAATTTGAAGTTATACTAATTAAATTTTCACGTCATAAATTTATTGCTGTGGCTAATTGGCTGCTTTTGTGCAACCTAATCCCCCCTCCCCCCGAATATCAAAATGTTTAACTTACCGCTGATTTACTGTAATTGATTGGTGATTACAGATCACTACCGTTTAATGTTATTTATTTGCAATTAATTCCTGTAACTATTGAGGTTTTACTTGTGTATTTTTTCGGAATCGAGTTCGTTATTTCTTTCTCTCGCGTTAATCCATTTATGCGCGTCGCTAATTAATTTTTTACCATCTACTGCTCATCACACCGATTAGACAGCGAAATATTATATAGCTCATGTTGCTCACAGATAAGAGATCTATCAATCAGTGAAAGTCCTATCAGAATTGGTTCCGTTTACGTAGTGAAACAACTGCTAGCTTTACTACCAAAATAACTCCCCCCCCCTACGTTTCGAATCAATCTCAATTTTCTAATGTAAATTTTCAAACAAATGCGCTCGTGTATCACTTTCGCTTTTAAATTATTATGATCAAGCATTTCCTACATATCTTTAAAATCACCAACAATAAAATTAAATTATTAATTGATTTGTCAATTAAATCGTCCTCGTAACGTTTTTAAGCATAATTAAAATATAATAATAGCATATAACAAAAACGAGATATTATTATTGCTACTATACGAAAGTGACCCTCGTACGCCAAGAACAAAAAAAATTACTTATTTCCGTAATAATTACGCACCTCAATTTCTGTTTTATCCCGGGGGAGGTGCACCACCTTTCCTATTACTTCTTTTCATAATTCCAACTTTTTCTTATTACTATAATAATAGTACGTAATTGCTTCATTTAATTTAAAAAAAATGCAGAAATGTAATTAACTCGATTTCGGCGGATGCACCAATTACACGCTCGTCAGGGACGTACTCGTACGATGGGGTCACGAACTCGGGCGCCATTTCTACGCCGCTGCAATTTCTCTTGATCTATCTTATTTATTGTGTGTAACCTGTAATTAGAACGTTAAAAATTGTTTTCAAAAGTGCAATTTCTAACGATTGAACTGAGTTAACAGTTAACCTACATTAATTCATTTTTAAATAATCATTTAATCGTTGAATGCATGTACATGCGTAATTTGCAGCAATCGTTTTTGTTGATGCAATTTTTTATGCTAACATTTTTGCGTTCGATTTATGTTATTGTGGTTTAGAGAGTAGAAAGGATAATTTTTTATTAAAAAAATGTATTTCTCATGTTAAATAAATAATTTGACGTGCCTGTTAATTAAAAATTGTTTATAGCTACTTTATTTGTCATTCAACCTTGGTTCTATGGGAATTTTAAATAAATATCGTGCAATTTTGCAAAAAAAAATATAATATTAATTTTAATTCTATTGTAATGGTACCATGATTGGGCAGAAAACTTTTTTGCGGAAATTTGCCAATATTTAATTTGTCAAAAACACTTTCTATTTAATCTAAAATTTCTTAATTACTTTCTCAAAAAAATGGTACTTATACCATACTATCGAACTTGTAATAAAATTGCATATTTTAATGGCTGTTTAAATTTATATCCGCGATATAATATTTAATTCTTGTAATAACAAACTTAAATAATAATGTATAACTTAAGAATTTTTTTAATTGGTTGATAAGTTATGGTTTGGAATGGCGACGTTGTTAAATATTTATGTAAATAAGTGGTCGATATTCTTAAATATTTTAGTTAGCATAACCATTTTAATTTTGTAGCTCACATACCCAACAATAGGTTTTGCTTCTACGCAACCAGGATTTCGCTAGGGGGGGGGGATAAATCAATATTTCAAAATTCCAAACCTACAACCCATTAGCCTCTTTTTGACTGCGCCACTGTTGCTGATTAGCTAAACAAATCGTTCTGGTTGTAAATCTTATTATAACTTTGTGGGTTGTTTTGGTAGACTACTGTGAATAATTGGCTATCTCAACACTCCCGCATGGAGAGGTTCTTAAAAATATATCGAAGGGCTTTCCTGCCAGGTGTTCCTGCAATCCTTAACAAAGCACGTGCCATGTGTTAAATTTAAGTGCACATTTACTTGCAAGAGCAACACAACAATGCATTTCTTTTGTCCTCCTAGGTACAGGGCCCAAATAATTTTTGGGGTGTTTTTGTTGGAAGTTACAATTTTGGGTTCAAAAACCACGCCACTGCTTGAATAATTTTATTATCAGTTACAATTTTATTGTTATCGAAAAAAATATATTCATAAACATGTAGCAAGATAAAATTATTACTAATAATAATACAACAAAGTTTATTCCGTCATCGTATACTTTACCTAGTGCTGGTAGTGTAAAAGCAATTCCCCTTCCAACGAAGTATTTGCTACCTGGTGCTACGCTATGCTAAATGTGTAACTTGTCGGTGTTTAGCTTTGGATGTCAGTTGCGTGAAGTTATTCGTGTGATACGTTCGTGAAGCTGAACTGCGGGCGTGTATATGTGGACACGATGAATCATTGTGAATTGTGACTAATTTTCTATAATTTGTGAGTAATGTGACAAAATGCGATCGAATTCAATCACAAAAATGCCGAAGCCTCCGCCACCCATTCCTCCGCGACCCAGCAAAGCCCTGGTAGCAGAGGCCCTCGCGAAAAGTAGAAAATCACCCACCACGAACGGAAGAGATACCACTCCAATCAGAAATGCACCACCACCCCCGAATCCACTCGCAAAATCGCAATCTTACTCAAACGTATTCTTTTGTAAACAAAAATACGACAACGAAATAAAAGAAAATTCGAGGACCGTAGTCTTCCAGTCGTCGAATTTGAACAAATCTTCGCAATTGACGAGGCACGAATCAGATCGTTTACGAAGAAACGTTTGGAACAACAATTACGTTAATAACAATTCTAGTGAAGTCATTACACCTAATGAAACCAAATCCGAGTTAATTATAGAAAATGATAGAGTTAACAATCAAAAAACCACTTTGGATTCCCAATGGAACGAGGTACTTATCGGCAAAAACCACGTAAACACCCTAATCGATGAGATGTTTGCAAGTATTCTCGATTCTTCCGATGATCAGATAGAATTGAACGAAACTTTTAATGAACATGTAAATGGTGTAACGTTGGAAGATAAAGAGGAAAAAATCGATCCCGCTGACGCCAATGGAGATGAAGATAACATTGAAGTAACGACAAGTACCCTGATGCTCGAAACCGATCAACAAATCAGCACGACAGTGTTAATATTAGACGACAAATCCGAAACATCCAAAAGCAACTCTTCAACATCGGAACGATCAGAAAAGCGATCAGTAAAATTCGACGACTTCAAAAACCACGAACTCTTAATTTCAGAACTTCAAAGCATGCGAAAAGACGACGAGATCGGGGAAGACTTGCCCAAAATCCAACGTTCAGATTGGGTCGAAGTTAATAACGGTCAGGAAGTGCGGCTTTCGAGTTGTCAAATTATAATCGAAAACGACGATTGCAAAAAATGTGACGCTAAAGGGAATCCTATTCTTTCCAGATTAAACATGTCGTCTTTACACGGACTTCCTCCTCTCCCGAAAAGTTTAAGTGGGTTTAGTCTTTTGGACAATCAACGAAATTCGCAAACTTCAAATCGTGGCACTCCGACCCGCAGTGTCGCGACCCCTTCGACTCCAAATTTTGGCTCTGGTCGAAATTTGTATTCCGCCCATTCGGGAAGTTTTAATGGTACGATCTCGGATTCTTCCAATTCGGGAAGGACTGCCACCAATCTGGATAATCAGCTGGCTATTTTGAGGCGCGAAATGGTGAGTTTTTTACTTATTTATTTTATTGAGATGCTTAAATGTTATAAAACGTCATAAACATACACGATATCCTTGAAAGTCACCGCAACAGGTAATTAAGTAATTTTTGAAATGAGCAACAGTTTTATTTATGTAGTAATAAATTGTTTACCTACTTTGTAAATAATTAATGTTGTTTGTTTATAATTTTTTTTATGTGTGTTTTCACATTTTTGTCTTGGTGTACGCTGTACGGTATCGCTCCCGTATAAGAGCTTCCGCGAGTTGAACGTGGGATATTTAACAAAATTTTTGTAACCTAAAGAGATGGAATACCGGGTCACTAGATATATTCGTATCATTTCCATAATGGTACAAAAAATTTCTTACCTCCCTTGACATTTTTTCAATAAATCGGTCGAAGTCTGGGCATTCGCTGATGATGGTATTACGTTGACCTAGTAGCGAACTCTTCCAATTCAATTCAATCAAATCAAAATTTTGCAATGCTGTCTGCTTAATTATTATGATTACATAATTTGAACTAATTTAACTTGGCGTGTTTAATCATCTCCACTTTGTTATGCATCAGAGGGTTAGGATCAGGATCATATACCAATTTGCTTTCATTTTTACAAAAAAAGGTCCCATCGCTGGTTGAGTTACAGAGCCCAAATTTTGGGTTCGAACAACGGTTTTGACGGAATTTCTTACCTCGGCTCTCCAGTGAACGTCGGCACGCTGTGGATTTAGGAATTGGTTCTATATTTTATATAATTTTTCCAATGCACAAAACGTGAAGGTCAAAATAGAGAAACAAGAAAACAAACAGGCCATTAGTTTTTGCTTTTCTATAATTACCTTATTGTCGGAATCATAAAATTGTAATTTACTCGTTGGAATATTGAAAAGTTTTACATCTTCTTAATTTGTTGAGATCTCTGGACTGTGAATAATTTGCTAATTTTAGCCCAGCGTCGTTATTTAATTTTACCAGGATTGTATTATTGATCAAATTAAAATCCCCGCTCCCCCCAATCTTGTTTTCGATTAGTTACTTTTCGGAAAAGTAACTGATGATTCGGGAATTTCCATTACCTCTCTTATCCGACATCCCAAGTTATCGCCTTGGAAATTGTGCAATAACAAGAAATATTAAAAATATTTGCGCTTTACTTTAAAGTTCATTAAAGCAATCGATTAATTACACTTTGAATGGATTCATGATTCAGTCAAAATTTATGGGGACGATTTTTTTTTAATATTTGAAAGGTGCCGTAAATAAAATCTTGAAAACTAAAAAGTGCCCCAGGTGATTTCATTTTGAAAATAATCGTAGCTTAATTAAAAATTGGTTTATTTAAAATTTTTGCGATTTAAAGGCAGATAAAATTTTTTATTATTTACCTATGTAGTTCAGTTTTTCAATTTCAATCAGTTCTTGTATATCTCAGAGTTTGCAAATATAACCTAAAATCATCATCCAATCGATTTCATAACAAATCTTAATGAAACTTTGCATACAAATTTACGAATCGCGAAATTTTTCCGACTGTTTTTTTTCGTCAATGGAATGAGGCAAGACAAACAGGATCAATCCTAGTCATAAGAAAAAGAAGAAGCGACCGCAGGCCGCACTGGATCTATTTTTAGGGTGAAAATAAATGAAAAATCAATTCATATTGCGTGGCGAACAAATCTCGACGTTTCTTGTTATAACATTAAATTGTTATTAATATAAATAAAGCTTGCATCAGGCAAATTGCGAAAATTTTGATTTCTATACTATTAAAACATTCATAAAATTTGTGCATGTCATTTGTGCTTGTCAGAAATGCTAACTTGCATTTTATACTCAAATGAAATATTTAAAATCAAATTTATTACTAATCATAATTATTGATTTATTAAAGTGAATTTGCAAAACAAATTATAAATTTACATTGCAAAGCGTCGTCGGCGGAAAGTCTGAAATTTTTAAAGTGTTCTAAATTGACTCCGTTAGTGATGACGTCACAGCGCCTCAGGGGCGGACTAAGGCCTAGGTAACCTAGGCACGTGCCTAGGGCCCGTAATTTTTGGGGCCTTTAAAACCTACCAAACGCAAAGTATGTGAAAATAGGCCCGGAATTACCAATGTTGCCTAGGGCCCGCTTTAGCCTTAGTCCGTCGCTGCAACGCCTATAATCGCCAACCAGGATTGGGCAATATTGACTCAGTGCTTAAGTGTCCATTTTAGAACAACTACTGCCTGTATTAATTTAGAATTGTAAGTACACGCAGCGCTAGATCCTCAATAAATAAAATAGAAACAGGTGCAATAAAGAATAAAGATATCCAAAATCTATGTTTATCCCCTAATGAGCGGAGGGACGTGGACTGGGGTGATAATTTCGAGTTTGGGACTCTGACTACGGTTGGAGGGTATTCCAAGTTGCCCCCCCCCCCCGGTCACAATGACCAACATAGTGCAAAGTTCTTTCACCAATTAGACTAAATCGCAACAGTTCCAAAATCGTGGTACTTAGACCGGGGGGTCTGGGGGGTATGGAATACCCCCCAGGATGTCAGGCTAAAAGGTACACCATTTTCAAAAAATTATTGAACTAATTGACTTCATTAGTGGTAACGTCACAGTGCATAGAATTACTAACCATTGGCCAATATTGACTCAGTTCTTAGTGTCATTGAACATTGAGTCAATATTGGCCAATTTTGGTTGGTGCTTCTAGGTGCTGTGACGCCATCACTAGTGGGGTGAATTGACCAAAAGTATAACATAAGAATACGTAAGTCAGCCGTACGAATTAAGTCGTCATTTGATTTCAAATTGATCCGGTGAGCCTGACATATTCTTATAAGGAGGGGTTAACCTTGCGGATTACCGATTTCATTCAAATTTGGCATACCAGTAAGGGACCATAGGCACAACAAATCTCTAAATCAGGAATCTTCTAACTAGGGCCCCAATCCCACCTGAGGAAGGTTTCCGGCTACCAAATTGGGGGATTTAGGCAAGTGAATTTGTTTTTAGAAAATAATCTACCTAATGTGTTTAATTTTCACATCTTTTTACCCCTCCGCCGCTACCCCAGTGTATAGACATTACAGAAGGAAAAACAGGGCGGAGCTAATGTGCAGTAACGAAAATTGGTTAGGTCCATTTACACGACAGCACAGGCACGTTCTCCGTGCTGGATTTTGGTTACGCCCTTTTTTCTTTCTGTAACGCAACTATAAAGAACTTCTAAATTTTTCACTTTCCTAAAAAAAATTAAACTGTTGCAGTCTGTCGACATGATTGCGGAATTCACATACGCCCCAGAATCGTGCGATTGTTTAATTCTTCTAATTAAATGAAAGTTAATAATTTTTTTTCTTAAATTCAATCTTCTTCACAAAGGTTATTCATTACCATAATTAGGCCACTGCAATGATCATAATTAACGAATAGCGAAAGTTGTTTTTTTTTGCAAATTTTTGATTTAAAATTCAATTTCCTTCAAACGGATTACGTATTACGCTAATTAAACAAATAATAAATTGTCACTACAGCTTTAGCTGACGAATTATTTGCAATATTATAAAATAGCTTAGGTAAATTAAATTATTACAATTGAAGGTGACTGATACTGTCATATTTTTAATGTCAAGGACTGAAAAATTTACTGTGCGGTTATCAATAAATTATTGGAATGCAAACAAAAAATTATGTCGATTCATAATAAAGTTGTGGGCAGGGGCGCAACCGAAGGTACGGCTAATGCTCTTGTGCCCCTCCATGCTCACCCCTTTCGAAATATTATCATGACTGCGCCTTTGTTTTCGATTAATTTGAACTTGAGTTCAAGAGGACTGATCTTTTTGAAAACGATAAGATAATGTAACGATGTCAAGGCTGTTGTTTTTCCCTATCGAATAATTTCCAGCGTTGCGTTACGTCCAAAACGAGCAGGTGTAAAGGATTCGATTCGATGAAAGAGTACAAAAATTATTCAGTTATTTAAGAAAAATTACGTGCACGGTTCGATTTCTTCCCAAGTACAGTTAAAATAAAAGATACGGTATTTTGGTTAGGTAATTAGGCTGTGGTCGTGCGTAAAAAAACGATAAACTATTGATGATATTTGGAATTTTTCTTGCATTGGATTTCGAATAAGGAAATAAAAGCTCAATTTTTATTATTCTAATTTTTACGTAAAGCGAAACGGTTACTTATTTGAAGTTATGCAAAAATTTCTAAACAATTACTTTTCGTGACATTCTTAAGTAGGGTAATTTTTTTAAAACAATGTAAACTATTAGATCGGTGCTTGTCAACCATCAACCTATTCGTCAATCAGTATTTTCTCTTCGAAGTTGGGGAAGAACTATTTTGTAACAACAATAATGAATATTTTACTGTTCTCACGTTATTCATCAATGTTTCACTTCAGTTACTTTAACAAAACCATGAAAGGAAGTCATTTTTACTTCTTAGATCTTGGCTGATACTAGGGAATTTATCTTGGTGGAGTTAATTATAATGCATAGTTGAGAGAGCAACAAAAATGCATGATTAGTACGCAGGGAAAGTTGTACTCTATTTTTTCCATTATTAAGATCTCATAGGTTTTGATTAAGTGGAAGTCGGGTTTACACCGCAATACTTTTCCAGTGGCGAGGTCGTCCCTCCCAGGGCGCCAATTTTGTAACGCATTTATGGTGATATCTCTGATTTTAACATTGTAAGACCCACTGAAACCTCTTGGTTCTGCACCACTCAACATAATTTTTTTATTAGCCGGATTTCTGCCGGTCACTTTTACTTAAACGTGACTTGCACTTTAACGACATTTACATTTTGAGTTTTATAATCAAAGAGCATGTGGCATGCGGTTCTTGCTGATCTGATTATTATTGAGTGTAGGAAATAATGAAAACTCTCACTGGATCAATCTAATACTTAATATTTTTTGTAATGTGGTACGTTTCTTTTTCCTTGTAGTTGTGGTAATGCATTTTGCAAGTTCTCACCGTAATTATACTACCATAATTTTATTAGAAATACGCGATCTTGCGAAAAATTGAAACTTTTTCACTTGATCGCAGTAATAAACGAGTTTTTCGTTCAGAAAGATTTACGGGGTGGATCCTCTCCAAAGTTCCAACTCAAATTTTGTGTTTCTCTTCGGGTCAAATTTCTATCGTGCACAAATTTCATTTTATTCCCATGCGCTCACTTTCATTAAAAATTCTAGCACTCCCATAATTTATTCATCCTATTAATTACCTATCTCGTTCGATTTTATTAAACAACAACAATTATGACATGTAATATGAGAAATTTAATCCGAAACTCTGATTTGAAATTAATTGAACATAAAATTAATTTAAATTAAGAGGATTCTGAAAGCGAATTTTCTCCAATGACATTTCATTCGTTCACTTTTTTGGTGCCTAACTTTGAGTAATCTATTGTGTGGTCAAGTAACGTAAAATTACGCTTTCAAAATTTCAATAAAAATTTTAGTTATTATTAAATAGCAATTGGAAAGTTTTGCCTCCTCTCCTATTCATTATTATTTTTTATGATGGGTCAATAATCACAGTGCTGGCTTGAAAATGTGAATATGATAAATTATGGCTTAATTTAATTATTTTTCGTGGGTTAATCTCATGCTGCATCTTATCCGTCGTTTGATTGCGCATTCTTCTTTTCCTCCCGTGAAATTGACTTAATTGGTTGTTAATTTCCAAAGTTATCGAGCAGACACGTTTAATTAGAGCGCGTGGGGTAATTTGTTGATTAATTGAAGAAACTTAGCCTTAATGGTTTAAAATTCTATTATGATAAGTTAATTACTAAAACCAACCAGTTTCACTTATACAGAAGCTACTTTTAAAAATGTAACAGTTGTAAGGTGATCGATCTGAACAGTTTGGTTGTGGGCTTGGTGGGTATAGCTAATTGGTGTGGAGAAACTTTGTAACGAATATGATTTATTAGCATTCCATTTTTAATTGCTTTATCACGGGAGGAGATTATATTTTCGAGTCTGATTGCCACGAAGAACAAATTAGCAAAGCATTGCTGGATGAGGAGTGGAACCATCATAATGAAAAGACACCGCTAATGCAGACCACAGGTGAAGAAACAATTTTATTCTGACTTCTTCCATTGGAACGAAATGGCAAATCACCCAAGAAATTTTCCAACCTTCTAAGTGAATTTCCACGTCGTCAGCTGCTCCGACCAAAGCTAAACAGCTGCGACGAAAACAGGATCACTGAACGTAGCGTTTGCAGAATCCATTATTATACTTTAACATTGCGTGCCAATGATGGTGTCTTGGTTTGTGGTGCAATTTGCTCTCATTATTAGAAAAAGAAACAAATTATTTAATTTGTAATTCTCAGAAAAGACTAACGAATGGTGGCACCGGTTGCGATAGAAAAATTGTCAGTTCTGATTAACCATTTTTTAGTCCATGGTTAGTTTGCTTTTGTTTTTCTAATAATAATTAAAAATTTATCTTCAGACGCGGATATCGATTAATAATGCAAATTTCGTTTATATCGAAAATTTACTACCCGATACAAGATACGGTCTTTTGAAAGGATTGGTAGGATGTAATTGAACTAAAAAAAACAAACTATTTTCTCCCCGAGTGCTGTACCAACAGTTTGATTTATTAGATAACACAAAAAGTTTGAGCACACTGCAAATAAATTCACTGTGGTGGGTCTTGGTTGGTTGCGGTTCAGGACATTAATCAATCTGCTGTTCTGGGACCGCCACACACCCCCTCGCTCATCTTATCTTCAAACATAAGAAAACTAAATTATGACCCCCCCCTTCCGTTCGTAACATTGTGGTTATTTAAGTTTTCTTACATAACTTAGTTTTTGAATTAAATTATCCAATTTACGTTCATCATAATTGGTAAACTTTCTGCTCTAATAATACCAACACAAATTTATTTAATAGAAATTCTTATCGCGACTTATTTATTTAAAAATATTATCAATTATGTCATAAAATTAGCATAATATCTGTGATCTTAAACCAAATAGTGTTAAGAATTCGTCGATAGCTGACGCAATTATATTAAGTCGACCGACCATCTACTCATTAATATTGAAATTTAATCAAAAAAATTAGGCACATTATCATAAAGTTTATTACCAGCCGTTTCCTTACTTAAAATGCAACATTGACTTGAGGAAATAATTGGAAGAAATTAGACCGTGATTAATTTTACTCGTCAGTTTGCACGAAGTGTTCGGGCGCCACCCTCCATTGGAAACAAGTCTATGGAAAATCACAGACTTGATCATTGCAAAATCAAGGACGGTTCTTGACACCCGAAGATGTTCTACCTAATTTTGTTTACCCAAATTTTGTATTACTTTGGTAACATTTCTGGTTATGTTAATTTTTTAAAATTTATGTTGTCGACGGAGTTGCAACAAAAATGGTTTGTGATGATGAAACCCATCCCGAACAACAATTAAAAATTTTCTAATTTAATTATTTGCATAATTTATTTGATAAGAATATGAGATTACCTTTTTAATGATATACGAAACGATTATACTTGTCTTGTTGGTTTCTTCTGAAGTATGAAGCAGGATGTCTATTAAGTTGGATTTCCTGTTGGTTCAAATGTCTACGGTTTCATACCACCTGACAATTATTACAGAAGTTTTCGCTATCGTTTTCACTACCTGGTTCATACTTTTCTACCAGTAAATTTTTTTCCCCCGACTTGTTTTCAAAAAGTAGGGTTATAATAATTTCGAATATCTAGCCCCGTAAAATCAAGAAGGATTACAGTTATCCTTATCCATTTACTTTTTTTTGCATAAATGTTGTACGAGTGAAATGTTTCCAACCCCACTTTCGGGAGTTATTTAGGTCTCGAGCGAGCGCGGAACTTGGGCGCCACCCTTACGCATAATCGCGGTCACGTTTAAATCGAATTAAATATCTCGTTGTGCGTTCGAATTATTACAATGTGGGTTACTTCCTGATTATTCGATCATCTTTTTAAATCGTTTACAACAGATGAAATTTTAAAATCTATGACATTTAATGGTACGCCTTCGCAACGTATCGTTTTAATATCACGTTTTACTTTTTTGAGCGAAACACAAAATATCATTGGATGATTATAAATTTTCTGCCCACAACTCACGTTAATTTAGTTAAAATACTCGCGAGTATACATTCACTGCCTGGAGCTTTAGGTTAGATGCAATTTAAACTGGTTTCGTCTTGAGATCTATCCGAACAAAACAATCTTGCAAAATTTGTACAATCATTACCGACTGGCGCAATATTTGCTACATTCTTTCCAATAGGAAATATTTGGGCAAACGAATCACCGAATGTAATCTCGGAAAGTGAGCGATAAGAAGTTGTCGGATGATTAAGCAACTGAATTTGCATACATCACCCAACAACCACCTGCTTGGTGTTACGTAAAAGCCGTGTAATTGCATCAAAAAAAAAAGTGAAACGAGAGTTATAATTAAAATCTTCGACTAACGAGTTATGGCTGCAGGAAGAACTACAAACTACATCAACGCTTTGGGCAATTGCTAGTCTTGGGATTTGCTTCCAAGTTTTTTTTGCAAATAATATTTTAAGAATTTGTCTTGAATTCTCGAATAGTTTCAGATATTATTCGACCCTATTGTTCTCATAGTAATTTTTTTAACATAACGAAGGAACGACGTTGACGTGGAAAGTTGAAAATAGAGAATATCGACGTTCTCCGGCTAGCAGGAAAACTATTTTTATTTGTTTAAAAAAAAATTGATTCATCGAGGATAGCATCAGATTTTTGCTCGCATGACGGTCGTTATACGTCACACAAGAAGTGGAGTGATATCAGAGACATCATAACCAGAATTCATCACTTGCTATCTTAGTATTGGTCAAGAATGGCCCTACTAGATGACAATTTCGAAAATCCAAATTTTCGTTTTTGGTATGTCCAGGTAAAACCTTATCAAGGGATGTACCATAGTAACGCCATCTATCAATCAGTATTAACGTTGTCTATCCGTCTCTTCGTAACGCTTTCACTTTGGATTCGTCGTTTGGTATCATCAACCCAGAAATAAATTTCATTTGGGGTATGCGGCCTTTAGGCCGTACAAACGGGGGAAATTCATAATACGTTATAGATCTACCCCCGATTTCATAAAACTTGTAACGGCCCGTTAAAGCTAACATTGGATTTCTATTGATTTATAAAAGCTAACGGACATTTTCTATTGGTTATATTTAAATGAATGTATAGGCGTAGTCTCTACAATAATTATCAACCAATTCAATGGAACTTTGCTACTTCTACCCCCCTCCCCCTTTTGTCATAGTCGATCACAATCTTCAGACCCCTTCTCCACAAATTACCTTACAAATCCCAAAACGTCATGGACGTCACATTTTACTAACTGGGAGAGATAACCCCCTTTGGTCACATTTTGTGAACCCAACCCCTGGTTGATGAATTGAACATTAAAATTTCTTGATATTCCGAAGGTAATTCTTCTCTATCGGCTAATATTTGTTCATGCTTATGAATTTCTTGAAATACGACAATATTGGTTATTCTATTCTATATCGGGTAAAATAAATATTTTATTTCATGTCCCCCCCCCCCAAGGAGTCTGAAGTTTTGATTTCAATTAGGATTGAGTTTCATTTTGTTGTTTTCACTTTTTTCCTCCCCTCTCCGCCTTTTTTTCCACTTACTCTCTTTTTTGCCCCCCCCCCCGAACGTATTCCTAGTTGCGCCATTGCTGTAGGATGTGGCTTCTCACCTAGTACTCGAGGCCAGTTAAGCGCAAATATTGAAGTCTAGTACGGCCAAAGCGGTATGCTTTGCAACGCATTTCCGTTTATTTAAATTGTATGTCTACCAATTGTTTATTTTAATTTGTAGATTATGCAGGGCCATATTTCTAAATAGGCAGAGTAGGCAGCTGCCTAGAGCGGCAAATTTTTAGGGGCGGCAAATTTTGAATGTAAAAGTAAAACATAAGAATTATTTTTAAAATATTTTCCAACCATAAATTTTTTAAGTATTTGTAAGTTAACTCTCAACTTATCAAGCATAAATATCAACTTATAGAGCCTCTGAAGTATATACAGTGGCTCGCAAAAGTCCTCGGACACTCCTATGTTAGCAATGTAAATTGCACATTTTGAAGCCGTTTTTTGACATATAAAAATCGATTTTACAACAAAACTTTTTAAACATTTTTTGTAGAAAATTTCATTATCTTCAATTTTATATCTATAAATTTTTTCATTTTGTCGCCCCGTTTTTGACTGAGATTGCACATATTTTGCTTTTGATCTGATTTTGCACATAAAACAAAAACAAAAAATATAGATATAAAATTGAAGATAATGAAATTTTCTACAAAAAATGTTTAAAAAGTTTTGTTGTAAAATCGATTTTTATATGTCAAAAAACGGCTTCAAAATGTGCAATTTACATTGCTAACATCGGCGTGTCCGAAGACTTTTGCGAGCCACTGTAGTTACATTTGACTACATCCGCTGACTTCTAAGAAAATCATATGAAATTAATGTATACATAGGTATTAATTTGAGTTGAATAGTAGACTTTGAGTTGCGATTGCTTATTTTGTTGTTTATTGTTTATTAATATATCGGTGGTCATATAATCCATTTCAAGGGGGGCCCCCACATCCCCTGGGCGACAACGTCAGCCGACCACTACTCACCCCCTAATATTTTTGTGTAATGAAGGGGCGGCAAATATTATTATGCCTACAGGCGGCAAATTGGTAAATCCGGCCCTGAGATTATGACAATGGCTACCATATTGCTATAAACGATTAACTTGCTGGTCTTTTATTGTTGTGATGACAATGCGACAATGTGCGCCTGATTTGTGAAGATGACATAAGATTAAGATATGGGATGGGGAAGGGAGAGAAAGGAAGCACCATAGCAGTACCATAGTACACAGAACATAATCTATAATTCCCACCTCGCGAATGTAGATGCTAATTAAGATTTCTTGTGTACTTAGCATCTCAACCATATAATTTTGTTTATATTGGAGGGTATTCTATACCCCCCGGACAATAGACTAACACAGTGTATGTTCTTTCATTGTTTTTATTATAATATATCAGCTAAACAATTTATTATATAGCAACCTCTGTAAATAAATACATCAACACATTGCGGTATCAAGACCGGGGGGTCTGGGGGGTATAGAATACCCTCCAGTGCCATAGTACACATAATATAATTTATAATTTCCACCTCGCGAGTCTGGATACTAATGCAGATTTCTTGTATAATACTTAGCAACATCGACCCTATAACTTCATACCCCCAAACCCCCCGGTCGTTAAATTAAAACCTTTCCAAATAGATATATCAACATCGTTTCTGCCATCCACAGGCAGGATTTTGACTTAATCGTAAGGGGTCGTTCATTAATTACGTAATGGTTTGGAGGGAGGGAAGGGGTATTGGAAATCTTATGAACCCTTACGTGTGTGTGAGGGAGTACGACGTATTAATTTATCAGCGTCATCATCAACATGTTAAAGACTTGTAGTCCGTTACGCCACTCTATTAATTTGGTCCGCCCAAAACTTTTTTTAAAGAAAAGTTCATTTTTAATTAAATTAAAAATTTAATATAATTTTTTTTTTTACAACATAAGGTTGGTATAATCACTTAACCCTAGATCAACCATTCGTCTCACAGACGAGTGAACGAATTCGGTATCTGGTGCGTATCTTTCGGTATCTTCCGGAGCTTCCTCACCCATGAGGACATAGAATAAGTTTTTTTAGTTATTTGGTGGTGATTCATTAAGTTTTATTATCTTCGTCTGTGAGACGAATGGTTAGCGATAGTGTAACTCAAAAATATGGTTAGTGAAGTAAAAAATATTCAAAATTGTATCAAATAACAAATTTAGAACCAAAAAAACAAAGCAAATGTGAGGAAAGGGGGGGGTCAAAATTAATTTTTTTTAAATAATCCTTACGTAAGCTGTGGGAGGGGGTTGCCACAATCTTACGTACCCTTATGTGGGGGGGGGGTCAAAAGTTACAAAAATCGTCCTTACGTAATTAATAGACGCTCCCTAATGAAATACTGAAACAGTTTTATCTGTCTTCCACTATTCGCACTTTGCTCTTTAAGATCGTCAACAAATAGAGTGACTGCTGCTGATGTGAACGTCTGACGTTTGTTTGCGGCAGCGGGTGATCCCCCCCCCCCACCATGGGACTACAATTTTACGTCGGTTCGGAATTTTGTGGTTATATTGGGAATCGAACCTAGGACCACTCCTTGGCCCGTTCACCTAACCCACATCCTCTTCGCACCTTGCCAAGCTTTGTTATAAGTATTTACTTCGAGTGCACGGACCATCAACAGAATGCGACTACCATGCGATTCTTATTTAAAATATTTAAACTTGACAATTGATTATTTCCTAAATTGGCTAGGGGAAAACCCCCCAGTGCCAGTCATAGGTGCTTCGGCTTGTCTGGTAGATGCTTCGCTCCGAAATGCGGTGCTTCAGCATGTTGTGACTTTAGTTGTTTGATTGATCATTATAAAATGAAACAAAGAAAAAGAAGGAAAAATGCAGCACCTTGTTTATTTTCACTTTAATCCCTTAAAAGTGGTACTTTCACTCCTGGAAGTTCAAAAAAGGTACTCGTCCCGGTATTGCTTTTCTGGTATAGTAAAATGCACAGTTTTTTATATTATGGATTTATGTAGATAACTGCAGGTCTGCATTCACACAAAAATTATACCTGTATATTACTGCTAATATGGAGATAGTGCTTCATCTGCACACTTTTCGATATACATATCTGTCGATTGATTTATGATGTTACCACAAGCTGATGAGCAGTAATCTGCTTTCTAAAGCCGCATGTCGGCACACAGCCTGTTAAACCATGGATATAGCACTTTCAAGTTTTTTTATTTCATATAAAGAATTTTAATATTGTACTAAAATTCCAGTTTATTTTTTTCATTTTCTTCGCTCTGAAGTCAGGGGTCAGAATATTTTACTCGGATAGTAAGTGCTAATTATCTTGTAAGTACCGATATTCAGAGTCATTTTATGTGGAAACTGTTCTCTCTATGAAAAACATGTGTAAATCTTTTTGTGCAAAATGTAATTAGCTTTATTTTATGTAATACCTTCGTTAGTCGCAGAAATAATAATCGAGAGATATTTACAAAAACTCGAATTCTTCGCCTTGCTGGAATTGTTGTATAGGCTGAGCCGACCGACCAGTATATCATGGAAGGGGTTATCCCCATTTCCAAAATTTTTTGACGTAAACGTCTCCAACGTGAGGGTGGAACGACCTGCGAAATGATTTTGCACATCATGCTCTTATGGTAATTTGAAATTGGGAGACATTAAAGTTTAACTTTCGCGATTCTGGTGCCGAATCCGATTTCTGAGAGCTACCCAGAGGCCGTGTTAGATGACTGCATGGTTAATTAGTTCTCACGAAATTTTCACAAAAACAAAACATTAAATTTCTGTGATGAGATATCGCTTGATGTAAAAGCTGGGCAATTAGAAAGTGGGCTTTAAAAATATGAAAATATTAGCAATTTATAAAAATCAAGATTGTTAATTTAATAAAAATTGTTTTTCGGTAATTACAATTAATGCCAATGACCCAAATTGGCCAACAACAAATATTAGTTCCTTATTTGTTGCTTTGATATGCGCGAAGAGATTCTCGTACGTGTTGGAAATTTTGTGCAACAATCGACAGTCGACTTCTTAATTTTGATGTTCCACTCCCTTTGCTAAAATGGAACATCGTTTACGTGTGGTTCTGTTGATGTTATTAGTTACGCAAGAATTATTAATTTTTTAAACCGTGTAATTTGGTACCAACAAATCCGATTAACGTTTCTTAATTTGCTGCTGCGTTCACGCACGTACCAAAAATGAGATATTCGTTTTTATTATTTCGTTTGCGACTCACGTAATCTTACCATTCGGATTTTTCTGGTATTTTTTGGTCACGCTTTTAGATTTACAATTGAATCGAACCACAGTTTGATTTTTCATTTGTGGTGGTCTTACTCAAACTTTCTTTCAAGCGAATTTATGATGGACAGGATTTTTCAAGTTTGCGTTTGTACTAAGCGATAACTCACGAATAGGCCCACATATTTTGGTTAATTAGTTTAAAGCATGTAGTGGTGACACAGTTTTAAGTAATTAATTATGGTAAATACCATCAACATTTTGGACTAGATTCCCCGTGATTAAAAAAATTTTGTGTGCATAAATATAACCCGATGCCCTGAAAACTTCTGCCGTTGTCCTCCTACTGCAAGTACTGTTATGTGATCGAGCACCCACATGAACTTAACTAATAACCTTTTATATCGATTATCATGGAGTATGTAATTTTGAAAATTACAGTTTATTTTATTAATCGGAATTTGCGTCTACGAATGCGAAATTATCATTGTTTACGATTTAATGATCCTAGTTAACCACATAAGGCACTAAAAAGACCTTTACTATATGAAATGGATTGATTTTTCAAAAATGTTTACTAGACCAAACTTACAGCGCGTTAAATTTGCTCTTCGGAAAAGGGCATCAATTTTTTTGTAAAGTTTTCATTTGAAACGTACGGAATTTTCAAAAAATTATGGAAAAACTCCCAACTTAAAATTTTTCAACATTTTTTTACCTAATTTAATCCATATCTCAAAAGCTGTTGGTATTGGACAAAAAAGGTTAGAATTTAACTTGTAGAGAATTTCGCAATCTTGAAAAAATCATTAAACCATTTTCCTTAAAAAATCAATCGTTTTGATTCTATGGCCATTTGAAAGTAGAAATTAAAAGAATGCTTTGAGAAGTACTCCACTTACCCCCCCCCCCACTCCTGCAAGATTTTGAATTTAGACAAGAATTTTAGATTTAAAACAGGGCTTTAGCCGGTCGTAGTTTTCTTTATTTATTTAAAATTAGTTTTCTATTCAAACTTCCTAACTCCGAGCAAGTTGCGACTAAAAATTTGATTTACTTGTCGAAGATCTGTCTTTCATAAGTTACAGGATGTACCTTCCTGCAACTGGAAGTTTCCTTTGCCTAACTCTCATCCCCAAGTATTATTTAATTTTTCTCGGACGCCTCTCGAATATCCGTCAATTCAACCATTTTTCCGCTTCTAATCTAACAGGGAAATTAGTCAAGGAGAAATTTTGTAAAGTAAAAGTGGCACTTCCGTTATAAATAATACAAATAAACACAAACTAAATTTTTTAATTGCGTTGCACTTTATGCACCGATTACAATTGATTAACAACCAATTAAGTGTTCGAGGTACACGACATTGCATGTCTTTTGTAATTAACCTAAATTACCATCTTAAATCCTCCAATCATGATGGACAATAATTTGATCATTTGGTAATTTTAATTTTCTAGTGTAATAAAAGACTGGAATGCTTCCGTATTGATCTCGGAATGGTTCAAAATTTTATAATCCATTTGTAAACGCTAAAACATCGTAAACTTCGATATTGATTAAATTGGGTCAACAATTTTAATGATAGTGAACGCACAATTTCCAAAAGTCAAAGTGCAAACGTGAATACATAACGGAATTATTTTATTTCTAACTTGGATTTCTCTTGTATTTTTTATGTAACCGATTGAATTCAACACCGACCATATAGATAATCGTGAGAGGCCATATTTTCCGCGAGCCTCGTGCGCTCGTTACGCCCCTGTAATTTAATAAGTAAACAAGAAGTTCATTTATTTCCGCAATGGTGAAAATAACCGTTGGACAATTTAATTCAAGTGAAATTTGATTTAAAAAAATATATACCATAAGAGCGGAAGTTATGCGATAAATAACAAATTTAGAGACGTAATAGTCGCGCTATAGCCTATTAATTTTGATCGAAAAAGTTTTTAATTCGTAATTTATTTTATAAACTCGTAATTGACTTTATAATTAACAAGGATTACATTTCAGGTGATCTAATTGAATATATTAAATTTTATGGTTTCAAGAAACGCTGCTGCTCTGCGAGGATCTGCATCTCACAGAGAATTAGACAGGTCCGTAACCAGGTTTTTTGTGGGGCAATTTTTTATGGGAATAAATACGGGTTAATTTGAGGGTTGTTAGGTTCCTCTAGCTGAGATTAGGAAGTTGGAGCTTCAATCAGACCTAATAATAGTCTTGAACATTATTTCTTTACGCTCCATGACTTCGGTCTTTGTTAACTTAAAACTGATTTTATGGTAAATTATATAATTGCAATCGTTAATTTTTCACAAAGACAAATTTCGACAAAGAAAATTATTACGGCAACTTCCGCTTAATTATTTTTATCTTCCCGTTTTGTTGTTGTGTTTTAAAAATACCGTAAAATTGCACGCTCGAGACAAGCGCATAACCGCAATTTGAGTCCCACGGTTTAGTTTTGGTTAGTTTTTGGATGAAATGAAGTAAATCTTATTTTGCCCTTGTACGGACGTCACCTGTGGCATTTCTTCTGGCAGCAAGTGCTGTTGCAAAGTGCATGCCATTGCAACAGGTTCAAATGTCATTGATATTATAACTTTCACTTTTAAATCGACAAGTGGTGTTTAATTTTAATTAGATTCACCTATAATCATGTAAATATTTTCTTGATAGGCATTTGAAGGCGTTTTATGTTAGAAAATATCTCTTAAATGCTCCATAGACGGTCAGTCATACTTGACTTCCGTCCTGTCCTAAGTTTTCTAATATTGTTTGTTTTTTTGTTATAGTACGGTCTGAGACAACTGGATTTATCGCTGCTTTCCCAATTGTGGTCGCTGAATGAGTCGATTCAGGACTTCAGGCAGATATTGCAAGAACAGGATGATCGAGCATTGTCGCCCCCTTCTCCCTCTCCATCACCTTCTTCGTGTGACGATGGTGATGCGGATGAGTTTTTCTCGCCATCTCCAATAAGACTGAGACCTGCACCTCCACCCCCTCCATTACGAAGAACCAGCAACAGTTCCTCTGCCAACTCCAGTGAATACGGAACCGTTTAATTAGGTACGTAAGGACGTCAAGCTTGTACTTGTATGGGTGACCGATTTTAGAACGCCACCTAAAAGAAGGCTGAATCTTTGAAAATTCTTTACCTTACCATTTTTAGTACGTTCTTCAATTTCAATTCCCCAAATAACTCTAACGTACAATTTCAACTGAATAATTTTACTAATGGACGTTTATTTTTGTTTCAGATTAACGTTTCTCATCCGTAACTCTTAAAAAGTGTGACTTTGGTCTGTAAATATTGTGTTGTGACGTCGACAGTCATGTGATATGTGTTAAAAGGATTAAATTTTCTTTATTTTTGTAATTAATGTATTATTAATTGTAGTAGTAATATTAATATTAGCACATTGGAAAAACAAATAGTATCAACTTTGGTCGTATTTTGTAAACAACAAGAGCCTTCCAAAAGTTTTCTAACTACACTAACAAGTTAAAAAAATTTTTACCAATAATTTTACCTACTTCACTGTCTCAGTTTGTATAAAAGTTGATCACGAATAAATGTACGAATTTTTAAAAAATATTACGAAAGTTTGTTTAATTTATTACCTAATTTCTTTTAGAATGCAGGCTGCTTACACCTATTTTGGGTACCGCTGTCAATCCTAATACAGATTAGATTGAGATGGAAGATATTGGTATTCCAGCATTGCTTTCTTTATTGTCCAAACCATTAGTGGATTATTTTTACAACAAAAATCGAATGGCGCAGTTGGTTTGTAGTATTTTGAGTAACTTACTAGCGTTTCCGTCAGTCCCAGCAGCGTTTATTGCACTTATCTTGTGGCGGTAGTAATCTCGCTAGTCTCTTCATGCGCGTCACAGAAGCGTAAAGTTATATAGCCTATGTTCCACACAGGTAAAAAATACATCAACAAGTGAAAATTCGCTTCGGTATTTTAGGCTTTAACAGGCATGCAAGAGCGTCTAAAATATGAGGGGGCCAATAATGGAATATTACCTTTTATAAAATCAAGAACATAATTTTGATTGACTGGAGCAGTGGCGTAACTTCAAATTTTGGGCCCGGGTGCAAGAACTATGACTGGCCCCACAATTGAGAGGTGTGCGATTTAAAAATAGAAAAAGCAAACCTTGGTCGCATATAATGCAGTTTAAGGGGGGCCCAAGGGCTTGGGTCCATTTTTCCCCAGGTGTTTACACCACTGTCCTCCCTTGGATGAACGCTAATTTCTCCACATTTCAGGGTATTTAGCGGGTTTATCCACCGCACCACAAGTAAGCAAAAGAATTATATTATTATAACCTCTGTTCAAAATGATTCCTAAAAAGTCATTAGGGTCCGGATTTGTAGGCACTAAAAAACTTGAAAATATGCAGGCAAATATGCTCTAAAAACTTCAAAATAAGCACTCAAATATGCGCTAAAAACAGGCACAAACGAAGTATAATCGATTGAGACTATTTTGAATTCGAATATCAAAAAGCATGTATCCAGACCCCCCCCCCAACTTAAAATAGAATTATCTCGAAAACTATTTGGGTACAAACGAAAATAATGTTTGCGCAAACAGGCACAAACGGTTGAGACTATTTTGGAGTCAAAATTTGAAATGGGGGCCCCGCCCATGTCTCCAGCCCACCCCCAAGCTTAATTTTGAAATATCTCGAAAACTATTTGGATACAAACGAAAATAATGGTTGCACAAACAGACACAAACGATTGAGACGACTTTGGAGTCAAAATTTGAAATGGGAGGGGGGCTAGGGACATGTACCTTATTATGTTACCGCTGTACCGAAGAATAATGAAGTGATAATAGAAACCAAGCCTGCTGAAGCTAAAACTACCGTTGTACCCAACAGTCTAACGAGTGAACATGTAGCTGATTGTATAAAAATTGCCCTAGATCAAGATAGGTTAGTCGACAATGATAAACAAGAAGCGTTAGTGGTGTCCAACATTGGCAATCAAGGTGATTTACTAACTAATTTTACTAATAATGATATTATTGATGATAATGATAATGAATTTAAAGTTGTGCGTTATAGAAGACGTAAAGAGCATAATAATAAGGCGATTGTCGGTTCATCTGATGGTACTGTTGATTTTTGTGGTGTTAGCAAGAAATGTTGGTTGCATATTAGTCGGGTTTCATCCCAAGCAACCGAAGAAGCAATACTGTCTTATCTGAAATCAAAATTTCCAGATAGTCACAATTTTACGTGTCAAAGATTAGGTTCGTATGATAGAGTCTCTTCGTTTAAAGTAAGTGCTGACTTCACACATTGTGATACATTACTCAAAGCTGAATTTTGGCCCAAAGGTATAATGGTACGTCGTTTTAATTTTTTTCGTGGACCAAAGAGTCAATAAACCTATAACTAACGATTTGACGCTCGCAGTCGACAATTGGTCACCCGACTCTACTATCCGAGAAGACGGAAACAGTGACTACAGCAAAAAATTCAAAATCGGACATGTAAGTAATCACAATAATAGTGATATAGTGTATAAATGTAAAAAATTAGATATAACAAATAATATACTTATGTATAATGTACAAAGCTTAATAGCCCACTTTGATGAACTTTGCTACTTTATAACGAAAACAAAACCAGTAATATTCTGCTGCACGGAAACACATGTAACGGAAAATGTTGAAGATTTTGAAATACGTATACCAGGTTACAACCTATCAAGATGCGACTCAACTAGTCGACATACAGGAGGAGTCATATGTTATGTAAGGAATGATTTGAAATTTAAAATAGTCGAATCATATGCAGTCGAACAGCAATATTGGATGATTATAGCTGAAGTAGTTCTGGAAAGGAAAACAATCATCATAGGAAATCTATACCGGTCACCAAGTGGTTCAAAAGGTAGTTTTCTAGATTTTTTCGAAAGTATATGTGATAGATATTTAGTAGATACAAACAAAATGTGCATGATCATGGGAGATTTTAATATAAATTGGACTAGTAATGAACACTATAGTGTTAGACTTAGAAGATGTATAAATGACAGAGGTATAGCGCAGTTGGTTTCAGATCCGACATGTTTTGCGAACAAGGACAACGAATCGATTATCGATTTAATAATAACTAATAATGCAGCATGGATGAAATGTGAGATGATGGATGAACCCACGTTTAGTAACCATAGGTGTATAAAAATAAAAACCAATTTTAAGATTGATAGAAGGTTCAAGGTTACTAAGAAAAGAGCAAAGGTTAGTGACGTAAACAAATTTAGAGAAGACCTAAAAAATATTTGCCACAATTATAGGTTGGATATTAATACTCGAAGTATCCACTTGTGCAGTCAACTCAAGTCGGTAATTGATATACACATGCCAATCCAAGAAAAACGTATTTATAATTATGGGAACTATTGGTTCAATGGAAAGGTACTAAAAGCAATAAAAGAAAGGGATGCAAGTTATAAAAGATTTAGACTTCAAAGAAATGAAGAGAATTGGAATGTGTATAAAGCAAATAGAAACGAAGCGTTAAAAGTTGTTAGACAATCGAAGGTCGAGTTTTATGCAATGTCAATAGATGAATGTCGGGGTGATACACGTAAAATGTGGAAAACTTTGAAGAATTTGATATCGTCCCCACAAAAAGATAAAATTAATGAAATTTATTTCAACGGTGAAATATGTGTGGAAGAAACCAGCATTGCAGAAAAATTTAACAATTACTTTATTAGTAGCATTGGAAAGATAGTGGACTCAATACCTCAAGTGGACATAAAATTGAATGACATACAAATGGGGACAACATTTGAAGACTTTAAACTTTTAGATAAAAACCAACTTTACGAAATAGTCATGACAATGAAGAACAAGTCAAGCCCGGATGGAATTGATTTGGAGTTTCTAAAATTGTTTTGGGAAGAAGTAAGTGACCCATTGTTGAATATTGTCAATAGTTCCTTGGAAACTGGAACGGTACCCGATGTATGGAAAATTGCCACCATCATACCTATTGAGAAAATTATAAATACAAAGAAGGCAGAGGAGTTTCGACCAATCAACATGTTGGATGCCATTGGCAAAGTCTTGGAAAATGTAGTATATTTGCAGCTCAGAGAGCACATAATGAAAAATAAATTGTTAACAGTATTCCAATCGGGATTTAGAAAAGGTTATAGTTGTGAAACGGTAATCCAGTTATTAATTCAGGAATGGAAGGGAGATATTGATCAGGATCTGTTAATAATAGTGGTGTTTTTGGACCTTATGAGAGCTTTCGAAACAATAGATAGGAAGCTGTTGATTAAAAAACTGAAAACATTATTTGGTCTGTCGGGTAAGGTACTAAAGTGGATGGAATGTTACCTATCGAATAGAAAACAAAAAGTGAAGTTTCAATCGGCTCTATCGGAAGAAATGGAGGTAGGAGATGGGATACCGCAAGGAAGCATACTTGGTCCCCTATTGTTTATAATGTTTATAAATGATATGAATACAATCTTTAATAAACTAAGATTCCACCTATTTGCAGATGATACGTTGGTGTATGTGACAGGTAGCGAATTCCAAATAAGAGCAATAATCGAGCAACTGAATACCGAACTTGGATGGTTGGTTAGGTGGTTAAACGGGAATAAATTAAAGTTAAACGTTAATAAAACAAAAGGAATGATATTGGGTAAAGAAAAATTGAAGGAAGCATTTAGAAGGCAGAATTTGGGAATTAGTTGTGAAGGAGCAGATGTGGAAATAGTGGATAGTATGAAATATTTGGGGCTAGTCATTGACAATAAATTGAATTTTAAAGCTCATATTGACTATATTTGCAAAAAAGTTGCAAGGAAACTAGGTGTACTGAGTAGATGTAGTACCTTCACATCTAGACAGACAAGATTAACCATTTATAATTCGATTGTTCTGCCGCATTTTCTGTATATAGGAACTGTGTTTTTTATGGCAAATGAAACGGAACTAAATAGACTGCAGGTACTTCAGAATAGGGCAATGAGAACTATTTTGAAGGTGGATCGGTATACCAGAATTAGTGATATGCTGAGGGAACTCGAGTGGTTGGACATAAAGCAAATGGTAGATTACCAGGTGCTTTTATTTATTCGCAAGGTCATGTTGGGAATGATGCCCCAATATTTTGATGGCATTATAAGGACGTTTAACGAGGTCCATCAGCATGATACCAGGAACGGGAATAGGATTGTATTGGGGCGAGTGAACACTGCTTTTGCCCGAAATACAATCTTTTTTCGAGGTGCAGTACGGTACAATGAGTTGCCTGAGCAGTTACGGAATTGCGACAGTATCAACGGGTTCAAGAAACAATTGAAGAGTTATCTTGGGACGATAAGCTTTGATGAATAGTGTATTTTGTATATAATATGCATTTTAGATTTATTTTGTTATATATTATTGTTTCTTTTGTTTTCTGTTTGTGTTAATGTATAGCCAGAGGCTAAATAAACGTTATTATTATTATTATTATTATTATTGGTAACATGATCAGAGCAGTAATATTAATAGAATATGCAGTTATTGCACAGAATCACCTATAGTTGACAAAGTAGATATTAATTAAAATTATTGTTTTAAATAATACAAAAGGCGGCAATATCAGAAAGAGTATAATTAAAATTATTTAAAATTTTATTACTGGATTTGCTAAATATGCAAAATATATACCAAAATAAGCATTTATAGGCAACAAACCGCCAAATATGCACTTAAACTCAAAATATGCATTATAGGCAAAATAAAAACTATATAAAACGATTCAGAAAGGCGTAAAACATGCTCCCCTTTTAAAATTTTTTACCTGCCTGTACGCAAAAAAAACATGCAAATGCCTACAAATGCGGACCCTAGTCATCATGTTTACTTACAGATGTACTTACAGACTCCACACCCCCCGGTTTTGCAACCATTTCTGTACATTTCATACATTGGCGCAACTAGGGTCAAAAGTTTGGGGGGGCTAAACAAATATTTTCAAAAAATTTTTGTAAGGAAGGGGTAAAAATAACGAAAAATTGGGATATTTTGGGGGGGCTAACTTGAATTTTGTGGGGGGGTAGTGAAAATTAAATCGATTGACACAGCCGTTTCTACCCTTGTTACAGTCCCCCCCCCCGCAATATTTCAGAAAGTTTGAAAAAATTGGTAAAATCACTCAAAATTTGATCAAGTTGGTAAAATCCGCTAAACCGACAATAGGAAAAAAGAAAAAGAAAATTACAATAAAAATACTTTAAATATACCCACTCACTGTATACCAAATTTCATTCATATTGAAGAACGCTTTCATATTATGACAGGATTTATGTAGGTATATAATCATAGGTATTTCCCATGATTCGCCATTTTAAAATCGATTTGTGGAAAAACTATAACGGTGCTAGCTTTTATATTTGGGTGCTAGCTATAAGGATTACGATGGATTAGCTAGGAGCTAGCTTTTTGGGGGAAAATATTAATTTTGGGGGGGGCTGCGTTTACTTGCCCCCCCCCCGGTTTCAATATTGATTTGTAGAAAAACTATAATGTTGCTAGCTGTAAGGATTCGGGAGCTAGCTTTTTGGGGGAAAATATTAACTTGGGGGGCTACGTTTACTTGGCCCCCCCCCCGGTTTCAATATTGCTTTGTGGAAAAACTATAATGGTGCTAGCTTTTATATTTGGGTGCTAGCTATAAAGATTCGGGAGCTAGGTTTTTGGGAGAAAATATTAACTTGGGGGGCCCCGCCGAATTCAATACCTATCGATTTGTGAAAAACCTATAATGGTGCTAGCTATAAGGATTCGGGAGCTAGCTTTTTGAGAAAAAATATTAACTTGAGGGGCCAAGTAGACGGACCCCCAAGCAATATACTGCAATGATATTCGCCCTTAAACGAATAATCTCCCCAAAAAGACCCCTTAAACTAACGTTACGCCGGAGTAGAGTTTTTCTCTTCCACAGGGTAGATGGATTCAACGGACAAAATAAAAAGAGAGTAATTCGAAAACCACATAATTTATTAAATCAAAATAATGAATTGTGAAAATTTGCATCAATTTTCTAAAGGCAATAAATTTGTCTTAAACCAAATGTGTAGGGTGCAACAATCGAGATATCCAAAATTACATTTAATTCCTCAAATTTAGGAGCTAAATTTGGATTTCTCATCATTGGTGTAACGTGTAAAAATAGCAATTCAAATTTAACAAAGCATCTTTTCAATCAATCCATTGACAACACAAATCGTTGTCTTATTAGGATTCATTAAAAATAAAGGACAAATTTTCTACCTTATAATTTGGTAATGTTTCACTTGCTTCTTTGTGTCACTGCAAGTTGAATCGTTAGTAGTCTCCACCTGTTCTTTCGTCTTGAGAGCGGCAGATGTCCCAAACTCCAGCCAGTGTTCCAAATGTGAAGTCAATCTCCCACTTCGAAGACACGTGTAGAACTTTACAATCACTCTTCATTTACAGGTATTCAATTAGCTAATACCTTATTTCGTTAGAAATACACAACTGTTCATTAATTATGGATAATAATTAGTAACTACGCGAGAACTTGATCCTCGCAAATTATTCACTTTTTAGTGAAATCACGAAATCTCACTTCTTTGATCCCCGGATCAACAAGAAGTTTTTATGAATACTTCCTTTGAAGAACACCAAAGAACTGGCAAGCACGTGTTCCTGCTTTGGTTTTCACAAAGGAACTTCACGTGTTCCCTGCTTGAGTTTCACCCAGGAACTTCACGTGTTCCCTCCTTGAGTTTCACCAAGATACTGGCTTCATTTCTTGCTCGCTGACTTTCTGTCCCTCTCAAAGTTTTTCAAAAACGAATTTTATGTAGTGGGAGTTTTTTCATCCTGGTTAGCTAAATTGATTCTACTGACAGGCAACATAACGTCGTTTATCGTGTACGCACTAAATTGTTATTCACATTTTACATTTTCTAGGACTTTGGCGCTAATTTCAAATGAAAATCATACACAAGGCGTGTCACAAACTTTGTACCTCACAAATAAATACAGAAATGTTTTGTTTTATGTGTAAAATTGTTACAAGTAATGGTTTTGTAAATTTGATGCAAATTCTATTCTCATATCAGCCAAATCAACTGATTACTGAATCAAAAATCAAATAAAATTAAATTACTCCCTTATTTGTTTGCTTTCACCCTTAAATGACCAAAAATATCACCACAATACATCGACCGGTCCTACGCGTCTAAAGAAGATTGGCGCGGCGCCATCCGTTTTTACTTTACATTGCCTCGGGCCCCTAGGATTTTACGGGCCGTGTTTATTCGCACACTGGTAGATACGCCACTGGACTGGAGTTCCAAATAGCGCTGCAGGAAAATTGTTTTAATTTTCCAATGTTAAATGTATTGAAATAATTTCAACTTGCAATTATAGTAAATTTGTGTTTTGCCTTGAAAAAGGAACGTTTTTAAGCAAGGAAAGTCATAAGGGCATTTCGTTTGTGTGCTCTTAGAGAGGAGGAGGATAATCGTCCTGGAATAAACAATCAAAATCCTTTAATTATTATTGAATGCCTTATGATTACCATATACCGATTAGCATACACACCATAATACACCACGAAACTCTTAAACAAAGTTTAAATTTAAATTTCCCTCAAAAATCCTTAATTAAAACAGTTTCTATTCGCTGTGTGTATTCCTCCTACTGCCATCTGGTTGCTCAATAAAGAAAATGAATTGGGACTGTTTTGATGCGAAAACATGTTTCAAAAAATGGCGCGCCCTAAAATATTAATCTTTTCTAAGAATCTTTTCACCAATACAGAATTCTAATAATTTATAAAAGTCATAGTCATATGAATAAACGATAACTAATTTAGGTAATGAGGAAGTTTGAGCTTTCAAAGTTAAATATTTTTAAAAATATTCAATATTTTCAAATATGAATATCTTTTTGAAATATACTTGTAAATATTCAACATTGGAAGCTCAAACTTCCTCATTGCCTAAATTAGTTATCGTTTATTCATATGACTTTTATAAATTATTAGAATTCTGTATTGGTGAAAAGATTCTTAGAAAAGATTAATATTTTAGGGCGCGCCATCTTTTGAAACATGTTTTCGCATCAAAATTTAAATGCCCCTCTTACGCATTAACCAAAAATTAAAGATTTTTGAGAGTAATTTAAATTTAAACTTTGTTTAAGAGGTCTGTGGTCTATCGGTGTGTATACAGTATGCTAATCACATAAGGCATAGATTAATAATAATTAAAAGATAAATAAGTCCTGTTTCGTTTTTATTACGGCCACTCCGAACTTTTCGATCGGATCGTTCTGGTATCCCCTCTCCACCGACGCACATAGCGAATTGCTAAAACAGTCCCAAAGTATTTTCTTTATTGAGCCACCAGAGGGCATCAGGAGGAATGCACACAGCGAATAGTACTATAAAAATGGTCTTTCGGTATACGAATACTGCAATTATTTTAAAAATTGTGATTAATTATTTGAAAATTAATGTCTCTGCATTTACTGGCTTGACTTTTGAACGTCCAGTTATTCATTTAGGTTTAGGTAGTAGTTTAACATATCTGTGTGCATGTCATTTCCTCATAGTATCGAGTATGAAAAATATATTGTAATAAAAAGTTGAACTTTAGTGCCCTGATTAACCATTTTATTATTTCATTAAACTAAAACGGCTGCTGGTGGAATATTGTATTTTATTGTGACTTTACTATGACTTTAAAAGATCGTATGAATTGCAACAAATTTTTGCATTTGTTATTTGGTTCCTCTTTAAATTGCTATTCACAATATTTGCATTGACAACTAATTTTGGTTTCAACAATTTCTGTTTTTCGTGCCAGGTCGTTTGTAACAAGTGGTCCAGCTATCGCTTATGGTTGTGGCTTCTGTAAAGCATCTGTTGAGCAATAGGGAGTTACCTACCTTAGATTTACCTACCATCTGGGATCAATAATTGCTTCGTACCACATCTTTGTCTTTCACTGATCAAGCCACATCTCTACAAGCAGTGTTCTTTATTTTCGCGTTAATAGCGGTCAAGTGTCTGTTAATGACTGTGTTAATCACCTTCAAAGTCGCACGTCACCGTCCGATTGGAAAGGAGCATTTATCACCTTTAACTTTGTAAACTTACCAGAGCTCGAAGTAAGTAATATTTTATATCTTCCTATTCGTGCATGCCGACGTGTCATTTTGGGTTTTTACATTCATTTTAAGTATACTTGTTTTTTTATTGATGGGAATACCTTTTGACACCGCCTAGTCAATTTATTAACAACTGTGTGTATTATTTGCACAGTATTGGAATTGTACTACACCTCTCAATTATTTTTGTCAATAAAGCAATATTAATATTACCATCACCTGTGTTTAATTGTAGTTCCACAAACTACTTTTCTTTCAGGATTCACGCGTGGCTACACCAATTGGAAAAGAGCTGCTTAGGACGTTTGATAGCGGCCGTATGAACGCAGGCACGTTTAAACGCAAGCAATTAAAATTGCCCCCTCTCATAGTCATAATAAATAACATATAACTTAAGTGGTAAACCGAAATTCTTGAAAAAAGTGCTATGAATATTAATGAATAAATAATAACATATAACCTAAGCTATTAAGAGCGCGCTGCAAATTTTGATGCAAAAACATGTTTCAATAGATGGCGTACCCTAAAATATTAATCTTTTATAGTTATCTTTTCACCAAAACAAAATTCTAATAATTTATAAAAGTAATATGAATAAACGATAACTAAGCTAGGCAATAAGGAAGTTTGATCTTCCAATGTTGAATATTTACAAGTATATTTCAAAAAGATATGCACATGTGAAAATATTGAATATATTTAAAAATATTTATCTTTGAAAGCTCAAACTTCCTTATTGCCTAGCTTTGTTATCGTTTATTCATATGACTTTCATAAATTATTAGAATTATGTTTTGGTAAAAAGAAAACTATAAAAGATTAATATTTTAGGGCACGCCATCTGTCCAAAATTGTTTTTGCGTCAAAATTTGCAGCGCGCTCTTAAGATGACAGCACATAAAAGACAGCTATTTTAGAATCATAAATTAAATACAAAAAAAAGAGTTGGAAAATAGCAGATTAAATTCTGAACAGAATTGAACTTAATGAGGAAAGAGGACTGGAATGTTAATATTTACAGCTATCCCTATTTCCAATAAAATTAAACGTTTTTTTCCCTTCATTTATTAATAAAATTTAATTTATTTACAGAAATTAATTATTTTTGTATAACCTTGCATTTTTAGCTTACAGGTCGTCAAACGAGAACTTCCACAAAAAATTGAGCAAAAGTAAGTTATCTTAAAACAGTATCCCCTCTCATACCGAAATTGTGCTATTGCACATCTATGTTTTGTGCAAGTTCTTGTTTGACGACCTGTACATCACTAAATTTTAAATGTTTTGATTGCAAGTGAGTCTTCAGGGACACATTCTGGCTAAATGCCAGACCACAATACTCACAACTGTACGGTTTTTCGTTCGTATGGCGCCTTATGTGCGTTTTTAACGCGTAACTACTGGAAAATCCATTCTCACAGTAATCACATTTGTAAGGTTTTTCTCCAGTATGACTCCTGATATGCTTCATTAAGAATCTTTTCTCGTGGAATAACTTCCCACAAATTGTGCAGGCCTCCTTTTTGACATACCCAGCTAAAAGAAGTCAAAGTTTTACCTTAAAAAACTTAAATTTTGTTAACTTACGTTGGTGCCTTTTAATGTGACTCCTGTACCCAGACGGATATTTGTAGGTTTTACCACATACCCGGCACTGGTATTGAACGTTTTTGTGGGCCATTATGTGATTTCTTAACGATTCCGGATTTTTTGCGGTTCTTCCACAAATGTTACAAAAAACTGGCGAATCTATATGAATTCTCATGTGAACCCTCAAGCTCGACTTTCGTAGTTCCTTCCCACAAATATTACACACCACATTTGTATGACTCCTCCTATGATTTTTCCACTCTCTCAATTCGGTGCACTCAAAGGCACATAATTTACAACGGTGTACTTTCACTTCACTTCGGTGACTTGATTCTGACAATTCATTTTCAGATTTAAAAACCTCAATTACGCAATCAGCTTCCTCGAAGCACAAGTCACTAACTTCTTTAAGATCCTCATCGTTCTCCAGATTTAATTCGTTTAAATAAACTTCAGGTTCGTTCCTTTTGGAATCAAGGTGATCGTAAAGAATTGCTGTGCTTTTAATAATAATTTCTCGAAAATCAAAAAGGTGGTGGGTATTTTCGACGCACTCCTCACAAACTTTGGCCGGAAAACTTTCGTTTGGAAGTATCTAGAATTTAAATAAAATTAGGTTGAAGGTATCAGAAAAACGTAACCTCAATTTTGACTTACTTTTAATGAGGAAATTGTTTCGATTTTGTGTATTAGATCCGCATCGTCGAATAAATCCATCAAATTTTCTGAAGCTTGCAGACAAATTCTGCACTGATTTTCCATGTTAGTGGGATTTTGCAAAAACGATAACCTAATTTTGTAAACGTCGTCATCGAAGGTAAACAATGCAGTGGCTACCCTCACGTCGGCGTCGTCACGTCCGACGTTTTGAGTGCAAGATAGTGGCTATTTATACATCCGATGTTGACCGATTACAGTTTAATATTTTTAATTTTTTTAAGGGGTAATATACCTATCTCTCTAGGATTTTACTAAAATACAAAAAAATATTTGCTTTACATTTTTCTAATTCCAATCCATGTAATTTTTTAAATAATTAAAAAAGACAGAATTGCAAACACTAAATTTGAATTTAAACCCCCAATCATTAAATAGCCATTTATTATCTTCGAGAGATTGCATCTCTTCGTTTATTGCAATTTTCCATTCTTTTTCATCTTTATCTTTCATTGCAGTTTCCACATTTGCTGGCTCTCTAATTGTTGAACAATATGCTAATTAATTTTCTAATGTTACCCTCTCTCAAAGTAGAGCCTTCACATAGGTACATAAGAAAACCAAATCATTAATATAATTTTGATGTATTTCTGAAGTCTACTGCTTCATTCACATAGGGCACAGAAGAAGTAATGAAAGGAGATACTTCTATTTGATTGGTCCTTGCAAGAAAATATTTGAATTTGATTGTTTAATCAAATCTTCAACCTTACAATGCAATACAGCAACTAATCTCTATGCGAATAAGACTTTAAACTCACATAACACTAAAGTTAAAATTTATTTTCACTAATAATGCAAAAACATTCACAATTACAATAGTCAAGAGTGATAAAAAAGCAGCATCAATAAAATTAGCATTCAATCTAAATTGAGACCAACTAAAACTCGCACAAAAACACAATTTCTACTAAAAAAAATAACAATTTAAATTTCTTCCCTGTAGATCAGGCGCCATCCCCATCTCTGCATTCCACATGTTATCATCACGGAATAAGGAATTGGTCAGCTCCATGGACAGACGTTTCTTGTAGTCTTGTGGTTTATCGTCACTCATTCTGAATAAAACTGCAGCTGCGTATGTTGCAACATCTATGGATCATCAGAATTAACGACGCTATCACTTCGAAAATATCCAACTCTTACCTGCATTTCGTGAATGCAAAAGTTCTGTTAGAGAAGCTGTTGTTGTTTGGCGTGTAAAGATTTTCGTTGATCAAAACCGTATCCTCGTTTAAAGTGGTACTTATTTTATAATCGTTTTCATCTCGAAAGAACTGTTTCTCATTATTATCGTACACTTATGATGATAATAATTGTAACGGGCCGTTACCGGACCCCCCCCGTTAGCGTTGGCGTAGCTCAGCATAATGTTGTTACTAAATCTTTGGATTTGAGAAAAGCTAGGAAGAGCTTGCTGAGATTGCGTTATTATCAGCTCACCAGTAGTATTGTGGTTGCTGGTAGCCGTAAGTTGCGTAACGTGGGGGGCCGACTCGTTTGGGTACATCTGGTATTGATTGTTGTCCATATGCATCATATGCGGCATGTTGAATCCCGGATTGACAAAATGATGATTCGGTGTACTGGAAAGTGGCAGCAGGCCCCTCGAATCTAGGTTGGTAATGGTGGAGGGACCTACTTCCCCGTTTGGGGAACTCCCACTAGACATATTTGATAAATTACTAGTATTTGAAAAAGAACTAATATTTGGATGATTTAACGGAGAATGTAAAGGCTGACTGTGCATGTTGGGCGTTGCTTGCCTATCGTAAGGACCATTTGACGGTTGTTGGAACATATTAGGCAACGGATTGATTCGGTCAAAATTTGAAGACGTGTCGTCGGACCGAGAATCTTCAAGTTGATCGGGAGATGTATTACCGTTACGATTATTGTCACGGCCAGGATGATGATGAGAACTAATTGGTAAATTGGCTGGATCGGGAAGCCCACTAGATTTAACATCGTTTTTATGTAACCTCGTATTATAATGACGTTTAAGGTGACCCGAACTGGTAAACCACTTGTTGCAAGCTTTACAATTGTAGGTTTTTGGCTTACGTGCTTCATTGGATTTCCAGTTTGCTCCTTTTCCGGCTGGCGCCGAACTTACCGGAGCTGGATTGGTAGGAACTTGCGTGCTAGTTATTACAGGAGCAGAAGGTTGTGGAGCAACGTGCTCGAAAGGTCTGTAATTATGTTGTTGCGAAGGAACTATAATATTTTCTTGAGAAGTTGTCGTAACTACGTTATTAATATAATCGGGATGAACTTGGTGGGGATGATACATTTTTTGATCTTGCTGAAAATTCTTATTTCCGCTTGGAGAAATTCCACTCTGAAACATTTTAGGTTCTTGAGAATTTAGGAAGAGACGCGGAGGTTGTTGCGCGTGGGGCCAAGACGATAACATGGCTGTTACCGAATGTGGATTATGACCGTTCAATTCTCCGTTTTGCCGCTTCTCTTCTTCTTGATATACTTGATGAACCTTATGCGAATCTAGATCGAGAATTTCGCTTTGTGCATCGTCTTCGGTTTTTATGTCGTGCGTGTTATACAAAAAGGGTTGGTTTTGTTGATAAGATGGTATATGTGATATCGGGGTTGGAGGATGAACTATATTTATGTGTTCTACTAAAAGTTGTTCAGTTTCACACACAAAACCACATTTATCGCATTGTTTTTGATTCGGTGATGAATTTGGCTGTGGTGGAAATTCCGGACTTGAAGATGATACTTGAGGCTGAGACTGAGGTTGCGAATAAGGGTTGTAACGATACTGCGGCTACTGATTAACCATCTTATGGATGGGAAATTCTTGTTGATAGTTTGACTGAATTTGAGATTGAGAATTATCTATTGCAAGAAATTGGTTATCTGGATATGCGCTAAAAGATTGTTGAAAATGTGCACTGGGTGAAAGGGGTTCAGCTTTAATAGTTTGATAATTTTGAAAGCCTGGCGAAAATGAAAAATTATCTGGATTTTGATAAGGCGACGAAGCACTATGATAACTTTGAGGAGTAGGGGGTGACCATAATTTGCCAAAGTTTCGGGACTCTTTTTTAACATAGTGTACTGATATTTACCCTTAAAAAATCTTCAAAGGCCGCTGTACCAGTTTTACGCCGTAGTAGAGTTTTTCTCTTTATTAGGGTTGGTGGATTCAACAGACGAAATAACAAGATAATAAATCAAAATCAACATTATTTATTAAATGAAAATAATCAATTACGAATTTGCATCAATTTATACCTGGCAATAAATTTGCCTCGAACCAAATGTGTGATGGTGTAATAATTAAAAGATCCAAATGACATTTAATTCTTTAAATTCAGAAGCTAAATTTGGATATCTCATTATTCGTGTAACATGTGTAAATTATTAAACGATTTTACAAAGTTTTTAATTAATCCAATGAACAACACAAATCGTCGTTTTAATTTGGATTTACTAAAATAAAGTTAAATTTTGTACCTTTTAACTTTTCACTTGGTTTAGTTTTAGTGCGTCACTAGAAATCTGTTGGTAACCATATTTTTCTGTCTGCTTGGATCGGAAGCCATAAGAATCCAAACTGCTACTTGTAAAGCCGCGCCAATTCTTGTGTTTAAAGTGTCGATTAAACTTGTTTCTTCTTGTTAATCAACTTTTCAACTTGTTGCTTAAACGATCTTTGTGTTAGATAACCCCTAGGTAAGTAACTACTCAATTTATCAATTTCAATCTCTTCACCACGTGTGAAGTTAACCTCCAATTTCGTATCAGGTGCATAAATTTTACACTCAATGTTATTTCAGATATTCAATTAACAAATATCTAGCTACGCCCGTAATACACAACTTTCACTAACTACCGAATGCAATTAAATATCACACAATCTCACGATTCTCGCTACTTATTTACTTCTGCAAATAAGTAAATTTTATGCTTTGGTTTTCGGACCAAAGAAGTTCATATGAGTTCCTTAATTGGGATTTAATCAAGAAATCTACGTGTTTCTCAATCAGAATCTACCCAAGAACTGTCCGTGTTCTCAGTTCGAGATTCACCAAGGAACTGGCTGCTTTTTCTCTGCTCGCTGGCTTTGCCTTCCCAGTTTTCAAAATTTGGTTTTTGTGAGTGGGAGTTTTTATTCTTGTTAGCTAAAATGGCTCTACTTTCCAGGTAACATAACGTCTTTATTCGCGTATGCACTGAATATTTTTAACACTTTGCTTTTTCAGAAACCTAGCGTCACCAATTCATTACCAAATGATGTACAGGATGCGACATAAATTTTGTAATTTACAAATAAATTCAAAAATGTTTGTTTTATGTGTAGAAATTTTATTCGTTACAAATGATGGTTTTTGTAAAATTGATGCAAATATCGCTTTTTATATCAGCCAAATCAACTGATTACTGATTTCAACTCAAGTATTCTCAAATTATTATCTTATTAATCCATCTGGACCCTTAAATTATGAAATATCACCACAATAGATTCAGAACTATCTGCTGCAGCAGAAACTGCATTAGAATTAAACTCACGTTTAATAGTAACTACCTTGGTATTGTTGTTCGTTTCTTCGTTCGAAATTGGTTGCGTTCCCCATTTATGCAACAAGTTTTCGTTATGATATGATACTTCAAATGCACTTCTAACGAATCACCTGAGTTGAAGTAGAGACCATAATCTCTACACAAGTATGGGCTACTGTTTTCGTGTTGAAACGTGGTCGATTGTTGTTGTTGCACACCATTATTATTGCTAGCCATCGCACACCAGGGCCGTAGATAAGGGGGGGGGGGTTCGGGGGTTCAAACCCCCCTCATGGGAGAGCGAGATATTAAAAATAAGGGTTTAAATTTTTTTTTTTGGCGTGAACCCCCCCCCCCATGACATAGAAAAAACTTTTTTTTCGGAGAACCCCCCCCCCCCCCATGACCAATGTCTAGCTACGGCCCTGTCGCACACACTGAAGATATCAAGTTTATAATTACTAATAGAAATAAATAAAGTTCAAAATAAAAATACAACGAACACAACTTTAATTCCAATAAAAAACCTTCACCAGTTCTCATTAACTGATCTCTCATTGCACTATTATATTCTTCTTGACCAGCTGTATCCAATATATCGAGCAGACATGTCTCACCATCTATCACACTTATTTGCAATACGAATCTTTCCGAATCTTTTCCTTCGTCACCCCATTGAGCCCCTAATATGACCGATACCTTGGTTTCGTTACTAAATTTAGGCCGCTTTCTTGATGATTCCAATGCATTTCCATTTGTGTTACTATTGTGTGTAACCCCGGCCATCCTTCAAGTAATATGAGTACTACGTACTTCTACTTCCTGCCACAATGTTAAAATTGCCTGTTCTTGCAAGCAAGTACCTATTTAACAACTCCACAAGTTTCATCAAGACAAGAAGATTTCCTTTTGTATTAGATTGGAAATGCTTATAGATAATATTTCCACAGAACAGTTAAGCAACAAAAACCTGGCCGAACGTCACAGCTGCTCTTTCGCCGGCACCAATAGTAATCAGATCACCTTTAATCACCTTCTTCACTGCTTCATAAACTTCTTCTGGTGTGTCTCCCTGAACCACAGCTGTAAAATATTCACAAAATTCTTGTTCCATTTTCAAAGCCCGTTCATAATATGTCTTCTTGGCCTGTGGTTCTGAATAGACATGTTGTGCATCGATTGGTTGAGGCGAATTCCATTCAAAATCGTAGAAATGATAATCGACCCAATGTCGTAGCACATTTTGCACAGGCTGACAATATTCCTTTCGGTATCGTTTCCTGTCTTCTCTTTGGGAATTATTTTTCATTTAATCATTATCACAGCTATCTCGTTCATAAACAAGAGAAGGATCTGGTATATTCGCCTCTCGGTTAGTCTTTCACCCGAACTGACCTTCATGAGCACACCTCTCTAATAAATTCATTGCAACATTTTCCAGTATTTTTCACTTGCTTAGCTGCACATTGGCCTAATTCAAGTTGTAGCGATGTAAATAACCCTCTTCGACTTGTGTCAGTGTCTCTATTATAACTTCTGGAAATTGAGATAGTCCCTTCAAAATTTTAGTAAATTCTAAATAAGAGAAGCAATGTTTTAAAGTTAAGCGTATATCCTGATCGGCCATCACCAAAGCACTGTTCACTTCGGGTCGCTATAAAAGATTATTTAAGGATTCTCTAAAAGTCGGCGATGTTACATCTCGCGCATATTTTGCTCTACACGTCAAATTCAGTTCTTAACTTAATAGTCCTGATCATGGATTCAGTGATTTTGTTCTGCTTTTTCATTCAGCGATGATAGGTTTTTGGGATAGGCTTCAACTTTTCTGCTTCAAACAGAGTAAGTTTGCTGTAAGGGGAGGCAGGTGAACTATGAGCACGGTGGTGTTGATTTTGTAAAGGCACGGAGTTAGTGACGAGGGTGGCACCGGCTCCACCGGCTGCCACCTGACATCCATCAGGTAGTTTGCTAGACTTGCCGTCAGATGTGCCATGTATCCTGGTTTTTATGTTAATGGTGGCAATTCACTAACCCATCAGGGGACCACCGGCTTAACGTGCCTTCCGAAGCACGAAGACTAGTCATAAAAAAGTTTGACTCTCCCCAGGTTTGAACCCGGTCCCCCGCATTTGCATCCAACTGCGTTAGCTGCAAAGCAATGACCGTCTCATAAATTATCATAAAATTTTTATCAAAAAATTTAAATCAAAAATTGCACTGAATTCAAAATAACTGCAAATCGAAGGCATCTTAAGGCTTAGAATTTAATTAATATTTTTATATAATTTCAAAATTCATGGTATTTTACCAAAATTACCCTTTATAATAAGCCAACAAGCCAAGAGTTATCATTTTATATTGGTTAGTTATCAATTTAATTTCCCTTGAGAGCTGAATTTTGAGGACCCTTGATTTACGAGGCTGTGGAGATAGCAAACAGTAAAAGTCGCTACGTGCGCGCGTGCGCAGATCAGAGTTAGGGGCCCAAATCTAAAACTTTATTTAACTCTTAACGGTCCTGTCATTAAAAAGCTTTTCCTAAACATTAACCTAAACTCGACCGGTGGATCTCTTTTTTAACGGTTCCCCCATTAAAAGAAATCAATTCCTAACACTAACCTAAGCTCAACCGATGGATCTCGCTTTTCATAGTCCCCTCAATAAAAAAATGTTGTTTCCTAACACTAACCTGAGGTCCACCGGTGGCATATAAACATTCCTTACCCTCCTCGACACCACGGTTTCTGCGCAGACGCCAAAACATGTTGTGTAGGCGTTGTTTGTTCTATTCTTAGATCATTTAAACGGTCTAATGTTCTATTAATATAATATTCTATTCTGTTTTAATTATTCATTTAATTCATTAAGGGCCGATTTCATAATCAAAACGTTAATGGACACTTAACTAAAAGATCTTTGTTAACCAATAGAAAACGTCCGTTCACTCTAACAAGCCAATAGAAATCCACTTTTATTTTTAACGCCTCGTTAAAAGTATTATGAAATCGGCCCTAATAGCAAAAGAATTTTATGAAATAAATTTATGTTTTCAAAAAATATAGGGTGTAGTTACTTAACCTGGACCAGAGAGCTTTACATTTTTTAAAGAAAACTACGGTATATGGATTAGTTTGGCTAATAATCGATTTTAAAATTTCCAATTTTCGCTTTATTTTCAACCTTAATTGGACATTCTGTTCTTAGTCCGTGTTAATTTTTTATGTCTTGAGGTGCTCTAAAGCGTCCGGAGCGGCGCGGAAGAGTCAGTTTTGACAAGACAACCACCCCAATCGGATTCAACGTCGTTAAATTAATTAAAAACCCTGTCCTAGTATTTTTGGTCCTAATAAAAATGCTAAGTTCTGACTTAGCGCCGGCGCAAATTTCAGCCAATCGAAACATGTTTTTTGGCGCCTGCGCAGAGACCCTGGTGTCGAGGAGGGTAAGGAATGTTTATATGCCCACCGGTGGATCTCACTTTTAACGGCCCCCCTCATTAAAAAAAATCAATTCCTAACACTAAAAAGCTTTTCCTAACATTAACCTAAACTCGACCGGTGGATCTCTATTTTAACGGTTCCCCCATTTAAAAAAATCGATTCCTAACACTGACCTAAGCTCGTCCGGTGGATCTCTCTTTTAAGAGTCCCCTCATTAAATGAATGGTTTCCTAACACTAACCTAAACTCGATCGGTGGATCTCTCTTTTAACGGTCTCCCCATTAAAATAAAAATCGATTCCTAAAACTATAACCTAAGCTGGACCGGTGGATCTCGCTTTTCATGGTCCCCTCAATAAAAAAATGTTGTTTTCAAACACTAACCTAAGGTCCACCGGTGGATCTCACTTTTAACGGTCCCCTATGGTACAACAAAATTATTATATCGTGCTCCCTGCGATTAAAATAATCGTTTCTTAACACTAACCTAAACTTGACTGGTGGATCTCTCTTTTAACGGTTTCCTCATTAAAAAATTCGTTTCGTAAAACTAACCTTAGCTCGACTGGTTGTTAATTATTGTTGATTTTTTCAAGTACTCGAAAAAATTCGTATATTTGCAGCTTAATTCATAGCTTTAAAAGAGAGGCTTTAAAAATTTGTGCAAAAACAAACTGCAGTTCGAGAGCACCGAAAAGAACTGTGCCCAAAACTTCCAATTAATGGTTGCAGAAGTACCAACTAAAGTTTAACCAAGTGTAACTAAATAATACCAACCGGTACAACGTCGCAATCGCCGAGAGTAACTGCGCACGCGCGCACGTAGCGACTTTTACTGTATGCAAGTAACATGTCCAGCGTGGCAATAGCCACTGCCTAACTTAAAAACATAAACGTTATACAACCATCCATACTACAATGTCAATTTGAAATTTTTTTCCATATTTATATTATAACTAATACTTCGTTTGAGAAACGGTAAAATAAAGCTATATTTTAAACTATTTACGTTACTAAAATTAATTTATATTGTTTTCACGACTTAACCCACGGATGAACAAACATAACCTCAATAACTGTCAACAAATTGACCCTTTGGAAACAGAAAACCTATACGAAAGTTTACGTAACAGAAATTTAAAACATGGAAAATATGTGCCGAATTTGTCTACGTTCTCCAAAACTACTCTTACCACTATTCGACGGTACACAACTAAGCGAAAAAGTTCGAATAATATCTTCAGTAGTCATCGAAGAAGATGATGGTTTTCCTAACAGTGTTTGTGCCGATTGCGTTATAAACGTTAACATATCCTATAATTTCAGACTAGTTGTAATAAACAGTGACTTAGAATTGAGGCGACGCGCGACAGACAATTCGATCGAATCATTCGATTTAATCGAAACAGACGGTGAACCACTTTTAAGAATAAGTGAAATGATAAAGGTGGAACAGAATGATTTAGATTTAAGGGGAAGTGACTTAGGGGAAGAGACAGCAATGGAAACAGAAAGAGTAATTAAAGTGGAAGAGGTTGAAAATCAACAGCCGGAGAGGCGGAAGTACAAGTGCAAGAAGTGCGATTTTGTCACAGAACATTTTGCGCTTTACTTCAAACACGATCGTCGTGCTCATTATAAACCACAAACTCGCGTTTGTAGCATTTGTGGGAAGGTGATAGGAATTAGTAATTTTAACAAACATTTAAGGATTCATGACGCGACTCCGAGCAAGTGTGACGTTTGTGGAAAAATGTGCAGGAATAGCGAATCGTTGCGTCACCACAAATTCGTGCACAAGGGTTCGAAAATCTGCGAGTACTGTGGAAAGTCGTTTAACTATCAGTCGAGTTACCGGGTCCACGTAAAGAAATACCACAAAGGTTTGTTTCGGTAACATAATTTTGCTGAAATTAAATTTGGAGTTGTTTTTAGGAGGACTGAAGAAGTTGATTTGCTCTTTTTGTGATAAGATATTTTTCCAAGGCAATGATCTGAAGAGGCACATGCAGAAGCACACAGGAGAAAGACCACACATTTGTGAGTTTTGTAAGAAGGGATTTTCAAGTACCAATGCTTTGAAGACGCACAAACGACAGCACACCAACGAAACGCCCTATGTGTGTGAGCTGTGCTCTGCAGCTTTCAAGCAGAGAGTTTCGTTGCGAAACCATCTGAGTACGAAGCATCCTGGATCGGGGATAACTTTAAATTGACGTGGTGCTTCTGAGTTTGGACCAGCTCCAGCAACGATACAATTATCATGAAGGATAAAATTAAGGTTTTTGGTTTGGGAGCCTAATTGTCCAGAAATTTGAATTTCTAAGAAATTTTGTTCAAATATTCTGGATTTAATGAAATTATTAGTATTATAATAAAGACAGAAAAACTAACGAAGAAATTCACTTGATTTATTAATATTTTTCGGAAATTATTTGGGTACAAACGAAAATGTTTTGCACAAACAATGTAGACTATTTTGGTCGTGCAAATATCTGAATAATATATTTTCTTATTAGATTAGAAAATTTACATAATATTTTTTTATGAGGGGGTCGCTAGACACTGCAACTCTAATGTGCTAACAGCCACTACCAAATTCTTACTTGAATCGTTTTTGAATTATTAATATTTTGATCGAAAAAATTACAATTTTCAGTAGAAAAACGGTTTTTCCAAACCTGTAAATTAACTAAAAGAAGTTAAATTTAATTAATTCCATTTGTAATAAAGCAAACATAACCTTAAAATAGGTCTGTCAACAATTTTCTTCTGCAGAGAAATTTAGTGAAAAGTGACCGAAACATGGAAAATATATGTCGAATTTGTATGCGTTCTCCTAAACTACTCTTACCACTATTCGACGGTACACATTTAAACGAAAAAATCCGAATAATATCTTCAGTGGTTATCGAAGAAAACGATGGTTTTCCAAACAAGGTTTGTGCTGAATGCATAATCAACGTGAATATATCGTACAATTTCCGACTTGTTGTGAAAAACAGCGACGTAGAGTTGAGGCGACGCGCAATAGACAATGTAGCTGAAACGACCGAGTCGTTTATAACAAACGGGGAGCCTCTAGTGCGAATAAGTGAAATGATTAAGGGGCAACAAGATGATTTCGATTTCAGACAATGTGGCAATGAGAACGAAGGAGAGGAAACGGTGATTAAAGTGCAGGAGGTTGGAAACAACGAACCGGAGACAGAAAGGCGGAGGTATATGTGCAATAAGTGTGACTTCGTTACAGAGCACTTGGCGCTTTATTTCAATCACGATCGTCGTGCTCACTATAAACCTAGATCTCGTGTTTGTAGTATTTGTGGGAAGGTGATTGGAGTGAGTAATTTCAACAAACATTTAAGAAGTCATGACACGACTCCGAGTAAGTGTGATGTTTGTGGGAAAATGTGCAGGAATAGCGAGTCGCTGCGTCAACACAAATTCGGGCACAAGAGTTTGAGAATATGCGAGTTCTGTGGAAAATCGTTTAACCATCGGGCGAGTTACGGAATCCACGTTCAACGCTACCACAAAGGTTCGTTTTGGTAACTTAATTTTGTTTGTAACAAGTAGTAAACATTGAAAGTTATTTGCAGGTGGATTGAAAAAGATTTTTTGTTCCTTTTGCGATAAATTTTTTTTTCAAAACAAGGATCTAAGGAGGCACATGCAGAGGCACACAGGTGAAAGACCACATATTTGTGAGTTTTGTAATAAAGGGTTTTCAAGTACCGATGCTTTGAAGAATCACAAACGACGGCACACCAACGAAACGCCCTATGTATGTGAGCTGTGCTCTGCAGCTTTCAAGCAGAGGGTTTCGTTGCGAAACCATCTGAGTACGAAGCATCCTGGATCGGGAATTACTTTGAATTGACGTGGCATTCCAGAGCTGTTACCAACCCTTAAACAATTTTTGAGACCTTCACCTTGAAAGTCCAGTAGCCAGAAGGAACGTTTTGGTATAAACATTAGCATTAGGATAAGTTGACTGTTATGTGATGCTTAAAAGAGGAAAATAAACGAAATGCAGACCAAGATGAGCCTCCTACTAGGTTAAATTTTTGGGTAACATTTGATTCTTAATAAGTTTATATATTTTTTTATGCCCTTGTCGACTTCTCATTTTGGAGTTTGATTGGATCATAAAACTTGGCCAACCTTAATATCTGACACAGCACTATTCGCTGGGTGCGTGACATCTGACCACCTTTTTTGTACAATTTGTCCGCAGCGGACGCTGGCGTCGTTTTTTAATACTCCCACCATGCACTTCGCACCTAGCGAATAGATATTCTGTTATCTTTTCATTTTCTTTGAATGTATAAAACAAACATAGAACCGAAATGACGAATATTCGTTTCTGCACATTAACCACTCCCAAACACTATGAATAAAATTGCTTCTACATGATTTAACTGTGTTAATCTGTTAATGTTAGCAACAATTGGCAGTTTTTATTTTTGTTGGTCGCCAGATTAATTTACAGATGTCGCCCAAATATCGCCAACAAAATAAATGCCAGCACGGGGTCCTCTTTACCCCCCACCCCACGTTAGTGTTATGTAATGTAGTAAAAAATATAATGAGTCAAACTTTCTTATGACCAAGTCTCCGTGCTTCTGAGGGCACATTATGCCGGTGCGGTCCCCCTGAGTAGATGAATTGCTACCGTTAACAAGAAACAGGGCTATGGCCACATCTGAAGGCTAACCTAGCAAACTGCTACTGGATGTAAAACAATTGTAGTCCAACATCGATCTGCGGACTACTCGCCAACCCAACTGGCCAGCGTGGTGAGTTATAGCCAAAATCTCCATTACTGAATAGGCCTACGTCCAGGAGTGGACTGGGACAGGCTGAAGCAGAATTAATACAATTAATAAATCAAAGATAAAATAATCACATACGGAGTTTCTACATCTCTGCATCATTGAGTTTAATTGGTTAATTCAAAAGTCACTAAAACTGCAGAAATTCTTGTATGCGTTGTTCCAATAGGTTCCAATCAACAAGAATGACAAATTGACCAGATTGAAGCTTATTGGGGATGTTGATATGCGATAATGCGACGCAGTGGCGTAACTACCAGTATGCGCGGTGTGCGAATGAACACGGCCCGTAAAATTTTAGGGGCCCGAGACAATGTAAAGTAAAAAATTCTTAAAAGTAGATAAAAGAGAGATTCGCCGGTACCGAGCATTTCTGGTGTCTGGTAGGCCGGTGCCGAGTTGTTGTGTACCCTTCCTTGTACTGGGGGGGATTCACACCCATTTCAAGGGAAAAATTTGTTTTACTCTAAGGGCCAGTTGTATAAAAGAGGGTTAACTCGGGGATCAGCTGATCCTGGTTCAAGAGCTGACCCAGGATCGCCGCAAGGTAGATAGATTACAAATAAACCTATCAAGTAAATTTTTTTTATAAAATAAACCTATCAAGTAAATTTATCTACCTTACGTTGATCCTGGGTCAGCTCTTGAACCAGGATCAGCTGATCCCCGAGTTAACCCTCTTTTATACAACTGGCCCTAACAATGTCTTAATTGGGCCGGGGGAGGGAGGATTTAGTGTAAATTAAACCGCTCGTTACGGGTACGTTTAATTTAAAAATTTATTTATACAATAATTAACAACACTGTTAAACTAAAACAAACCAGGGTCTGGGGCCTCATAAATCAAGGGAGCCTCAAAATTCAGTTTTTCTGTACCAGATTACAAAACATGCGCGTAGAATGAACACTGTAGGATGTAGGGGTAGTGAAAATAAGAGGGGGGCCTCAAAATTGCACTTGGGGCCTATGATGTGCTAAATCTGCCACTGGCTGTCTGACGTCTCTGCCTCTATGCTCCCGATTTTGTACAATAACATTAATTTTCACGTGCCAGCAAATTTTTATACGTGCCACCTCTGGCACGCGTGCCATAGGTTCGCCACCCCTGGTGTAGGTGATCCTCAAAAGTTTAGTCACAGAATATTTCAATAAAAATAAAAAATCTAATAAAAGGCTAAAAACTACAATTTTAAAAAATGTTCTTTAATTGTTTAAACATATACCTATTATAAAAATTTTTTTTTAAATATCTATATATATAAAAGAATAAACTGACTGACTGACTGATTGACTGATATATCAACGCACAGCCCAAACTACTGGGTCCTTAGCGATGAAATTTGGTACAGAGGTTCCTGTTATCACGTAGGCGAGCAGTAAGAAAGGATTTTATGAAAATCCTATCCCAAGGGGATTTATCACCTATTATCTAATTAGTGGTGACGCGCATGAATGGATTAACTTTCCCACTGTCAACGTCCTTCAATTTTCCAAAACACAGCCTAAACCGGTGGGTCTACGTTTAGAAGCATGGGATTTTCTTTATTAAAAAAAATATACATAAATATGGGATTTCTCACCTAATATCTAATTAGTGGTGACGCGCGCGAATAGATTAACGAGATTCCCACTGTCGACATCCTTCAAGTTTCCAAAGCATAGCTTAAACCGGTGGGTCTACTGTCCAAAAGCATGTAATTTTCTTTAGAAAGGAAAAGAATAAACTTTTAGAAATTAAAAAATAAAAGTGTGAGATAGGTTAGGATAGAACGAGAACCTTCGAAAAGTTGAGCGCGAGTAGAGAGAGAGAGAAATGAAACGTCAAACGGAATGGAAAGAAGAAGGGAAAATGAGGAAGATACAAAGAGCACGAGAGGTGGAGGTAGCCGGAAATGGAAACTGATGGGAGTTGGTGGATGGAGTGCAAGAGTAATGTTGAAGCCAGGAGTAACAAGCGAGGTACGATTTGGGAGCTGTAGAGGTGGATGAGTGGTAAGAGAGCGTGCAGGACAGGACTGCATGGAGAAACTGTGGACAACATACCAGGAGAGAGACCGATGTAGTAGAGAATAGAGTATAGATACGGAAGGAAAAAGGTTTGCGCGCAAAAAAGTGAATTCCACGCGGACGAAGTCGCGGGCAACAGCTAGTTTATTTATATAATTAAACGCATCGTTAAACCTAAACATATTATATCTCCTAAAATGTAAAGTAACTGGGGGGGTTCCTCAGAACAAGGAAGTAACATTATTACTTCCCCCCTCCATGATTACAAGAAATCGAAAACAGTCACTTTACTTCTTTAGATTTAGAATGTACTATAAAATTTTCAAAAAAATTATGTTTACCCCTCCCATAGAATATTAATGAAGGTAGAAAGCGCCTGTGGCAAGCGATTTCATTTGCATTAACCCCCCCCCCCCTCGTTCAAATACAAGATTTTTTGAATATCTATTTATAAACCAAAACAAATTTATACCCTAAATTGTGAAGTGGGCGTGAAACCGGGGGGTCTGGGGGGGTATGGAATACCCCCCAGAACAACATAGTAACTGAGGAAACATATTTTTCTTACTTGTGGCTCAGGGGTATTCCATACCCCCGAGACCCCCCGGTTTTACGATTGTTTACTATTAAAAGATCCTTTCAGGTCAGGGAAAGATTTTTTAAGAACATATAAACTAGACCAGGGGTCGGTAACCCACGGCCCCCGAAGAGTCTTAGCGCGGCCCGCGAACTTTAAAATAAATTACCTTTTTTTTAAAAAAAAAAAAAATGCTCTTTTTAGCGAATTTACACTTTTTTCTTTAAAAAAAAAAGCTCCCTTTCAGTGGATTTTCCAAGAAGTGCGGCCCGCACTAATCTCGAAATAAAATATTTCGCCCGACAACAAAAGGTTGCCGACCCCTGAACTAGACAATACTTTATTTATCTCACTTTTAAGTATTACTTCTATTTAAAGAGGTATGAAATCGTGAGGTCTACAAGGAAGTAACGATTATATCTTTTCAAAATTGATAAAGACGCAAATTTAATTCATGTGAAAACAAATTTTGCACTAAAACACTCTAAAATGTGAAGAAATGAGTGTGCAACCTAGGGTCTGGGGAGGTATGCACAGTGGCGTAAATAACGGGGGGGGGGCAGAGAGAGGAATGGTCCCAGCCCAGTGGCGGATTTCCCAGCAGGCGCAAGAGGCGCGCGCCTAGGGCCTCGTAAATCAAGGGGCCTCAGAATAAGGAAAATTTAATTATTATTAATTAAATTCCAGTTGTAATAAGCACAGGAAAAATAACGAAAAAATTCTAAGCCCTAAGATGCCTTAGATTTTCAGTTATTTTGATTTCAGTGCAATTTTTGATTTAAATTTTTTGATAAAAATTAAATTGTGTTCAAATATTTTGAAACTTTATGTAAATATTAACTATGTAGTAATCAATCCAGGAAAAATAACGAAAAAATTCTAAGCCCTAAGATACTTTAGATTTGCAGTTATTTTGATTTCAGTGCAATTTTTGATTTAAATTTCTTGATAAAAATTAAATTGTGTTCAAATATTTTGAAACTTTATGAAAATATTAACTATGTTGTAATATACACAGGAAAAATAACGAAAAAATTCTACGCCCTAAGATGCCTTAGGTTTTCAGTTATTTTGATTTCAGTGCAATATTTCTGATTTAATTTTTTTGATAAAAATTAAATTTTGTTCAAATATTTTGAAACTTTATGAAAATATTAAGTCTGTTGTAATAAACACAGGAAAAATAACGAAAAAATTCTAAGTCTTAAGATGCCGTAGTTTTTCAGTTATTTGGATTTCAGCGCAATTTTTGATTTAAATTTTTTGTTAAAAATTTAATTTTGTTCGAATATTTTGAAACTTTATAAAAATATTAACTATGTTGTAATAAACACAGGAAAAATAACGAAACAATCCTAAGCCCTAAGATGCATTAGATTTGCAGTTATTCTGATTTCAGTGCAATATTTTTGATTTAAATTTTGTGATAAAAATTAAATTGTGTTCAAATATTTTGAAATTTTATGAAAGCATCAATTCTGTAGTAGTAAACTAAAGAAAAATAACAAAAAAATTGTAAGCCCTAAGATACCTTGGATTTGCAGTTATTTTGATTTCAGTGAAATTTTTAGTAAAAAAAGTATTAAAAAAATTAATCGTCTGCGGTGCTTGTGAATGGGCCCCCTAGGTACCAGGGGTTCAAATCAATTGCTTTGAGAGAGGGAGTGTAGAATTAGTGAAAATACTTAGAGAGGGGCCTCAAAAATTGAATTGCGCCTGGGGCCTCATAAGTTCTAAAACCGCCACTGTCCCGGCCCCAATGCTTTGGACTTGGACCCCCTTAAACTGAATTATTTTTAGAGCAAATTTTGTTTTTAAATTTTTAAATCGCACACCTCTCAATCGAGGGGCCCGTCAAAGCTCTTGCTCCCGGGTCTAAAATTTGAAGTTACGCCACTGATGCGACGGTACCAAGCAGGATAAAAAATTGTAGATTTCTAACTATCTCAGAGAGGTCCTGCATGCAACTTTTATCTTTTAAAAAGTCACTACGAGCGACAGACAAAAACTTTGTATGTCGCCCGCACACAAAAGTGACATTTTTTCTAAAATCTACCGTATTTTCTTTACGATTACAAAACGAGAAACTACCCCACTGTTTCCGACCACCTCAACATTCAAAAGTTAATTTTTTTTTGAATAAATTATAAGCACATCGTCGTCACGAACAAAAGTATTCGTAAGTCATCGCCCTAAACGAAAGAAAGGCGCCTTTTGTAACATCTGGCAATACAAATCGTACCTGCTTAGTGCTTAGCAGTCCGTTAAAATTCCAAAAAATTTGCAAAAAAATGTCTTCCTCTTTGAAAAAAAACCCAATGATGGTTTGTTGAATGTCAAAATTTTGTTTACGCATTTATATTATTTAGTTATAAATTTGTTAGCTCGAACTTCCTGTTACAATACAAAAAAAAGTAGTAACAAAAAAAAGGGAAGCTAAGTTGGGGGTAATTTTACATGCGCACGAAAATAGAACTTTTGAACAAATGCTAAAGAGATCAATACGAAGGGTGCGTTGTGCTGCGTGCTTAACTGGTATTCATGGCTCTTGTGTTAATCCAAAAGTAAGCATCCGTTCTGTGAGTTTTTTAAATTAAAATGGAAGGGAAAGAAAAAAGTGACGACAAAAAGGATATCGAGATGGAAGAACGCGAAAATAAGTTGAATAACGAAAATAAAGCTCAAGACAAAATTAGTGAAGTTACCCAACCGGCAATTTTAGAAGTTGAAAATGGTACCAAGATAAATAAGGCACATTCGAAAGAAGGCCGCGAGGTCCAACCGAAAAAAATTCCTATTGGAGGAATTCAAATGCCCGGTTTTTTTACCCGAAGTAAATCAAAAGAAAAATGCAAGGTACTTTTGTGTTTTTCGAATTTTGTGTTTGTTTTGTTTCTAAGTTTGTGTTGTTCTTCAGGATGAAGAACCTGGTGATGCAGAAGGTACGGAGTTAATTGAGCCCAAAGAAAGTGAATCCAAAGAAGAACCAAAAGTGCAAAGCAGAATTAAATTACCAAATCCGTTTAGAAAATCTAAAGCAGTTGACGATGAAGGTGAGAAATTTATTTAATCGCATTAATATACAGGGTGATTTATGTATTCCTACTGGTGACATCTGCTTATTATTATTTATTACCTATTCATCACTTTGGCTTAACTTTTGGGCCAAAGTTATTCAACTGTTTATTTAAATAGGAAAAGACCCTAAATTATTGTTTTAATTGCGGAGAGATTAGTTCAAATCATATCGATGACTAGAGCAATAGGAACTGTAAATCAATTATCAGATTATCACCCACTTGGTTACACTAATGGGAAAGTACATTAAAAATCAATTTCGATTAAATTGAAGTATTTGAAACCGTGAAGCGTGATAAATTTGTATAAATAATATTTTAAGCACAAAATGATTTTTGTACAATTATAAAATAGTAGCTTACGTTTAAAGTTAGAAAAGTCGCACTTATAGCCTGATTTGTTGAGATTTAAGGCGCCTCTCTCGTAGAAATGCAATGTCTTGAACAAATCAAACCTGTGCTGTTAATAATACATATTTTTTAAACGATTCAAAAAGATTTTTTAATTAGGTAAAACATAGAGCTATTTTGGTAAAAGCTTAAAATAAAAATTAATTTCGAAGCAATAATAAGAACCAACTACCAGTGCTTAATTTGTTGATGGTCATATTTGAAACCATTATTGCTTCGAAATTAATTTGAATTTCAAAATTTCAACCCTTTACCAAAATAGTTTTATGTTTTACCTAATTAAATCTATTTGAATCATTTAAAAATCTTCATTATTAACTGCAGTCTTGACTTGTTCAAAACACTGCATTTTAAGTTACGATAGAGCCACCTTAAATAATAAATTAATATTTTAAAATTTGGATTATTTACTAAAAACAAAAACAAATTACTTTTCCGTCTGTTGCTTAAGAACGATTTACTTTTCCACCTGTTGCCAAGGACAGTTTTACTACGTTGCTAAGCAACGGACGGAAATGGCTAGACGGCGCGGCGGGCAGTAAAGTAATATTATCCTTAGGAACGGGCGGAAAAGTAATTTGCTGTTTTCTACTATGTAAGGTAAATTACAAAATATTAATTTATAATTTTAGAGTATAGAGTGACGGAACAAAAAATATTGTACGTGCTGCGGGGGAAAATCCAGATTGTATGAGTATAGCACAAGAACAATCAATTCAATTCTACATTAATAATTTGTAATTCGGATTATTTAAAATAATAATTGATTACCTTTTCGTCAGTTGCTCAGAAACATTTTATTTACCGGCCATAATATGTTTATAGCACCGCAGGCGATTTTTTGGAAATGGGCGTAGGTTGTTACAACTTCTTTTGTAATTCGCTAATCATTTTAATTATTTTTTTTAGAATTGATATTATTAATGTAAATGCAGATCTCGGTTTTCTTGTAACAATGCTTGTTAGTATAGGTTTCCCTTGAGTTACACGGTTAATTGGTTCCTTGTAAGTCAAAACTGATGCAAAAACTAATATGTTGTTCCTTGCAACAGGAAACCGCGCAATTCAATGTTTCGTTCTAAGTGTAAAATTTATAAAAATTTGTAATAGAGTAAAATACAGAAAAAGCGCAATATGTAATTGTAAACTACGGTATCCCTCCAGTTACACGGCTACGTTTTTGCGCCTCAGTTGAATTTTGGAAACAAAACAGTTGAAGTTATTTCAGACTCATGTACTTATAAGTATAAGACTCGGGATTAGTGTCTAACGTTAAGTCTCGAATTACATAGTTTCGATTTATTTGTAAAAAATTAACCGTGTAACTGGAGGCAGGCCCGTAGCCATGATTTAATTTGGGGGGGGCACTTGTAAAAAGCCTTTTGTAAAATTTTCGGTTGTTCCCCTTCCTTTTTCTTTGTCTTCTCAACATTGCGCGGGGGGAAGGGCACGTGCCCCCCCCTCTGGCTACGGGCCTGACTGGAGGGATACCTATACCTACTAGATAGTAAACATTTAGCTTTTTTAAATACATATTATGTACATTTCCTTTGCTAATTAAAAATATTGCAAAATAATATAAACTCAGATCATACATTTTCTTTTTAAATAAAAATTGTTTGGAAACCGTGTAACTGAAAGGATACCAATTTTTTTTCGTGTAACTCTAGGGATACCTATAGTATATTCATTTATTTATTATACTTTAGCATTTAGCTTATTGATAAGTAAAGTTATTATATTGCTATTTCAATGTCAGTTCATGCTTAGATTCATTCAATTTTTTCGGGGGGGGGGAATTCCAACTCTTATCACCGGCACTGATCAACTGCCATCTATTTACTTAATGAATAAGGTATTTGATTTGAAATATACCATTAAATTTATAATTAAATTCATCATCAATTTTTAATTAATCTATTATTGCAAAAAAGACAGGGTGGTTCTGCATTATTAAAAAAAAAATCCCTTAATGCAGTGGCCTAAATTTAAGGGCATGAAACAATCGAAATTAAAAACACTTATAAATTTAGATATAATTATGTAGTTTCATGTTCCTGAAAACGTCTAGCCCTGATCTGGAGGAAACTTTCAAATACCCCCCAGCAGGAAGCAAGCAAAAATATGTTTTTTCAAGAATTAAGTTTTCGTCTTCATCAATTTTTAAGTATAATCATTATTTCCTTATGCTGGGGTATTCCATACCCCCCAGACCCCCCGGTTCCCACCCGTTTCTTCATATTTTAAGGGGGATTCCATACCCCCAGCAGTAAGCAAGCAAAAATATGTTTTTTCAAGAATTAAATTTTCGTCTTCATCAATTTTTAAATATAATCATTATTTCCTTACGCTGGGGTATTCCATACCCCCCCCCCCCCCAGACCCCCCGGTTCACATATAAACATTCATTACCCTCCTCGACACCAGGGTCTCTGCGCAGGCGCCAAAAATCATGTTTCTATTGGTGGAAAATTGCGCCGGCGCTGTAGGTACTTGTCAGAACTTAGCATTTTTATTAAGACCAGAAATACTAGGGAATGGTTTTTAATTTATTAATTTAACAACGACGTTGAATTCGAGTGGAGGATGGTTGTCTTCTTGTATTGTTAAAACTGACTCTTCCGCGTCGATCCACTCTGGACGCTCCAGAGCCGTTTTGACAACATTATACCACACTGTAAAAAAAGCACGTAAAATATCAGTAAAAAGCATGTAAGTTTTACAGTAAAATTTATGTAAAAATACATATTGTGTGATATTACAGTAATAATAGTGTTACTATTACGACTATTATTACTGTAATATCACACAATATGTATTTTTACATGAATTTTACTGTAAAAATTACTTGTTTTTTACTGTAATTTTACGTGCTTTTTTTACAGTGCAGCTACCTTCCAATTCGGCAAATTGTGCTACTGGCGATGTTAACTGTACGATGGTGTAGGTACAATTAGCATTACTGCGTCGATTTCCACTCTCCGTGCCTCAAGACCTAAAAAATTAAAAATTCTGAGAACAGAATGTCCAATAGGTCGAAAATCGAGCGAAAATTGGAAATTTTAAAATCGATTATTAGGCAAACTAATCGATATACGACATTCCTTCATATCCAGTTTGTATCATTTTAAATGTTATCTATCTAAATGCGTTAGTTTTCTTTAAAATATTTAAAACTCTCGGGTCCAGGTTAAGTAACTACATCCTATATATTTTGTAAACATAAATTTATTTCATAAAAGTAATTATTTAGAACATTAGACCGTTGAATACAACCTTAGAATATATAGCTAAGGAAGGACTACTTGAATACAAAATGCGGGTAAAAGTGGTGTCCTATGGCGGCTTTGTCAGTGGCGTAGCATAAAAATATTGGCAAAGTTCGTCAGTAAAATGTTTTGAACACAAGCGTGACGATGGAGTTGGAGACCAATATTACGGCATTTTCATTTTTTTTAACCAAAAATAATCTTTCTCATCTCATTTTTTTGGAAATCTAAATTATAAAAATGATATTTAATGTAAATATATAGAATCACTGTACGTGTATGATTTAAGCACATTGTGGTAATAACCTCACAAATTTATATTTTTGTTATAAAATTATTTACATAACTCTAAGTACTTACGTATGCCAAGTTATACCATTTTTAACATTTTACTTGGTCTTAGAAGTCCCACAAACACTACAATAAATCATTATAACAATTTAAAATATAATAATTATGAGTCACCGAGTTAGAAGTTAGTGTCCTGGGCGGAGCTTCTACCCACGATTTTTGTCTCGCTTTTTATGCATATGGAATTATGCAAGTAGTCCTTCCTTAAGAATACAACAAACAACGCCTAAGAAAAAATGAGGTTAGGTTAGGTGACAAATGAAATGTCAAATGACGCCATACTTGTCAGCCCATCACAACATGTTTTGGCGCCTGCGCAGACACCCTGGTGTCGAGGAGGGTAAGGAATGTTTATATGCCCCCGGTTCCCACCCTTTTCTTCATATTTTAAGGGGGTAGCTGGATTATCCACCCTAGAAAATAGAAAAATTGCTTAAATTGAGATCAAATTAAATACTATATTAAAAAATCTTAGACCATCAGTACACGGATACATTACAGAGCAGGAAACAGCGGTTCTAATCCTGATTGAGTCGGATATGTGCTGTGATCTAAAAAGTCCAAAATCGATGAGTAAGGCTAAGGGAAACCACCCCATTAACATTTCCCCAGTAAAGTCTTCTTGGCTTAACCAGGAGGATCGTCAACATCCGGATGCGGGCACCTAAACAAGAAGAACAAAAAATAATATTTAATTTTAACAAAAGGTCGAAGGTCACTTCGTACAATAGACCGTTGGTCACAGGCGCTTTTTACCCTCTACGGTTCAGCCGAATATAGCGCATTTGCTCTGAGCGAGCGCAAAAATTCAACCTATCGAATTATAAAGCTGTATTTATTAGGATACAGGTCTTCTAAAATGTTTCTTTCAATTTCTAGGGTGCCCCCCCCCCCCCAGCTACGTCTCTGGAATGGCAATTAATGCAAATTTGAGAACCGGTTAAATTCAAAACTCATCAATTTACAATCTTTAGCTGAACAGGAATTTTACCAAATAGCTGTTTATTTATTACGTAACTAGTTACGTAAGATTTATTACATTCTTGAGATATTTATTATAAAAAGCTTTTCTTTGGTTTTAGCTTTTTATACTCTCCTGACGAGATTGTAATTTTATCAAAACAATAATTGCAGTAAATTATTTTTACCCCTCCCCCACACTTAAAATTAAAATCGTAATCTTTTCAATTCTTCTAAATATATGTAAATATTAACAAAAGCTATTTTTAACAGATAAAGTTGCAGAACCCAAAGAGAAGAAAAGACTGTTGGACACAATTCGCATACCTCTTGTTTCAGTATTTCCAAAAAAGAAGCGGGAGGAAACCGGTTTAGAAAACCAAAGTGCGGTTGCGGTTTTAGCTTCAATGGAAACTCTCGATGAAAGCGATAAAACTGCCGATAAAAAAGAAGACATGAAAGACGTTTGCTTAGACGTTGCCGTTGAAGTAAGTTTCTTCACCACAAATTTTCACCCGTTTTTATTTTGTTTTTTGTTTTTTTTTGTAGGAAAAACTAGAACTGGAGAAGAACGCAAATGAGGAGGAATCGTCTTGGAGACTGAAACTTAGGTCGTACCGGATCGTCATAAGTGAGTACTTTTTGGAATGATTTTTTGTTTCGTTGAAATATTTAATATAATATAATATATTCAATATATTATAATAGATATGTGTTCTTTCTTTCTCGGTCCTTTTACCCTAAAGAGGGTTTGGTGAACCTTTTAATTTGGGGACGATTTATGTACTTTATATGTTTCGTACTAGGTCCTTTTTTTTTACCCTAAGACAAGGTTTCTCATGGCAGATTACACCCCGGTGGTTTGCCATTGCCTGCCGGGGGAGAGACGGCCAGAATAAAGTTCTTACTTTACTCGGATTCGAACCGGGTATTTAGCGTTCATAGTCAACTCGCGTGACCGCTAAGCTCCGACCGCCTCTTTGATATGTGTACAGTGTATATGCTTTGTATATAATATTATTTCATAGATATTACCAATATTATTTTAAATTGATATATAGTTTTCTCAGTACATACAATAATATTAATAATATTATAATTATAATATACTTTCTACATATTCGATATACTTATAATCTATATATTTTATACTATAACACAGTAGCGTAGCGTAGCTAGCGGGAGGGGGCGGAAATAGGGTTAAAAAAGGTCATTCAAAAAATTTTACGGGCGGCATTAAGGGCGGCATAGAAAATTTTAGGAGAGGGGGTGGCAAATTTTGAAACCGTTCCGGGTGGCAAAAGTTCTAGCTACGCCACTGCTATAACATCGATTTTTTTTCAATATTATCATTCAGCCCTAATTACGATACCATGTGCGTGTTTGATAATAACATTGATAGTACAAAATTGAAATGACTAATAAATATTTGTATTTTTATTACAAATGTTATCATCCTTCACGTGTTTGCATTAATTGGGTAACTAGGGTAACTTAACTCCGTAACTCATTGATTGATTCATTCAAACTTCGACACCCGACGATGCCGGTAATAATAAAAAAATCGTACTGTTCGAGATATTGCTGGGGTAAAAACAAAAGATGAACGATTTCAAAATAAAAATTTTAATATTTTTTCGTTGTTCCAGGTGCCTTCCTCATATTTATTTTGATTGCGATCATCATAATCGCCATAGCGATACCAAGTCAAGTGAGTTATGCAGTACCAATTCGAAATGGGAAATACGTGGAAACAATTACAAGTTGCGGAAGGGTCGAAGGGTAAGTTAAAGTTGCACCATTTGCTTTTGTTTCTGACCAACCGCTTCACAGACTCGTCGACGACGGTGCAGTTGCTTTTCGTGGAATACCCTACGCTCGACCTCCAGTAGGCGAGCTAAGATTTAAGCCCGCGAAACCATTAAACTCAATTTCGTATTGTTGGAACAACACGACTCCGTTATTGGCGCACAACGCAACCGACTACTGTTTGCAGATTTACAGTAACGGAACCATGGATGGAGTCGAAGATTGTCTCACCCTCGATGTAGTTACACCATACGTGCGGTACGACACGCCCCTTCCGGTCGTTGTACTAATCGGTTCCGAAAGTCTAATGGGTGGTTCCCCCGGCAAATTACGACCATCTGCTCGTTACGCTAGATCACGCGACGTAATTTTCGTTCGACCAAACTTCAGATTAGGCGTGTTGGGATTTTTAGCCGTTAATGCTTTAAGTCAATCGGTGTATCCTCCCGCTTCGGGAAACTACGGTCTTTCTGATATCGTAGAAGCTTTGCACTGGGTACAATTAAACATCCAACACTTTGGGGGCGATCCAAGATCCGTCACGCTGTTAGGACACCGTGCAGGTGCAACTTTAGTAACCGCACTTGCCATGATGCCTGGAGCAAATAAGTTGTTCACCCGTGCGTGGGCAGCATCAGGAGGAGCTATTTATCCCGGAAAGACTTTACCGGAATCCGAGCTTGAGAATCACAGTTACTTGTCGACGGCCCAGTGCACCGACTTGGAATGTTTACAAAATATGGAAGCTCCTTCTTTGCTTAACTCGGTGATTGATACCTGGCGGAAACCGCAACCAGATTTACCAAGTAACACGGAGGAACCGGACAAGCGTCACGAATGGTTAGTTTTGGACGGAAAAATCTTGAAAGACCATCCCGGAAAAATTTGGTCCAACGAAAAGGGTTTACCTGTTAAACTTGTACTGGGAACTACCGCCCACGCGGATGCGTCCGAATCCTTATTCATGAAGCATACGCAGTGGAATGAAGATCTGGTGAAACAACACGTGAAAGAATCGAAGTTAGGGCAACTAAATTTAGCCGAAGAAGCGTTGGAAATGTATCCTCCCACGTATCAAGGTTTGAGTATGATGATCTCGGATATCAGAACGGTTTGTCCGTTGTATGCTATTTCGACACAAATGCACAACGTTCCGTTTTACGTGGTTACTCAAACAAGAGGAGAACACGATATGGCTGACGTCGATTCGGACATCGACGCAATCTTGGGACGGTATGAACCTAGGACCGTCGAACAGAGGCGGTACGTTTCGGCCATACAGCAGCTCTTCTATTATTATGTGTGGCACGGTAAGGTGCAACAAATGGAACCTTCAAGCAAGGTCTTGATTGTTGGTCAAGATGTCGAAGCAGCGGCTAATTACACTCACTGTGACTTTTGGATTAAAAAAGATGTCGCTCCGAGGTACGCGCAATTAGATTAAGTTGTTTTTTTTTATATCTAAGACTGACACTGCAAAATGATTGATATATTTTCGGAAAGTTGCGTTTTGCTGCGGCGGAGTTACCATAATTTTAAAATTTATATTCTTGCTGTCCGCTCATAATCTCAACGTTGATGCTTTTCATGACAAAGATCATGCAATATTTTTTCACCTACTGTCGAAAAATATTTTCAAAACTTAAAAACGTTATTATAAGCTGAAACAAATTGCACTTTAGTTACTAAATTAAATTAGAGAATTTCGCCAACATTTTTAATTTTGGCCATTCGTTTTACAGTTTTCTAACTAAATTTTGAAAGCATCTTTTGGTAGTTAAAATTGAGGTTTTGAGCAGGCAGGAAGATTCTTAAGCAAATCGATCTCATATATTTTATTATTCCAGTGGTTTACTATTTGACAATATTTTTTCAATTTTCAAAAAAACTCCCGACTTTCAAATAAATTTTTGAAGAAATTCAACGTTCGTCCTTTGAATAAATTAGAGTGGCCAACAAATTTTTGAATGTTTTACATAAATGAGCAGGCAATTTCTTTAAAATTTTGTTTGAGGTGTCGTTTAAACTTTAGGATGTGAAGGATTTAGGAAGTGTCCTTCTTAAATACACCTCTATTTTGAGACATTTTATGAAACGAGTGTGATTTTTTAATACTCCAGAGATTTTTTATCAACACTTTTTATATTTTATTAATGATCTTAACATAATGGCCTAATTTTATTTACTATTTTCGTAATTTATTTATTTGTATATTGTAAATGCTAAGCTTTTATATACAGGGTGTTCTTAAACTCACCATATTGTGGGTGTGCACCGTCAGTGAATCTGGTTTATATGGAATGGTCTTCCACAATTTCTAGTTTATGGACACCCTGTAACTTTTCTTATTGTAAGTTTTTTTTTAATGTACAGGATTATATACTCCCCTCCTTGTTATAAGTGTAAAACTATCATATCAAATATGTACTACTTAACGCTCGCGTTTTAGTTAAGTTTATCGTTTTCTGCATTATGGAAGTGCCTAGAGGTGACCAATATAGGGTCACACCACACCGAAGCACAACCTAAACAGAATTAAAGCAAAGTAACTTTTTCGTATCCAAATTATATTTTAGAATTGCTTATCGTCCTGTAAGTATAGGTTAAACGATTTGCCCACCAAGGATGCATACTGCTGCTGCTGCTTCCTTCATGGACAAACCGCTTTAATTTAGACTTTATATAAACCAAATTTTGTTTGCTTAGGGCGACTACAGACTTCAATGTACGCATAAAGAGGATGTAAGTTTGTAGTCACCCTTAATTTATAAACCAAAAACAACGTAATCGAGGCTGTTCTAAAATATACACGTGAATCAGTATTAACCTGTATCTACCAAAAATTTTTTATTAGCATGTACGCATTCTTAAAACTTTTTATAAATATACAATTTTGTAAATTAATTTTCATTTTATTAATTAACCTGGTAATTAGGGCACTAGAGTGAAACATCTAGGAGTGAAAGTTGGTCCAGGGAATTTTGATTTCAAACATTGTGATTTTTTGGGGGATATCTTGTAAACATGATAGCCACATAAGCCCGAAACATATTATAAATAGCGAATTTGGGGCTGGCAGACTTGATGAGGATGGCTATGTAGTCGGCGTAGTAGGCTAGAGTGGTTGTAGCGGTTTTTGAGATGTCTGAAGAGCGTGGAAGAGAGCAGGTAAACACAGTTACAGTTTGGTTTCTGTTGAATGTTTCTGTGATCTCTTCTACCATACGAAGGACTTGTTGGATGGTGGAAGAACCTGGTTGGAAACCAAATTGTTTATCTTGGATTATGTTAAATTCAGCGATGGCATCGTTGAGTCGGTACAAGATTAGTCTTTTGACGATGGAAGGAAGGAGACTGTTTGTAATTATGTGGGAAACGACATCAGCCATTTTTCCACATGCTTAAGCAGTGCTTCAAGCTTAGTTTAGCGTCTCGAGGCTGTTCAGTGCAGAAACTGCTATCTTGGGAAGCTGTTTAAGAATTACGTTGGTAATCTTATCCGGGCTTATGGCTTTCTTGACCTTGGTTTCTCTGATTGCAACTTGAACTTTAACAACATGGGTTTGATGTTGTTAGGATCGGGTATCTGTATCTGTATATTTTGACGAAGGCGAAGTGGTCAACATCCGTGTCTTCGTCGAAGTTCGTTGAACAATTTTCTTCAAAAGAGTTCTTCAAAAAAAGGGTCCATCAGGACTTCATCTTCTGTACCCCGTCCTTCTTGAGTGAGCTCTGTGGGAGCGTCAATCTCGAAATTAAGGCGGTTGTAGAGGTCCTTGAGTACCTTACCTGGGGAATTGATATACCGCGAGTGTCAGGTTATGTTTGAAGTTGACATCCCCACCCAAGTAGGCGCATTTTGAAACCAACTTGCAGTATATTTGGTAAAGAACCGGGGCGGTGCCTACTTTTGCCGCCCGTCCACTCCTGGGAGGCATCTGGACATCTGTCCAATATATTTCTTTCAGATGCCATCAGCAGTGGCGTAACTACCAGTGTGCGCGGTGTGTGAATGAACACGGCCCATTAAATTTTAGGGGCCAGAGGCAATGTAAAGTAAAAAATTCGTAAACAAGGGTAAAAAGCGCCCGTTGAAGCCGGAAACGGACAACTCGGCAACTGGATGAAATCGGCAACGGGAATCCACCGGTCGAGCTTAGGTTAGTGTTAGGAAACGATCTTTTTAAATGAAGGGACCGTTAAAAGAGAGATCTGCGTTGTTGTGTTGTAAGACCCTGGTACTTTAGGGTTGTCTTTGATTATTTTCTCGTCCTTTGAATTTGAAATACTTACTAATCTTCTTTAATATTAAATCGATTTTCGCTACCACCAGTTAGAATTTTATTCGAGATTCTAACAAACTCCATCAAGTTTATTTATTTATTAGTAGACGTGTTTGTTCAGAAGCGTAGGAAATTTAACTTATAATTTGTCACTATAAACTTTTATGAATAAAAGAATTTAAATTTAATTTACTCAATTTATTTAAAACAAAACAATTAATTTAAGACATACACAAACAAAACAAAATAAATCCAGTTCACATTTATTTACAAAGTTAAATAAAATAAATTGTAACTGAATAAAATTAAATAATTCTTATTTATTTAATTTTATCTTCGTTAAAATATAAAAGTTTGAAAAAGTTAAAAATTGTTAATATAAAAAGAAGTTGAAGAATAAAAACATTTAAAAAATTTACTTACAAATATGTTGAAAAACAAACAGCACTGAATTTACTTTAAAACGGAAAAATTTGAACTTCTCTGGTTCAAAAGCAAGACACAACTGAACTTCTAAAAATACATTAAGTTACTCTCTTCCCTTAAAATATATCTTATCATTTCACTTAATTATGGAAAATTTCCAGTATTTTGTAATATTAAATATCCTACATGGTTTCAAAATCTATAATTGAAATTTATGGCCTTGTTATTCTTAAAAATGACTAAATGTTACGTAAGCTTTACATATTTCTTTCATCGACTTCAAAATTATCACCCTTATCTTTAAAATTACTTTGTAAGGTTCTCAAACATATTTAACATGTGGTAATAATTTGAATTTATAAAACTATAATTTAAATAACTAATAATTTAGTTAAATATTTTTGTTAACATAATATTCTAATTTAAAATACAATTATAATTAAGTAAGAAGTTTAATTTGAGTTTCAAATTAAATTTCTTTTCATTCAAATTTACCAACTTAAAATTTATATCATTTCAATAATGTGATAACAATATAAAATTATACAGGGTTGGCTTTAGAAATATAATTTTTATAATAACTAAATTTAAAACTTTTGATAATTGATAATTATTTATATCAATATTTAATTTATATGCAAAAATAATTATATTTCCAAATTAACGGTTAAAGGCGGGTTACTACAGTGTACCCTTCCTTGTGCTGGGGGGTATTCCATACCCCCCAGACCCCCCGGTTTCATCCCCATTTCAGGAGAATAAATTTGTTTTGGTTTAACAATGCTTTAATTCTCGTGCCTAATTATTAAAACCAAATATCGTTGCTATGGTTACCGATGATTCTCTGCAAACTTGACACATGGAACCATTGTAAAGCCAAGTGGGTTTGGGGGTCTGGATTTATTGTAGAGAGTACGATAAAATATTCCGTTTGGTATGTAAGCAACAAGAAGACAATTCAAGAATCAAACTTGTTTGGTTATCAATTTTAATAAGTCGGCTTGTTGCTTACGTATACCTGGGGGGTATTCCATACCCCCCAGACCCCCCGGTTTCATCCCCATTTCAGGAGAATAAATTTGTTTTGATATGTTTTAATTTTTAATAAATTACGAATTAAAGAATAATATTAAAGGTTTTATTTTAAGCTTTCGGTCTAGCATTTAGACCTTCGTCTAATAAGTGCTAAATGGTCTAAAATGCTAAAATGGTGCTAACGGTCTAAATACTAGACCGAAAGCTTAAAATATAACCTTTAATATTATTCCTTAATTCGTAATTTATTAAAAATAAAACATATTTAATTTCACGAATTAATAATAAACTAATTTTAAATTTGTTTTGGTTTAACCTGTAACCACTGTCATACATGTTTTGGGACGTAGTTACTGACATGCGGTCTCTCATACCGCTTACTTTTATTTTTAATTTTAGGGTTAATCAGATTAATATCACTGTAATCTTTTGCCATGTCATTTGTTGAACTATTCTTCATACCTATGAAACGTAAAAATTCATCATAAATAAAATTAACTTCATTTATTTAATAAATAGTAAAAGTCCGCATAAATTATATAAAAGCGCTAGATGTTGATTAAATGTTGTATAAAAACTACATTTTAGAAAAATTTAAGAATTGTTAATTATAAATAGTAAAAAATATGTTGAAACTAAAATACTAACATAATAAATTCAAAAAATAATTAAAATTGAAAAATTTGACAACACTTTAAAATTGGAAAAAATGAGTGTTCGTTTTCTATGAATTTTTTGCAAATTTTCTTCGTGCACTGAAGGCATACCATTTTTTCTTAACTAAAACATAGAAAATACGATTTCCTCTTTAGTTTACTTAGATATACGTAACAAATCTTCTTTTTTTCCAGTTTTTTTCAAAAACTACATTATGAATATCGCTATCACTAAAATAATCGAAATCAGCTGCCCATTGTGTAATAACAGTCTCAAATACATAATCTATAGGCTTGGCAGTGATGTGCGTAAATTTGAAAGATTTAGATGAATCTGGTTCGATGATATTTAGAAAACAAGCTAATAATACATGTGTTAATTTACTACCGTAGTTACTGACATGCGGTATGTGAGACCGCAAGAAAACTTTGCTATTTTTTATTTATGAGCTAAACGCCTACTAAAACTTGTATCAAGTCATAATGTGTATATTTTGATGTCACTTGAAGGTACACCAAGGGATTTTTTGAAATTTTCACCATGACCCGTTTTATAGCGAAATGAATTTCTGGAGCGGTATGAGAGACCGCTTGTCAGAGGTTACGGGTTAACAATGTTTTAATTGATTTTTTATTTAAAAAAAAATTTTTATTTAACAGGGCCGGGTGTTGTGCAAATTAAACAGCTTGCCACGGGTACGTTTAATTTAAATATTTATTTATATAATTAAAAACATTGTTAAACTAAAATAAATGAATTCCCCTGAAATGGACGTGAAACCGGGGGGTCTGGGGGGTATGGAATACCCCCCAGGTACACTTAAGCAACAAGCCGACTTATTAAAATTGATAACCAAGCAAGTTTGATTCTTTAAAAAACATATTTTGCTTATTACGGTTAGGGGGTATTCTATAGCCTAAAATGTGAAGAAATTAGTGTGCAACCAAGGGTCTGCGGAGGTATGGATAATGGCGTAAATAAAGGGGGGCAGAGGGAGGAATGGTCATCGCACACCTTTCAATCGAGGGGCCCGTCAAAGCTCTTGCTCCCGGGCTTAAAATTTGAAGTTACGCCAGTCGGATGTCTCTTTAATATGTCAATATGTCCCTTAGTGCTACCCCCCAAAAATGTGCTGCCCGGAGCGCTTCTCACCCACCGCTCCCCTAGCTACGCCACTGCTTATAGTAGTGGATTTGAGGAAAGATGGGTCCTTGGTGGGAACTTCATGGTGTTGTAAGATTCATTTGACGTAGATCGCTATACCTTCATCTTTGGTCTGGAGGGGGTGCAATAGTTGGAAATTGATGCTTTGATTGATGCATTGGTCGAGATCGTGTTGGTTGGTATCGTTTAATGTTCCAGTATACCATCTTTAGATGAAATAGGATGTGGCGTTTTGTACTCATTACAGTTACTGGTTAAATTTCGCATGAGAGTTAGAGCAGGTGGGCGTGCTTGGAGTTTTAAATCACCTGGAAGCTTTTGATGATTTACGAAATGGGACCATTGATCGTCGACATTATTGTGTTTTACAAGCTTAGCGAGGACGAAGGAAAGGATTACCTTCTCCCAGAAAGGGACGTTTAGATCGATATCGGTTTTGTGTGCCCCGATATTGTACTCTCTTGTCGGATTATCATTTTTCCGAGTCCTCCTGACGTAAGATTATTCGGCAGATAAACGATGGGGTTGGAAGCGAAGGCAAGGTTAAGGGGCTCACCTCTTCGCCAAGTATGGACTTGTTTTATTTTCGGGAAGTCTTGTACCCTGGTAATTGACAGGGTAGAGTCAGCTGCAGTTTGTACATATTGATTTTGTTTTATTTGGCTTCGTCCAATTGACTGTGAGATGGGCGCCAGGACTTTTGTTCGTTTCCGATCTTTGCTTTTTGGTGGGGCACCTTTATTTGAACTTTTCATATTTTCTCGTTGAATATCTTTAATATCCTTTCAGAGTCCTCCATCTTCTTCAACGTCATCATAATAAGGGCGAAGGGCTTACGATCCTTGCCACGTATTTGTTTGGACTTATCTTCTTTGATGTCTGACACATCAATATCCCCAGAGATGCCTGATGACCACCTTCATGGGATTACCGCTCTGCAATTGGTGGTAGTATTAACATCTTTCGTCAGGAATCAGTGAAGCGTCAAAAATAAATGGTATTTTGGCTTTCATAAATTTGATTCCTTTTGCGACGAGAATTTGATAAACTGATTTCCATTTGCTGGTTTCTTTAAGCACAAAGGTTGGCAGGATTTTTGCCTTCTTCTTCTCCTCCTAACTTGCTGTTAGGGGATACGAGAGCGGGGGCGGTTCGTCACCTTAGCCCTCTTCGAAGGAGTAATTTAACTTTTATGCTCCAAAATTCAAGGTTAGAAAACAATTGCGTTTTCGTCTTTAGGTAATTCAAAATTGAATTTTAAAAGCTTTTAAAATCACACATCAATGACCCTCAGAAAATACTTCTCATTGTGCGACCGATTAAACCATTTTTTGAATATCCAGCTACCAATAAATTTGATTTGCGTACAGATTTTACATGTGAGTAAGTGAGGTTATTTTTTTTTCAAAATCTCGGTAGACAGGATTCCAGTTTCCAAAGCAACGAGAGTATATTTGAACGTCATTTTAATAAATTTTATAGACACCACTTTACCAAAATGTATTCACCCCACAAACATTCATATTTGCAATCAAGAACCCAAAACATAAATCCACGTATAATAAATCGATGCGTAAACAGAGGTAAGCAATTCACCGCAACGCACGCAATCTCGGTGTCAAAACTCATTTTCTGTTTATTCCTTAGCGAGAGATCAACCTACACTCGATTATTGCGATATAGAACCACCTTTTCACCGACTGACTTCAGAACAACCATGCATACCCGTAGGAGATGTGGACGTAACACGACGACCATGTGCATTTGGACGATGGGCAATTCCAATTTTAGTAACCATTCTTCCAACCAATTCGTACCATTCTTTAAAGCAATACTATTTCAGCGTCGGGAACTCCACCATCCAAACCAACTCATTGTCTTGGAATCCTGCACAAGCTTGTGCGACTTGTGTCACGACCCAGAACGAGGATACGAAGCTATTTTGTTGAGGGTCCCAGATCGGTAAAACGTTGCACCTTAAATTACATTTTCTTCACATTTTCTCCATAGAATGGCAGACCTTTTAATCCATAAAAATCCAGCCATTCGGGAAAGAGCGTGCATGACTTTAACAGTAATAGCAGGTCTTGCAGATGGAAGGGACGCTATCGTGAGAAATAAAATGAGTCTGAGAAACATTGGATCGCTTTTATTGTACCACAACGAAATTGTTAGAATGAAAGCTGCCCTTTTGGTAGAAATGATTACTAGAACTTGGATGGGTAATGGAACTAATTTTTCAAAATTAACTTATTGTTTTAAAAATAACTTATTAGCTGCAGACGAGTTAATCTGTATCGGCTTCCTGCCACTTCTTCTAAAAGTCGTCAACACTGAAATAGAAAAGATTGCGATCGTGCACCTGGAATCCTTGAGGGCTCTCATGTATGGAGAAGGAAAAGATATTGCGTTTGATATCGGAGCTTTCGAGATTTTTGTAAGGCGATTGCGCACTCTTTTGAGCTACCGCATTGAGTTTTCTTTTGGAATTTTAGGTGGAAATGATGGAAAGGCACAATCCTGAAGTGCAAAGCAGAGCTGCATATTGTCTCATGATGATCACTTCAATGTATCTAGGAAAGGAAATGGCTTACGATACGGCCATTTTGAAACGGTTAAATGTTTTGCTTCATTACGAGGTTGGTAATTTTTTGTGCAAAATAAGTTTGGGTAGAGAATACATATCTGTGTGGTAGGAAGAAGAAGTTTATACTGCTGCAGCTGCTGCGATAATGTTTTGTACTATAAAATCCAGAGCAAAGATAAGAGCAACTGAGATTCCCGGTATAGCCGATAGATTGGTAACTCTCATGCACAATTGGTACAATCCGGCAACTCAGATATTTACCATTAAGGTTCGTGCAAAATAACTGTCTTCCGTTATATTCTGAATGGTATTTTTAACATCTAAAGTTTTCAGGCTTTAACTAACATTTGCGAACATCCCAAGATACGAGAATATGTGATCGAGCACTATTGCGAAGAAATTCAAAATCTGTATATTGGAGAATACGAAGGAGAGAAGAAAATGTGTTGGCCACAAGAGAAGGAAAATTTGAAATTGTACAAAACAACGCTTTTAAGGGTTCTTAACTGCGTGCCTTGGAGTAATTGCAAATTAATTGTGTTGTATGTAGAATATGAGAAACTCAATTATTGTGTTTTAGATGAAGATGATTTCAAATGTCCACCTAAAGAAGACAAGAACAAAGATTTGCCCCCCACGTGCCATTGTGTTGATAATTATATCGGTACCAAATCACCAAGTGATCGAGTTTTAAATGAAATTTTAAATAATTTAGACACTAATACAACATAAACTCCATATTATTTCAAAATCTTAAAACAGTATTTAAGGAATTACCCATATAAAAATTGTCTTATCTGATTTTTAGTATTTGTTTTTGATTTTGTAGCATTTCGAATGTCAAGATTATTACACCATTTTGGAATTTTTTGTCAGTTTAAAATTCCTTTTTCATTTTAGACCATTTGATAGACTTATATAATACCTACTCCTATGGCCGTCGTGCCCTATTGTTCACAGTGTGCGAAACACACGGGCGGCCAAAATTAGAGGCGGCGAAATTCCCAAAAATAAGAGTTATTAAACGTCATTTCCTTTATGCCAGAGAATAAGTAGTGAAAATTTATGAAATTGTATTAAAAAAACAAAAAGAACTTGGCTACAAGGGCGGCCCAATTAAATTTTGCACACTGGCGGAAGTACCCCTAGCGACGGTCCTGCCTACTCCTATTATGTGGTCAATAAGTTTGCTCTTCATATTGTGACGAGAACAATAAACTGGGGTGGTCGGTTTTTGAGTAGATATGATATTTATCGATGTCGATGGAAGTTAAAATACTCGATTTTAATTCTTTGTATTTGTAGCAATTTTGATTGCTTTGCCAGCATTTGTGCCAGGCCCAGGAGCATTTTTCACACTATACTTCGCAAAATTAGTCAATTAGAATAATGAAAAGAGCTTCGAAATTTGTATCGGATTTCCTAAGGTGCTTTTGATCGCAAAAATTAAATGTTGGAATTGGAATTTACTGTTTTGGCGAATCCTTATGTAGTACGATGAAAAAAAGCTACAGGCGCAGTCGGTTCTTGAGTAAGTATGATAATATTTAACATTTTATGTTCTATTGAAGCAAAAATAATTGATTTTCACTTGTAAGTGTTCTTGAATGCTATGCCAGCATTTTTCTTACTATATGGCGTTAAATTTGATTTTACAGATTTTAATGCCAAAAACATTAAAAATACAAAATCTTAAATATCCCGAAAACGGTAGATATAATAATGAAAAAAGTCCCCTCTTGAATCTAAAAACCCTGGAATTTATACTAGGGAAATTAAGTACAAAATCTGGAGTCCCTAATTTAATAAAATTTGAAATATTACAATATTTTGGGTATTTTTAATGCCACCAACACCGAAAGGTGACCGAAAGGAAGAAAATCTGGATATCTCGAAAACCGTAAGAGTTTTCTTACGTTTAATCCCCCTAGACTCTTTCCCTCTTCCAATTTATACTTGGGAACTTAAATACAAATGCTGGAGTCCCTAATTCATTAAAAATAAAAATATAACAATATTTTAGGTGTTTTTAATGCCAAAAACACTGAAAAAGAGAAAATCTTGGAAATCTCAAAAGCTGTCAGAGATATATAAAAAAGAATGAACTTTTTAAACCCCCTAGCTTCTGCATTCCCAGCATTTTTTTCTTTGGAACTTAAATACAAACGCTGGGGTCGTTAATTCAAGAAAATTTGGAATACTACAATAATTTGGGTATTTTTAATGCCATCAACACCGAAAGGAAGAAAATCTGGATATCTCGAAAACCATAAGAGTTTTCTTACGTCTAATCCCCCTAGACTCTACCCCCCTGCCAATTTATACTTGGGAACTTAAATACAAATGCTGGAGTCAAAATTCATTTAAAATAAAAATATAACAAAATTTTGGGTGTTTTTAATACAAAAGACATTGAAAAAGAGAAAATCTTGGAAATCTCGAAAGCCGTAAGAGATAATATAAAAAAATAATGCATTTTTTAAACCCCGTAGATTCTGCATTCCCTGCAATTTATACTTTGGAACTTAAATACAAATTCTGGAGTCTCTAATTCAATAGAAATTGCAATATTACAACATTTTCGGTATTTTTTCAATCCAATCGTTTCCAATTATGCGCATCATTATCGTTCTTGAAAATCTCAAAAATTATTTGGGTACAAACGAAAATAAAAATGTACAAACAGGTGCAAACGAAGTACAAAGTACAAACGATTGAGACTATTTTGGTCTTCATCATGTAAATTGTACACAGAATCTCGTTAATCTAATCATGCGCGTCAATGTTCTTTGAAAATCTCAAAAACTATTTGGGTACAAACGAAAATAATACTTGCACAAACAGGTACAAACAATTGAGACTATTTTGGTCTTCATCATGTAAATTTTTCCCAGAATCTCGTTAATGTAATCATGCGCATCAATATTCTTTGAAAATACAAACTATTTGGGTACAAACGAAAACAAGACTTGCACAACATGCACAAACGAAACACAATCGTTCTAGACCACTTGAAATCCGAAATTCTAAATTAAAAAAAAAACTGTATGTGTTATCACGCGGGAAAGAGAATCTTGTTAATTCAATCATGCGCGTCGATGTCGTTGATGTTTTCCTTGAAAATCTCAAAAAATATTTGGGTACAAACGAAAATAAAACTTGCACAAACGAAACACAATCGCTCTAGACCATTTGAAATCCGAAATTTGAAATTTAAAAAAACTGTATGTGTTACCACGTGGGAAAGAGAATCTCGTTAATTCAATCATGCGCGTCGTTGATGTTCTTCTTGAAAATCTCAAAAACTATTAGGGTATAAACAAGCGCAAAAGAAATACAAACGATCTTCTAGGCTATTTTAAATCCGAAATTTAAAATTTTAAAAAAGCATGTCTCCAGCCCCCCCCCTTTTGAAATTTCTCGAAAACTATTTGGGTACAAACGAAAATAATTTTTGCACAAACAGGTACAAACGATGCACAAACGATTTAGACTATTTTGGATTCAAAATTCGACATGCCATAGAGGGGGGGGGGGCTGGCGACATGTACCTTTATACTTGGGAATCTAACTGCAAAAGCTGGAGTCCAATGTAATAAAAATGAAAATATTACAGAATTTTGCTCATTTTTAATGCCAACACACTGAAAAAGAGAATAATGTGGTAGATATCTCAAAAGCCGTAAGAGATATCAAAAAAATAATAGATTTTTTAAACCTCTGCAAATTATGGAACACTGAAAAAAAAAGAAAATCTTGGTTATCTCGAAAACCGTAAGAGATGTCAAAAAAATAATGACAAAAATTCCCCCCTGACGTCACCAATTTGATAAAAATAGAAATATTCCCAAATCATGGATATTATGAATACCAAAAAAAATCTTATTATATTTTGAAAACCGTAAAAAATATCAAAAAAATAACGAAAAGTAGTCCCCTATTTACTCCACATCCCTTGTAATTTATACAAGGAACCTTAAAATCCTTTAAAATCAAAGTAAATAAAATATTAAAAAATTTGGGAGATTTTCAATGCCAAAAATACTTTTAAAACACAAAAAGTTAACTATCTCGAAATCGGTAAGAAATAGCGATTAAATAATTTTTTTTTAAATGTAAATTAATTAATGAAAAGAATATGAAAAGAAAAGATAATGGAACGAAAGCCCCATTAGATCACGCACCTCCTTTAATTTAAACTATGGAACTTAAATATAAATGCTGGGGTCAATAATTCAATAAAAATAAAAATATACCAAATTTGACATTTTTTCACGCCAAAAAATTACAATTTCTTAAATAAGTATGTAAATAAGAGATATCGTTAAAATTCACATCAATACCCCATGTAATTTTTACTAAAGAGTTTAAATATAAGAACCGGAGCTCTAATTCAATAAAAATGAAAATTTTACCCAAATTGGAAGATTTTTAATGCCAAAAACTCAAAATGTACAAATTTATGAAATATCTCGAAAACTATAAGAGATAATATCGAAAAAGTGAAGCCAAAAAAGACCTCATGGAGACCCCAAAACCCAGACTGGGAAGCTTAAATACTCGTATAAAAATTTGGGTCCCTAATTCAATAAGAATAAAAATTTTACAACGTTTTAATGCCAAAAACGCAAAAAAGCAAAAATAATACAAAAATCTGGTGTGGCACAACATATGACTTTCCCAATTACTTGGTTAGATAAGTAAAGTATTTGATAACAATAAATTTTTTTATTTCTTTCCCCCAAATTGTCCATGTGTAAACACGTCTTTATTTAGCGGTACTTAGGAAAATATCTGCCCAAGTTAAAAAGGTAAGTTATTTTCAAGCACTTTTAACTGTTATAGTAGCAGTTTTAAATCATTTTATATACAAGTATTTCGAATGACGATACAATAATCTGTCATTTTTTATAAAAATGATTTTTGAGACGAAAAGGAATCTTGTTAATTCATTCATGCGCATTCGTAAAAGGAAAAATGGAGGTTCCATGGGAGGGATTTCTATCAAAATTTAATCAGTCTTTAGACCGTTTCTTAAAACTAGTAAGCGAAATTTCATTGGTGCACACATTTGTTCGTAACGGTTGTAACGGTAATCCAAAACGTGTTCCAAAAATCGTTCTCAATCAAAATATTAAAAATTGCGGTTGGTAAAGAATTTCGTCTACATAATATAACCGTAAAGCGGAAAACTATTTACAAGAAAAATTATTTTTTTTAAAATGGTACTATCGCAGAAAATAAATTTTTCGAAAGATATAAATGAAGAAAAGGACAATGTTGAAAATTCAGAAAGTGAAAACAAGCTTAAGCAAGAAAGTTCCGAAAATTGTTTGGAAGAAGAACTTCAATTAATCATGAAAATTTTTCCCAAAGTTCCGATTGAAACGGTGAATGAAATGTTAACAAAGGCAGAAAATCAGCCCAATCGTTTCAAAGCTGTACTCAGTGAGCTATCCACAAAAGCTGAAATTGAAAAACATTCAGGTTTACCACAGAAAGCTGCGATTAGTAATAATGAATCCACAAGTTTGCAAACTACATCCGATTCAAATACGAAAGATTCATCGGAAGAAACATTCAGGAAAGGCGAATTTTTGTTACTTAATAGTGATGACGATGATGATGATAACTTAAATGAAATTGTGACTTCCTGGATGGACCGTTTAAAAACCACGCCTGATGAAATATTGTCCAACACAGGAAAATTGAAGAGATCCAGTGGTCTCGATGTGGAAGATTCTGCTGCAAAAAGATTTAAGAGCAACAATAAAGCATTGGCTTTTGATGAGAGTACTTCGACTCCCAACTATATTACATCAAAATCTTTTTACGAAAATGTCACACGAATTAGGCAAATCTTGCCAAATGCTGACCCAGATTATTTAAAAATGCAAGTAATCGGATTAGAAAATAAACCTGCAAAATTAAATTTGTTTGTACAGGAAGCTTTGAAAAATAATGACTACCCACGAAAGAAAGCACTACGTAAGGTTTCTAAACCCCAGTCCAATAATTCCGAATGTGGCGTAAATAGCTTTGTTGGCCTTGCTAAAAAGTTATCCGATATGGAAAGTCAAACTCCGAAGAAAAAACGAAAAAAATTCAATGACGAAATCAACCTTGATGATTTGTTCAATCGCAGACCGCGCGATCTTCCTCCACCTCCTACACAATTTTCCCAAACTAATTTAAGAAAAGTTCCACAAACAAGTTTCTCAAGAAAGTTAGATAAAGGGCTGAAAGAGGTAGGGGAAAGTGTACCAAAACGCGAATCAGATTCCAATTTACTTTTCGCCAAAACAACAGATGATCCAGATCAACTTGATTCGTTTGAGGAAACCCAAAATGAGACTTCCAATAGTCCAGAATTAAGCGTACATCTGAAAAGTGACATTCAGTTTTATACCACGAAATTTAACGTTAAAAATTTTTTGGAAGTTATACCAGATCCAGAAAATTACTTTCGGGAAAATCGTCATTCGAAACCATGGAGTGCGGGATGTGAACAATACGCCACTTGTGCTTTATTTAACATTTATAACAAAATCAGTCTCGATAAAATTAAAGAATGCGTTTTCATAGCACCTAATTTTTTGGCCTCCTGCCGCATGTTGGATGAAGTAACTCAAAAGGAAGACAAATCTAGGCCTAACTTTCCCATGCCTCAATTAGTCGGAAATGATGTACCCTTGCTGAAGGAGATCGCGTACAAAATGCATTACGATGGAATAATGAAGTTTATAAAAAAACAACGAAAAGGCTTGAGAATAAAAATTGCTAAAGCAAAGAAGGATGGGTCAATTCAAACGTGCAATTGTTGTTATAATGAAGCAGTTCTACCAGAAGATATGTTTAAGTGTGAAGCAAACTGTTGGTTTTGTAAGGAGTGCATTAAAACCAACGTGGAGATGTCGTTTCAAAATGGTCGAGTTACGTTTGAATGCTTGAATAATTGTCAAGCCCAATATAGCTTGCTTACCTTGGAACAAGCTTTACCAGGACAGTTATTTTTGAAAGTTGGAATCCAAAAGGAAACTGAGGAAATCCAAAATTTGCAATACCATTGTCCATTTTGTGATTTTGCTGCAGAATTGGAAACAGAAAGTCAAGTCTTTTGTTGTTTAAATCCTCTTTGTATGAAAGAGTCTTGTAGGCTGTGCAAAGGGCAGAGTCACATTCCATATCGATGCGATGAAGTGGAACAAAATGATAACGTCATGGCGCGGACTTACGTTGAAGGTAAAATGTCTGAAGCAATTATAAGGGAATGTGGTCAATGCAAGGTAAAATTTGTTAAATCATTTGGGTGCAATACGATCGTGTGTCGTTGCGGTGTTCAAATGTGTTACATCTGTGGGAAAACTATGACCGATCTGTTTGCGCATCGTGGGTGTCAAAGGTACAGTGTCGCTAGGATAGATGAAGTAAGGGTAATGAAAGCAGCTCGAGAGGCCAAAAAGGAGGTTTCTGGTATTTTGAAGAGTGACCCAACTGCTGATTTAAAAGAATACTTCAAAGAGTTGAGAAAAAGTAATTTTGGATTAAAACAAAGTAATGAAGCAGCAGGTGTTCTTGTAAAGGCTACAGAAGTTCTTCCAAAAGGTTCACGACAAAAGAAAAAGAATGTAGCTACTGGCTTGGTTGGTTCTCTTCCAAGGCGTTCGAAACGGTTGGCTAGATTATAATTTTTGTAAATTTAATATAATATGATTTATTTTTTGTTAAATTGTTTATTTCAATAAAATTTTGTTTGTAAATTATATTAACAAGGACCGATCCAGGGGATACCCCCAGACCGATCATAAAGCCATAATTTTGGAACTGTTGCGTTTTAATGAAATCAATGAAGGAAAACACTATGTTGGTTTTTGACACCGCGGGGGGGGGGGGGTTAAGGAATACACTCCAACCGTTTTTATATTTGTTTTTTAGAATTATTTATTAATTGTATAAATTTGAAAATGTAGCGCAACCCAGCGTTTACCAAAAGCCGTTAAGCACCAAAGGCCAGTATCTGGATGCTTGAAGAAGAAATCCTTTGGAAATGCTCCGCCAAGTACCTTGGAGTCATAATAGATCAAAAACTCATCTGAAGTCATCACACCACGTCGCTGTCCACAAACAAAGCCAAAATGCTTGCCTTTTCTTGGTTAAGGTTTTAAGAGTTACGCAGCCCCCTCTCACATTAACAAGCTTCAAGTCGTCCAAAATAGAATCTTACTTACTGCCGGTAACACTCCCAGAGGCTTTACCAATAGATGCCTACAGTCAGACTCAAACATAAACACAATTCATCATTGACCAATCCACCAATTTCTATGACAAATGTTCTAATGTTCAAACGCGCTAATCAAGAAATTTGGTCAATACAAAACCAAGGACCTTCCAAAGCATAAGAAGCCTAAAGTCTCCTCGATCCGCCATCTCCATTGAAGAAGCGCCCACAACGTCAATACTGAAACACTCGTCAGCGTCCAAGACACCCGCATCGGCATGGATACTCTGACCACTATCATCAAACAAGACGAAGCCCCCCCCCCCAACAACACGAGCTATCGTCCTCTTCTACTATACTCTGTTCCAGTAGCGTAACTACCAGTGTACGCGGTGTGCGAATGAACACGGCCCGTAAACTCTTAGGGGGCCCGAAACAATGTAAAGTAAAAAATTCTTAAACAAGGGTAAAAAGCGCCTGTGCAAGCCGGAAACGGACAATTCGGTAATGGGAATTCACAGGTCGAGCTTAGGTTAGTGTTAGGAAACGATTTTTTTTAACCCTCCAGTGGTCGCGTGGTTTACCACCGTAGACCATGCTTTTTTAAGCCTTCTTTAAACCGCCACAGCTAGTAACAGTTCGAATTATATCGGTTGCATTTTTGAGTAGCTGACAAAAATTAGTCAATCTTTCGGATCCAGTAGTTTTTGAACTTTTAAAGTGGTAAATTATTGGTTTTAGTAGTTCTGAAACAGGGCTTGTCTACAAGCGTAAATCACGCGCCTACTGGAGGGTTAAATGACAGGACTGTTAAGGCCCATTCAGACGATCAATATATAGTATATTGTCAATAAAATATTGTCAATACTGTTAATAAATATTGACACAGTGCATTTGACTCGGACGATAAATATTGATTGACCTACACACGTTCAATAATATTGACAATATCAATATATTGACAATAATATTGATCGTCTGAAGGGGCCTTTAAAAGAGAGTTCCGCCGATGCCCTTCCCTGTGCTGGGGGGTATTCCTACCAAATTTTCTGCTAGACCTTCTGGTCTACGTTTTGCGGAAATAGAAAGTGCATTTAAGAACTGGAGGGTCTGTGAATATTTCCGTAAGGAGGCAACAAACAAATAATCTTTTCAAAACCAAATAAATAGTTAGTTGGCTTTGATCAATTCTCGTACGTAATTATTAAAATCAAATATCGTTGCTATGGTTACCGATGATTTTCTTCAAACTTGGCACATGGAACCATTGTAGAGCCAAGTGGGTTTGGGGGTCTGGATTTATTGTAGAGAGTAAGATAAACTCACACGCACTTAGGCTTCTAATTCGGGCCCATTGTACTACCTCCGGTTTTTAGCTTCACCCTGATCCTGTCCCTCCCCAGTCCCCAAGCCACTCCGAATGGGGTTGGGGGTATAAAATATTCCGTTTGGTATGTAAAACAACAAGAAGACAATTCAAGAATCAAACTTACCTGGTTATTAATTTTAAAAAGTCGGCTTATTGCTTACGTGTATCTGGGGGGTATTCTATACCCCCCAGACCCCCCGGTTTCACGTCCATTTCAGGGGAATGAATTTTTTTTATTGGTTCGTATCGTTTGGTATGTAAACAACAAGAAGACAATTCAAGAATCAAATTTTCTTGGTTATCAATTATTTTAATAAGTCGGCTTGTTGCTTACGTGTACCTGGGGGGTATTCCATACCCCCCTGACCCCCCGGTTTTATGTCCATTTTGGACATAAGCTTCTACAGAAGCAAGGCAAGACCCCAACTTCATTGTGAACAAGGCTTGAGGTTTAAAATCATAGGCGCAACTAGGGGAGGGCTGGGGGGGTGTCCCTAAAAATTCAAATTAGCCCTCCCAAAATTATAAGTTTTTAATGGCGATAACTAGACCAGGGAATTATATGCAACTACAGACCGGTCTTAAGGTAACCCAAACAAATTAACCAATAGAAAACGTTTATTAGCGCTAATAAACATTTTAAATTAAAAATAAATAAATATTATCAAATTTTAATTACCGAATATGTTATATTTGCAAAAATTGTTATCCACATTGGATAAATACGATAAATATTTGAAATAACCTTACTTTCATACAATTTACGATTGTTTACAAATAAAAGACAAGTTTTAACAAGTTTTCAGAAGCTTTACAAAATCATTTTGATAAAATTTGCCCAAACCAATAAGGAAGGGGTGAAAGTACGAGTTACCAACACAAAACATTTGTAGAACTCTGCAAGTGAATTCATATTTTTGTGCAACAAAGTGAGGTTCTGTACGTACGATGCCTAAGAGAAAAATGGAGCAAGAAAACAAGAACAATCAAAGAATCGATATATTGAAAAATTTGCCACCCCATATTGCTCAAGATATTTTATTATACCTGCCTTATGAAGATTTTCTGAACGTATGGAACTGCAATCATTGGAGGTATTATGTGATTAAGAATGAATACTTTTTCAAACAGATGTGGATGATACATTTTTATGAAAAATCGAAAAACAATTCAAAAATTCCAACGAGTGAACACGCCCCCGGTTTGTTTGATTTTTGGGAGACGATGTTTTTCCACAATCGATTTCCTAGTGTTAATAAGAAGCCCATGAGATATCAGGTTCACTGGTGGAAGAGCGCAGATTTGATGTATAGACGTATTAAAAATATTTATTATTTCGATGACAAAATACTAATTGCAATCACATCAAACAGGAAACTGGTAATTTTTGATTCTTCGACCAGAAAAATGAAGTCATTTCTTCGTTTGAAGAGCGTTAACCGTTTGCGAATTGTGAAACAAGATGATTTTTTGATATGTGCAACCGCTGTAAATGTGATTGTAAAGAGCATGGAAGGTTGGAAGACGCTCCTGAATATGAAATGGAACATGAAGAATGTAAGGCAAATCAGTATTCATGACAAATTTTTAGCCGTTGTTAACGGATTTGATTTTTACATGGTACACATCGACACCCAAGTGTTTCACCATATGATTCCAAATGTTTTCGGTGTGGGCCTCTATCAGAATTTAGCTGTCCTTCAAATGACAGATGAACTTATAAATGTTTACGATTTCAAAAATAAGTCTTTAGTGACACAAGTTATACCACCCTGTTGCACTTCATTTGTTATAAAAAAAATATTGGTGAAAAACCAATACTTGGTTGTATTTTGTCAGGCTGGGCACGTTTCAACTTGGGAGTTAAACTCGTTTAGAAATCTAATTACCTTTGGAATCGCACGTGAGAGTTTTGATTTGATCGACTGCAAGATTTTAGATGACACGAGATTTATGTGTGTTGATGGTGGCTCTCCAAACATTTTACAAGTTTGGGATTTTCTCAGAGGAATAAAAATTTTTAACATTGATAACAATTTACCCATTTACAAGATTCTGACACGTGGTGATGACATATTTACGTATGCAAAGGAATTTCAAGAAGGTAAAGATGAAGTTGTTGAAGTCGAAGCCGTTCATCCAAGTAATCAAGGTGGGTTTAATTTCGATATAGAAGATTTTCCAGATTACCCATTGGAACAACGGGGCAGGAATACGAGAACTATAAAAGTTTGGTGTAAAAGAACCGGAATATCTTTGATTGTCTATAAACATTTAAGAGCAGAAGTATGCGCGCGTACTTGTATTCCTATAACTGATACGAAATCAGTGAGATTTTACAATGATAAATTTCATATTTTTAAATTTGCCATAAAGTAGAAAGTAAGTTACTGTAAATATTATAATAAAAAATAAAATATCGATTTGTCCTGTTGGATTAGTGGAGTGTCAATACTTGTTTTTTTTTTCAACCCATTTGGAGTCCCAATTACGTTGGTTGCTAGGTCCAAGGGAACCCCGAAGAGGCCTCAAAAAAGTGGTTTGTAGTTTTTATATACCTTTCAAGTGTCAAAATATCCGAAAATGTGATTTTGAAAAATCTTCGCTCTTCGTAAGGGGGCTCTAGCTGAGGGCCATCAAAGATAAACGACAAATGAAGACGAAAGCATGTAATACAAGAGACGACCACCGCTAGCGTGTTTGTTGGGGATACCACGACACTGAACGATGGTCGATGATTATTATATTCCGATGATAACTGATAAAAGGGGGGGGGTCTGCGAACACAATCAAAATATAGGTCATGCTGCGCACATCTGCAAGGCTGAGAGAGGAAGCGTCAATCACACATGTGATTTAGCAAAGTTCCAAATAAAGATAGAAAAGCCTTTACGTGATGAGGTGTCCTTTTGAAAAGGGTTCGTCATCGAGGACTTGCTTTCATTACAACGAATACCATGTTTCCAAGAAACAAAGAATGACTGAAAATAAAATTTAAATAGGAAAGTGTTGGCGAAGGAGGCTTTGGTAGCGGAAAATCTGACTCTGGGATGCCAGGTTAAATTCTTTTTTTTATATATTTGTTTGTATTAGAATTTAGAAATTTTTGTGTTGAACGATAATTTGGGGAAAATTGCCGAGTATGCGGCCAATTTTTTAATTTCCATTTACATTAAAAAAAATTATAAATTGTTATTCAATTACCTGTTACCATCCACCATTTGAAATTATTTTTACATTGGATCAGGAGGACACAATCTTGGTATTTGTTCTTGAGGTCTTTGGAGAACGTGGAGTTAAACAGAGAAGGTGATTGATTTGATTGTGGTCGGAGATCGTAGAAAATATAAGAGAACGTTATCTACGAGTGATAACAAAACAGTAAGTATGTGATATTAAGAGCAATGTCCAGTGCTATCCCCCTATACAGTGTGAATATTTGTGTTTTATGTAATTTATTTCCAGGACGCTACAAAAATTTAAATAATTGCTAGCATTGCAAAATCTTTCAACTTTTTTTTATGTAACAACGCTAAAAGAAATTGATTTACTTATTTGAACATCGCGTAATTCGAAACTACGGTTGGAAGGGGGGGGGGAGATTCCCATGTTCTAATTTTCGAATAACATGGTTTTCCAATAAATAAATCAACTTCCTTTAACGTGTTTATATAAAATAGTGTTGAAAGATTTTGTAATGCTAGCAATTATTTAAATTTTTGTAACGTCCAGGAAATAAATCACAGTAGAAAACACATATTCACACTTATGGGGGGGCTACACTGGACATTGCTCTTAATTATCGAAATTAATTATGCCATAGTAATCAAATCATGATACTATAACCAGGCCCGGACTGGCTCCTTCGGGGGCTCTAGGCTAGAGACTGAGGAGGGGCCCTTTTACCAAGAGGGGAGATTTTTGAAAATCACATTTTTCGCTATTTTGACACTTGGAAGGTATATGAAAATACAAACCACTTTTATCCCAAGTATAAACCACTTTTTTGATATCCCCTAGGTCGGAGGCCCTCGGCGATCGCCTACCCAGCCATTCCGGGCCTAACTGGATATCAAAAATTGTAAATTATAGATCTACCTAAGTGGGGGTTATATTTGTGGTTAAAATCGATATGTACAGGCTACAGGGACATGCCCAGCCAACTTTGTTGAAGGGGGAATTTGCAAACTTAATAAATTCAAAATTGCCAACATTTGTCTATTTTGCCTATTGTCGGCTTAGCGGCTTTTGCCGAATTTACCAAATTTTTTGTGATTTTTTCAACTCTTTCCAATTTTCTAAAATATTGGGAGGGAGGCTCCCCCACCCCCCATAGGCATGTCCATGGATATGTAACTTCTTGTATTATATAATCTGAAAAATTATATTGCGGGTATTCTAAGTTTTATGTCTGCGATCGTTTCCTGTATAAAATACATAAATATTTTACAGCCCCATTTTTTTTACCACTTGCTGATAAATCTTGGTATAAAATGTCTATACAGTTTATGGTGCTTCTTTATACCATCTATAAAATTGAGATTTCTCAAGCCACATTCACTCAGGTCACCCTAAAAAAGTAAAGTACTAGCAGTGTCGGATTTCCCAACAAGCGCAAGAGGCTTAGGGCATCAAAATAAGGAAAATTTAATTTTTATTAATTAAATTCCTGTTGTAATACATACAGGAAAAATAACAAAAAAATTCTAAGCCCTAAGATGCCTTAGATTTGCAGTTATTTTGATTTCAGTGCAACTTTTGATGTAAAGTTTTTGATAAAAATTAAATATTGTTCAAATATTTTGAAACTTTATGAAAATATTACCTATGTCGTAATAAACACAGAAAAAATAGCGAAAAAATTCTAAGCCCAAAGATGTATTAGATTTGCAGTTATTTTGATTTTAGTGCAATTTTTGATTTAGTATATTTTCTGTTAAAAATTTAATTTTGTTCAAATGTTCTGAAATTTAATTAAAATATTAATTCTGTTGTAATAAACACAGGAAAAATAACGAAAAAATTCTAAGCCCAAAGATGCATTAGATTTGCAGTTATTTTGATTTTAGTACAATTTTTGATTTCTTTTTGATACAAATTTAGTTTTGTTCAAATGTTCTGAAATGTAATGAAAATATTAATTCTGTTGTAATAAACACAGGAAAAATAACGAAAAAATTCTAAGCCCGAAGATGCATTAGATTTGCAGTTATTTTGATTTCAGTGCTAGTTTTGATTTACATTACTTTTTTGATAAAACTTTAAAAAAATATTTAAAAATAGATAAAAATAATGTTTGAAAAATTTAAATTTAAAATATAAGAAATATACAAAAATAAAAATCTTTAAAACGTTTTAGTTGACCATCCATTAAAATAATAAAAGATATTATAGTTGAGAATGTGGTCATTAGTCCTGAGACGGACCTGTTTGTTCCTATTTTTGTTATGATGATATTATGTAAGAAGTAAAACTCGGATCTATATTTAGATCATTAATGACCGCATTCTCAACTATAATATTTTTTATTTTTTATTATTTGTTCAAATATTCTGAAATTTTATGAAAATATCGATTCTGTAGTAGTAAACTCAGGAAAAATAACAAAAAAATTATAATCCCTAAGATGCCTTGGATTTGGAGTTATTTTGATTTCAGTGCAATTTTTAGTAAAAGAAAAAGTATTAAAAAAATGAATCATCTGGGTGCTTGTGAATGCCCCCCCCCCGGGCACCAGGTGCTCAAATCAATTGCTTTAGGGAGTGTAGGATTAGTTAAAATACTTAGAGGGGGTCTCAAAATTGAATTGCGCCTGTGGCCTTATAAAGTCTAAAACCGCCACTGAGTACCAGCAAAGAATCGTGGCAGGGCATGGATAAATTTCTTTGCAGTAGATGTGGAGGGAGAACGCGTGATTATTTCACCTATCCTGTTTACAAGATTCTGACATTTGGCGATGATATATTTACGTATGCAAAGGAATTTCAATAATTCGTCTCCAAAGCTAAAATTGTTATGACGACGAGGCTGCGGCAGAAGAAGCGTTCATCCAAACATTTCAAACGGTGGGTTTGATTTCGATAGAAAAGACACCCACCAAGTCCTCAAGGTGGTCGAGGAAATCACGGAAGCTTTCATCGAAAACCAAGGCGTCTTTTTGGATGTAGCGAAGGCCTTCAACAAGGTTTAGAAACCAGGCCTTCTTCTTAAGATGTTAAGGGGGGGGGGATCAAACTGGCTCTAGTTAAATTGGCAGCCACATATCTAGACAACAGATGGTTCAAAGGTCGTCTCCCCGTCCGATGTTGGCAGGAGTACCTCAGGGATCTCCACTCTCGCCACCCCTGTTTAAACATCTACATGCACGATATGCCGAAGCCTAAGGATGTGCTGGTAGCCTTCTATGCGGACGACGTTGGCTTTATATCAAAGAATATCCAGAAGTCTTCAGCGAATGATGAAGTTAATGCGTGATGCGATAAAAGCTGTGTAACCATGGTATCACTTATATACTACTAAGTATACGTTAAAGAAAGGAGGCTATTGTATTGGATAATAATTAGGAGCGTTCTGATTGGCCCTAAATTATGCGGAAGGATACTGAACACCAAAGAAAATATATACTGCTCCTTCAAAAAAACTGGCGGCGTTTTGCCTAATAAATGTATTATTTGCGCAGGCGCAAATCGTTCCGTTTTGGTCTTTGAAGTTATTTTAACTTTGTGGGGACTTATGCGGCTCAACCGGAAATTAGTTTACTTATTTTTTTATAACTGACATTGTAACAATTAGATGGTGCAGACTAAATTGAATTGTGCATATGGAGTGTTACAGAATTTGCAAACCAAATTGAAATATACTTATGTTCTTAATTGAGAATTTTTAAATAACTAATGCTAGTCGGAAAACTAACATTTACAATGTAACAATGACTTCAAATACATACTACAAGATTAAATACTATCTACCATTACCACAGTTCAAACTCTCCAACCATTAAAACCCATTTTCTGATGAAAATTTCTACGCAATAAAAAGTAAAAATTAAAAAACAGTGAAAATCTTAATAAATATTTATTAAGAACAAATAACAACAAAAGAAACAGAAACCAGTAGTTTTTTTATTACTATCCTAAATATTTTCTTTCGGGTTTTACCTTGCGAGATATGGTTATATACACTTCTAATGTAGCAACTAGCTGATTATTATATAAATAATCTAATTGAAGTTTAAATTCACCATTTGGCATAAACGGTGGAAATTTAGTTTCATCCTCAATACAATTGCATATGTAATAACGAATATTCTGTAAAAATTAAAACCAGGATTTTAACAATAATTTATTGCATAGCCAGCTGTGCGATTTTTCCCGAGAAGAAAACATCTGTTACTTCCAATAAGCGTTTTTCAGTTAATCAGTGGTTAAATTTAAATTATTGTTTCTGAAACCGGCCATGAAAGTTAGAAGAAAAATTGCACTGTAGGCGAGAACTTTGAGTTTTCAATGTCAAGGCGTATTAAATTAAAAAAAAAATAGGTTTGAGGGGCACTCCGTGGTAATATACTAACCTTTTTAAGTGGACAAGCTATATTCCCACAAGAATTTATACAATTTTGCAATCCTGCAATATCATGTTTGAGAGCTTTACATACATTGCATTCAAAGCGTAGTGGAAATATGCGATATTCATTACTTAGGAACTTATATGTTTGAGTAATAACCTAGAAAGCAATTAAACTCAGATTGTTCAAGTATGCAATCAATAAGTAAATAAGTTATTCTATCATTAGAATAAAAATTACCTCAAGATCATTTCCAACATCTGTATGAAATAAAACTGTCATATTGAATATGCGTTGAGTACGATTATAATGGCCCATAGTAAAATTGAAGTCCATAATAGTTTTATTAGAGAAGGTCATAAATTCCCTCTCCACCTTTAAATTATAATCCCTTTGACGGAACTAAAATATTTTTTGTTATTTAAAAGCAATACCTAAAGGTACATTGAATAATTCTAATTTTAGGACTATGGGAGGTAAAGTTCAAATTTTTGGAAACACGTCAGAAGGTGGCTAATTAACTTTAAAATAACAACTGACCAACGTTATACTTCATGGAAGTTTTGGGGTAGTACTTAAGTGGGAAATTTGGAAAGGTTTTGCAAAATGGGAAATATAAAAAGAATTTGAAAATATGAAGTGCAACTTACTTTTTTGTAAAAATCTTCTTCCACACTTCCCAAACAACGGTTGCAGTAAAGAGTTAGCAAAAATGCACATAGTACTTGGATTGCTATCATATTGCTTATATATGCATGCATATAGTTCATATGGTATAGATATTAGGTATGCTTTCCTAAAATTATAAATTCTTTCGTGTCTACAAAAATATCACCAAATAAGCTTTTATGATGTAATTATGCGAAACAATCAGTAAATCTAAATCTACATAGGATATTGTTTGTTATTTTCCATACATCTGCTTTTTGGTCATTGGTTTCAACCTTGGTTTGCTTAATGTTATATACAGGATATAAATTAGTATTTTATGTAATAAGTACGCAAAACATGGTTTTAGCGGACGAATCGTAATGTTTCCGGACGAGGCGTTAGCCGAGTCCGTAATATGAAGATGAGTCTGCTAAAACCATTTGCGTAAGTGTTGCATACAACGTTTTTTAGTATTAGTTCCGTAAAAAGAATTTTTTTGAATTAATAAAATATTCATTTTAAATTGACATTAATACGGTAGTGTATTAGAAGGCTGTTTGAAAATTTTCATAGCAACCGATTTATTTATTATAACGATGCATCGTTTGTTAATACTCAATAATATTAGTGTGTTAGTTTTGTGTCTAAAATTAGCCTTATATTATTTACAATTATAATTTTGAAGTAATTCTATTGTGAAAAATGAGTGATATCGATGTAAATATACCAACATCAATTACCGAAAGGGCAAAGAATATTGTCCTAGATTTGCTACCAAAACAATCTCGTAGTCAATACGAGAAGGAATACGAAATATTTCAAAGCTGGAATAAAGAAAACGGCATTACCGCTGTAAATGAAGATGGGCAGAAAGCTATATTGAAGAATCGTTAGAGACAAAACGAAAGGTATTTTAATAATTACATTTTTATTTACATTTCTAATGTTTAATATTTGAACGATAGGTGTCAAAATTAATTTTGGGCCAGAAACAAGGCGAATTATCATCTGAGTCTACCACTAACATGTCTGTTACTGAAGAAGTCATTCGTACTCGAACTCAATGAGCTGAAGCTTCAACATCCGCTTTGGAAAGTGTTTCTTTTTCAGACAAAAGCTTCAAATATGCCAAAAACTGTCATTTTCATTTTCACATTTCGAAATAGTGTTATTTTTTCTAATTTATTGCTTAATTTGTATACTTGCGTATAATTAATTATACATAAAACCAATTAATAAATACAAAAAAGTTACAGTACTTTAAAATTTAAAGTACTAGGCCGCTAAAATAGAAGTTTGCGGACTCGAAACCGTTTCCAAAGTAACCATTTTGCGGAGCAAATACTAAAAAATATATTAAGCTGGATATCAAAAATTGTAAATTATTATAGATCTACGTGGGGGTTTTATATTTGCGGTTAGAAACGATATAGTAATAATATAACTTCTTGAATTATGTAATTTGAAAAATTAAAAATGCAATAGTTACTATTAAGACGAATCCCTGAAAATAATCTCGTTTTGAGGAAAAAGACAACAATAGCACGGAATAAGATAGAATATTAGCTTTCGTAATAGCAAATACAACCGTTGCAGCAATCGTAGACGGATAGACTATTTCGGTTGGGATAGAGAATGCGATAAAAATAATGCAGTTGTTATGATAAGTTTCCATTTCAATAAGATAAGAATTTTTAAACAAACGATTACTAACTGTAACGTAATATCTTATAATATAATATTATTATAATCTACGGAAGGTATAAAACTAGGCTTTCTAACCATTCATCCGTTTTTTTAATTCGCTAACTAATTTTGCTTGAAAATAATAATAAAATTATTATAATAATTGTTAGGTAAAATACATTACCGTCCTTCTGTAGTCGGGTAAAAGGAAGATAAAAAATTTCAAAAAAGTACTACCTATTTATGAAAATATATTTGTAAAATACAAAGATTTGGAAGGATAATATTCATTTGAAAAATTTGTGTAGTATGATTTTCATATTAGTATCCTTAGGGACGTAACGGTGGAATGCCTGCAGTATCTCTTTACTGGTTACTAAAATTTCTTCACTTCTTCCTGAAATAAAAAAAAACATAAATTTAAATTGTGTAGTACCTGTAAAATCATATACTTAACTTTTAGCAATTATTTCTCCAAGCTAAAAAAGCATTCGTACATTATTTTTAATTTAAAAATCGACGCAAAGAAGCAAGATTGACCAATGAGTACAGTACCCATAAAGTATGAAATTTTTCATACAAGAAATAAATAAATTGGCACAAACCAAAAAAAATTAAAAACATTTCATACTTACCAGAAATGAATATATTGGCATAAACAATCATATTATTGGTTCTTTCACTGTTTGTTGTGAAAGAAGCAAGATTGACCAATGATTACCAGTACCCATAAGGTATGAAATTTTTCATACAAGAAATAAATAAATTGGCATAAACGAAAAAAAATTAAAAATATTTCATACTTACCAAAAATGAATATATTGGCATAAACAATCATATTATTGGTTCTTTCACTGTTTGTTGTGAAAGAAGCAAGATTGACCAATGATTACCAGTACCCATAAGGTATGAAAGTTTTCATACAAGAAATAAATAAATTGGCATAAACAATCATATTTTTGGTTCTTTCACTGTTTGTTGTGAAAGAAGCCAGATTGACCAATGATTACCAGTACCCATAAGGTATGAAATTTTTCATACAAGAAATAAATAAATTGGCATAAACAATCATATTTTTGGTTCTTTCACTGTTTGTTGTGAAAGAAGCAAGATTGACCAATGATTACCAGTACCCATAAGGTATGAAATTTTTCATACAAGAAATAAATAAATTGGCATAAACAATCATATTTTTGGTTCTTTCACTGTTTGTTGTGAAAGAAGCAAGATTGACCAATGATTACCAGTACCCATAAGGTATGAAATTTTTCATACAAGAAATAAATAAATTGGCATAAACAATCATATTTTTGGTTCTTTCACTGTTTGTTGTGAAAGAAGCAAGATTGACCAATGATTACCAGTACCCATAAGGTATGAAATTTTTCATACAAGAAATAAATAAATTGGCATAAACAATCATATTTTTGGTTCTTTCACTGTTTGTTGTGAAAGAAGCAAGATTGACCAATGATTACCAGTACCCATAAGGTATGAAAGTTTTCATACAAGAAATAAATAAATTGGCATAAACAATCATATTTTTGGTTCTTTCACTGTTTGTTGTGAAAGAAGCAAGATTGACCAATGATTACCAGTACCCATAAGGTATGAAAGTTTTCATACAAGAAATAAATAAATTGGCATAAACAATCATATTTTTGGTTCTTTCACTGTTTGTTGTGAAAGAAGCAAGATTGACCAATGATTACCAGTACCCATAAGGTATGAAATTTTTCATACAAGAAATAAATAAATTGGCATAAACAATCATATTTTTGGTTCTTTCACTGTTTGTTGTGAAAGAAGCCAGATTGACCAATGATTACCAGTACCCATAAGGTATGAAATTTTTCATACAAGAAATAAATAAATTGGCATAAACAATCATATTTTTGGTTCTTTCACTGTTTGTTGTGAAAGAAGCAAGATTGACCATTGAAAGCCGTAAGATAAACTAACGTTGGAAATACAGCAGCGTCGATAACAAAACCCAAAGGAAATCCGTTTGAACCCAATAATTTTCAATGAGATTATCAACCAAAACGTAATGGAACATTAGATTTACAGCAATTAAAAAGGTAGCAGTCTTTGCAACGTTTTAGCAAATAACTTGGAGGTTGGCTTAATAAAGATCAAATTCGAAATTTACATCAATAAATCAATAGATCAAGATTAACATAGATCAAGAATCTAGCATGTGCTGTGCACAAAGAAGACATTTTGAAAAGAATAACAACAGAGCAGTGACAGTAAAATGTTATGGTTTATTTTTCGTTGTCTGGCCATCGTGTGCAGGATCCCGAATTTTCATGTTTCTTGATTGCCGTTGATCAATTATTTCTGGTAAAAGACAGCTCATGTAAAAATTGCATAGTTTTTCTTCCATTTTTTCCGACCAGTAAGAATCGTCTTTAAAAATGATTTCTGTCTTTAATTGGCAATCACTGGAAGTCCAAACTCCAAGAACACACTTTTTCTTTTTGGCGATATGTAATTGACCTTGAATCTGGTAATACCATTTATGTTTTTGGTTAACTTCATAAACACCATTTACATTTTTCCAGAAAGTAACTTTTTTATTATCGATTGATTGATCTATCGGCTTATTAAAGGAAGAATACGGGCATTTAATTTCTACGATTGTGTCCTCTCCAATAAGGCCATCGGGTGTGGCTCCAAGATAATGAAATTTCTCGTCAATGAACATTCCACATTTGTTAATTTTTACATCGAGTTGTGCCTCCAACTGCTTTATAGCAACTTCCTCGTAACACTTGCCATGGTTTACGGCGGGAGTGTTTAACGGAATACCATATAACATATTTTTAACCAAATTTCCACGATGTGTGGTTTTCTTCTTTGAACACACGTCGTAGAAATGTGATGCAGTCAGCAGCTTTCGTCTCGATTCGACCCATAGGACACATTCGGATTGCAAAATTGTATTTCTCTCAAAAATGGTTCTCTCTTCTTCGGTTTTTCTTAATCCATTTAAAACTATCAATTTTTCATTTTCATAATGTTCCTCTGGCATGTCGGGTTGTTGACAAAATAGTCCATAATCGGGATCGTAATCTTTTGAAGTTTGGTGAATTTCTTTGTTTGGTGCTTTATAAACTTTTCTAAAATTTAAAGATCTTTTGCATTTTTTCAATCGTTTTAATTCAAATTTTGTTCTAATTTTTGACGGGCTCTTCCCAAGTATTGTTTTATGCAATACCGAGTGAGCTCTACCTTTTGAATTGAAACTCACCACAGCAGCTAAACAGCGGGATTGGTACGATCTACCTTTCGAATAATTTATTCTTTTATCGCCTACAAATTTTGCCACAATTGAATGGAATTGTTCCACTATATTACTATTTAGATGCAGCAATAGACTTTTTGCATGCAATGAAATACTTCTGATTATGAAATTTAATCGATTAAAGATTTCGGGACAACTTTTTAATAATTTAAATTGACTGTCATCATTATTTGCATTCTCTGCTTTTTGGCAAAAATAAGCATCACATTTACTGTGCTCACCAAATATGTGACAAACACTATTTTCAATATCACTTTTCAACAATGCAATTTTTTCTGTCACTTGCCCGTCACAATTTTTCCTAAATTTTACTGCGGATGTAATTGCTCTTCGAAATTTTAAAATATTATTTTTTATAAATTGCTTTAACACGCTACTTCGAAATTTACTATCTGTTGATAAATTTCTTAATTTTTTACAAAAATTACGAAGTAGATGATTACAGCATTCGATTTTTTCAATTGTGGTATCTTTGTAGGGATTCGCTTCTACAATTTTTTTGTAGGTGCTGCTATCACCGTCGGCAATTAATTTGGTATATTTTATACCATGTGTATCCAAGCTTTCTTTAAAACCCTGCACCAGTATTTCTGATTCCATGCTTGTCGATGAGCCAACAAAATTTTTAAAACAAGTATGAGTCGTGGATTCGTCATTTTCTTTTTTACTATCGTTGATACAGATGGAACAATATTTGTTTTTCACTGATAGATAGAGAATTTCTCCAAATTGATGTCCTACTATAGCGGCTGCACCAGATAACGCACTATAGTTGGTTTGGTAACTCCTCTTTGACCAACACCCATCTGCTACTACGGTTATACAAGGAGTACCATTTTTATCTACGGAACCATTTTCGATCGCATATTTGGCTTCTTTTTCTGCAGCCTCCTTCATTTTTACTTGGGCTACTTTTTCCCAAGCGTCGCATACAATATCATGATGTTTCTTATATACGTATTCACTCATGCTTGGAATTTCCATACTACCCAATACTTCTTCTATATTATAGAATCCTCCGCCTACGCTCATGATTCCTTCTACAGCTAAGCTATTAATATTAGATAAATTGTTTTCCTCCAATGGATTTGTTGATATTTTGAACTCCTCTTTACACATATTGCATTTAAAAGATAATATAGAATTTAGGCCCAGAAATTTTTCCTTTTTTAATATCAAATTGTTGATACTACATCCAAATTTTTTGCTATGATCACCTATCTTTTGCAGTGAATGGAAGAAATGTTTAATATCAACTATGCGCTTTCCTATTATTTCGGAGTTTTCAATGTCGTCTTTATCCTGAAATATATTAATGATTTACATTATACATACTGAAAATTTTCTTTCAATTTTTAACAATTTACCGTAGTATTCAAATTTAATGAATTATTTTCAGACGTCTTTGTAGTATCTGAATTATTACTAATGTGGATGTTTTCTACCCCATCAACATTTATTTCTAGGCGCTTTCCTATTATTTCGGAGTTTTCAATGTCGTCTTTATCCTAAAGCATATTAATTGTTTACATATTATAATAACTGAAAACTTTCTTTCAATTTTTAACAATTTACCGTATTACTAATGTGGATGTTTTCTATTTCATCAACATTTGTTTCAAGAAATATTGATTCTTGACTTGATGTATCCATAGCTTCATTTCTAAAAGAATGATTAATAAAAACAACTATTGTCAGTGAGATTAACAGACCACTGAGAAGTTGAATATTGTTATTTAGATAATTGATAATTGTAAAGGTCTGTGAGATGTACTTTTCTGTACATGAGATGTGATGCGCAAGTAGGTAATAGTTTTTATGTTAAATGAAATGGCGACATTATACAGGGTGCATTATGCAGGGAAACTTCCTTATTTGAAACGCGTACCCCGAAGCGACTGTTATTCTGATGAGAAGGATGGGGTGGCGCTCATTCGAAAGAGCGAAACTTAAACTTTTCTGTCATGTAGGTTTAGTAAAACATAGTAAATAAAAACTTTAAATCAAAAAAGTACCCGGTACCCCGATCCGGGAACATGAGGGTTTCCAACTTACCCGCCTCCCTCCTACGTATGATTTATTATAAATTATAATATAAGATAGTATTAGTAAAAATAATAAATATTTACTTGTCATCATCTGCATGTGTTCGAATTTCATCAACAACTTTTGAGGCTCTTGAATCTGTACAAACATTGTTATCTTGTTCCGTTGGAAATGGTACTAAACCCAATTTCCTACGTCTTAAAAAGTCATTCTTAATTATTGTACTATTAAAAAATATAAATAAATAAAAAATATACGAGTACCTATTATGTTTGAATATATTTCCAAATTTCCTTCTGTGGCTTGCAGATGGTACAGACTTATTTCCTTTTGCCATACCTACATATAAATTATTCATAATTTTATATAATATAAACAATTATTATTAACGCGATTTGTTCTAATCGAGTACAATGCATAATTACTGGGAAAACGCACTAAAAGTCCATATTATTAATAGAACCTATGAGGACTATTTTATTTATCCACTATTTTATGTGGCATATTCGTGCATAATTTGTATTATTGCCCATGTCAAAACAACATAATAATATGTGACATATTTGCTGTTTTGGCCTTGTGGAATAGAAAACATTTGCACATTTGTGAAAGAATCTCTCCTGCAGAATTCTATTGCTTGATCACATTGGTTGTTTTTGCGATGCGATAGTCTATTAACATTCCAATTTATTGGTACACATAACTCAAAAGTGACAAATTTTCACATTCGCTGTTCATGCACTGAGGCGACGATATAGTAATGTCATTAGTAGTTTCCAACTCCATTGCAGTCTCGGTAATCCGAACACTCGCTAGTCCTCACAAATCAGAATATTATTCCATAATCCGAACACAAATAATAAAATGTTCGGATTATAGAATAATATTCGGATTACAGAACAAACGTTTATTTGTTCTTTTGTTCGGATTAGCGTGTGTTTGGATTACCGAGATTGCACTGTACATAGTACATAAGGCATAAGGCACCAATTTAATTTTGCCGTTTTATTATGATTTAAAATGACTTACCTTTTTCTAATAAAGACTGACAAAATTTATAAAACACAAAAAGTTTCTTTTATCGTAAAGATATAATAAACACTTCAACAGCAAAAACAAAGATCACACACTCACAAATCACACAAAGATCACCTTGCAAAATACACGTGCATCTGCATATAAACTAAGAGTGGCTAATTGAAACTCAAATCTTGCATTAATAATTATTACGTACATAGAGCGCCGGACCGGCGCGGCGCGGCGCAGCCGGCTAGCCAGCGTTCGCCGATTAAAATCGGGTCAACTGATATTGGGACCCAGTGGAAATAAGTAAAAAAAAATGCTTGGGTGTACTCTTAATTATTGAGCATTTGGGGCCAATAGAATGTCATAATCAGTGGGCCAACCACTAAGTAAGTCCAGCCCTGGGTACATAAAATTCATGATTTGTGGCATGGTGCTAAAAGGGCTAATGTACATTTTTGCAACTTTCGAAAATCGCTATAAAATTGCCATCTTCATGAAAGTGCAGTAGCGTAGCTAGTGGGGGCGGACCGCCCCGGGCGACATATTTTTAGGGGCGGCATTAAGTAGGAAATAGGGTTAAAAAAATTTTTGGGGGCGGCATTAAGGGCGGCAAAAGAATTTTCTTTTGATATTTCATCAATTCGGAAATATGATTAATAAAATGTCATTCAAAAACATTTTCCGCCCCGGGCGGCAGAAGTTCTAGCTACGCCACTGTGAAAATGATAATGTTATAAGGATTTTCAAAAAATGTATATTGGCTCTTTTAGCAGAGTAATAAATAAGTTAAAGTTCTACTAATATTGATTGAATGGTTTTTGTAATTTTCAAAAATTGTAGAAAAGTAATTCTGCTGATTTATAAACACGATTGCTTTTTCAAAATAATAATTCTTAATGAACATATTATAGATTATTTATAAAAGTGCATACTTATATTTTATGTCATAGAGATAAATGATACTACTGTAACTGATAAGAACATAAACTTTCAAGCGGCATCATGTTATTTATAATTCATCAGCGTGTATTGTTACTCATAAGCTGTCTCTCTTCGACAACATGGTGCTAAAGAAGAACTAATATTTGGTTTTCAATGTAATATTGGTTGCATAATTATTTAAAATTAATTCTAAAATTTAATGAAATACACATGTTTGTAAAGTGGTAATTACAAAGAAACAGCAGTAGCAAAATGCATGAAATTTTGAAATTAAATATAAAAAGCTTCAAGTCACACCGACCTGTTTTTAATTTTTTAATTTTTAATTTTATTTCTCCGTAATTAATTAGTAAAGTAAAGGTAACTTTGTTCGAAGATTACAAAAAAACTATTTTGTATATTGAAAAAATCTTGACTAGGCGGGATGCATTCAAGTGTCCTCTTTCCAAAAATGTATACTTTTGTACACATTTTTATAATAATAAGCATGCAATCGTCACTTTACGGCGGTCTGTTACACACTGATTCACACGTAAAAAGTCACCTAAATCTGAAAAATAGCCTCAACACTGCATACTTACTTTGTTTTTTTTACTACTCGTAAGTAAATTTATCTAAATTCATCTTTTGCTCCGACCACAATCAAAATCAAACGTCCTCTCTGAGGATGCTTCCTCTTCAGGATGCTCTAGAGCACCGTAAGTAAAATTTACTTTCAGAATAATATTTTAATATTGTTTACTATTATTTTACTTTATTGTTAAATTTACATTTGAAATGTATAACAAAATTATTTAAAATATAGTACACATACTACAAGATTAAAAACTATCTACTATTACCATGGGTAAAAGTATTCAACCACTAAAAACCATTTTCTGACGAAAATTTATACACCATAGAAATAAAAAATGAACACTCAAAATCTTAATAAATACCTACTTATTAAGAATTAAACAACTCGAAAAAACAGAAATCAATTGCATTTTTATTACCAATCTTTAAGATTATCCTAAATATTTTCTTTCGGGTTTTACCTTGCTAGATATGGTTGCATAAGATTCCACTGTAGCAATTAGCTGATCCTTATATATACAATCTAATGTCAATTTATAGTCACCATTTGGCATAAACGGAGGAAATTTGGTTTCATCTTCCTTAAAATTGCATACGTAATAACGAATATTCTGTAAAAATCAATACCAATATTAAAACCATTATTTAATGTTAATATCAAATTTTAACAATTAATTGCATGGTCAGCTGTGCTATTTTTCCCTAGGGAGGAAAGTACCACCACTTCACTCCGGTGCGGTGTGTAAAAGTATTCTTTGCATATTTTAATGAATTCTAAATTAATACTTTTACTTAAAAAATGGTCGAAGATTGAAACTTTTACAGATCAATTTTTATCACTATTTAATTATTGTAATATATCGAACCAAAACAAAACATATATTAGCGTTAATAAGCGTTTTCCAGTTAATCAGTGGTTAAATTTGAATTATTGTTGCTGAAACCGGCCATGTTTAAAATTAAAATTTTAACCATGCAACATAATTCCATTACAGAATTATGTTTTCTTATATTTGCTTAAAATAATTTTAATTAAGATTTCTTAAATATTTTTTAATAATGCGATTGCAACCTAATCATATTAATTCTGCAAGACAAATATATGTAACAAAGTATCATATTATTACTCATCAAATATTTCTTAATAATGCAATTGCAACATATTTTAATAATTGTTAGGAATAGGTAAAAATACTAAACTAATTGCAAGAAAAGAATAACTCATCATTTTTTAATATCAAAGTATTATATTATTTCTGCAAGATAAGTAATATGTAATTGAAACCTGTAAATATTCTTTGTTAAAAAACTGTATATAAACCAACATTTTGATAATAAAATCAAGTCAGCTTTGAACGCTCTAGTAGTTATCATTTCTGATTCCATCACGACGACTTCTGCTTAGTTCCAAGTCTTCCACACCCTGCAATCTGAGACTGGATTGCACTAAGCAGAAGGTCGTCCACCATAAATTATCTCCAGGTCGGGGGTAATTTATTCAGGCCATGACAGAAGAAAATAATAATAATATAGTATTGTTGACCTTGTTCTAATAATTAATTGTGCTAATTAAGGTCTATTAAAACAATTTTAAATTGCCGACGTTTTGGGGCATTTTATTATCGGCCCATTTTCAATATTTTACTTTTCCCCTATTTTTAGACATATTATTTATTATTAAATAATTATTATTATTTATATAACATTCATAATTCATTTTAGTCAAAACTAAAAACCTAATCGAGGTGTAGAAATAGGGGGGAATAAACTGACAGTTTTCTCCTATATATTGTCGCGCCTAAAAACGCGTAATTTAAATTATCAAATTTATAAGGCATAATTGTATCAATTAGTAAAACATAAAAAGTATTCACACCGGAAAAGAGGACAATGACCAGGTCGGATAGTACAGGTCAAATACCAGACCTTCTAAGAAAAGCAAACTTGCAAGTTAGCTAATAATTAATTAATAATGCAAACTAGGCGCTTGCAGGTTTGATGTCTTGAAGGGATATGGATCAGCACTTTATGCAATAATGAGTAAATGAACTCATGTTGACAAGAAGTGTCAGCATTCCATTTATGCATATAAAAACCACACATTACCAATGACAAGGGAGTGGAGATCGAGAGGTGAATCGAGCAACAGCACTAGTTGGCGAGCGGGGCGCTAGTGGCATTGTTGTGAGGGTTAAGTCCGTGCCTTAACCCTGGTTCCTATTAAGGGTGTTCAAGTTAAAGTTCCAGCCATTGGTAATGTTTGGGTAAGTGCCAAATATTGTTTATATAGATGTTTTAGTAGTTAAGATTTTTAAACCCCCAAATTAATATGATTTATTTGAATATTAAGTTAAAGAATTAAATAAGTGATACTAGGAAGTACATGCCTTTTATTACAACCCCCCTTCGGAACTCTTTTATAGGTACCAGTGTAGGAACCCTAAAGCCTAAATGCTTAGGACCAAAACTACACGCGACAATATTTATCTTATTAAATTATTGTAAGAATAGTTTATTGTTCATTAATGGTACTCATATTGCTATTAATAATTTTTTGCCTTGAAAATGGGCCAATAAAAGGTCTCGAAAGGTTGATAAACTATCATTGTTTTAATAGACCTATACCCAACTAAAAAATTAAAATTAGTTAGAAGAAAATGTGCATTGCAGGTGAAAACTTTGAATTTCAAATGTCAAGGAGTACTAAATTAAAAAAAAGTAGGTTTGAGGGGCACTCCGTGGTAATATACTAACCTTTTTAAATGGACAAGCTATATTCCCACAAACATTTATGCCGTTTTGCAATCCAGCAAAATCATATTTTAAAGCTTTACATAGATTGTATTCAAAGTGTAGTGGAAATATACGATATTCGTTACTTAGGAACTTATATGCTTGAACAATAACCTAGAAATATATACACATATTATTATCATTAATATTCATAAAAAAACTTAAAAGAGTCTAATAAGCCTCATTTAGTTAAAACGCTTAAAAAAGTTAGGTTATGGTTAAAAAGGGTTTAAAACACTGTTCCTAGTTAACGAGCTCCTTAAAACATGTTTTAAGTTTAACGAACGTTCATGAATACTGTTTTTTGACACATATTCCTTATTAAAGGTTTGCAAGCCTCTCTGAAATATTGCTTTATTTTTATGAATACAACTGTATATCTATTTAGTAAAGATTTACTAAATCTTTCTACTTAAACCTATTTTTGATTTTTATTCATACAACTCGAAGTAATATTTTCTATTTTATTTATTAAGGTCTAGTTTATCAATCTCTAGTTAGTGTCCCAAGTAAATTTATCTGACAAGTAAATTTTAAAGGCCATAATTAAGCCTTTTAAAAGGTCCTTCTCGGGCCTTTAAAATTTACTTGGGACACTAACTAGAGATTGATAAACTGAGCATAAGGGGGTTATTCTGTAACTCTTAATAAATCCTTTAGAACCGTAAAGTTTGGTTTACACTCACAATTGAATTAAATGCAATCGGTAATCCGGAAATATTATGGGTGTAAACCAAACTTTACGGTTGTAAAGGATTCCTGAAGAGTTATAGAATAACCCCCTTATTCGAATATGTCGATTAATAATCTATTATTACCGCATATAAAAACTGGGGAACCGTCACAGGTGGGAAAAGTTCTAGCTACGCTACTGCTGGCAGTGCAAATGTTGAATTGATTGATTTTTGTTATAAAATAAATTATAATGGTTGAAATTGAATTACTACAACTGAACGTTAATTGATAAAATTGACTGCACTGAAGGATAAATTTCACTAATGACTGACGCAGTTAAATTTTCACACACCGTATATACGATGACGTGGGATACATCAAATAAAGTACATAATATGAGATGGTTAATTTTTATTTAGCAGAATATATAGCACTCACCTCAAGATCATTTCCGATATCTATATGAAAAATCATTGAAGCGTTAACAATGCGTTGAGTACGATTATAATGGCCCATAACAAAATTGAAATCGACAATAGTTTTATTAGAGAAGGTCAGAATTTCCCTCTCCACCTTTAAGTTATAATCCTTTTGATGGAACTAAAATATTTGTTATTTAAAATTAAATATACTGTTATGATCTTTCGTCAAAACAAACTGTAACTAAAGCCCCAAAAACTAGTTTTTCGCCGGAGTTGGGTTTTTCTCTTCTTTAGAGTCGATGGGTTCGATAAACGAAATAAAAGGGTGAAAATTCGTAACAAGCATAATTTATTAATTGAACGTAAAATTTTCATAAACAATTTGCATCAAATTTTTATGAGGACAATAAGTTTGTCCCAAACCACAAGTATTTAGGTGTAATAGCTCAGACATACACGTAACATTTAACGTTTTAAATTTTTAACACTGTACGTGTAAATCTGTCCATTCATGTAATCGGTGTAATTTATAAAATAGCAAATACAAGTTTTATTAATAAACTCACTGATAACAGAAATCATTGTTTTATTTGAGTTCATTAATTTTTAATCAAATTCATTTACCTTATAAATGATAAACTTCTTTAAGTTTTCGTGCGCCACTGTTTTGTCGACCGTCAACATCTGTTTTACCGACTGTGAAGAACTGCATGTGCTCCAACGAAGTGTGTTGCTTCCGTGTTCACCTGCATCCAATTTCTGATAAAATCGCCAATTTTCACTTCAATCCTCCCACTAATCGTCGATTGAATAACTGCTACCTGAGACGGCGCTTCCTGTAAGTAACTTATCCGTAATCAATTACAATTTTCCAATAAACGTGGAAGTAACCTCCAAATTTCACACACGTGCGTATAATTTTTATAATCAATTTTCTGTTGTAGATATCCAATTTACTAATACCTTAACTCGTCAGAAATACACAACCGTTCACTAATTATAAATCGTAATTAGCAATTACGCGAACATTTGATTTTCGCAAATTATTCACTTTTTAGTGAATTCGCGAAATTGCACTTCCCTGACCCTCGGATCAATGAGAAGACTTAGGAGTTCTTCCTTCTTTGAAGACCACCAAAGAACTTTACTTGAATTCCCAGTCTGGAATTGACCAAGCAACTCAAACACGAGTTTCTGCTTTGGCCTTCACAGGAGAACTCCCTGTTTCTGCTCGCCGACTTTCTGTCCCTTTCCCAGTTTTCGAAATTGGATTTTTATAGGTGGGGTTCTTTTCATCCTGGTTTGCTAAAATTGTTCCACTGACAGGCAACACAACGTCGCTAATTGCTCGTGCACTAAATTGTTATTAACACTTTTATTTTACAGGAATCTGTCGTTGTTTTTAAAATTCAAATAACATTCACAGGATGTTGCAAAATATTTGTTTTACACAAATAACTTCAAATTTGTTTTGTTTTATGTGTAAATTGTTACATGTGGTGGTTTGTTGTTAATTTGATGCAAATGTTTTTTTATATCAGCCATATCAACTGACTATTGAATCAAAAATTAAATAAAATTAAATCACTACCCTTATTTGTCTGCTTACACCCTCTAATGATCAAAATACCACCACAATACATTGAATAATTGAAGTTTTATGAATAGGTGGAGTGGGGTACAAATCTTTGGAAACTCATGAGGCGGTCAATAATAATAAATATATAGACGAATATTATACTTTTGCATCGGACTTTATTATAAAAATTTTCCAAAAAATGAATTTTCCAATATTATCCAACTTTTTGAATTTAGCGATCCATTGCGCCTTAGTAGAGCAGTCCAATTTATTTCTCCTTACCGCGGTAATCACGCGACCTTGTAAAATTTATTCAAATAAAATTTCAAGTTTTTAAATTCTTATTCCCTTCAAAAATTATACAGGATGACCGGCCGCCGATGTGAACATAGGAAATTAACATGGGAAATTTTAATTCCTGCTTCCTAACATAACAGATAAGAATGAAAAGGGTATCAATTTAAAGAGATTTTTATTCCGCTACTTAAGATATCTAACACTTACAACAAAACTTACACAGAAAAAATTACAAAAAAAAATTACAAAATTAAAAAAAAGTACAAAATTATTCGAAACAGTGGTGTAGGGTCCGGATTTGTAGGCACTAAAAAACTTGAAAATATGCAGGCAAATATGCTCTAAAAACTTCAAAATAAGCACTCAAATATGCGCTAAAAAACAGGCACAAACGAAGTATTATAATCGATTGAACCTATTTTGAATCCGAAATTCAAATTTCAAAAACTGTAAATATTACCACATCATGCTAATACGTGTTACCGAAAATCTCGAATATTTCAAAAACTATTTGGGTACAAACGAAAATAATGTTTGCACAAACAAGCACAAACAAAGTACAATCGATTGAGACTATTTTGAATCCGAAATTCGAATATCAAAAAGGCATGTCTCTACCCCCTCCCCAACTTAAAATTGAATTATCTCGAAAACTATTTGGGTACAAACGAAAATAATGTAAACTACTATTGCACAAACAGGCACAAACAAAGCACAAACGATTGAGACTATTTTGGAGTCAAAATTCGAAATGGGGGAGGGGGCTGGGGACATGCACCTTCTTGGTAACATGATCAGAGCAGTAATATTAATAGAATATGCAGTTATTGCACTGAATCACCTACAGTTGACAACAGTAGCGTAAATAGGATTTGAATTTGGGGGGTGATGAATCTGGTAGGAGACACCACCGGCGGTCTGGGATTTTGGAAATTTTTACTTTTAAATGTATTTTTTTAAATTATTATTAGCCTTTTGGGGGTGATTCATCACCTGATCACCCCCCTTATTTACGCCACTGGTTGACAAAGTAGATTATTAATTAAAATTATTGTTTTAAATAATACAAACGGCGGCAATATCAGAAAGAGAATAATTAAAATTATTTAAAATTTTATTAAGTACTTACTTGATTTGCTAAATATGCAAAATATAATACCAATATAAGCAAATAAGCATTTATAGGCAACAAACCGCCAAATATGCACTTAAACTCAAAATATGCATTATAGGCAAAATAAAAACTACATAAAACGATTCAGAAAGGCGTAAAACATGCTCCCCTTTTAAAATTTTTCACGTGCCTGTACGCAAAAAAAACATGCAAATGCCTACAAATCCGGACCCTACTAATAACCGATAGTAGTTGAAGCACGTTAAACTATAAATAAAAAAAAAAAAAAATATTAAGTGTTAGGTATCTTTCGAAGCGGAATAAAAATCTCTTAAAATTAATACCATTTTCATCCTTATCCGTTATGATGGATACCATAAATTAAAGAAAAATCAATTTCACATGTTAATTTCCTATGATCACATCGGCGCCCGTCACCCTGTACTATATAATATAATATAATTTCTTCACACAACTTTGTGAAAATTAATTCTTCCACACTTTACAAATTCGCAATTTTGACAAAAAAAAAAAACATTTTTACCGCTCAAAAATTTCATATGCCTTCGCGGACCAGTGGGTTGCGTACTAATCCCTATCAAACAATGCCACACCTCGGCTTTTGCAAACCAGGGGCGTCGCATAAAGATCAAAATTTTGCAAAAATTTTGAAGATGTGGAAAATTTGGGAAAGTTTTGCAAGATGTGAAATATAAAAACAATTTGAAAATAGGAAATGCTACTTACTTTTTTATAAAAATCTTCTTCCGCACTTCCCAAATAAATGTTGCAGTAAAGAATTAGCAAAAAGGCGCATAGCACTTGGACTGATACCATATTGCTTATTGTATACGTGGATTTACTAACATTATAAATTCTCTTATGTTTGGAAATATACCACTTTTTAAGTATTTAGGTTATTTATGCTGACACAATCTGCAAATCTAAATCTATATAGGATATTGTTTCTCATTTGCTTTTTGGTCATTGGTTTCAACCTTGGTTTGGTTATTGTTACAGCATATAAATATTATCTACTCTATAGGGCATATGTAATCTCCCCTAATCCAGCAGGTAGAATTTAAAAAAAGTGGTGAACTCATCCCCTAATTTTGAAGATTTCACCAATAATCCTAGTTGTAAACTCCCCGAATGTAATACATTTTAAGTAGGATAATTAAGAAGGACTTAACTAAATTATACATAATAACTAAACAGAAAATTTTGAATTTATTTAAAGTTTAAAATTACACAAAATTCTTAATGAAAACCAATCACCTATAAAACTGTGATGCCGACATGCCCTTCAAGTGAAATTTTGGGGTGAAATTGGTGTCAAACGTTTGAGCATCAATGAGCTTCTAAATTTTTTGTTTGAACCTCAACCGTCGCGGAGTTCTTCGCGAAATATTTGGGGGGTGGGGCTGGAGACATGTTTTCCTATTTTCATTATTATTACGAATTTTTCTGCGAAATCGATGTCTATCAATAGAGCTTCGTTTGAGCTTGAATGAGCTTCCATTCCCATAATTATATTTTCATTTTCTGCAAAGTTAAGAGTATGTTAAGAGTATTTCAAATTTCGAGTCCTCCGAGCTGGTTTCGTACGAAAATCTTCCCCATGTTTTGTTTTAATTTGCATATTTGATAATAATTAATGATGTTCCTCGTCAAATAATTGAGTTAATTTCTATCTCTTCAATGGTTATTGTTCACTGTTGGAAGCTTGATCACAGCATCTCCACTTTTTAATGCACGATTAAAATAAAATTTATAATCCTCATAAATAACAATTTGTTACCACATTGACCAGTAGTCCAATTATTTCAGACCAATATGTTTGAAAATACGCAAAAAATAAAGCGGCGTTCACAATGAAGTGGGGTCTTGCATTGTAGAGAGCTGGCAAGCGCCAATTAGATTAAAGTATTTTCGTGTATCCTTTTCTATAATTAAAAAATTGTTCATTCTGATTGGCTCTTCCTAACTTTCTGCCGAAGAAAGGCAAGACCCCACTTTATTGTGAACGCCGCTTAAGAATAACTTGAAATAATAATTTCCCTGAAGTAATAATTATAAAAACAATTTTTATATAGCAAACATTTTATGACTCCCCCCCGTATGCGTAAATATTCTTCATGTACAACTCATGAGCTCTGATGTTCCAAAGATTGCATATGGTCACAAATGTATAAAAACTAGAGCAAATTTCAACAAATAACCTAAGTTCTGATGTGCCAAACTTATCTTTGTATGGATTTCATTATTGACAAGAAGTTTTTGTTAAAACAATAATTTGTTTATTAAAAAATAATTTTAATAAGAACAAAGAAAGCTTTTTGAAACAACTACAGACCAATATGTTTGAAAATAAAGAATTTTTTATAATGGCACACATTTTGTAACCCTCCCCCCTAGACGTAGATGATTTTTTTTATGGACGACCCCAAAGCTCTGATGTTCCAAACCTGTCTGTACAGATTGCATATTGGCCACAAATTTATAAAAAAAGAGCGAGTTTCAACAAATAACCTAAGCTCTGGTGTGCTATGATTTTCTAGCTATGGATTTCACATTGACAAGAAGTTTCTGTTGACCTTTTATTTAAAACTAAAAAAGTGCTCTAAAAAGTGAAAAATAATTTTAATAAGAACAAAGAAAGCTGCGTGAAAGAACTATAGGCCAATATGTTTAAAAGTACATAAAAAATAAGAACTTGAGATAATAAACCCCTGAAGCAGTAACTTATGGATACCCAACATTTTTACATTTGAAACAATGTTAAATAATATTTTTCATAATTACAAACAAACAACCAAACGTGATAAATGCAAAATAATGCTGTCTAGTAATGTTGTGTAGCATTATTTTGCATTTATAGCCAATAATGAACTCAAAAACTAAAACTTACATAATGTAACAATTTATTGTAGAAAAACGAACCACAACTACACCAATTATAACATTTTAATTAATTGACTTATTTTTTCTATTCCATTTATTTGATTATTTATATTCATCAAAGTTGGTAGCAATATAATATGATCCCTAAAGCCTATCTATAAGCGTTATAATCTTATTGCCTAGTAATCCCTCGACGTTAGGGGAGTTTACAACCAGGATTATACAAAAAATAAGCCCCATCTTAAGGTGGGTCGAAATTAGCGGAGTTTACAAAACCCCACTCTATATATATCTACTCTATATATATAAAAAGATAAGACAAAATATGCAACGTTTTTATGCAACGTTTTTGTGCAACGTTTTATGCAACGTTTTTATGCAACGCTGAGAACAGCTATTGGACGACACCAAATCAACATTATAATCACATCAACGGATGAATCAAAGCAAAGCAAAGCAGAAGCAGAAGCAGAAGCAGAAGCAGAAGCAGAAGCAGAAGCAGAAGCAGAAGCAGAAGCAGAAGCAAAAGCAACAGCAAAAGCAAAGGCAAAGGCAAAGGCAAATGCAAAAGCAAATGCAAAAGCAAATGCAAAAGCAAATGCAAAAGCAAATGCAAAAGCAAAAAGTAAAATCAAAAGCAAATGCAAAAAAGAAAATGCAAAAAAGCAAGAGCAAAAAGTAAACGCAAAAAGTAAACGCAAAGCAAGGCAACAAAACCATGCGACGCAAAAACACAAAGATTGAAAGATTTATGTAAATGCAAAAATCCGTTTGGTGGCAAATTTGTTATTTTCGGTGGTGACTTTCGTCAAGTTTTACCTGTTATAAAATACGCTTCACCTGTGGAAATAGTCAATTTTACTTTATAGTCAACATCAATTTAGCCAAGCAGCATTATATTATTGAAAGTACCGAATAGCTGGAAATCTACAAATATAATTCAGGACATTTACAGCAATTCAATTGCTTCTAATGCCGATCTCTCCGACAGAATTATATTAGCCTGCCACAATGATGATGTTCGCACACTTAACAATAAAATATTAAATTTGGTCGAGGGCGAGATTCATACCTACTTAATTGAAGATACAGCTAAACATCGAGGGATCGATCAAACAGATGAGGACATTCGGTTGGAATATGAAGTCGAATATTTAAATTCGTTGAATTTCCCTGGTTTTCTGGTACACAAATTAAAACTCAAATTAGGATCTGTTGTTATGCTAGCAGAGCTTTAACAAAGTTGGTTTGCTGTCGTGTAATTTTTGGAATAAGGAAATGGTTTGCTTGAGTTTTTGTAAATAATTTGAATTTTGTATGTTTCGCGGTTTCGGAGAAGCCGAGAGAGCGCGAGCAGTGAAGAAGAAGACTTGCGTACGCCGTCCAAGTCGTGGACGGTCGACATTTTGATTTCTGACGATTTTTAGTTGTAAAAATTTGATTTATTTGAGAATAAAAGACAAGTAAAGTTTGAAGGAGTGCTATTTCTTTTAGATTGAGAAATTAGAAGAGAAAATTTTGTGAATTATACTAAATGCAAGTGGAATTATTTCGGAAAAGGTATACAAGGTCGCTTGATAGTGGGCGATACTGAAAGATAACCAATTGAGCCAGCCGGGTAAGAAGGTGATTTCTCCGCCCGAATTGGAATTTTACGAAGAAGATTTGAAAATTCGATATTTAATATTTAAGGGTGCAAAATAACACTTCAACTTGGCTACCCGAACGTGCGGCATTTGGTGAACATTTTTTTGAATTCAATTTGGGATGATTAGTTTATGGTTGTAAATGTTCACCGCAGAACCGGCTGTCACCCTGAGATTTTTAGTAAGAAAAGTTTGACCATGGCTACTTGGCTAAATTGACTGGAGGCTTCAACAGCTGATAGAGCAAATGGCTGAAGACAGGAGAGAGAGGAGAACGAATAGAATAGAAGATAAAAGAGAGAGGGAAAAGAATAGGATCGAGGACAAAAAAGAATGGGTAAAATATTGTGAAGAATTTAGCAGAACAATCAGCAGTGCCAATTATGAAAAAAATGAAAATGAGGAAGAACTAGAAGATAAGAAGGAAGAAATAAGTTTAATAAAAGGAGAAACTTTAGCAGAAAAAGTGGAACTATCGGAAGAGATTGAGAAAAATGAAAATAAAGAAGACTTGAGAAATGAAAAAATGGAAGGAGAAGTAAATAAAGAAACGGGTCATACCGGCGGCATTAATAAAAAAGCCCGGATATTCACCAGAACACAGATGCGACGAATGAAATGGCGAAAGATGAAACGTGGACGAAAAAGTAATTTTGAAAGAAGGTATAACAATAATTATTGTAAAAGGAAGAAAAATAAAATTAATACGAACATGATTACTTCATCCAAGATGGTTTCCGATGGAAATGATGTTCCCCGTTCAGCAATTTGGAAGGATGAAATAAAGGATGAAGAGGATATGCCGTCCAACAAAGTAATTTGGTATTTTGAAAAAGAAGAGTTGGGTTCAAGAAGAAGAAAATAAAGAAACAGTGGTTTGGTGAAAAGAAACGTATTTTTAAAAAGGAAGACGTCATGGAAAACAAAATGAAGGTCATTTTGGAAAAGTGGCAGTATCGGCGATCAAGATGGAGGGTGGTTAATCTAATCAAATATGAAAAGTAACCACGGACGAATAAAGAAGATTGAACAAATTTAAGGATAACCGCGATTTAAATAGAAAATGAATGGAACTAAATGTGTTTTGATAAAATTAAAAAAAAGGTTGTAAATATTAAAATTTAAAGAAGGAACTACACATCATGATAAAACTGAAAATCATAATTATAAATAAAAGGCAATAGAAATTCGAACAAGTTAATAATAACCAATGTAACAAGTGAAAAGGACAATCTTCGAAAGATAAGCAGACGGAAAGTTTATAAATTGTATAACAAAATTTGAGAAAGTAAAAGTGTTTCCAAAAATTGAAAATTTGAAAAATGGATTAATTAATTGCTGCATTTTATAATAGTAAATTTGAAATTGGCGTTTATGGCAATCAAAGGGAAAATTTTAATTTGAAAATTGATGGTTATTGAAGGAATTTGTCACTACGAAAATTGAAATTGGATGATTAGTAAAGAAATAGGTAAAAGAGTTTTAAATGATGTGTATTGCATATTTAAAAAAATTTTTATGAAGCTACAGCTTTAAAATGTAGCAAAATTGATGAAATTATTTAAGGAGATGAAATTGTTAGTTGGAAATTTTAAAAATTAAGTAGTATTGAAGGATTTTATTAAATAAGGGTCGATATGAAGATTGAAGGTGACAATGAAATTGCAGAACACTAGAAGAGAATCGAAATTATGAAAGGTCCGTAACGGAAAAAGAAGGAGCTTTGAAAAGCTATGGAATAAAATTTGGAAGGATAAAAAAATTTGCAGTTATTTCGAAGAAAGTTTTGGATCGATTTATCTAAGAAATTGTTATTATTGCAAAGAAGTTTGGATGTCATTTATGAATTGTTTAGTGATCATTCGTCAAGATAGGTAGTTCGGGATGTTGATTAATTAATTAATTTAGGTGTGTAAATTAGATTGCCGCAGTAATTAATTATTATTTACTTTTGAATATTGTTATTTATTTTTGAAGATGTTGATTTAGAGAATTTGCTACTTATTCCAAAAGCACGACGTTATGTGTCTTTCTTGAAATCCCTCCTGGATTTCTGCATAAGCCAGGAAGGATTGCTGTCGTGTAATTTTTGGAATAAGGAAATGGTTTGCTTGAGTTTTTGTAAATAATTTGAATTTTGTATGTTTCGCGGTTTCGGGGAAGCCGAGAGAGCACGAGCAGTGAAGAAGAAGACTTGCGTACGCCTTCCAAGTCGTGGACGGTCGACATTTTGATTTCTGACGATTTTTAGTTGTAAAAATTTGATTGAAAGCAAAAGCAAAAGCAAAAGCAAAAGCAAAAGCAAAAGCAAAAGCAAAAGCAATAGCAAAAGCAAATGCAAAAGCAAAAGCAAATGCAAAAGCAAATGCAAATGCAAAAAGTAAAAACAAAAGCAAATGCAAAAAAGCAAAAAGTAAACGCAAAGCAAGGCAACAAAACCATGCGACGCAAAAACACAAAGATTGAAAGATTTATGTAAATGCAAAAATCCGTTTGGTGGCAAATTTGTTATTTTAGGTGGTGACTTTCGTCAAGTTTTTGTAAATAATTTGAATTTTGTATGTTTCGCGGTTTCAGGGAAGCCGAGAGAGCGCGAGCAGTGAAGAAGAAGACTTGCGTACGCCGGCCGTCCAAGTCGTGGACGGTCGACATTTTGATTTCTGACGATTTTTAGTTGTAAAAATTTGATTTATTTGAGAATAAAAGACAAGTAAAGTTTGAAGCAGTGTTATTTCTTTTAAATTGAGAATTTAGAAGAGAAAATTTTGTGAATTATACTAAATGCAAGTGGAATTATTTCGGAAAAGGTATACAAGGTCGCTTGATAGTGGGCGATACTGAAAGATAACCGATTGAGCCAGCCGGGTAAGAAGGTGATTTCTCCGCCGATTCGATATTTAATATTTAAGGGTGGAAAATAACACTTCAATATACATCGATAGGCCTTTGTTTAGTCATGGACAGTTATATGTAGCATTATCAAGATGTCGAGCGAAGGATGGAATACAAATTCAAAGTGAAAGCGACATAAAAAATGTTGTATGTAAATAAGTTTTATAACTTGAAGTTATTAGGGTCGCAAAGCCCCCCCAAAGAGCCCCCCTAGTAATAATTATAATATTATAAGCTGGATATTAAAAATTGTAAATTATAGATCTACAGATTAGTAGATGACACGTGACACCCAATTCCACCAATTAACACGAACATAAAGTGGAATGGACTAATTAAGGTTCCTGCACATTAGCTCCTCCTTTTTTTCTTTTAGTAACGTAACTCTACCTAGTACGTGAGAACGTGGGTGTTATATATTTGCTATTAAAAAAGAAAGTTATTGATTTTTGAATTATGTACTTTAATTGGAAATATTAAAGATGCAATAGTTACTATAAACGCATCTATACATTTAACAGCAACTGAATTGCTACTTTCACGGCATTTATTTTAATTTTTTTTTAAATTTTAAGATAATTCACTTTAAAACGACGGCGACGTCTCCGTATCTTATTATTGATTTTTTTTTCTTTACCTATCTATCTTTACCTATAATTATTGTATGTAACTGTTGTATGTGGTCTATTTAGGGATTCACGGCTTGACTTGATTTTCAAGTTATTTGACTTGATTTGACTTGAAATCAAGTCAATCTCAGGTCAAGTTTTAAAATTCGAATATCAAGTCAAGTCAAGTAATTCATGCGTCAAGTATCAATTAGCTTGAAAGCTTGAAAATTATTTGATTTTTTTTATTTAAAAAATGAAGAGTTTTAGGTAGGTACAATAATTTTTTATTAGTTTACCCATAATTAAATCATAAAAGTTTATCGATGAAGTCATAAATGAAACGGTATTCAGACAAATCTGGTTGAAAAATATTAAATGAATTATTTTGCCGAAAAGGGCTTTAAGAACCCCATTGCTAAACCTTTAAGTAGCTCTAAGAATGTCCCTTTTGTAAATATGTGTTATAATATTATAACCAGTAAGTTGTAGTAAATTGTTCATTTCCTTGATAATCGGGTAATTGGGAAATCCCAGATTTTCAAACTTTAAGTAGCTCTAAGAATGTCCCTTTTGTAAATATGTGTTAATATAACCAGTAAGTACCGTATCGTAGTTTATACTTATACGAAGGTTTAAAAATATAAGGTACCTAATCATATTTTTTTTAAAATGCAAATATATAATATATTGTTGTGGTATTTTGACCATGAGAGGGTGTAAGCAAGCAAATAAAGGGAGTGATTCAATTTTATTTAATTTTTAAGTCAATAATCAGTTAATTTGACTGATAGAAAAAACTTTTGCATCAAATTAATAACAAACCACCGCATGTAACAATTTACACAAAAAACCATACAAATTTGAAATGATTTATGTAATACAAATATTTTGCAACATCCTGTGAATATTATTAAACTTTTAAAGTGACGACAGTTTCTTGTAAAATTATAATTTAGTGAACAAACAATTATAAACACCATGTTACCTATAAATAAGTGCGACATTAGTGATCAAAAATATCAAACCCCACCTATAAAAATCCAATTTCGAGAACTGGGAGAGGGACAGAAAGGCCAGCAAGCCGGAATGAAGCCAGTCTCTTGGTGAAACTCAAAGAGGGAACACGCGAGTTCCTTAGTGACCTCCAAGCGGAGAGGAGTTCTTTCGTGATCCTGAAAGAAGGAAGAACTCGCGAGACTTCTTGTTGATCTAAAGATCAGGGAAGTGTAATTTTGTGAATTCACTAATTAGTGAGCAGTTGTGTAATTTCGACGAATTAAGGTATCAGTTAATTAGATACCTACAACAGAAATTTGATTATAAAAATTGTACGCACATGTGAAATTTGGAGAATTGGCTGATTTTTGGAATACTGGCTGCTTCGTGGAACGTTTGGTGGATTGGGATAGATTGGAACAGCTGGCGACTGCTGACGGGAGTTTGGCCACATGGATCCGGCAACACGCTAACTTCAGTAAAAATTTACCATTTATAAGTGAGTTATTAATGAAACTTGTATTTACTGTTTTTATAAAATTACACCCATTACATGAATGGACAGATTTACAAGTACAGTGTTAAAATTTAAAACGTTAAATGTTACGTGCATGTCTGAGCCATTACATCCAAATACTTGTGGTTTGAGACAAATTTATTGTCCTTATAAAAATTTGATGCAAATTGTTTATAAAAATTTTACGTTCAATTAATAAATTATGCTTGTTACGAATTTACACCCTTTTATTTCGTTCGTCGAACCTATCAGCTCTGAGGAAGAGAAAAACCCATCTCCGGCGTAACGTTAGTTTTTGTGGCTTTTGTGGGGTGATCATTCATTTAAGGGTGAATATCATTGCAATATATAATAAAGTAATAAACGGAACAGTGTTCAGACAAATCTGGTTGCAAAATATTAAAAATGTGGCTTTTACAAGTTTAAAAATACTTGTAAAAAGACAAATTTCGGACTCCTCTGTATAGTAGCGTAATCAATGATAGTAGTAAATATTTTTGGGTAAGCTATAAGGTTTATAAAGGTAATAAATAATATAAACATTTATTATGTTGAATATTTGCAAAATTTAAACAATTTTGTTTGTTTTAAATTTAATCGCGAAATTTGACAAATCTTCAATTAAATAATATGGTAACATAATGATAATAATTATGCTGTACCGGCAATATCTAATATCAAGTAGCTTGATATCAAGTAACTTGATTGCTTGATATCAAGTCAAGCAATAACAACAGTAAATCAAGGCAAGTCAAGTAGTGAATTTTTGGAAAACTTGATTTTCAAGTCAAGTCAAGCAATGTGTAAAATCATCAAGTTACTTGACTTGATGAATCCCTAGGTCTATTAATTATATCAAAAGTTTTCCTTGCCCATTTTAATATAATATTATGCAAATTCTTAATAATTGTTCGCTATTCTCTCCGGCCTATTGTTGCAATTAAGCTGGAAATTTCAGTACAAAATATTATGTTTCAATTTATTATTTTATAATTTCTGACGATGATCGCAACGCGCGATTGAAAGCTTAAATGCATGATTAAATAATGTTTCCCTAATTCGTATTTTATTAATATAAAACAATAATTTACTCTCACGAATTAATCATTAACCAATTTTAAATATTATGTTATAATATACAGTGGAGGATTACCGAAAAGGCGCAAGGTCTGGGGCCTCGGATACCAAGGGGCCTCAAAATACGGAAATATCTTTTATTTAATTATTAAAGAGTGAGACATAAGGAAATGAAATTGAGAATTAACCAATATTAAATTACAACTGGTTGACTATATTTAACGGTTTATATTCATTAATTAATTAATTCTGTTGTAATAAACATAGGAAAAATAACGAAAACGTTCTAAGCCAACAGATGCATTAGATTAACAGTTTTTGATTTAAGTGCAATTTTTTTTAAATTATTTGATAAAAATTTAATTTTGTACAAACATTCTGAAATTTTATGAAAATATTTATTGTATTGCAAAATGACAAAAAAAGAAAAAATTCTAAGATGCCTTAGATTAGCAGTAATATTGATTTCACTGCAATTATTGAATTAAATTTTTTCATAATAATTAAATTTTGTTCAAATATTCTGAAATTCTATAAAAATATTAAATCTGTAGGAACACATAGGAAAAATAGCGAAAAAATTCTAAGCCCAAAGATGCATTAGATTTGCAGTTATTTAGATTTTAGTGCAATTTTTGATTTATATTTTTTGATAAAAATGTAATTTTGTTCAAATATTTTGAAATTTTATGAAAATATTAATTCCGTTGCAATAAACACGGGAAAAATAACGAAAAAATTCTAAGCCTTAAGAAGCCTTAGATTTGTGGATATTGCAATTTTTGCAATTTTTGATTTAAAATGGCAAAAAATTAAATTTTGTTCAAATATTCTGAAATTTTATGAAAATATTAATTATGTTGTAATAAACACAGGAAAAGTAACGAAAAGATTTTAAGCCCTAAAATGCAGTAGATTTGCAATAATTTTGATTTTAGTGCAATTTTTGATTTAAATATGTTTTGATAAAAATTAAATTTTGTTCAAATATTCTGAAATTTTATGAAAGAATTAATTCTGTTGTAATAAACACAGGATAAATAACGAAAAAATTCTAAGCCCTAAGATGCATTAGATTTGAAATTATTTTGATTTTAATCCAATTTTTGATTTACTTTTAGATAAAAATGTAATTTTGTTCAAATATTCTGAAATTTTACAAAAATATTAATTCTGTAGTAATTAACATAGGAAGAATAACGGAAAAATTCTAAGCCCTAAGATGCATTAGATTTGCAGGTATTTGATTTCAGTACACAATTTTTTATTCATGAAAATGTTAATGCTGAGATTGTATGAAGACAAATAACGAAAAAGTGCTAAGCCCTAAGATGCATTAGATTTACATTTATTTTGATTTCAGTAGGTACAATTTTTGATTTAAATGTTTTGATAAAAATTAAATTTTGTTCAAATATTCTGAAATTTTATGAAAGAATTAATTCTGTTGTAAAAAAACACGGGAAAAATAACGACAAAATTCTAAGCCCTAATATTAGCAGTTTTATTGTTTTCGGTGAAATTTTTGATTTAAAAGTTTTGATAAAAATTTAATTTTGTTCGATTATTTTGAAATTGTATGTAAACATTAATTTTGTTGTAATAAACACAGGAAAAATATCCAAAAAATTCTAATCCCTAAAATGCTTTAGATTTGCAGTTACTTTGATTTCGGTGAAATTTTTTATTTAAATGTTTTGATAAAAATTTAATTTTGTTCAAATAATCTGACATTTAATGAAAATATTAATTCTGTTGTAATAAACACAGGAAAAATAACGAAAAAATTGTACTCGTGCATATAGGGGAAATTTTTGGTGATATTAGGTGGGGTACTGAGAACACGCTAAGTAAAAGTTATATTCAAAATAATATTATTTAAGGGGGCATATCAATAGGGTCTGAGCTTGTGTCAAGTTCAATTCAAAAACGAATAATCGTAGAAAGCTGAAATTTTCAGATTATACGTAAAATATGATTTTACTTAACATAAGCTATTTTTTATTTAAAAGAAATTAATATAAAAAAAATTTTCTAGCCGTTTTCAATAAAATGCACTATACCTAGTTATAAATATAAAATAGCTTACGTTAAGTAAAATCATATTTTAAGTATATTCTGAAAAATTCAGCTTTCTACGATTATTCGTTTTTGAGTTGAACTTGACACAAGAAATGAAGCAATATACATGAAATTTCAAATTTTAACCAATCAGAAGTAAATATCAATGAATCTCAATAAAACATACCAATGAAATATCATAAAACAACTAGTGACATCTGTTGAATTTTATTATTTATTCCCTTAGATCTAGGACCTTAATATTTTACTTTACTGTTAAATTTACATTTGGTTTATAACAATCACTTAAAATACACACACACACACAAGAAACTATCATCCATTACCACGGGTCGAACTCTCCAACCATTAAAGACCATTTGCTGACGAAAATGTATACACCATAAAAATTAATTAACACACAATTAAAAATTAACACTGAAAATCTTAAAACTGAAAAACAACAACAAAGAAAACAGAAACCAGTAGCTTCTATATTAGTACCAAACTTAGAGATTATCCTAAATATTTTCTTTCGGGTTTTACCTTGCGAGATATGGTTATATAGCTTTCTACTGTAGCAACTAGCTGATTCTTATATATTGCATCAAATTGAACTTTAAAGTTACCATTTGGCATAAACGGTGGAAATTTAGATTCATCCTCTATACAATTGCATATGGAATAACGAATATTCTGTAAAAATCAAAAGCAGTATTAAAACCATTATTTAACGTTAATATCAATAAGGTAAACCCAGTATTTTAACAATTAACCTTTAATTAGTGACGTAAATCTTTCCTACATACATTTCTAATGGGGACTTTGCCTCGGACGCGCCACGTCACTAACTAAAGGTTAATTGTACGTATTTGATTGTACCTATAGTCGGCTGTGCTATTTTTCCCTAGGGAGGAAACTACCACTTTACTCCCTTGTGTAATAGTAGTTTTCATCACTAGGCCTGAAAACGTGATTTTACAACCGAGGTGCGGGTTTTCGTAGCCGAGGCGCCCGAACGCACCCGAGGGTGTAAAATCACTTTACGGCCAAGTTGATGTAGACGAATTTTCAATGTCAAGGAGCATTACATTAAAAATTAGGTGTCCCTGGTTTGAAGCCCCTGCGTGGTAATATACTAACCTTTTTAAATGGACACGCCATATTCCCACAAGCATTTATGCAACTTTGTAGTCCAGCAAAATCATGTTTGAAAGCTTTACATACATTGTATTCAAAGTGTAGTGGAAATATACGATATTCGTTACTTAGGAACTTATATCCTTGAACGATAACCTAAAAAAATATAAATATATGTTAGTATAAATCAGTAAAGAGAAATAAGTGGTACAGGAAATTATCTTAGCCAGAAATAATTCTTCTCATTTAATTATATTTTTTTACTTTTCTATTTATGTATCATGTATCCTAGAAGAATAGTAGTCTAATTGCTAATTAAGGCAAGAAATGTTATAACGTCTTCGTTTTTCATAGCAAGTAGAGGCAGTGGCGTAACTACCGGGGTGCGCGGTGTGCAAATGCACACGGCCCGTCAGTCTTAGGGCCTGAAGCTATCGAAAAAAATTATAAGTAAAAAATAATAATTGAAGAAATTCAAAATTACGAACTTGACAAATTTTTAATGTAAAAAAAAAAATCGGGATCCTTCGGATCGAGGCTATGTTCAGGAACATGGCCGTATGGTTTGCGTGAATACGTCGTCCCGGGATACCCGTTTTCGCCCCCGTCTATACCGATCGGATAACATAACATTCAAAAATTTAATTAAATATGTATCTATCTATATGAATCGCTGATTGCAGAAAGGAAAGTACTACAAAATCAACATTTCTAAATACTCGATTTAAAGCGTCTGATATTGATCTAAAAATTGTATCTTTTTTGTTGTTTCATATAAGGAAAATATATTTCTAAAGGATTGTGAAAAAAAAAATACAATTTGGATATCAATTTTACACACAGCAGACGCGTTAAATCGAGTATTTCGAAATGTTGATTTTGTAGTACTTTCCTTTCTGCAATCAGCGATTCATATATTATAATATAAAGGTGCCCACAAACCAGCGTTCAAAAGCGTCACTCAGGTATGTTATAGGTGTTTGCGCACCCATGTATGCTAGTGTGTTGTCAAAAAGTCGCACGTAAGTGCGTCGAATTTGTTTTATGGTTAGACCGGAAAACAAGAACGTGCAACTCGATTCGTACATACATGAGTGTCAGTGTGTGGTGAAATATCGCGGTCGTTCGCATTCATTATACAGTGTCTCGCGTGGTGTATTTTATTAGAAAATGATTGATATAATCCATTCTTAGGTAATTTCGCCAATCGTCAGGTTCTACTCGTAATTCTGCTAGAAGATTAATATGGGTATATTCTGAGCGTTTTAAAAGCCATTCCTTCTCCCATTTGGTTCGAGTTTGTCGCTGTCGAACTAATTTATTTTTTTTTATTTTTAATCAAAGCAGCGTACGCCGCTGCTAAGAGAATATAGTCGTCGTCACTGCTCGTCAAACTAACTTGTTTGGCAAGATAGTGTGTACGTCTGTGGGCAATCACTATTGTCATACATGTACGTCAATAATGTATGACATACCTGACTGACGCTTTTGAACGCTGGTTTGTGGGCACCTTTATACATTTATGTAGACATACCGACACTGGAAAGGTCAATGGGCGTAACCCTCACTAAAAGTTTTTTTTTTTTGCCAGGAGAAACTAAATTAATTATTCATGCATGAATTGTTATGGTTGAAAACTGCAATTTTGTGTGTAATAAGTTTTGTTTTATCAATTGAAAATTATTGTGAAATAATACTACCCTTGGTTTAATAGATATCAACCAATATTTAAAAAAAATTTTAATGTGGGTTACGCCTATTGACCTTTCCAGTGTCGATACTATAGCATAATTTATCATATTATCCGTTGATATGATTTGATCCATTAGCAAAAGTTTGGAAGTTCCCAAGATGACCTATTCACACAAACTCTGTAATAGGAATGTCACAAAATATTGGAGTGGCGGTAATTTATTATTAAACTGGTAAATATTAACTTAATAAAATTTATTATAAAAGTAAAAGTTTTCTAAATGAACACCGTAGCGTATTTCTGGTCTTCCTAATGGAAGCAACGGATAAAAATGTCGTTGTCGTCGTCGTTAAGCATCGAAGACAATTTTATTCATAATAGTCCTGTGGTAAGATAACTAAAATAGGTGACATATGGCATACAGGATACATCAATATTCCGGGTAAATGTCAGATCAAGGCAAGTATTGCCAAGAGTGCTTGGAGAGTTTTGTACGCAGTCCATATTGAACTCTCGTTTCATGAACTCTAAGAAGTTCTTGTTCTGCACCACATCCACGTTAAAGTCACCGCATAGCACCATTGGTGTTTCGGTGTCGGGGCACATGGTTCTAATATGCTTATTCTTTACTGATTCCGAGTACTGTTTGAGCATCGACATAAAGATCTGTAGAGACGACTGCGACACACCCGGATGAATATATATAGAACCAAGTAAGAACTTGAACTGGTTCTTGAACTGCACGCTTACCATGCACATGTCTCCCGCATCTTCCCAGTCGTTGCGCATTCTGTCGTCGCATCTGGTTATGACGTTACAATCTGTCAAACTGCGGATATTTCTGTAGATACAGACTCCGCCGGCTTTGCGTTTTGTAGGCTGCACGATTATGGATTTGTCTGCCACCGATAGGCGCTTGTTGTTATTGTGAACCTTGCATTCAAAACCTTCAATGTTCACCGGTGGCAGAGACTCGTCCATCCACGTTTCGCTGCAGATTAAATAATCGCATCCACTAATCACGGTGTCAGAAGTTATGTCCCGAGAGTGTACCACCAAACACTGGGTGTTGAGACTGCACGCGATTATATCAACCTTACCATCATTATCGCCATGGGACGTTGTTTTAGTTCCTATGAACCGTTCCACCCGCTCAGTAAGAGTTTGCAAACTATGATTGTCCATTCTTGCGTACTCGTCACGTATGTCTTTGATAGTAGGTGTTGCGCTACCATAGCCATGATAGAACTTGAAATCGTCTGTCGAGTTGGTTATATAGAGTCCTTGCAGAGATGTTACTCGACTCATCGCCACATATACCAATTGAGTCTGTTGCGAACGATCATATACTGAAAGACAACTTCGTCGAACGTCCCGTCCCGCCTTGCGATTTGTGTATGGTCAACGCGCAAGCGGGGACTAGCGGAAACTGCCTTCGTTTGCATTTGATTTTAACATCAAGAGATATGTTGGCCATGCAAGTATTAATATGCGTCCAGTCTCGACTAATTACAGTTGACTTGCACATCACATGAGGTCTGGCTTTTACGCGTCTCTTCCGACCGATCACGGTGTTGGGGAACTCTATCCACAGTCTTATATTGCCAACCGCAGAAACATCATCGCCGTTGTTAGTTGCAGAACCGATGTTCTCCTCCTGATCACGATCGGTGTTTTCGTTCACAAGCTCGATATATTTTAGAAAACACTGCTCTTTTCCAATGCTCTCATCTTTTTAATTCTTTCTCTTACATTTTCTAACCTCGCATTTCTTTTTTCTTCTGTTTCCAATGCTCTCATTGTTTTCATTCTTTCTCGTTCACATTCTAACTTTGCATTTCTTTGTTGTTTAGTTTCTGTTGCGTTAACCTCCGCATTCTTCTCTTGCCTTTTTCTCTTTGTGCCACTTTCTATGCCTAAAAACATACTGTTTGATCGTTTTCTTTTGTTTAGGTTTGTTCTATCTCTTGCCATAATTGAAGGAACCTCGCAATTTGTAATATTAACAGAAAACCTTAAAAGTAAATTCTGATTAAAAATATCTTTTAAATGGTTCCGCATCACAGGAATATTGAATATCTGTTGCGATGGATTCATGCCGTTAGCTATAGCAACAGCGAAAGCTATCGCAAACACACCGCAATCAACGCCATTGGTTTGTTGTTGAACATCTTCGTATATAATGGGAGGTTTATTTGGAAATAACCGATCAAGAAACCGTAGCTGATCAGAAGTAAAATTATTAACCTTATAATTATTGGCGCTGTCATAGATATGTATTACAGAACCATCGTAATAATATGTGCATATCCAGTGAGTGATATTGTCAGTTGCTCTCGCAGGCAGAATTTGAATATGCCGTGTACTCACTGAAACTATATCATTGTACATATGCCACATCAATAAAGCTTCTTGTGGTCTGAACTCTGTATTAGCCACCAGGATTTCGTTAAACTTTGAGATGTGATCAGTTGAAAGATAGTCATTAGAAGTTAGTTCTTGAATTGCTATCTATTGCAAAGGTAGGATGTTAGACATTTTTGTAATCTCCTCTGTTATTGAGGTTCACTTTAAAATTGTTTTCAAGTCTATAATACTATATATTTATCTCGACCTTTATAGGCATATTTCATCACATTATCCGTTGAAACGTTGATACGATCATTATCCATTAATCCGCTATCTGTAATTAATTATATTGTGGGTATTAAGTTATGTGGTCGGTGTGTTGACAACGAACAAATCTCCACTTATCTTTTGTTAACGATGTATTTAACAAAATAACAATAACGAACAATAACAATAACGATTTATAACAATAACGATAACGGGTTCTAGTAGTAATTAACAAATAACAATACAACAATTATGATAAAAACCTGATACATATGAGTGAGATACATAGTGTGCGATTGATTCACTATGACCGGTATGACCGTGGTGCGAACTTGATGTATGCTGATTGAGTACTGGTTGAGAACTTGTTGAGTTGTGGTTGAGAACTTGTGGAGCACTGGACTGGAACTGGCGGTTATATTCCTCGTGGTTGTGTGGTGTTACAGATTGCCAACCTAAGAGGTGCTGGCGCCAAATAATTTGAATTTGAATTATGGGTTGCCACAATATCATGTCCTATAGGCACGGTGGCTGAGCAGATAATGAGGTTTTCCTCGCGCATCTTACGGATGTCACCTTTTCGATGTGGTTATGGGTAATTATTTTTTACATTTTTTAGTGGTGGGGGTAAATTTTTTAATCGGTTTAACGTCTCAACGTCTTAACGTTTCAACGGATAATGAGATTAAATATGCATATAAAGGTCGAGAGATAAATATATTTGACAAGAATTTTAAGGTGAAGTAAACTATAGAAACAGAATGGATTCCTACCAATTCGCAAAGGAAGTTAAAGCTGAGGTGGAATTGATTGTCGCGATGACAAGAACCGACCATTGGCAACGAAATTGCTATTTAAGAGCGTTGAGACTTGCATCTCTTAAAAATGCATTGAAGATCTATCGCGAAGATCCGGAGCGGCAGTGTGAATTGAGACATGCGGAGGCATTTAAACGTAGACGTGCAAGTAATAAGCGTAAGGCGGAAGAGGAATTGGCCGCAAAAGAGGCAAAAAGAATTAAAGAAGAACATGCAGAAGTGACAATATGCCTAGAAAGCTTAAAAGAAGATATTTTTAATGATGAAACACCAAAACAGGCAAAAACATTATAAGATAATCTATTGTAAATTACGGTTCAACGGATAATTAATTATTGTCTATATCTATATAGGTTTATCGAGATTTACATAAATGCATAAATATATTTGACAAGAATTTTAAGGTGAACCCCAAGAATGGATTCCTACCAATTCGCAAAGGAAGATAAAGCTGCTGCCGATTTTATTTCATACATACGAACATACACACAATTTTCGTTAGTATATATTTTTATTAAATTTTTCAACATGCGGGGTAAACTTTTCGTACAAACACACATTGTTCGTTACATATTTTTATTAAATTTTTCAACATGCGGGGTATACTTTTCGTACAAACACACATTGTTCGTTACATATTTTTATTAAATTTTTCAACATGCGGGGTATACTTTTCGTACAAACACACATTGTTCGTTACATAGTTTTATTAAATTTTTCAACATGCGGGGTATATTTTTCGTACAAACACACATTTTTCGTTACATAGTTTTATTAAATTTTTCAATTTGCGGGGTATACTTTTCGTACAAACACACATTCTTCGTTACATAGTTTTATTAAATTTTTCAACATGCGGGGTATACTTTTCGTACAAACACACATTGTTCGTTACATAGTTTTATTAAATTTTTCAACATGCGGGGTATATTTTTCGTACAAACACACATTTTTCGTTACATAGTTTTATTAAATTTTTCAACATGCGGGGTATACTTTTCGTACAAACACACATTTTTCGTTACATAGTTTTATTAAATTTTTCAACATGCGAGGTATACTTTTCGTACAAACACACATTTTTCGTTACATAGTTTTATTAAATTTTTCAACATGCGGGGTATACTTTTCGTACAAACACACATTTTTCGTTACATAGTTTTATTAAATTTTTCAACATGCGGGGTATACTTTTCGTACAAACACACATTTTTCGTTACATAGTTTTATTAAATTTTTCAACATGCGGGGTATACTTTTCGTACAAACACACATTTTTTCGTTACATAGTTTTATTAAATTTTTTAACATGCTACCGATTTTATAGACGTATTCACGTCAAAATAATAACTGAATAAATTAAAGATTACGAATTTTAAAAATTTAAAACCATATAGTTAAGATGGGTTTTGTAACGTAGCTCCCTTTGTTAATTGTTAACAGGTAGGTACTTTATGAATAGCTATGCAGAAGGTTTATTCTTTATTATGTAAAATGTACAGTTTATTGAAATTACCTACTTTAAGATTACCTTTTTAAAATTTTGTAAAACTTTCGAGAATAGGGATTAATTTTTATGATTATAATTAAATTATTTAACGCACGTGTACTATTTTTTTTTACATTTTTTAAAAATTAAAAAAAAAAATTAGTAACTATCCATTGATTGGGTGAACAATTGAATGATTGATATAAGATATAAACGATTGAACAATGGACTGTTACAAATTAAAAAAAAAACAGAAAGTAAGTACACGTGTCCCCCCCCCCCCGAACGCAGGGTAGTATATCTCTTATATCTTATATCAAAGAATGGAGTAAAAAACCAACTAAGAGTTTATATCACAAATAAATTAATAGTTCTGGTAACACTAACTTTATCTATCAAACTGATAAATTTTCTAACTTTTCTTAAATCGCGTTGACCTTGAAATTTCCAAAAAAATTGCCTGTGGCGCAGAGGAGAGTAATGGCAAGCAATCAGTGCAATTCAAATTTAAAATTTTTGCCTGCGGCGCTTGGAAGGATTCCACAAACCCGCCTCGCACCCATGGCGCTAAAATTTGCCCAGCCATACAAACTGTTTATCCTACCTTCATTTTCAGTTTAGCTACGGGCCTGACGGGACTACGTCGCGGTCGTCGTGAGCTGTAAGTGGAACGCACCCTTAATAATGCTTCATTTAGTACTTTTATACATTTTATTTATTTTTGAATTAAATAAAGTTAAAATAAAATTTAATTTGACTTTAATTTTTTAATACTTAATTTAATTAGTAATTTTTTTTTTCGTTAAATAATATTTCTAAGTAAAAGATTCTTAGTATGGGGGGAGGGGGGCCCGTTCCACAATTTGGCACACAAGAAAATTTCACGTTGTTACACCACTGAGTAGAGGAGTAGATTAAAGCCATATCCTTTTTGGAAGATTTTGCGGTGACGGGGTTTCTGAGAGAGTGTGATGTAACCATTTACTCTAATGCCTAAACAGGCAGTTAAACTCAGATTGTTCAAGTATTATGTAACAAAGTTCTATCTATTATCAGATTAAAAATTTTATTTAGCAGAAAATATAGCACTCACCTCAAGATCATTTCCGACATCCACATGAAACAATCCTGTCGCGTTGATTACGAATTGAGTACGATTATAATGGCTCATAGTAAGATTGAAGTCGGCGATAGTTCTATTACAGAAGGTCAGAATATCCCTATCCACCTTTAAGTTATAATCCTTTTGATGGAACTAAAAGATTTATTATTTTATTTAAAAACAACATCTAATTGATTATGGGATGTGGGTTAGAACTAAAGTTTGGAATTTTTATCGTTTAATTAATTTATCGATATGTCGATAATGTCAATAATTATCGTTTGATATCTTGATAATTATCGTTTGATATCTTGATAATTACTGAAAATTTGAAAAGCAAAATTGGTTGGAAGATGGAAGAACACCATAGAAAAATCAAATATAAATTAATAAATATAAAATAGAAATATTAGAACTAAATCACATTATATTATGGAAGATTTGGGGTAGGTACTACTTAAAGTGGGAAATTTGGAAAGGTTTTGCAAGATGTGAAATATTAAAAAAAATTTGAAAATATGAAATGCAACTTACTTTATTATAAAAATCATCTTCCGCACTTCCCAAACAAATGTTGCAGTAAAGAATTAGCAAAAGGGCGCATAATAGTACTTGGGCTGATATCATATTGCTTATATTATATGCATGCAATATAATGCATAACATAATAATATGTTACTCTATTTATGCTGTACTAAAATTGTAAATTCTCTCCTATACGCAAATATAATATCACTAAGCTTTCATGTATACAATAATTATAATTATGTTGACACAATTAGCAAATCTAAATCTACATATAGGATGTTGTTGATCATTTTCCATAATTACATCTACTTTTTGGTCATTGGTTTCAACCTTGGTTTGCTTATTGTTACACTGCATTATATTATTTATAGAAGCTGTATATTAAAAATTGTAATATGCTTACCTTATTGTCGTGTTAACTCGTATAATAAATTACAACATTTTTGTCAATAATTGATAATAATTATTAAATAACTACTGCAAGTCGGAAAACTAACATTTGGAATGTCACAATAACTTAAAATACATACCATAAGATGAAGAACTATTTACCAGGGTTCAAACTCCCTAACCAATAGAAATCAATTTGAATCAAACCATAAAAATTATTAAAAAAAACACTGAAAATCTTAATAAATATTTATTAAGAAATAATCAAAAACACAAGAAACAAAAACCAATAGTTTTACATACAATATAAACACAATATTCGGCAAATAATTGCTTTCACTAATTAAAATAAAATAATTTATTTTTACATATTTAGATATATATATTTTATTTTAATTAGTGAAAGCAATTATTTGCCGAATATTGTGTTTATATTGTATTCAATATGCTTCACATCAAACGTGTCACGAATAAATTCGTTGATTTCAATAGTTTTACATTACCAAACTTCGAGATTATCCCAAATATTTTCTTTCAGGTTTTACCTTGCGAGAGACGGTTACATAAACTTCCACTGTAGCAACTAGCTGATTCTTATGCATACCATCAAATTGAAATTTAAACTCACCACTTGGCATAAACGGTGGTAATTTGCTTTCATCGTCTACACAATTGCAAAAATAATAACGAATATTCTGTAAAATCCAAAAGCAGTATTAAAGCTATCAACATGATAAACCCAATATTTTAATAATTAATTGCATGGTCAGCTGTACTATTTTTACTGAGGCAGGAAAATACCACTTTTCTTGTGTAAAAATTAATGAATTTTCAACAAGCTGTATATTTATTAAAAATTAATACTTTTAAATGGGGTGTCCCTGGTTTGGACGTATGTAGACTGCACCGATTGTCAGAAATAAATCCTTTTCTTTTGGGTTTCGACCGAGGATCCCATGTAGATTGCATCAATGGTAAGATACACAGAGAAAAAAGTCCGTCGTTATATTTACGAAATGCGTTCGTTAAACGCATATTCGTTATATTAACGAAAATTTCGTAACTATTATTAATTTTACTTAAAATCGTAAAATTGCAGATCGTTAATATTACTACACCCATTTCGTTAATATTACTACACAAATTTAACGAACATTTCGTAACTATTACGAAATAGTTCGTTAATATTAGTACACGATATTAGTTAATATTACTACACAAATTAACGAAAATTTCGTAACTATTGCGAAATTTTCATAAAATCGTAAATTTGTAGTTCGTTAATATTACTACACGCTATTCGTTAATATTACTACAGAAATTTAAGGAAAATTTCGTAACTATTACGAAATTTTCATTAAATTGCAGTTCGTTAATATTACTACACCTATCGTTACTATTACTACACAAATGTAACGAAATTTTCGTAACTATAACGAAATAGATCGTTAATATTAGTACACGCTATTCGTTAATATAACTACACAAATTTAACAAAAATTTCGTAACTATTACGAAATTTTCGTAAAATTGTAGTTCGTTAATATTACTACACCTATCGTTAATATTACTACACATATTTAACGAAAATTTCGTAACTATTACGAAATAGTTCGTTAATATTAGTATACGCTATTCGTTAATATTACTACACAAATTTAACGAAAATTTGGTAACTATTACGAAATTTTCGTAAAATTGTAGTTCGTTAATATTACTACACCTATCGTTAATATTACTACACAAATTTAACGAAATTTTCGTAACCATTACAAAATAGATCGTTAATATTAGTACATGCTATTCGTATTTCTGGACCATATTTTGTAAATTTTCCTCTTCATTATGTTTCTGTGTTTTTGCTCTTTCAAGGATTGTTTATATAATTAATAAGTTAAGTTATGCCTTTATAATATATAGTGTTTTGATATAATATACGAAATTATCGGATTTTCTTTTTTTTAACGGATTATCTTTTTTAACACACTTTTATTAGCTTCACCTGTAACTATCTAATAATTCAATCTTATCCTCATTGACTGCAGACCTCTATAAAAATTCTTTCGAAAACTTTTATCTACCCTGTATCTTTGAAATAAAGCGCCTTTTCAAAATGGTTTTTCAAAAAATTTTATTAGACAAAAGTTGTAGTCCGTTAAATTTCCTATCTAAAATGTGGGTTAGATTTTTTCTAAAATGTTTTGTTTAAAAGATACAGCGTTTTCAGCGTTTTAATCTATCATTTCGACGATAACTTTTTCAACAGATGGCGCAGTTAATAACTAGATATACTACTATTTAATTATAAATAAATGACGTCTTTCATTGGTTGGAAAAAATGAAAAAGAAGATTCATTGGTTTAAATGGGTACAAAAATCTAAAATAAAATAAGTAGATAGTACTACTGTAATACACAAAAGTTGATTTCTATTGAATTGTTAGCCAATTTTTAGCTAAAGTTGTATTAGTTTAAATACAGTTTTAAAGAAAATATTAAGTGTTAGGTATCTTTAGAAGCGGAATAAAAATATCTGTAAATTGATACCCTTTTCATTCATATCCGTTATGATGGGGAGCATCAGGAATGAAAGAAAACTCAATTTCCCATGTTAATCTCCTATGTTCACCTTTACGGCTGGTCACCCTGTATAATAATTTAAAAAATTATTTAAAAAATTTATATAAAATTAAAATAAAAAATATATCTTAATAACCAAGCTCCTACACTAATATAAGTAACTAATTTTGAGTCGGCGCCAAACAAACAATCAACGAAGGTCATTAAATTACTCTAAAGAAATGATAAAAAGTTTTTTTGTTAATTAAGTTTTAATCTTTATCAACTTGTGTGGTTGGTACTATCTGGCCATGGTTGTGTGATTATAATAAATATAAGTGGTAAAAAATTTTTAATAATAATAAAAAAGACGGTAAGTTTTACTTCTTTTTTTTTGAATTCATATTACAAATTAATTACAAATACTATTGTAACTTTTATTGCAGACGTCCCTTCAGCGAATTCAAATGGCAAACAATACCGAAAACTTAGATAAAACAAACTTACGAAATTTGTTGTCTTCGTGGTCTGATAGTTTGGTGAAGCACACCGATTATCTTTATGATGGTAAGTTAAAATAAGTTGTTTGGTAAGTATACATAATTTTCTTATAAATTTCGTAAAAGTACTTATTTTATTTTCTTTCGCAGATTTCGATAGATTTTAATGGCCTTAAAATGGATAAAAGTTCCGATGGTCTCTTGGATGGGTGGCATCTATCATTGGAACCAATGATAAAAACTTTGAAAAGCAACGTTAGGGATAATAGAGTCTTGAGTGAATTATTAACCCTTGATAATCCTCATTTATCAGAAAGTAAGTATTAAATTCGTATAGTTAATTTGATTTTGTTAAAAAAAAAATTTTTTTTTTAGATTGCAGAGATTCTACAATTTTCTGGGCTCTTCATGCACTACTGCCACCAACATCAAAGAAAGTGAAAAAAATATCGATCAAGAAAAATACCACATCCAAGTACACCATAGGGGATTCACAAAATTCTTTTATGGCTTTGGTCAGCTGCACACAGGAAATTCAAGAACACATTGCACATCTAAAGACTTTAGATGAGCCCATTCAACCGTTTATAATTTGTGTTGGAGATCGCGTCTCTAATATAAGCGATATCCTGGTATATTTTGATGACCATCAATATATATTCAACACTTTTGTTAAAGCAGTTGATACATGCTTAAAAATTTTTTATGTTTTTCAAGTGGAATTTCATGTACAATGCAAATTGGTGTGGAATTTTCTTGCCCATAATTTTTATAAAATGGAGTATGAAAGCCAACCAAAGCTAGAAGAGCTTGTGGATCTATTACAGCTATAATATTGTTATTTTGTTTTTTTTTGTTTGTTTGTTATGTTTGTTTATAGTTTTATAATTATTTAATAAATATATTCATAAATAATACTAGTAATACCTGCGCATTATTAACGAAAAACTACTGTAGTAAATATAACGAATATATTCTTAAACAGTACTACTACTACCACCGTAGTAATAATAACGGAAGTACGTAGTAAATATTACGAAAATTTTCGTAAATATTACTACTACTACCGTAGTAATTATTATATACTACTACTACCGTAGTAATATTAACGAAGAACGTAGTAAATATTACGAATATATTCGTAAATATTACTACTACTACTACCGTAGTAACATTAACGAAGAACGTAGTAAATATTACGAAAATATTACTACTACTACCGTAGTAATATTAAAGAAAAACGTAGTAAATATTACAAAAATTTTCGTAAATATTACTACTACTACCGCAGTAATATTAACGAATATCGTGGTTAATATTACTACTACTACCGTAGTAATATTACTACTACCGTAGTAATATTAACGTAATAAAAACGTAGTAAATATTACGAAAATTTTCGTAAATATTAATACTACTACCGCAGTAATATTACCGAAAAACGTAGTAAATATTACGAAAATTTTCGTAAATATTAATACTACTACCGCAGTAATATTAACGAATATCGTGGTAAATATTACGAATATATTCGTAAATATTACTACTACTACCGTAGTAATATTAACAAAGATCGTGGTAAATATTACGAATATATTCGTAAATATTACTACTACTACCTTAGTAACAATAACGAAGAACGTAGTAAATATTACAAAAATTTTCGTAAATATTAATACTACTACCGTAGTAATATTAACAAAGATCGTGGTAAATATTACGAATATATTCGTAAATATTACTACTACTACCTTAGTAACAATAACGAAGAACGTAGTTAATATTACGAAAATATTCGTGTATGTTACTACTACTACCGCAGTAATATTAACGAAGATCGTGGTAAATATTACGAATATATTCGTAAATATTACTACTACTACTTTAGATGACCGTAGTAATATTAACGAAATGCTTGTCGTAATATTAACGAAAAGTTTCATAGGATCAAATTGTAGTACTATTAACGAAGAACGTAGTAAATATTACGAAAATATTCGTAATAATAATACTACTACCGTAGATGACCGTAGTAATATTAACGAAATGCTTATCGTAATATTTACGAAAAGTTTCATAGGATCAAAATGTAGTACTATTAACGCACGAATTTCGTTAAATACACACCACTTTTTTTTCTGTGTATAAATAGTTAATACTTGGAAATGGTTTTAATTGATTTTACGATGATGGATCCGAATAGGATTTAGTTGTCTTGTTAAAACGGCTCTGGAGCGGAGCGGCGCGAAGCGGAAGCGCGGAAGAGTCAATTAAAAATATTCCCTAGGGCCGTCCAATTCCGCAAAGTGTGCTATTGGGAAGGGGATGGAACTCTCTTTTTTTCATTACACTGTTTACATCATCTAACAATGAAAAATAGAAAATGGAAATACTATCTGGATTACTTACATATCTCTATAATATAGTAAATTAAATACCTTCTTGCTTTAATGGAATTAAAAATAATCTAAAGTAGCATGGTCTAAGTAGTGCAACTTGATAGTAAACATATCATAATTTTTAGTTTAGTCGCCTGATGATGTTACGGTGTAACGAAATCGATTGTGAATAATTATACTTTCAGTATATTTACATCTGTGCCAATTTTATATTTTTAGTGCTAAAAGTGTTTATTACATTTTAGTGTATCTAAAAGATTATGATATGGAATTAAAAATATTGCTTACTGACCATCGGTGCATCAGTCCACATACGTACCCTAACCGAACCCTGTGCAACCCACATGTCAAATTATGAGACCCTTTGACCATCGGTGCGGTCCACAATTGCCCTCTGGTTTGAGGGGCTCTCCGTGGTAATATACTAACCTTTTTAAATGGACACGCCATATTCCCACAAGCATTTATGTAACTTTGTATTCCACCCAAATTATGTTTGATAGCTTTACATATATTATATTCAAAGTGTAGTGGAAATATACGATACTCGTTACTGAGGAACTTATATGCTTGAACAATAACCTAGAAATATCTACATATATCTTCTATTTTCTAAAAATATCTGACTATACTTTATTTACCCAATATATGCACCCAAGCTCCTCCCAAAAAATAAAATACATCATAGAACTTTTCTATTGCTCGAGTTTTGAAACTCCCGTTTACAATTGGCTTAAATACATTTTGGGGAGGAGCCTAGGTGCATATTATTTTGGGTAAACAGATCATAGAATGCCTAAAGGCAGTTAAACTCAGATTGTTAAAGCGTTAATTGAATAAGTTAACCTATTCCTTCAATCAACGGTTCAAGTATGTACTAATAAAGTTCTATCATTAGAATAAAAATGTTATATGGCAGAATATAATATAGCACTCACCTCAAGTTCATTTCCGACATCTATATGAAAAAGCGCCGTCGCGTTGATTACGCGTTGAGTACGATTGTAATGGCCCATAACAATATTGTAGTCGATAATAGTTTTATTATAGAACGTCACTATTTCCCTCTCCACTTTTAAGTTATATTCCCTTTGACGGAAGTAAAATACTCATATTTGTTATTTAAAAGCAATACCTAAAGATATATTGAATAATTTAAGTTTTACGAGTACCTAATATGTCCGCCATTTCGAATTTTTAGTCATAATCAGTACTCAGTGACCACTAAAGTCTTAGTATACCAAATTTCATTCAAATTGAAGAACGAGTTCATAATTATGACCGGGTTTATGGAATTTTTAACCACTGTGCATCCATTTTAAAATGGATTTGCGGAAAAACTATAACGGTACTAGCTTTTATATTTAGGTGCTAGCTGGTGCTAGCTATAAGGATTCGGGAGCTAGCTTTTTAGGAGAAATTATTAACTTGGGGGGGATAGTCGTTTCTTTGTCTCCCAATATCAATTTGTGGAAAAACTATAATGGTGCTATCTTTTATACTTTGGTGCTAGCTATGAGGATTCGGGAACTAGCTTTTGAAAAAAAATATTAACTTGGTGGGCCAAGTAATCGGATCCTATTCTGTACAATATTCAATAATATATTAGTTTTATTCAGAAAATTTGAAAAAATACTTTGAATAATTATCTGATTATTATTGATAAAGTATTTTATAGAAAGGTCAAATATGAATTAAAAAATATTAAATAAAAATGTTAGAGCAAAATTTCATGGAAGATTTAGGGGTATTTAATGTGGGAAATTTGGAAAGGTTTTGCAAGATGTGAAATATAAAAAAAATGAAAATCAGAAATGTACCTTACTTTTTTATAAAAATCATCTTCCGCACTTCCCAAACAGAATTTAACAACGCAGTAAAGAATTAGCAAAAAGGCACTTATTAGTACTTGGACTGATACCATATTGCTTATATTATATTTTTTGATATAATAGATAGATAATAATACCTGTATTCGCAAATATATCATTAAGGCTAGCAAAGCTAATTATCACAAGGCAACATTAATTTTGCCAACAAAATTTTTTTAGTAATTACGATAGGTACATTGACAGTCATCCGAAAAAAAATTATATTTCATAAAAAAGTTTGCTTTTGTAGCCAGGAGAGCTATTTAAAATTTTTTTAAATATTTTAAAACATCTATGATTTTAATTTTCATTTGTTATAAAAACCAAACAAATATATTTGCTTATTATTACTATACAGTAGGTTATAAAATAAAGGAAAAAAATTTAAAAGTGAACCCTAGTACCATTTCTTTTATGTACATGGGTACTTTCTCTTATTAAACCCTAAATATAGTCTCCCATCATATTTTCATCGTATTAGCCTTGATAACGGCTTTTAAAGTTCATAACGTCTTGATGAAACCTATAGAACCAACCCACCGAAGTGGCGGATTTCCGAATAGGCGCATGAGGCGCGCGCCTGGGGCCTCACAAATCAAGGGGGCCTCAAAATTCAGCTTTTTTGAATCACCAACTTTGAATTATAGTATAGTAGTCAAAAAGGCGGTTTGGCCTAGGAAAATTTTAAGGACCGTTAAAAAATAGTTATCCTAGTTAACTATTTTTCCAATGTCCTTAAAATTTTCCCAGGACAACCGCCCCAATGATTACTTATACCAGAGTAAAACACGTGCGCGTAGAATACATACTGTAGGCTGTAGGGGTAGTGAAAATATTTATAAGGGAGCCTCAAAATTGAATTGCGCTTGGGGCCTCTCAAGTACTAAACGCCACTGACCCACCAAGACTAAATAAAAATATAAATAAACATTTTATTTATAATATTTTTCTCACTGAAAACTGTTTACCTTATAACATCTTTTGCAATTACTACACGCAACATGTGGAGCCCCTGGCCTATCATGATTCCGAATAGGGCACTCAAATTATGTTTCGTAGGCTTCACAAAGCTTCCCACTGATGTTCAATTTAAATTTTATACCTCGTACTTTAATAAATTTTCCACATATATAACAAAGTGCATCAGCATCATTCTTACACTTTCTCGATGACATTTTAACCTTTTTGAGATTGGTACATAACACTTTATTGTTGTTTTTGGCGTAAGCGCTATCTGGAGATATCCTAGGTACCGTACGAATGTGAAAATCCCTTTTCTTTTTTCGCGGTGTGTTTAAATATATCATAATTAGTTACTGTTTCTATAAAAACGCAAGAATCAGTATTATTAGCATTACAACTACAAAAGCAAACTTTAAAGGGGATATGAAAATTTTTCCTTCATTTTGGTGTATTATGAACAGGAAAATCATAAAATGAAACCTAGGACAGAAAAAAGTTCTTTTTTTGTCGAGTTGTGTTATAATTGCTTATAATAGTTAGGCCAAATCAGGAAATCCAATCATTTTCCATACATCTGATGTGGTCATTATAGTTTCAACCTTGCTTTGTTTATTGTTACGTAGCATATAGACTATAGATAAATATCAAAAATTGTAAATTATACGTACTATTTGACTATACGCAAGTTGGACAGCTATAGTGCTGCCGCCTAGAGCCTAGACGGTGATTAGGCGAGTGAAATGAAAAGAGTGAGTGAAACTGATTACTAAAGACAGGATGTTAGGCAAAATGCCTTTGTTTCTGAATGGAAAAATTTAAGGCCGGCTCTATTTAAAATCCGTTTTGCAAAATTTAGTTTTGGCCATCACATCTTCTTTGCCATATGTGAATAACATAGGCACAATTATTAGGGTCAAAAGTTTGGGGGGGCTAAAAAAATTATTTCAACAATTTTTTTAAGGTGGGGGTAAAAATAACGAAAAATTGAGATATTTTGAAGCCCCCCCCCCCTAGTTGCGCCTATGGTGAATAATAATAATAATAGATCCCCATAGATCTTAAATCGATCCACGTACTTGCCTTACCAGTTACTTACGACATAAAAAAATATAAATCTTTGAATTTTAAACTTAAAAATTTAACCAATTAAATTATGACCATGTTGATAAAATTCCGAGCTGAGGGCGCTCAGATTTGAGGCGCAAAATAAGCTAGGGAGCTTAGCTATAATAGAAAATAGGAGAAGCACTTGAAGTTGAAATAAAATTAAGTATTATGTTCTTGGAAAAATGTACTTTTAAAAGTAATCATTCGGAAAGCCGGGGGGGGGAGGTTCTGAGGGTATGGAATACCGCCCAACAGTAAGTAAGCACAAATATATTTTTTGAAGAAATAAGTTTGGGTTCAATTTTGAAAAAGTCATCTCGTTACATCCTTATTTCAAATGTTCTCATGATGTTTGAACGCGAGAAATTGCACCCTCCCCCGTCTTATGACCGACGCACTTTATTATGACTATATTATGCCTTTATTATGACTATAGTCATAAGAAAGTTTGACCCTTCCCTGGATTTTAACCTGGTACCTTGTATTCGCAACTGATCGCGTTAGTTGCAAGGAAATGACCGTCCTGGTCAAATTATTTGTTCCTTGTTGAATAAAAAATGTAAAATTTATTTTGGCTTAACAATGTTTTTAATTGTATAAATAAATATTTAACATTTAAAAATATCTTTGGTTTGAAACGGGTGGGGGGTTAGAACAAATTAAACCGCTTGCGACATGCGCTTTCTACCCTCGCTACGGTTCTGATAAAATCAAATAGTTCGGTATGTAGATAAGAACTAGTAAGCACGGTATACCAAATTAGTTATAGTATCATGGTATTTAGGTGTCTTACTGAACCAACATTACCTACCGTGTGATATAAATACACATGACATCACCAACAGTAGCGTAACTACCAGTGTGCGCGGTGTGCGAATGAACACAGCCCGTAAAATCCTAGGGTCCCGAGGCAAAATAAAATAAAATCTTCTTCGGGCGCGATGCAGCGGTTGATGTATGTTGCTCGGAGAAAATGTAGGTATTATGAAACAAGTTTTTAATAAAATTGTTAAGTATTGCAGGTCAGCCGTCTACGCTACCGAAAGGTACTCCTTTTTCTTGAACTGTACAATCCTGGGATGGGGGATGTAAGCAATGTAATTCGTGAGGGAAAAAGTACAGAAATTTAAGAAACCGTAAAAAAAAAGGCCAAAGGTCTATGGGGGACTCATTTCGAAAACTTACATCATACTGAGAAAATCTACCGCATGGTCCTGATCCTGACCAGCAATTAAACAGGACCTACAGATTTGGGGGGGGGGGGGCAATTGCAGTCTGAAATTTGAAAGTTCGTTCACAATTTAGGGGATTAAATTTGTTTTATTTTCATTACGACCTTTACGAAATTCGTCGTTGAGCGAACTACGGCTGCGATTGAATTCGGTTAAGTTAACGATAAACGCTGGTCCTTGATTGTGCATCACTTTGTATAGTGTAGGCTGTAGGGCATAAAATGGGAAGAAATGGATGGGAAACCGGGGGACCCCCCATCTATAAGTAAGTAACCAAACGACGACTTTTCAAGAATCAAATTTGCGTGGTATCAATTTTGAAAAGTCGTCTTGTTACTTACAGCTGGGGGGGGGGCGAAGGTATTGCATAACCCCCCCCCCCGATTATAATTATAAGTAACAAGACGTCTTTTAAAAATTGATACCACGCAAATTTGATTCTTCTCTGTTCTCTGGTTACTTTTGCTTACTGTTGGAGGGAATTACATAACCCCAAAACGCCCAGTTTCTCATACATTTCTTCATATGTATGCCGACCTACAATTTAAGTGACTGAATACTCCATTACTCCCAGTTTCGACATAACAATTTGATAGAAGCTGCGACTTTTTTTGGTTCGTTACGTGATGGGACAGCTTTTCCATGTGTAAATAGTGAGAAAATTACCCCCGCCCCCCGGATCCTATGGAATTTATTTTTATAAAATTTTTTAAATGCTGATTCTATTTTCTAGGGTGGGCTTACCACAAGGAAGGTAACGATAAGACTTCTAAAAATTGATAAACACTCAAATTTAATTCTTTAGAATACATTTTGTGCTTAGTTACGGGGGGGGGGTAGTCTTCTATAGCACCCATTGTGTACTTATAATTATAAAAGTACGGTCAGCGGGAAAATTTTTCAGGAACAGAAACTACAGAATATTTACTTAATTTTATCTAATTTTTAAGTATATTTTCGATTTTCTAGGGTGGATAACCCTGCCAAACACCTTAAAATGTGAAGAAATTAGCATGCAAGCGAGGGTCTGGGGAGGTGTGGCCAGTGGTATAAATGCCCAATGCTTTGGTCCTCTTTAAACTGTATTGCGACCAATTTCTTTTTAAATTTTTAAATTACGCACCTCCTAAGCGAGGGGCCCGTCAAAGCTCTTGCTCCCGGAGTCCCGGGCCCAAAATTTGAAGTTACGCCACTGATCATCACAACTGTATTGGTGCACAAGTGTGAACAGCACCGATTAGTTAATTAGCAATTTTAATTACTGATATTCGTTGAAACCGCATCCTATGATCGATAGGTTAATTTAAATTTTCTTACACCAATATGGATTACCCTTACCCCCCTTTCCCTTCAAATTGTGAGACCCACAATAGCTGCTCTTCTGAGAAGTCCTGATTATCCTAGTTTTATTCCAATCACTTGAAGCCCGGATTGCTTAATTTTCAAATATTTCCAAAATATAAAACGTTACAAAGAAATGTCAAATTTTGTTTTCAAAATTGTATTTTATTTTAAAAAAAACGACCGATGAATTCCATGCTATGCTGTTTGTATTATCAATATTGTGTTTTTGTTTTAGGTGTAAACCGAACCTTAAGTTTCTTTATGATCTTTTTGATAGTTTGGAATTAGCAAGTAGGGGTGCACAACTGTACACCACGATTGTCCGGTTCATTACCTGCAATTACTTCAATTTTTGAAGTTTAGAATTCAAACCGGTGTCAACCTTTATGTTGTGTAGTGCTGTCAATTTAGTTACTTTTAAAAAGAATTTACAAGATGTAAATAGTTCCTCAAAACTGAAGTTATTTAATTTTATCAAAACAAGTTATTATTCATTTTATATTGCTTTCTACACGTGTTAAACAAAAAGTTTGATTGGTAAGGTTAATTTACAAATATTTTTAAGATTTCTGTTGTTTTATTTTTTGTTTTTCTACTTCAATTACAGCTGTCAGCTTATTTTTGCTTCGTTGTTTATTTTATTTTGATTTTCACTCGGTTTGAGCATTTTGCTTTACCGGTTCCCGCTGTCACTCTGGAAACTAACATCCTAACCTCACTTATAAATTTTATGCTTTTTTTTCTTCACTTTCCGTAGCACGCTTGATTACTTGTTACGATTTCCATATTTATCTTTTAATTAGGTACCTATTTTGTTTCTCTTTTCAATTAAAGCATTTTCTTTTTAAACAGTTGTAAATATGGCCCTACCAAGCCGCTCTAAAATTTATGCGGATGTTAATACAAAAAAACCTCAAATATATTGGGATTATGAAAACCACGAAGTTGTTTGGGAGGAACCAGGTGATTACGAATTGATTCGAAAATTAGGACGTGGAAAATACAGTGAAGTCTTTGAAGCAATGAATGTCGCGACAAACGCAAAATGTGTAGTAAAATCATTAAAGGCTGTAGCAAAGAAAAAGATTAAGCGCGAAATAAAAATATTAGAAAATTTACGTGGAGGAGTAAATATAATAACGTTGCTAGCTGTGGTTAAAGATTCAGCTTTACACAAACAACCTGCACTTATATTTGAGCATGTAAATAACATTGATTTTAGGCAGTTATATAAAACTCTATCAGACTTCCAAATTCGTTTCTATTTATACGAATTGCTCAAAGCGTTGGATTACTGTCACAGTATGGGTATAATCCATCGAGATGTTAAGCCACATAATGTAATGATAGATCATGAAAACAAGAAGCTCCGTTTAATAGACTGGGGATTAGCTGAATTTTACCATCCAGGGCAGGAGAATAACGTTCGCGTAGCTTCAAGATATTATAAAGGTCCTGAATTATTAGTCGACTATAAAATGTACGACTATTCGCTAGATATGTGGTGTTTTGGATGTATGTTAGCATCGATGATATTTACAATTGAACCATTTTTTCATGGCACCGATAATTACGACCAATTAGTTCGTATCGTTGAAGTTCTTGGTACCGACAAACTTCTGGAATATCTTGAAAAATACCTCATAGAATTGGATCCTAAGTTACATAAAAAACTTAGCAAACGTTATCCACGTAAACGATGGAATCAATTTGTTGACCCCAAAAATCGTCATTTAGTTTCAACAGAAGCTTTAAATCTCATCAATAAATTATTACGTTACGATCATTCGGAACGACTCACCGCACAAGATGCAATGAAGCACGCATATTTTTTTCCTGTACTCAATCAAAATGAGGCCGCATGATCGTTATCTTCAATCCTGATGCCGATATTCAGTTCTGCTGTAAGAAACTCCGTTATTAAACCAATTGTTTGCTAGCGTGCAGACTATGTTCCTATACGTAATTTAGAATTTTGTAATTATTAGTGACTTAGTAAATAAATACAGTAATATGATGTTTTTCTTTAATGAAACAGCGGTGAAGACAGGTTTACCGGCGCTGGCTTACCAGCTCATCTCTCTCTAATGTTTGGTTATGGGAAAGCAGAGGTGCAGTGGTTCTCAATCTTTTCTATGATTAAAAAATCGTTCATTTTGATTGGCTCTTGCTAGCTCTCTACCGAAACAAGGCAAAACCCCACTTCGTTGTGAACGCCGCTTTAAACTAATCAAATATTTAGCAATACATAATATACAGTTTGCAAATTTTTTATTGTTACACAAATATAAACTAACAAATTTAATTCGGACCCATTTAATTCCAATGCGATTCTTGAGCTTGATATAGTAAAATACTCAAGTACAGTGCAACTCGAATCCCGTGTAAATCGTTGATCTTGTATTACAATAACTGATTTAAGGTGTACATCGAGGGACCACTGTATATTCTATTCAACAATATGTTTAAATCTTCTTGATTTCTTCGCAAAATGGTTTCCGTGGTTTCAAGTTCAACGTTCCTTTGCCTCGTATATAAGCCATTTTTGCGACCATAAATCGTTACCGTTTGAATTGAAGTTCTGCAAGTTGGACAAGTAGATTTATCAAGTCCCCATGTCTGCAAGCACAGATTACAAAAATTATGGTTACAACTGTCAGTTACAGCAACTTCCTGATTTACAAATTTTTTTAAACAGATTGGACATTGTTTGTCTTCAAATGTATTATTTAAGTCGGCCATTTTCAATTCAATTTTTTTCAATTCATTTTTCACTTATATATGAGTTTCAATTTAAGATTGTAACGCCATTAACGGTCATGTTGGTACTAACCGAATAGGTTGTACCAACGTCGGTTAAACCTAATTCAACTTTGAACTCGGTTCAAATCATCATCAACCAATCAAGAACCTCGTATTCGACCATGTTGATTGGTTGAACTAAGTTCAAAGTTGACGAGGTTTAACTGGTGTTGGTACAACCCACCCTTAATAAATTACATCACCGTAAGTATTTACGAAAATTATACTAGTATATACCGCATCTTTATCAAAATTTATCTTCTGCAACTTCGTCCTCTTAATAATTTAAAAAATATGTTTAGCTAAAATTGTGAATCAAATAGCAACAAATGTGAGTAGACCTTTCAAATAAATTATTAACAACGATCGCTTTCTTAAGCTTGAATTACATTATACTTTTTTCGTCTAGATTCTCGTTCGATTTTGTTCCGAATTTTTATTTCATTTGCTTTAGTATAGATGGCGCCAAAAGGGACTACCTATCACAGACCTCTTACCTATACTACGCCAATAGGGATGTTGGCACTCCCGAACTCGGACTGACCCGAACGAAAACTCGGACGGGCTGCTGCATATTTCTATTCGAGAAATCTAGACGAAAAAAGTATAATGTAATTCAAGCTTAAAAAACATTTTTCAGAAAAGCTCATCATTTGTGATATTTATAAGCGCGCTTTTTAAATTTAAACGAAAACTTACAACCTAAGCTAGACAAGTTTATCTCTCTTTTAACGGTCTTCACTAAAAACAGAAGTACATAAAGCGATGTTACCAACAGCAATCACCCCCCCCCCCATGATTGTACTTATTTGTACAGGAAGCCAACTTGATGACTACCAAAGACGACGTCTTTCAGACCCTCTTAAAATTGTTTCTATCAGGTTAGAGGTCTACTAGCCGCAATTATACTTTATAATGTTTTTCCAACGAGGGAGGTCACTCTCAACTTTTTTTTTATTTTTTGCGAGAACGATGGGTAGATGGACGCGGTGCGCAACTGGTGAATGACTGAAAAATTCTTCTCAATTCTCACAGGCACAAGCACTCTCCGCTCCTTTATCCACTTCTATATAAAACCATAATAAAACATGACAAAGTACCTGCCAGGCCCGTAGCCAGGATTTCATTGGGGGGGGGGGGGGAACTTGTATAAATCCTTTTGTAAAATGTAAAATTTTCAGTTGTTCCTTTTTTTTTGTAGTTTCAACATTTCAGGGAGGGGGGCACGTGTACCTGCGGTGCTTTGATTTAAAGCAAATCACCTATGGAGCATAAACTTCCTCCTCCCTTTTTTAATTTCTTTTTTCAATTCATGCTCAAAGTCATCAAGGGTCAGAAATTCAGGTCAAATTTCCCGAAGTCATATATGAAATTCAGATGAAGGAGATAAGTGAGCTTCCCTCGCATTTACTCCTCAGTATTCACGTCAGTCAGTTAATCACCAACAGCAATACTTAATTAACAATTCAAAATAATATTATTGTAGTACAAACAAAGAGAAGGAACAGCGTGGATTAGGATTGCGACAGCGTAACGAAAGGGGTGATAGATTAACGCAATTTTGGCAAGAAAATAGGAGTAATTAGCACTAGCACTTGGTTCCAACTGCCTGCTAGAAGACTTTACATATGAAAATCACCCCGAGATATACCCGAAGCCGTTATCAGATAGACTACATTATGATTAACTCCAAATTCCGAAATGGCATTAAATACCCAGGTGCTGATTTAAATTGGGATCATAACCTACTAATAGCAAAAGTTAAAATAAAGTTGCAGAACTGCCAAACTGGGTCATCGGAGAGGAGGCTAGATCTACAAAAATTGAAGGATTCAACCGAGAGAAACATGGCTTCTAATGGGATCAAAACGGAATGATGAACATAGAAGATCCAAATAACATAGAAGCGACGTGGACAAGTATCAGAGATGGTCTGAAAGGAGTGGATGAGCAATGAAATGCTGGAACTAATGGAATCATAAAATGCAAAAAGTAATTAGAACAATAATTAGAAATGCGAAAGAGGAATGGTTCAATGAGAGATGATGAACACCAATCAGAGATATGGAAATGCTATAATAATAATGTGGATATACCGGAGAATGCTTAAAATATCCTGGGTTGCAGGCCCGTAGACAAGGGGGGCACGTATCCTCCCCCCCGAAATGAAATCCTGGCTACGGGCCTGCTGGATTGAGTATGTTACGAACAAAGAGGCTTTGTGTCGTATGCATAAAGACGAAGAGGTGCTGACCATCATTAAAAGAAGAAACGCTGATGCTTACTTCGGGCATATCGTTCGAAATGAGAGATATGGTCTTCTCCAACTGATCATGCAGGGAAAGATAGAGGGGAGCGGGGTCTCGGAAGGAAGAAATAATCCTGGCTGAAGAATCTGAGGCAATGGTTCGGTATTCCGGATACCGCAACACTAATACGACTCACGAAAAACAGAGACGAGTAAAATATTATGGTAGCCAACCTCCTATGAGGTCTTAGGGGGTTATTCTGTAACTCATAAAGGATCTTTACAAAAAGGATTCCTTTTTGAAAAGGATATGTAAAGGATAATCTTATTCTGTAACTATAAAGAATCCTTTAATGAAAGGCTGTCCTTTAAAGATCGATCCTTATGGAGCGGATTTATAAAGGAATGCCTTTATGTTAAAGGATTGGTAAAGGACACATTTATATAAAGAATTTGCTTATTCTGTAAATCTAAACGATTCTTTAAGAGCGCCTTTATGTTGTGTTTTATGCCTTTATGTAAAGGATGGGTACCAAGGTGCCTTTATGTAAAGGATGAGATAAGATAAAGAAGGTTAAAAAAAATAAAAACAAAAGGTAAAAAAAAATATCCAAAAAGGAAAAATAATAAAGAGATAAGAAACATCAATGGCAATTCGAGGATTATCCGATGATATATTAAAACTTGAAATATTTACTACATAAGTACAAAATGGTTCCCCTTAAAAAAGTGTCTGAATAAAGTGTCAACACTTTTTTGGCAACTTCAAAAACAACCGAGATATCGACATTAATTTATCGAAAAGTACAATAATCGAACTTTTGGCTATAACTCGAAAACAAAAAAAGATAGCGAATTCCGGTTTTCGCCATAGAGTTTTTCTCAAAAAAAAAGAGATTGAGGATGCGCCATCCATTTTTCGATATATCCTATATAGTTACCGATTTCCCCATAAGAAGAATCGAATTTGAGCCACCCTGTACATCAATTTTTAAATATGTACATTAATTAACCCCCGACCCAAAAAGAGGGGAGTTATAAGTTTAACGTGTGTGTGTGTATGTGTTACATTAACTGTGGGGATTTGCATGTGCAAGGAACCAGGGCTTTGGGGACATTTAAAATTGTGGGGACATACACGCGTCCCCACAGTTATTTTTTCATATTACGATTCCAGTTTCACAGTTAATATGATCGAAGTTTGTAGAATATATTCCATTCATGTTGATTATTCTTTTGTGTCGTTGTTGTTAGTTTAGTTGCATACATACCCACTGAAAATTGAAATAATTTAAAGTCCCCACTAATAATAAATCATTCAGGTAGTCGACAGAGAATTAAATGTGGGGACTACGAGAAAGGACTGATTAAAGCGCCCTCTGCGACAAATATGTAAAATACAGTTCACTCCCACTCACAAAACTAGTTTATTATTCGTTGCAAATTTTATTTCTTACAATAAATTCGCAAAGTAGAATAAGCATAAGAATAAGAACATGGGGAGTTAAGGTGGCTGGAGCGTTTCTCCAAGTCCATGAGAAAATGATCAAATTTACAAAGTATATAATTTATGATTTACCATGTACGTAAAAAAAAATTTAAGCGCATTGACCGTCTAGTTTACAAGAAAATCGAATTTGAAATATCTGAATTTAACATGGGGAGTATAGGGCGAACGCGGTTACATGACACAATTCCTATAAAATAATATAGTTAAAACCATGTCAAGTGAATAAAAAACATTTTCAACTATAGATTAACGTTTTACAAAAGACTAAAAAAAAATTTAAAGATATTGACCGTCTAGTTTGGCTGTAAATAATTATTGAACTAAACGAGATTTAACTTTTTTAGAACTAGAAGTGACTTGGCAACGTTGGGATACCAACAAAAACAATAACAATAAATTAAGTGACGTTCACGCTTTGATAAATATTGAATTATATAAATTTCATTATTTAATTGCATCGAAATTATGTTAGATAATTTAAATGAATTTAAATAGAAAACATAAAATATGACAGAATAATGAACGACCACAATATGAAGAATGAACGACGTTGCCAGATCAAATTCTTTGTGAATCAAATGAGTTACTGTGAAAACTTTAATAAATCAATTCTTTCTTTCAAATTATTTATACTTTTGTCAATCGTTCGTTTTTAATATTATATTTGTATTGATACCTCTTTCAAGTGCGTGTCGCCAGCCCCCCCCCCCCAAATCGAATTTTGGGATGAAATTTGTGTCAAACGTTTGAGCATCAATGAGCTTCCAATATTTTCGTTTGAGCCTCAACCGTCGCGGAGTTATCCGCGAAAACTTGGGGGGGGGGGGCTGGAGACATGCTGGCCCCCCAAGTGGAATTTCGGGGTGAAAATGGTGTCAAATGTTTGAGCATCAATGAGCTTCCAAACTTTTCGTTTGAGCCTCAACCGTCGCGGAGTTATGCGCGAAATTCTTGGGGGGGGGGGTGGAGACATGCTGCCCCCCCAAGTGGAATTTTGGGGTGAAATTGGTGTCAAACGTTTGAGCATAGTTTGAGCATCAATGGGCTTCCAAATTTTTCGTTTGAGCCTCAACCGTCGCGGAGTTATTCGCGAAACACTTGGGGGGGCTGGAGACATGTTTTTCCATTTTCGTTCATATTTCGAATTTTTCTGTGAAATTGATGTCTATCGATAGAGATTCGTTTGAGCTTGAATGAGCTTCCATTCCCATCATTTTATTTTGATTTTCTGCAAAGTTACGAGTATTTCAAATTTCGAGAACTCCGAGCAAGTTCCGTTCAATAACCCTCAATTTTAAATCTATTTTATAAGATTAAAATTTTCGATCCGATTAAGAAAACTAATCCTGCTTAATCTGTTTAGTGATCACTAGATTGATGGAATAATATTGAAGTTGAAATTTTCGAAAAGAATCTGTTTAATAGAATATCTTTGGTGTTTATCAATAAAACTGGGTGCAAAATGTTGGCTTTTAGGACTAGAAGAGTTGGGAAAAGTCTATGTAACGCAGAAAAACTCATTAAATGTAATAATTTGTTTAAAATAATTTAAGAATTTGAAAAGAATTTTAAAAAGGGCATAGACTAAATAGGTTAAAACGGTATTTTTCTCTAAAAAAATTTTCGAAGACCGAAATCAAGCGCAACTTTCAATATTCTGAAAGTTTATGGTTATACAGGAGCTGACGCCCCCCCCCCCCCGTAAATCGAATTGTTCAGAAAAATTTGTGTCAAATGTTTGAGCATCAATGAGATTCCAATAATTTTGTTTAAGCTTCAACCGTCATAGGTTAATACGCGAAAACTTTGGGGAAGGGGGGGGCTGTAGACATGTTTAACTTTATCCCACCCAAATAGAATTTTTGGGTGAAATTGGTGTCTAACATTTGAATATAGTTTGAGCCACAAGAACTTCAAAATTTTTCGTTTGATCCGCAATCGTCAAGGTGTTATTGGCGAAATACTTGGAGGGACTGTAGACATGCTGCCCCCCCCCCCCAAGTGGAAAGTTTGGGTGAATTTGTAGCCAAACGTTTGACAATCGTTTGAGCCCCAATGAGTTTATACATTTTTCAATGCCCATACTTTTTACACCAATTTCACATAAAGATTAGACTTGTGCATGCTCCCCCCTCCCAAACCTATTTTGCCGATAACTTGGATCTTAGATTTGGTAATATATCTAGTAATATTTGGTGATATTTGAGTTGCATGTTGGTTAAAACGTTAAAACGTGGTTCATAACCAAACCAAAATAAAACTTTTATAACCAAAGATTTCGAAGATTAGATTGAGTTTTGTTCTCTCTTTTAACTTAATGTTTTTATAAATAAATTCAACAAAAATCAAAATAAAATGATGGGAATGGAAGCTCATTCAAGCTCAAACGAATCTCTATCGATAGACATCAATTTCACAGAAAAATTCGAAATATGAACGAAAATGGAAAAACATGTCTCCAGCCCCCCCCAAGTGTTTCGCGAATAACTCCGCGACGTTTGAGGCTCAAACGAAAAATTTGGATGCCCATTGAGGCTCAAACGATGCTCAAACGTTTGACACCAATTTCACCCCAAAATTCTACTTGGGGGGGCCAGCATGTCTCCAGCCCCCCCCCCCCAAGAATTTGGCGAATAACTCCGCGACGGTTGAGGCTCAAACGAAAAGTTTGGAAGCTTATTGATGCTCAAACGTTTGACACCATTTTCACCCCGAAATTCCACTTGGGGGGGCAGCATGTCTCCAGCCCCCCCAAAAGTTTTCGCGGATGACTCCGCGACGGTTGAGGCTCAAACGAAAATATTGGAAGCTCATTGATGCTCAAACGATGTTCAAACGTTTTACACAAATTTCATTCCAAAATTCGATTTGGGGGGGGGGGGCTGGCGACATGCACCTACCACTTTCATGATTTTTAAAGTAAAATTAAATTTTTTATCAGTATCTTCTTAGTGCATAAAATTCCATCAATTACGTTTTGAAATATAAGACTTCAAACTCAAAGGTCAGAACTTTTTCTATTGCTATTTAATATTTTGAAGTAGTAGTAACTGGTGGGGAGGGGGTTTAACTTAAAATTCAAATAGTATTGATTTTGAACGTCCCCCTCACCATCTAAATCGAAGTGTTCTTTCTTTTTCTCAAATTTACACAAAAACAAAAGTTATTTCGACTGGTTACTTCTGAAATAATTATTAACACCCGCTATGGATCCTTTTTTCCACGGTAAATAGATGGCGCTGCGAATTTTCTCCCCCACTAACAGATGGCGCTACCGATTTGTGGTTATTATTTTTTGGGTATTTACTAATTTCAATTTAATTTATTACAAAATATTTATTTACCTGACCTTCCTGATGATATTATTGATCCTTTCGTCGCTAAATTCGGCCCTATTTGGATTCTCTCTTCTCTTTTGGGAGTGGAGGATACTTACATAGCTTTAATTACTAGCGACATTGTAAAAAAAAAGTAATTATAATACATTGAACTTTAGCAAAAACTGAAGTCTACTGCTGTTTCACAATCCTCTTATATTCTTAATTACCATGAACGAAAATATTAACTTTTATTACTTTTAGTCAACATTGGCTTTGATTTATTGTATTATATTTTGATCAGCTCAAATAACTACAAATAAAAAATATTATGAATATTTAAATTAAATTTTCTCACATTATATTTAAGATGTTTAACTATTACTTTTAGAATTACTTAAATTCTAATGGAATTTTCATAAGTTATCTGTAGACTCTGGATCACCCCTAAGCTCTAAATCAAGAAAGGTATAGAGAAAGATGAAGAAAAAACCAAGAACACATAGTTTTAAATTATTTCAGTTTTAATAAAGAATATTAATGAGACAGCATAAACAAACTACATATATAAATTTATAATAATTATGCAGTAAGTCGGTTAAGCAATTTAAAAAAAAATAGTACCAAAGAAAGCAAAAATCTACTCGTTGTAGATACGTCAACAATTAACTATAATTAGGTACAAAATGACTAATCTCATACCTACAGGTTAAATGGAATAAAATCGCGCGACAAAACGCACTTGCGTCTTACCACGGTCGCATATTCCCCTCCACATACAATGGTAACTATTTACTTAAAAAATAGACTAGGTAAAATAGGCGTTAAAATTACTCTTGCATGCCCATGGTGTTGTGAGAAATATTTTGCTAGACCATGCACATCAAGAGACAATCTTTTTTATAAAAGGTACATTCAAGTTATAAAATTTGTTAAAAAATACTGAGACTCAAAATTATCCATCTTACACAAAATTAGAGATTGCTTCAGCACAATTAATTTTTTCAAATATCGGGTAAATATATTTACACATTTGTATGACCACAAAAATACCAATTATTTACACATTTATCCTCGTTTAAATTAGATTTTTAGAAAATCCAAAATGTGGCACATAGAAATGGAAAAGCAAATAAATAATTATAAAAAAAATATCTTCGTACGTCTAAAAATCACAAAAAACCAATTAACATACTAAAACGTTGTTGTTGCAACCAAATCCTACTATGCAATATCACGCGAGACCAGAATCGATGTGAGTGCGTCTCTTTGAATCAGATCTTTGTAAGCCGTGATCTGGTGTCGATTTTAATATGTCCGGCTGACTTTGATTTACAATTGCTTGACTTATTATAGATTGATTTACAATTGATTGATTAACTGATACCATGGTACCACGGCTTAAGGTACCAAGGAGTGGCGTTCCCGGGTTTTGTATCAACAAATTCATGTAATCGGCGATCATTAAGGTCAGCTCTAAAATTTTAGGTTTACTAAGCGAAAATATCAACTTTTGTGACGGTTGCTGATCATTTTGCGTCACCACAAGCATAAAATCTTCCTGGCAGCCTCCGAAGGTTAACACGTTCGTGTAAGGGTACCGCACCCTCTGCTGCATGGTCGCCAAGTCCAGAACGGTGATGGCATCTTCGTTTACAGCTAACCATATCATTGGCGAATCGTGCTGACGCAATCTCGCCTGCAACATTGAATTAAAATTACCCCCACGTTGGACGCCAATTTGTTACCTTAATTATTTTAACTAATAAGTTTTCTTACCTGAAAAAGCATAGCTCCAAAATAAGGCCATTTTCTGGTGCAAGTCAAATAGATCCTCACGCAATCCAACTGCGTTCTTCCTTTCAATGACCGCCACTTATCCAACAACTTTGCTTGTAAGTCAGCCAAACCTTCCTGATTCAACTGATCTCGGTAGCGGTACGGATAAAATTTATCAATTGCACTTAAAACTACGTTCGAATGTGATGTTAGAATGTGATGTACACTGTTCAAAGTGCTCAGAGTATTGGAGTTTTGCACTAGATTATTTGGACTAAGCGTTCCTTGCATGTTGGACGTGTTTGGACTAGGTTGAATGTTGAGTGTGTGATGCGAGTGGGTATTGGATAAGTGAACGTTTGAAGTGTGAGTTTGGTTCGGATTTAACGTATTATTTACACTTGAACTCTTGTGAGAGAAATCTCCAATATCGAGTTGGACCATAAGAGCTGCTAATTCTAACGCCAGTTCCTTGCTCAGCGGAAATCGACCGGAAACGATTTGTTTGTTGATTTGGTAACACAAAAGCAGCCGTTCCTTGTCCGTCTCCAACCTTGCACTATTTTTCCACCACAGCCTATTCTTGTACGTGAGTATTATCATACGAGTATTTTCAAATTTCCCCAATCCTTTTTCCCTAAGCGCGACCTCCCACTTCGAAATGACGTCACACAACTTGGCGGAAGGATCGAGCGTGTGTTCCAAGTCTTTCTCGATCGGATCGTCGCTAAACAAGGCAAAACCGTTCGTTATTCTGCATCCGATTTCCGTGGCTAAACTGTCTTGGAATTCTTTCACCGTGCTGGATCCGTCGAAACTTGTAACTTGGTAGTGGCCGTTCAGAAGATGCACAGGCATCGAGTGAGGCAGAGAGTGATGTTGCGGATTTTTCATCAAAATGCTTAGAACTTCCATTCGTGATGGTTTATATTCCCTGCCGCCTGGTCAAAAAAATTAGAAGGGAAAGGTAATAAATTAACGAAGAAAACAAACCTGTTAAAATCGTTCTTTCTAAGGCCCGTTCACAATACGCTGCGTATTTTCCACATTCCGTTCGATTATCCGCATTTCTTTGAAGGTGAAGTTTAAGAAACCATAATAAGCGGGAAGATTTTGGCACGAAAAGACTGACGGCGAGAGCTAACAACTGCCACCCTTGCAGTAGCGTGTAATTGGGCGGACCTTTATGATCTTTATGTTCCTTGTAATATTCTTTGTGTTCTTTATATTTGTCTTCTTGAGAGGCCTGTATGTTGGAAGATGAAATTTGTTGTTCAGATGAACTATTTATACTGGGCGTTGTCTCGCACGTGAATAAACTTTGCGTTGCACAAAGTAGAAGTTGCTGAAAAGAATTTTGGTGTTTCTTATTGTGTAAGGTGGGTGTCCCTAAGTATTATTATGAATGATAAAACAAAAAATGGATGAATAAGTAGAGAGAAAAGTAAGTTTGTATGATTCGTGCCTTTTGTGTGTTTTTGTATAAGTGAAAATGTGTCACATACACAGGCAACTATTCTATTCTATAATATCTATCAAAAGAGTTAAAGAAACATTCCGAACAGAAATAAAATAAGAAATTGAAACACCAACATCCTTCATCAGTTTAACAAAAGTTTGTGTATGTTGAAAAGAAATGTGTGTAACATGCAGTTTATTGAATGGCTAAATGCGGAAAATGATCCTTTTTTAATATTACTCGTTTTTTAAAGATTTTTTGATATATTGATATCCATATAGTAAGTAAATATAATATTAGATATATTGATTTTTAAAAATATATTGATATAACATTGTTGAGATTGAGATTAGTCAATAGATTCGATATATACCTATATCTTAATATACTGACTATTCATATTTTATAATAATAATGTACAATATTTATCGATATTATCAAGAAAATATAGGTATGTTAAATATATTGTTATGTATTCAATATATCAATATAATGATGGTATCAAATATCTATTTTTATTTATAATCAATATATTATTGTATTTATATTCAATATAGAATGCATCAATATCACGATATTATATTGATACTATATTGTATACAAATATATTTATTGCTGTATATTCAATATATTATCAATATAATCATGGTATCAAATATCTATTTTTATTTATAATCAATATATTATTGTATTTATTTTCAATTTAGAATACATCAACATCACGATATTATATAGATATACTATATTGTATACAAATATATTTATTGCTGTATATTCAATATATTATTAATATAATCATGGTATCAAATATCTATTTTTATTTATAATCAATATATTATTGTATTTATATTCAATTTAGAATACATCAACATCACGATATTATATAGATATACTATATTGTATACAAATATATTTATTGATATCTATTCAATATAATCAATATTCCATACAATATATTCATTTTATATGGATACTATTCTGATTGGTTTAAATTTAAATAGAAAGGAAGGTTAAGTCACATCATAAAACTTTGTGAGGTAGGCCCAACTATCACCATGGTATTTCCCATTGATTCTACTAAATATTTAGAAACCCAATGAGAATCAAACTTAATTTGACTTCAAGATTTATCTGCATTCTTATATAATTAAAAAAACCGCTTGAAAAAGATTTGTATAACAAAATAGACAAACTGCTACACAATTTATAAAGCAAAAATAGAAGCCAAGCGTTAAGACCTACAAATTGTCTACAAACTACCAGATATTGAAAAAGCAATCTAAATATTATTATGGACATTTTAAAATTTGTAAGATCACCTATTAGCCCCCTCTTGCTCCGCCAGATTGTAGTTAAAAGTAGCGCTTTTAATTACAAATTAATGCTACAGAAAATTAGCGGTTACCAAGAACATCCAGCATATTCTAGGTAGAGTACAAAGCATAGAACGCATTTTATCAGATACTCAAAGCTTATGGCTGTTTTAGAAACTCCTGACTCAATTCTATTGAATTTCTAAAATGGAACATTCGGCCTAGCACTTTCCTCGCTTTGAAACTCCGTCAATTGCATTTTGATCATTCGATTTGTAGCTTTTGGAAGATTACAAAACGCACTAGTTCTGCCCATTTAGTTTTAAGTTTCTGAAACGGGCAGGGCTAAAACGTTTGCAATCGCAAAAACGCTCCAAATCCAACTTTCAAATTCGATTGACAGAGTTCTCAAGCGAATAAAGTGCCAAACCGAACGCGGCCTAAGCTTTCGGATTTAATAGCGTCAACTCTTGATAATCTTTTGGATTGCAATATTAATCAACCCTTTCAGACCAATCAAATCATAGATCTTATAATGTAAATCACTAAAAAAAATTTTTGAGCAAAAGATTACAACTTAAAACGTTGTAAGGTGCTAAGTAAGCAGTTTCCAAGCGGAAATTGTTAAATAAAGGATCATTTGAATGATATTCCATGCTATCTGTGTTTGATGAGTTGGTATTTTCAGAATAATAAAAAAATTAATATAATTAACCATTAATATTAAATTCTGATATACTTAAAGAGCTTTAACCTAAAAATAAATCTAGAATTTGGGAATCCCCGAATATAATACTTTTCCAAATTTCGTTTCACTCCACCAAATCGCGCAGTTTATCGCTACAAAGCGGCTTTTTTTTAATTTTTGTAATATTTTGAAAATAAACCACACAAAACACAACTAAATCTCTGCAGATAACCCAGATTGACGGCAATAGCACAAAAATGAAAGTGTACAAATGTGTGTGTGAAAGCATTGCGTGTCTTAAAAACTAAACAAAAACAGATTTTTAATATTTGGACACCCAAGAAGGAGACAAAATTTCAAAAATCTATAAAATGAATAAAAAATAAATATAAGAAGCACACTTACGCTTTTCTTAAGCAATTTTTGTGTAGATACCTGAACTCCTAGCTTTGGTAACGGACAACTTTTACTTGTTTGTTTTATAAGCGCGCAAATAAGTTCAGGTTGAAGTTCCGGCATATCCAGGCACTGTTGTAACGCATTTTGAGCTAATATCACGTGATAGTCGATGCCAGCCTGATCAACGGCCGCCGACATAAACAATTGCAAACACTTAAATAACTTAATAGCTTCAGCCTGCAAAATTCGAAACGTTTTAGAGTTTGCAAAAAGTTTCTCAGTTTGGTTTACCTGTAAAGCTTCAGTTGGAAGAGTGGTCAACGGAAAGTATGATGGAATAGCACCGTCTTTATTGCATGGAACATGAAGCAACACAGGATGACGCCACAAAACACAGTTAGTGTCACCATCCACTTCCATTAACTTGTGAATAAGCTGTTCATACTGCGTCCCTGTACTAGGACCGCCACCACTAGCTACAGTCAGATGATACAACCACGAATCTCTTTCCTGCTTTCCAGGACAAAGCAAATAAGTTGGTCCCTGATGGTTTGGAAAAATTCCTAACGTTAAATCCGTCGATTCCGCATCTTTATCTTCCGAATCCGAATCAGACAAGTGGTCCACTTCTTCCACACGCGCATCTCTCATGTTAATCTGGCCAGCAGGTGTGTGCTAAAACGAAACCATTAATTTGAACCCAAAAAATTTTCAACAACTCACCGTATCGGTTGGAGACTTGAAATATAAAAACATTTTTCCTATCAATACGCACCAACACTTTTTAGCGTGCCCGTTTTTAACCTTAGTTAACCATCCCTGAACTGACGGTTTATTTTCTTCCCTACTTAACAATAATTTTGTGGCGTTCCTCCTTTGGACGTTTTGCAACGTTTTTACCCAATCTTCCATAGCTGTGATTGAATCAGCAGTCAGATAGTACGTCTTTTTTCCCGTATCAATTTCAAACGTGTTGGATCCATCCGCTCGTGTTATCTTACAAATTTCATCCAACAAAATTTGACCTTGAGGTTTCCTATTAATATCGCCTTGGTTTTTATAGTACGTCAAAACGCCGTTTTTGAGCACAAACCATCTCTTCCTCCAAGTTTTTAATTTACCACCTTCAAAGGAAAAATTAAAATTGGAAGGAAGAACACATTTTTTGGAATCCCTACCTAATTTAGCTAAAGATCCACTTTTTTCTATACATTCGGTTTTTTTATTTGGACTATCCAAATAAGAGGTTCTTAAAATAGAAGATTCTAAGCTCGTTGTATCACAACTGAGAGCGTCAGGAGGAACGGCGTAATCGTCAGACATACCAGATTCGAAAGACGTATCTGAAACACCTAAGTGTCAAGGTTAATGAAAAATAAAGAAAAAATAAAATAATCGTTTGGGGACAAAATAAAAAAGTAAGAACCTCTAGTTTTGCTTTTGCTAGGGGAACCACTGCTGCTGGATGCGGTTCTCTTTCCAGGACTAGAACCAGTAGTATCACCCGAACTTCTACTATGAGTATTTGTGCCGTCAACTGCCTAAAATAAACCCAGCATTTTTAATTTTTGAAAAAAAAAACAGTTTTAGAAAACCACTTACAGTTGTGTTGTTTCCTTCTCCGTCACTCGAATCGTCAGAAGAATCTCCTGTGAAAGGCATCGATCTAATTTGACTAGCTCTACCCTTAACAGTAGCGTATACAGGCACTGGAATATCTTGATACCCTGCTTGTTCGGGTCCCATATCACTTGGAGTGGTTCCGGTTAGTGTCAACCCATCAGCTGCAACTTGGTATATCCTGTTTTCCCAACTAGGAAACCGATGAAGCGGAGGCGTGGGAGCTCTAGGCCACGGAACTTTCTCCCTGCTGGGTGTGTAAATTTCGGCATAATCGTGCGCCAAATCGGGATCCGAAGCGCTTCCGCTCGTAATCCTCCCTATACTTAAATTATCAACAGCCACACGTAAATCTTCAGATAAAGGATCCATACTTGAATTACTCGTTACAAAATTACTATTTATAAAGCTAGCACTTGGTACAGAAGGTTCGAAAGAATTTGTGGATATGCAAACGGATTGATGTCTTCGATGTTTGTTAGATCTGGTAGAACTTTGTCCAGTCGCAACTTGCCTTCTAGGTTCTGGAGAACAACTTTCAGATCTTCTTCTATCACTTAACGCTATATGATTTTTTAATAATTCCAATTGCCTATTACACTTGATATTTTGTTCTCTTAATACTTGATTTTGTTGCTCTAATTCTCTTAGTTTATTCGTTACCCATTCTTTTATTCTAGCTGCCTTTGCTTCCACCTGTCGAGCGTCTTGCAATCTCAACTTACGTTGTTCTTCTATTTCACCTTCTAAGCGGTTTATCTGAGTATTGGAGTCATTTGATTGTGACCATGCCAGCTTTTGTTCCATTATTCGTACCTGTAACAAAAATTTTGGATTGAATGATTTTGCATACTTATATGAGAAGTTATTATTTCAAGAATTGAAATTCTGGCCGCTTTTCGCACCTCTGATTGGTCGTTCAAAAATAGTGACAAAATCTTCCAATTAATATTTCCGCTTCTGAACTCACAAACTTTTTTAGACCAAAATGTAAATTCACCCCATTCTACGAGCCGGTATTCACTATGTTTTTCCTCGGTAGCTTTCATAAAAATTGCAAGGCCCGGATGTTTTATTTACATTTTCGTTACGATAAGAAGGTGAAAATTGGCGCTCCTAAATTGTAAGGCCTGGGGCAGCTGCCCCTTATCTCCACCCTTCTAGGAAGAACTGACTGCCTAATCTGGTACAAAGCAGCGAAATATAGGGATGGCATATAGATTACAGAATAAAATTCTTCAGGGTACAACCCCCCCCCATACTACTCTAATGTAAAGAGGGATTAATCATACTCGAGTTCTGACCTCTGACTGCTCAGGATTTAGTTCACGTACTTAATATTCATCCAGACCATCCAAACACGCACTTTATCAAGTTTAAAGGGTTTTAACTGATTTAACGGTGTTGGATCCGAGGTGGAAGGTGGTTGTCTTGTCAAAACTGACATTTCCGCGCCTCCGCTTCGCGCCGCTCCGCTCATAGACGTTTTGAAAACACTATACCAATTAAAAATATCCCATAGGGCCGTTTAACTCGGCAAAGTGTGCTATTGGAAAGGAGCTGGATCTCTCTTTTGTTTAATCACACTATTTATTACGTAATGAGTAAATGGCACCTCGCCAATCTTCTTCAGACGCGATGGACTAGTCGATGTATGTTGCTTGGAGCAAATGCAGGCGAGGGATTAAACAAGTTTAATTGTGAAATATGGGGGAGGGTGGAAACAATGCAATTCGTGCGTCAGAATGTATGATTTTAAAATAGGGTAATACAAAGGGAAAAACGTATAGAAATTTAAGAAATAGTAAAAAAGGCCCTAGGGTGGCATTTCAAAAACTTATATCATGCTGAAAAAATCTACTTCATGGAGTCCTGACCAGCAATTAGGATTTTTAATAAATTTCAACTTTCGGTCCTTATAGATGGGGGGGGGGCAATTGCCGTCTGACACAGTGCCAGTTTGACAACCCTGGTGTAAAAATGATCCTCAAAAGTTTAGTTACAGAAAATTTCCAAGTCTCAAATTTGAACTCTTTAGTAGCTATCAAGGGAGTAATTACTAATGACTCCCCATGGATTATAAAAAGTTGAAAAAATAAAACAGGCTACAAACTACTTTACCTAAATGGGTGGGCCCAGAAGCATGAAATTTTGCACACGAGTTCCTTATTAGATGCCGTAGGTGAGCACTAAGAACGGGTTCTATGGAAATCCTGTCCAAAAGGGATTTATCACCTACTATCAATCTAATTAGTGGCGACGCGCATGAATTGATTAACGAGATTCCCACTGTTCTTCCACCCTGTGAGGCCGAACAACCACATCCGACACACATAGGAGGTTAAGGCGGCCAAGCGCCTACTTTTCAATAAAATTGCATATAACCCTTCCTCTAGAGCCGTAACAAGGGTAAAAGCGCCTGTGGCAAGCGGGTTAATTTGCACTACCTCCACCCCCCGTGGCCTGTTTGAACAACAGATTGTTTTAAATATTCATTTTTATATCTAAAACATCGTTAAATCAAAACAAATTTTATCCCTAAAATGTGTAGACTTTTTAAGAATCAATTGTGAATAGCCGTCTTATTCCTTTCTTATAACTGGAGGGTATTCGATAACCCCCAGTCAAGGGGTTTATAACCCCCAAAACTAAGTCAAGAAGTCTGTGATTTTTTGAGGGAGAAAAATTGACACAATATACTTACTTTTATCAAATATTACAATGGAATTATGAGAAAAGACCTTTTCTAGAGGAAATTGGTTTTGATAAATAAAATTTGCAAAGTATGAAGAAATAGATGAGAAACCGGGGGGTCTGGGGGGTATGGAATACCCCCCAGCTGCACGAAAGAAACAATACGACACAAATTTGGTTATTGAAAGAGTTTTGCTACTTATTAGCTGGGGCAATTCCATAAGCCCCCCCCCAGCATAATAAAGTCACTAGATATTTCAAAATTGATAAAGATACAAATTTAATTCTTGAGACTACAATCTTTTGCTTACTTGCGGCTGGGGGTATTCCATATCACCCGGTTGTTTAATTGTTGATTTATAAAGGTTGCCCTTCAGGTCAGGGGAAGATCTTTTCAGAAATATAAACTACAAAATACTTAATTTTATCTAATTTTGAAGTGCTGTTTTCAAACCCCCTTAAATGTGAAGAAATGAGTGTGCAACCGAGGGAGGTATATGGTCAGTGGTCATGCCAGTGGTGTAAATAACGGGGAGAGGGCAGAGAGAAGAATGGCAATGCTTTGGGCCACCCTTAAACTGCATTATATGCGACTAAGGGCGAGGATCACCAAAGTCAGTTAGTTTATCCTCCTGCTAAATAGTTGGATATAATTGTTATCGTGCAAGTGGGACTTTGAATAAATTTGACGTTTAATTTCCAAACGCCATCTGTCATCTGTAGAACTGAAAATTAGCGTAGAATCTCGTGTAAATTAGAAAATAATTTACTTTGAGCTTACTGTTTTAACTGTCTTGTGAATGGTTTTATATTAAATTCGAATTTGAAACAGATGGCAGATGGCGTTTGGAAATTAAACGTCAAATTTATTCAAAGTCCCACTTACACGATAACAATTATATCCAACTATTTAGCAGGAGGATAAACTAACTGACTTTGGTGATCCTCGCCCTAAGTTTTGCTTTTTTATTTTTAAATCGCACACTTCTCAATTGAGGGGCCCGTCATAGCTCTTTCACCGGGGTCCAACATTTGAAGTTACGCCACTGCCGCATTCAACCGACCGCGTTCCAATGTCCGGCTCCGCTAATTTTTAATGCTAATGGGGGGAGGGGTTATATCTCGTCAGTCATCACTGTAGTGCGTCGTGTATAAAATGTGAAGAAATGGGGGAGGGAGGTAAGGGGTACCCTCCAGGTCTGAGGAAAATAGTCCTTTTGCAAAATATTTTACTGTGTGCGCAGATATCCTCCAAATTTGGAGGCCCCCTTATATAGGGGTTCTAAGCAAGTGCATTTTGTGTTTATAGGGTTAGCTGGTAAGCAGTGGCTTTCGAGGGGAAATTAAGAGACAGACACTTTTATGAATTAAAAAAGTAGCTACTAGTTTTTTTAATAGTTTACAATTATTGTTCGTAAGTTAATTTCTCAATCTAGAAGTTTTATAGGAGAGACGTTTACGAGCAGTTTAGTGGAGTGCACTAGGAGGTGAGGTTCGGGTAGCAAGGTCATAGGTTCGATTTTTGGTTGCTCTCAAATTATTTGTGCAGTGGTTCGGACTGCGGAATTATCTCGAATGTAAAATGGTTTATCCGTAAATTTAGTTAAATATTGGTATCCCCTCATTTTATAGTCTCATAATACCGAGGGTCTATCATGGGTGGTGAGGGGTCTACTGCTATGACTACCGATTAATAATGATATTATAAAATAAATTCCTTAATCAAAAAGCTGATTTTACCAGCATGATTTCAATAGGAGACGAGGATTGAACCTTCACAATTCTAAATTTAAAGAAGAAAACACTTAAAAAATTGAGAATTAAATAAAAAAGACGCATGTAAATATTTACGTCTGCCACGATGATGGATTCTAAAATTGTACTTAAATTCGAAATCAAAAATAGAAACTCTGTGTACTCTAAGTTTTAAACAAGAGAGAAGTGGTCTGAGAACGAACAACCTTCACCAGAAGGCAATTCTAAATTTGTGAATACCAAATTAAAAAAGAAAAGAAAACAAACAAACAAAAAACTTTTGCAATAATAACAATAATTTTTGCGAAAATAAACCAAAAACTCACCCTTACACGAAAGACAAGTTAATTTTCTTTGTGAAAATTATAACGTTTCTTCCAAAGCAAATACAATTATTAACCTTGTTCACAAATTTAGTCACGCAGTTTTATTCATTCATGTAAATCGTTAATGCTAATGTAAAAAAATTATAGGGGGGCGCGATATTACTTCATAACTTGAATTTTTAAAACTCACCTGAAGAAAACCGCGCCATGTTTGTTGCGTGTTAAACAAATTGATCGGTTATAGATAGCGAAAGTCTTAAGTTAATTACTATCGATGATGAGAACGAGAGCTGATGTGAGCGACTACTAAAAGTAACTGCAGTTATAAATCGGCGCCGGATCGTCCCGACGCTATCGTCAGTAAACTTCCCCAGCGAACTACAGTAACCCCTCTCGCTAACCAACTGGCACACGGCCAAACACCCCGAAACACAAAGACAGTACATACATTTTACAGAAACACAAATTGTCACGTAATATCTACGCACGAGGGTAAAGCACTCGAATGTGGAGTAGAAACCACAATTGAAAATAGTAGCGTCGACGTCACTTTTTAGGGTAGGTCGGATTTGTTCTTTTGTAGACCTTCGTAATTAAACGACCGACATGTGCCAGTCGTATCGCATTTCATTATTTTAAGTTCCCTTTCATCAAGCCTAATCCTGAGAGTTATATTTTAGTACTCCAAAAATTCCCTTCCGAAAGAGCAAAAAAATGTACTTTCTCGTCAGGAAATTCTATATTAATCTTCATCGCAGACAATCCAATAAACAGCTCGAACAGTCATTAATTAACCCACCCCATGATAAAACCAATACATCGTCATCACCGTGTGATATTTGACACGACGTCGACTTACACAGGACGCAGGACGTCGGCTTCGTAAACAGCGTCAAATTTCACTCGACTCGGATTTTTTTTTTGATCAATTATCATCATAAAACACTTCCGAACTTTTAGTACCACGAAAGTTTAAAAGATACAACACGCAATGATAAATGATTTCCAGAAAAGTTTCCAACTTATCTCAGTCTTGGTGGCAACGAAAGAAAGAAACTGTGAAAGCCTTCAAGATTATCCTAAACAAGGCAACTAATGAATAAAGTTAGATTTACTTTAACAAAGTTGGAGAGAGAAAAAAGGGAAATGGGAAATTTTTCAATTTTATCCAACAAACAAACGATATCCAATTAATTAAGATGAAAGGAATCGAAGTTTAATTATTCCTGCTTGGGTTCTTTTTTCAATTTCCTTGATCGAATTTCGGATAGGTAATAATTAATCCCTATCATTTCAACATCCGTTGATTCCAGTAATTAGAATTCCTGTTGAAACTCAAATTTACTTTGTTCGATTGGGTTTAATTAAAAGCCACGCTCTTTCCTTTTTGCTAAAAATGTATTCGCGTTTTCATTTTACTGTGTCGAAGTATCATTTCCCATGTGACATGTTTGCTTAAATAAGTTCGAAAGTTTTCCTGATCAAAATTTTAATTTTTTGAGTTCGGAAAATTAGTTCTATAGTAGGAAAATTAAAGTGGACGGTTTGATTATATTTGAATTCCTTTGATATTCGGTGAATGATAGCACAAGAATCCTGATTGAATTGCAACGTGCATAACATCAAAGGATGTACTAGTGATGGACAGACGCAACAAAATCTAAAATCTAAATGGTAATCCAATTTAGAAAAACTTGGATTGTATTTGATTTTCATAATACAAACTGTTTGCTTTGTTTACCTTGAACTTGAAATTTTTAATTAAAAACAAAAACGTTGTTTCATTTGTAGACTTTTCCCTTCACTTGTATTTATTTTGTTGCACCCCAAAAGTGGTTCAAACAGATAAAAATTCTGGTTTCAAATTTTTAATTGCTTTTTTTTGTAGTAGCAGTACTTGGAAATCTAAACACTCACGAGGAACCCCAGGAAATGCTCCATTTTTAATTGTTTAAGCTGACCACTAACAAAAAACAGAAAGGAATAAATTAATGTAGAAGGATAAATATTTTATGTAAAGGTCAAAATAGTTTTTGATGAATCAGAAAATTGCAAAACAAATTATTGATCTTGTAACTTCCTGCACAAGTGTAAAAGGCCACCTGATGTTTCTCTAGCAACCAAGTTGCAGATAGCAGAATAGAAAAGCCATTGTACGAGTACAACTTCATCGGTTCCCAAGCATGATCCTAAATCGTCACCCTCGCAGTTCTAATCCTCCCACAAAATTGGCCAGATTTTAGGCAAAAAGTTTATACCTATATAAACAGGGGTTTGTTAGATGAAGCAAGTTTGTTGCACTTTGAACCACTACTAGGAAATCGATAACTCAGACGTGGTTAACAAATTTTTATTATCCTAAATTTTGTGAATACTAAATTATTCAAGTTAAAGAGTTCCTTATACTTTTTCTATGTTATTTTCGTCAAGTTAGAAAAGATGGAAACGTTAACTTTTTATCAACTTTAATTCTGCTCCTTTGACTGCAAAAATAAACCTAGAAACTGCTAGAAAAATCACTGTGCGATATAAAAAGTTGTATTGCCAAGTTGCTAAATTTATTTTATTTATGTGGTTTTACCTAAAACAACGATCTTGGCACATTGGAAATACTGAAAACTCCCCCCTTCTAGTAATTAGTTAAAAATGTAGTTAATTCTTATATCCTGCATAAAGAAATAATCTTAATTGCCCTAATTAAAAGACTTTATTTAAAAAAAGTGTCCCCATATCAACATAGCCCTTCTACTTGCGAAATTCTTCGGAGTACTTGGTACTTGCATGGGTGATGAAAAATATAAATTTATCTGCGAATCTAACCTAAATTGATCCTAAATGATCTAAAATGAAGCCTAAATTACACATTAACTACGATTTAAATATTATTTAACATCTTTTCCTTACATTTATTTTGCACCCCCCTAGATGCTCGAATTCTAAACCACAATTGGCACTCTTAACGATTCAAAGTTAATAAATTACTTCACAGTGTATAATGTCACCGTGGAAGTGAAGTTGCCGTTAATCGTTTATGGTGACGTTTATGGCGGTTCATGTTTACCAGGCCCGTAGCCAGGGGGGGGCACTTTAGGCACCCCCCCGAAATGTTGAAAAGACAAAGAAAATGGAAGGGGAACAACCGAAAATTTTACATTTTACAAAAGGTTTTTACAAGTGCCCCCCCCTCAAATGAAATCCTGGCTACGGGCCTGATGTTTACCATAAAAGCATCAATTTGCAACAGGTAGTAATTTCAACTGATTCATTGTGCTTTTTGTTACCAATGATATTTCCCGGTATTTGTTTAGGGATTACTTTTGACCAAACTTTCAAGTTTTACAATGCAAATCATCATCGGGGTGAATTTATTACAATCGTTGAATCTTTTCTGGTGGTACTGTGACGAGATTGTCGTTCAAGTCAAAAGTCTTGTGGGTTGATAGCGAAGCAGTGACACACGGCCTTCTTACACCGGTTACCATGTGGTCACCCATCCAAGTGCAATTCTCTAGGAGCTTTGCTCAACTCCCACGATGTGATGAGAACATAGAGAACATTTTTTGGATTGGTAAAGCTGAAGAAACCAATCCTGGTTGCATTGAGCGTTCCAAGCGGATCTTCTAGATTCTGATTATGACATTGAGGGTCATGGGTAATTAACTTTAGATTGATGCTTAGTATGTAATCAATTTTTTATTTATAGCTACTATATTCCGCATTACAACAATTTAAAGCTACACGCAGTAGTATGGTCAATAATTTAGTCCAAGAATGGCGTTAAGGATACCTTTAAACTTGAAACTATATTAAAACAAATGTAGGGAATACGAAGGTAATCTTGAGCACAAATTAAAAAATTTCTGCAGTAGAAGATGATGCTGAATTGTCCAAAAAGCAATTATAAAACAAAAAATTTGCGGGTAATTGCAAATAGGGCCAAAATTTTGCCAAAAACTGAAAAATTACATGGACTGACATTCAACGACATTGTAGTGGCTGTAGCTAAAAAGTTAGCCCAGCCCACCCCCAGTTTACCACATCCTCGCGGAACTAATTAATCGGAATCTTTGAGACAGTCCATCAATTAAAAATATCTCTGAAGGTCTTCCACCGCGCCAACCTGGAACTTAGAAGATGTGGATTCCTGAGACAGTCCAAATCATTAAAAATATACCTTAGTTTATAAATATTAGCTTGATTTAACGCACGGAACTAATTAACCGGGATTTCTGAGACAGTCCACTCATTAAAAATATCTCTGAAGGTCTACCACCGCCCCAATTGGGAACTTAGAAGATGTGGATTCCTGAGACAGCCCAAATCATTAAAAATATATACCCTAGTTTATAAATATTAGCTTGATTTAACGCACGGAACTAATTAACCGGGATCTCTGAGACAGTCCATCCATTAAGAATACCTCTGAAGGCCTACCACCGCTCCAACCGGGAATTTAAAAGATGTGGATTTCTGAGACAGTCCAACTCATTAAAAATATAGTTCAGGGCTAAACAACAACCTAAATGTGGATATTAGAATAACCGCCATCTTTGAAACAGTCCACTCATTAAAAAAACATTTTTAATAATATATTTTCACAAGTTATCATTATTTTCGCGGGTAAAAAAACTGGCAACCTTGATTACTCCTAATGCTGAGATACCTGGTTATCTTTGCAAAATATAATAATAAAAACTATTAATTTACTAATATTTAAGGCCGTGTTCTGGTTTAAGCATAAATTATGGGCGATTTTTCCAGCTCAATAAAATAAAACAAAAAATACTTTTACCATTCAGATTTTTACAACATATTTGCTGATATTTTGAGAATATACAGAAAAAATTTTGAAAAAAAAATAATGAAAATTAAGCAAGCTATAAGCTGGTCGACGAGAGGCGGTCGGAGCATAGCGGTCACGCGAGTTGACTATGAACGCTAATCACCCGGTTCGAATCCGAGTGAAGTAAGAACTTTATTTCTGACCGTCTCTCCCCTCGGAAGGCAATGGCAAACCACCGGGGTGTAATCTGCCATGAACGCCTTTAACAAGCTTTGTTTTAACAAGCATTGTTAAAGGTCACGACGCTTCTGTTAAGAAGCAATACGACGGAGAAGAATAAGCTGGTCAAGTTGGGGGTAACAAAAATAGAGGGTGTGCTGGTTGACACGATTGCAACCTTTCTGGTAATCGGAGACAAGATTTCAAAAAAGATTCTTAATTAGTAAGAATGTCGTTATCGTCCCTAGCAAAGAGAAAACGGCAAAAATTTTTTCGCAAAATGGCGGCTGTCTGAAGAAAAAAATTCATTTTTGCCTGTTTTTTTCACAATTCTTAATTTTTTAAAATAGTAAACCAAATAATTTTTATACAAAAGTGGTAGGGACGATAGACAGTTATATAGTGAATGTTGGTACAAAATTTGAAGCAAATCGGTTACATAGAACTTGATATATCATGTCAACCAGGTTGAAAAATGTTGTTTTGAGGAAAACGCGTTTAAAGTTTTAAGCAAAAGTTTCAACCCGTAAAACAAATAATTTTGATACAAAAGTGGTAGGGGCGATAGACAGTTATATAGTGAAAGTTGGTACAAAATTTGAAGCAAATCGGTTAAACAGAACTTGAGATATCATGTCAACCATGTTGAAAAATGTAGTTGTGAGAAATATTCTATTAAAGTTTTGAGCAAAAGTTTCAACCAGTAAAACAAATAATTTTGATACAAAAGTGGTAGGGACGATAGACAGTGATATATTGAAGGTTTGTACAAAATTTGAAGTAAATCGGTCACATGGAACTTGAGATATTATGTCAACCATGTTGAAAAATGTTAAAATGTCATAAAATACATAATTACTACGACCTTCGGTAAGTTACTCACTGCTAGGTTCAGTTGCTGCGTCACTAAAGTAGCTAAAATGTGGTAAACTATTGGAATTTTAAAATTTTCTCTTGAGAATATATTCTTAAAGATCTAAATTTTAAGAATATGCAAAAAAACAAAACCTTGATTTTTTTTTCATTCCAAACCAGAACACGGCCTTAAAAGAAGAAAATTTGATGTTCATAAAATTATTTCTTCAAAGCAGCTTTCCTCAATAGAACAAATATGAGCGCTAATTTCTACAAACCGAACGCAAAATTTGCAATCTTTGAGCGTCAATATTTCAAAGCACTTGAAGCGTCAGACCGAAAAGTTCTGTAGAATGTACAAACTTTCATAGATTATTTTTGTACAAAAAAATTGTACCTATATCCGGTTTATACCGCAATACGCAGCATCCCGGTTTTCAAACGCCAAATTGGCTTTTGGATTTTGTTTGCAGTTTACATTTTTTACCTACGACGAGGAGCAAGCCCGACGTAGAACCCCCAACCTGGAGGACCAGAGAAGCGGCCAGAATAAAGTTCTTACTTCACCCGGATTCGAACCTGGTATTTAGCGTTCATAGTCAACTCGCGTGACCACTATGCTCCGACCGCCTGTACAAAAAAATTCCTGTAAATAATAGAAATTAATTTTCTCTGTATAGCGAGCCCCTTTGGGCAATCGCACCACCTGTTGCTACGTCACTGAGTCAGTAGACGTACATAATTTCAGAACGACATTGTCGAGTGCCGATAGTTTGCTTGGACAAATAGCTTTTTGGTCCAATATCACTATTTTATTTCATGCCCAATCGTTTGAAACAAGAGTCCGGCTGTCGTGTACTCGTGTAATGTCTAGAGCTCTTGTATAACTCCTGGAAGTCGAGCAAAAGTCTTTTGTGAGCAAGATACTATGAAATTTTTGGTGAGCAAGTCATCTTCAGCATTCGACTTCATTCGTTTGGCGACGTTTTTGGTTGTTTTACCATAACCTCGAGTTAAAGAGTAGGGTTGTTATTTGGGATGACAAGTGGCAGGGCCGTATATACGCGAGTGGTTTTGGGGGTTCAAACCCCCCCATGGGAGTGCGAGTTATTAAAAAAAAAGAGTCTAAAAATTTCGCGCTAAAACCCCTCTCATGGCATAGAAAAAACTTTTTTTTTCTGAGACCCCTTCCCTAGACCAATGTCTAGCTACGGCCCTGACAAGTGGGGAGTTTCTTTAGATCTGTAGCAGTGATTGTGTTCGCGGAAGTCGAATGAAGTGTAACCGTTGTAGAATTAACAAGAGCTTCAGATTTCACCATTTGAAGCCTCACGTTGGATAGTGATTGGAAGCGAGCACCTGTCACCATGTTAAGTTGTAAGCTTATACGAGAGCTCCTGAGCAATTTTATCTTTTCCAATTCTTGTGAACCGCCGTGTTAGTGGTTATTGTGTTTTATATTTGCGTACTTGTGAGTTTGAAGTGGGTGCAATTTTGATGTAACACTGTAACCAATTTGTTACTGTGCATTGTTTAGCAGTTATTGGAATTGTGAAAGCACCTTTCAAATTCTTGTTTCAATTGAAGCATTCTTATCACAATTTGCGTTTTTCTGAGTTCCCCCAAGCTACCATTTTTTTCAGAATCAACGATCTGGCCTCCGTACTAATCGAGAGCTGGCCTATTAACATCGTGGCTAAGCAAACTGGAGAGGTCATCTCTGGATTGTGACGGACTCTGGTCTCTGGTTAGATCAACCTTCTCACTAGGGGTTGCTGTTCAGGAGGTAGTTTTCGTTTCAAATTGTCTTTTCGAAAAGTCTAGTAAAATTAATATCTTCTGACAAGTTTTGAACAATGTATTAATTTGTATTTGAGCGATGAACTGTGAAAATTGTTACAAGGAACGCTTAATTGGCAAATTGTTTGTTCATAATATGAAATTTGACTGTAAAACTCTAAAAAAAAAATTACCAAGTGCAGATCTAGACCATGCTTCTACAGGGGAGGGGGGGTGTTAATTAATTCATCACATTGGCATATTGCGACATTTATTAGATGAAAATTATAAAAAAAAGTTGTTACCAGACAAAAATTTAACATTTTTCAAGGTTTAACAGCCATAAATATTTATTCATAAGACTTTAGAGCTTTTGGATTCGAAATTTTAACAAAAATTGAAATCTAAAAGATATTTTGATTTTGTCAAGCACTAACAGTTCCATGAAATCTCCTGATGAGCTATACTGTCCCCCAACTGGAATGGGGGGGGGGGAGATTAGGTAATTTTGTCTCCCGGTTTCAGTTCATTTCCAGACCAACTTCGTTTGGTCTGATTTTAAAATTAATCAATAAAAACCTGATTCGGCCGTTTATTTTGAAATTTGTCTGTGATAGGGCGGGGTGGGTGAGAGTTGAGATCAACCTGCTATCCAGGCTTCATTAACCTGTTAACTTTCACTATCAACAAATTTTTTTTCCATTTTGAAGTCTTTTTAGTTGTGAATTTTTCTTTTCAATTTATTTTATATTTTCCAAAATATATTTCGCTTTTTAGTTCATACAAAGAAAATTACCTCGACATTTTTTTAACTTTTTCACAACAATTCTGCAATTTTTCTTTTCTCTCTCATTGTAATTGTTTGTCATGGCATATTTGTCTCTAACATGCGTCCTCCATCTGTTAACTTTCATTTTTTTTGTTTTCCTCCCCAACTCCATTAATCCAAATTATTCTTGCAAGTTGCTTATTTTTTTCTCACTTCCTGTAATTTGTTTTTATCATTTTTGATGTTTCTTCTTCCATCGGTCTCCATTTTATCGTAGTTTTTGTTCGGATTATTTAGGAATATTTTCATCCCATTTTCGTATAAAAAAATATCAGAGGATTTTATTACAGCTTAATCGGTTTCACTTTAGCACCAATTGTTATCAATAGGTACACGAAATTTCGTTTGAAAAGTAATAAGAACAAATTCATCACGTAAATAATAAACGGAGCAACTAAAATTCGTGTACCCTATTTTTATAGGACACGCAACTAAAATATTGAATAACCCACAAAAATTGATTATTGGAAAAGAACTTTAGTGAAAAACGTTTACCGCTTACTAAGAACTACCGAATAATAATGGATTTTCTATTGAGGCTACTTTGTCACTTTGACGAATGATTTTAAAAAAATAAATAACAATAAATACGGCAGCCCTTGTCTGCAAAAATAATAGGGGAAGGATCAAAGAGGAAACGATGCAGCTGCTGCCAAGTTCAAGATAAATCCGAACAAAAATTTTAATATAAAAATCAAAATAAGACATTCAAAAAAAGTTACGTACGGTACGGGTAGTTTGTATTATTTAGGGGAAATTAAAAGGGTGCTGCAAATGTTGTATCCCCATGTGGTCTAAAATTAAATGAGTCATCAGCATGCACACTTACATACATTACATTACTCACACGATGTAATTATCCAAAAATTGTGCCGGTTAAAAGTTTGACGAACCTATTTTTTCGTGATAAATTGGGTGATTCAAAAATTATGGGGTCGTAAAACGCGAAACGGAAAGCTTCTTCAACACAAATTCGATAATAATAAAAAAATTTGAACAAAAACTCGTTAATAATTTAATCAAGCTTCCAGAAGGAAAATTTCCAACAGAAACTCGAATTAATTGTTGAAAATGGAAAAACACAGTATTAACACAAGAGTCGGTGTTCAAAACAACATGGGGATTTCATGTACAAAACAACAAACACGCTTACATTAAATTTTAAAACTGGGAAAGCCAATTAACTTACATTTTCATAGAAAATATCCAAAGAAGCAAACTATAAAACCGGCGCACAAACAAAAGAATCAAAATAAAAGTCGAAATAAAAACGTTTTCCGATTTCTAGTTTTTCTGTCAGCTGCAAGACGCCATATCCATGGGCACCAGCGTCGCGACGAAAAATAATCAATAAAGGACGATAGCGAAAGTGAGACGCGTTGCTCAGCAACCGTTCTGAACCCCATCTCATGCAACAATTCATACATTGATTACATGCATCTCTTTTTAATCTGGTGCACCACTTGTAAACCCATTCGCATCATGGAACACACGAATAAACAAATTAAAAAACAACAATAACTATTTATTACCTTATCTTCGGCCTCCTCTGCTCGACTCTCCGCTTCCAGAACCCTCTGTTCTAATTCGGAGAGCTGAAAATAAAACACATCATTAGAAAATGCAATAAAATTTGCAATAAATATTTAATCGTAAAAAGAATTTTAAAATAATTTTGCCACCATACATGCGGCGCCATCTGGCGAAGGAAAGTCCGAAGCCACCCCGTTGCTAGGAAGTAAACTACCCCTAAAATTTTCAGGTGTGATGTGTGTTGCCTACCCTGCAGGTTCCGAAGCAATGTTGTAGGAAAATGATTTAATTAAAATTCAATGCCGCAATGAACAAATTTTGTCATAAAAATTGAATTATGTAGATAATTCTATAAAATTTCCATTATCACGAAAATGTGTCTGCTCATTTTATATTAATACAACTCGAATCAACAATTTTATTAAAGTGTCATTAAATTTGCATTAGCTCAGCTCATTCGATTATCTTTAAAATTTTCATTTTCAGTTTAATTTTCTTTTTTTTTTAATGTGCGCTTTTAAATGTTTGTGTACCATTTTCTGATTTATGAGCTCGAATAAACTAATTATTTATCAATAAATTGCAGAAGTACACATAAAAGGTGTGGTTATATCAGGCTTTAATTTGAATTAAAAAGCAATTTTGATTAAAACGTTTTTAATTAATTTCTTATCATAGAAGTTGGTAGAATTTGTGCTCGTACGAGGTGAAATATTGCAATATATTATGGAAAAACCTAATTGTTCTTTTTATAAGATTACCAGATCTTTCATTCGATTATCGAAAAAGGATCGATTCTTTGTGGTATCAAACACTTGTGAATTTAGGCAGCCACATTGTCCGATTGTTAGTTTATTTTGCACCACCCGGTATGACATGGTTTGAGATTAACTGTCGACTGGAAAGGCGGCCACACAACCTTTTTAACATAGTCTATGAATTATATAACTAAAAGAGCCTTCGTTCATCAAAAATTAAAATTTTAAAGAAATAGGTATTAGAGCGAGGGGTCTGAATAGTACGAAATACTGCGACTTTTAGACGACTTTACATTCTTAAAAAGTTAAAATTTTATTTCAAGACTTTTAAAATTCATTCTATTTTTTAAAAAGGTTTTGAAGACCTCTCTCTCTCTTTTCTTAGCCAAACATAACATTAACCTTGTTGCGCCTATGCTAACGGCTATTCCATACCCCCTCAGCCCCCCCCCGGTTCCTGACCAACTTTTTTGAGAAAAATAACCTACATTTACGTAATGAACATTATGGTCATATTTGGAAAAACATCTAAAAAATATGATGAAATTAATTACATGTAGTAGGTAATTTTCCTTAAACAAAAAATATTTACCTTTTGGTGCTGTAATTTGGGGAAATATAAAAAAAATTGTTCGGAACCGGGGGGTCTGGGGAGTATGGAAAGAGGACGTAAGCAATAAAACGACTTTTAATCAAATTTGCATCTCTATCAATTTTGAAAAGTCATCTTGTTACTTCCTTACAGTTGGGGGTATTCTATACCCCCAGGCTCCCCGGTTCCTAGATTTTCTCTTTGGATCAAATAACCGACATTTACTTAATTACATTGCATTTCTTAAAATGCTTTTTGTTTTATTTTCTATGGTGGGCTAACTCTCCTTAGTACGCCCCTGATTATCTATAGGCAATATCCTCGACCATAGAATAAAAGATCCTCGACTGAGACGTATGATTATGGCTTTCAAGTATGGTAGGTAAGTAAAATAGATTTTCTCGAAATGTGGATGAAAGTAAGTAGGCGGTAAGGGTAAAAAGCGCCTGTGCAAGCCGGAAACGGACAATTCGACAACGGAAATCCACCGGTCGAGATTAGGTTAGTGTTAGGAAACGATTCTTTTAATATTCCCAACAAATTTTCTCCTGGACCTTCTGGTCTGCGTTTTGCGGAAGACTCTCGCGGAAGTTCTCGTCCCTAATTAATAGAAGCAAATATCGTTGCCATGGTTACCGATGATTCTCTTCAAACTTGACACATGGAACTTTTGTAGGGCCAAGTGGGTTTGGGGATCTGGAGTTATTGTAGAGAGTAAGAAACATTCACACGCACTTAGGCCTCTAATTTGGGCCCATTGTACTTTTTCCGGTTTTCAGCTTCACCCCGATCCTGTCACTCCCCAAGCCACTTCAGCCAGGCTTGGAGGTATAAAATATTTCGTTTGGTATGTAAAGCAACAAGAAGACAATTCAAGAATCAAACTTGCTTGGGTATCAATTTTAATAAGTCGGCTTTTTGCTTACGTATACCTGGGGGGTATTCCATACCCCCCAGACCCCTCGGTTTCACAACCATTTCAGGGGAATAAATTTGTTTTGGTTTAGCAATGCTATAATTGATTAATTATTTAAAAAAATCGTTTACTTGAACGAAGCTGGGTGTAGTGCAAATTAAACTGCTTGCCACGGGTACGTTTTGTTTAAATATTAATTTATACAATTAAAAACATTGTTAAACTAAAATAAATTTATTCCCCTGAAATGGACGTGAAACCGGGGGGTCTGGGGGGTATGGAATACCCCCAGGTATACATAAGCAACAAGCCGACTTATTAATATTGATAACCAAGCAAGTTTGATTCTTGAATTGTCTTATTGTTGTTTACATACCAAACGGAATATTTTATACTCCCACGCACAGCTGGAGTGGCTTGGGGAGTGACAGGATCGATGTGAAGCTGAAAACCGGAGGTAGTACAATGGACCCGAATTAGGGCCGGATGTATTGCAAATTAAACCGCTTGCCATGGGTACGTTTAATTTAAATATTAGTTATACAATTAAAAACAATGTTCAGTTAAAATAAATTTATTCCTTTGAAATGGATGTGGAACCGGGGGGTCTGGGGGGTATGGAATACCCCCCAGAACAAGGGAGTAACAATATAACTTTTCAAAATTGATAACAGCGAAAATTTAATTCATAAAAAAACATATTTTGCTTAGAACGGCTGGGGGGTATTCTATCCCCCCCCCCATTTTTCAATTGTTTACTTATAATTTTATAAAGGTACCGTTCAAGTCAGCGAAAGATTTTTTTAGGAACATAAAATACCAATGCAAATTATATTATATGAGCTCATTATCATTGATAATACTTAATTTAATCTAATTTTGAAGTGTTTGTTCAATTTTCTAGGGTGGATAAGCCCACTAAACCCCCTAAAATGTGAAGAAATGAGTGTGTAACCTAGAATCTGGGAGGTATGGACAGTGGCGTAAATAACCGTGGGGGGGGGCAGAGGGAGGAATGTAGCTTACATACCGAACGATACCAACCAATAAATACAAATTCATATTGTTAAATCAAAATAAATTTAATCCCCTGAAATGGGATACCCCCCAGAACAATAAAGTAACGATATAACTTTTCAAAATTAATAAAGAGGCAAATTTAATTCTTGAGAAAACATATTTTACTTATTACAGCTGGGGGGTATTCTATAGCACCCGGTTTTTCAATTGTTTACTTATAATATAATATTATAAAGGTAGGTACGCTCCAAGTCAGGAAAAGAATTTTTTATTACCATAAACTACATAATACCAATGCAATGATACATGAGCTTATAATAATATATCATATTATTATGGGGGCAGAGGGAGGAATGGTCCCGGGCCCAATACTTTGGACCCCCTTAAACTGCATTATCTTGCGACTAAATTTTGTTTTTAAATCGCACACCTCTCAATCGAGGTTCAAGCTCTTGCTTCTGGGCCTAAAATTTGAAGTTACACCATTGCTTAGCTACGGTTTTATAATAACAAGGATAAGTATTGCGATTTAGTTATTTAGCACATTAGTTATGTTGATTCGTCATTATCTCAAGTTTCCAATGATACAGATCAAGTCCTCACAAATTATAGTGGACGATGAAAAATGTACATTTTACTTTGACGATATTATCAATCAAGAAGTTTGTTTATAGCTGACGCATGCAGTCATAAGTATTGGCCAAAGTGTATGCTGGAATGGATGAATGCCTGCGTATACAGCTTACCGGTTTACGAGCTTTTATTTTTGCATTGAAATATCTATCCGGTTGCCAGCCTTGCTTGCCTTTAGTTCCATTAATTAACATTAGAGGGAGATGAGCTGGTAAGTCGGCACCAGAAGAGATCTGGGTAACTCTGAAGAGACATAAAAAGACCGAAATTGATGGTTTATCCAGCCCTGTTTTGAGCCCTTGCGGGCAAAAACCGGTAAGCCCAAGCCTCACGCTCCCTTTCCGAGGAATGAAACCCTCAATAAACAACAATCGCAGTGCTTTATCCACCGATCTGTTATATAATAATAAAGAAAACATATTTTCAATATCAAAAAATGGTCGACGGTTACATTTTGAAAAATATTCACTAATTTTCGTGTTTAGATGTTAATGTTCTTTATTTAATAATTACGATACTTTACTACAATTGGGGGACTTTCAAGTGTTCCAATTATTTTGCACCCCCAGGCTAAACCTAGATTTGCCTGTCCACAGATTTGATTTTTCTGTCACGATTCGGCCCTTAGTATACATAATCGATAATGTTTAAATAATTATTGTTAAACAAAATTCTGTCCCTCCTCCTCTCCCTAGCACCGTCACATCAGCCCACTTGGTAAAATTGTGACCAAATTGAAAAAATAGTAATGTTGTGATGGGTATAATTTTATGGTGATTATTATTCAACAAGCGAACGAACAAATGAACAAACAAATGCTTAAACTAATGAGCAAACGAACAAAGGTAAAATAGAGGCTAAAAATGGACCTGTTAACCGGCATTACGCCTTTTATACCTTAAACAGTTTGTAATAAATTTCGTGATAAAATTAGATAATTTTTAGCTAAACAAGCAGGAGATTTAGAGCTTTTTAATGGAATCATTAATCAAATTATGCTGTGGTAGAATAGAAGCAACCTTTATGAAATCGCATTTTTGCCACACCCTGTAGCAAAATTCTGAAGTAAAAGTTTCGTACCAGGATATATTCTTTCTGAAACTCTAGCTGATAATGTATAATACATGGGTAACGTTATTTTTTAGTCAAACACAAGCATCATTACATATTTCTTTCATGCCGCGAGGCACTAAACACAATTTTATTATTCCACATGAGCATGGGCGTATATGCATTGTAAACAACGTCGTGAATCGAAAAAGTAAAATCGATTCCTTCCCATATCAGAAAGAATCGTGCTTAGTTGTATTATATTATGTTTATTTCAGTAAAATTGCCTGAAAGGAGAAAAACATTTTGTTGCTCAGGAGGAAAGCTCCACCACCGACGAAGGTACGATAACAAAACTGGGATTCCAAATGGACCTCCTTCCTCGTGATTATCCATTAGGCTAACTTAAAAACTGTCCGTAATTAGGAAAATTACCTTTTTTATACCGAAATAAAATTTTGCTCATCACCTCGTAAAATCAAAATAAAGTTTACTCCCGAAATTTCATTACGTTAAGTACCCTACCTTTTATATGACTGAAATTGAAATTAGGTTAATCACCGTGAACACCGAACAGAAATTGATGTGTAATTAGGGTGTTTACTTAATGCACGTCATTAAATTTGGTCGACATGAGAAACATTTTAGTTGTTATTAATAAATAATAAATTACTTGTTTTTGCTCCACCGATGAGCTCCAATAAAGTGAAACATCATCTAATCTCGTCTTCCAATTTCAGTTGCGAATAGTTGTTAACAACTAACCATGTTTGTTTTATCCCTTTGTGTACAGATTAATTTAGGAAACATGAACCGAAATAATTTACGGTTTGAAAGGTCACTGCGACAGTTAACGCACTCTTCAAAGGTATAATTTATGTTTTGCTTTTGGTTGCAAGATGGGAATTGTGCTTTGTTCACAACTCTTTTCAAATTTCCACGAGAAAATGGAAACAATTTTACTATTACACTAATTTTTTGAGATAGGTAGATCTCCTTTATCCTCTTCATCGGAATATGTCATTGGACCATCAGGAAGAAAATAAAAATATTAAAGTTAAAATTTTGCAGCATAAAACGATTTCCTTTTTAATTAAATTTTTTTATGTATTTTCGTTCCAAACCCTACAGCTTCATGAAGTAAATAAATAATTTTATTATCAGCTTTCCACTTCATTTAGCAACGGCGATGGTCACCAAGCGTTTTTACTCGCGGAAAATTATTTGAAAAACATAATTCAGGAAAGTCGTTTTAGAAAGCTTGATTATTGTTTTTTATACTTTTGCACAAACATTTTCATCGTTTTTATCGCATATTTTATGGAAATTGGTATTTAACGTGCCACTTAAGCGTGTTCGAGGGCGTTAATGTATTCTATTTAATGGTTTTGCTTTATTATTAACAGTTTGCTTTCGTTATCTTAAAAAAAAGAGTCAATTTTAATTAAATATTTAAAAGCGTTGATTGCTATAATTTTCTGATTTGAATTTTCTTTTTTTGCGTTATTTTTTACGATACAATTTCATTTTCTAATGCGGTTTTTTGAAACTCCCGCTAAATATTACATGATGACAGTATTAACATAATTAAAAGTTACCAGCAAATGACAGTTTTCTAACTGAATTAATAATTACTGGATTAATTAAATTAATAATTTTCCTTTAAGTATCTCGGTAGCCTGGTTCCCTAGATTTTCCAGAACAGCAGTAAGTTTCCAATCCGCCCCTGTTATTCAGTGATTTTATCTCCACCCACAAGTGAAAATTTAAATTTTACATCATCTGGCGTCTTACAAATTAATTTGAAAGTGGAATTTACAAGTGTAAATCTTAAAGCCAACCAATTATAGCCCTTAGGTACCGTTTTCCATTTTACTTTATTTCCAACCACTCTCCTCTAAGCTAACCTCTTTTTATTGTTGTGAAATCAACAATAATAAACTTGCATTTCTGGAAAATAATATAAAAATTACAAAATAATAGCAGCACAGCTACTTCCTGTTGTATTTTGGGTTAACCTTATCAAATATGTATTATCCAGTTATAGCCACTATAGAGGCTGACCAAAAGGAAAACATTCCCTGCATACCACCACCCCACCAATCATAATACATCTATGCTTCAAAGCAACCTGATTGTAGTATAATATACGATATCCTATCTATTTGAATATATAAGATTGATGGAAAACCGGAAATTTCAACAAATTGTTTTCTGACAAAAAAATGCATCTTTTAATATTTCTTTTAAACATTAGCAGGCAACACTACCAACATAGTGAACACCCAATAAATAATGACAGTTTTCTAACTACCACAATCTAAAAAAAAAGGAAATGAGAAAACACGAACGTAAATTATTTGAGCGGTAATTCAAAATAAATTACTAAAAATCTAACTTCTGGATTTTATGCCACCAGCAAATGCAAAATGTATCGAGAGAGTTTTTAGTTATTAACCTGCACTTTCATTATTCAACCAAAACCGTTCTTCTGCGTGGGGAATCACCTGTTCAAATTATTAACACAATGCAGGGTTGAGTGGATACAACAGGAAGTGGAGAGGATCATCATCTACCACTATATCAAATTTTATTAAATACCGCACAACGAACCGCAATTTTATTCGTTTCAGAGAGCAAATCACAAAAAATATTGGAAAATTGAATTTTAATTGTTTGTTAATTAAAATGTTTGTTTTAATTTTCCCTACTTTAATGCAGCAGTTATTTTTATTTAAATGGAATTTTCCGCATGGATTTAAAAAGCTGTTGTTTTCGCTCAGGGTTGGAGCAAGTAAAATTTCGTTCGATGATATATTTGCGAGTATTATGCTAAAATTTCCATATCGGAAATCGTAACCACACATATGATGATTATTCACCGAGTTAATGGTAACCCCTAAAATATCAATTTTTCTTTTATCGACGTGCATCAATCACATTCACGAATCGAGACAACCCTCGCTGCAAAAAACCTCATTTCGGGCATGGAATTGTATAAAAGAGTAAAGTTTTCATTTTAAACAATTTACATCGATGTTCGGCGATCCAAAAAAAATTTCCTCGGGTCTGATATTACATTTCATCAAAAATTTTCTTATTTATGTTTACAGTGTATGCACGTACATCATGCTTTTCAACATCGAATAATAATGATCAAAATCGATGCCGAAAAACTGCGGCGTCACGTTTTCCCAAAGTAAAAAATTGGCCCGTTTTCATTTTCTTTGTTTAACGAAGCCAAAAAAATGTAACAATTTCTTTGTCGCAATTTCTAATGTGTTCGCATCAAATTTATTGTAAACCATCTCCGTTTATTTGCTTTGACGGTTGAAAACGCTGCAAGTTAAATTTCCTTGTGCAAAGAAAACTTTGATTAATAATTTTAGAAAATACACATTAATTTTGGTATCAAACAAAATATTGACGCTTTTCAGCATCGTCGTTCTTTACGTAACAGTAAGTAATTGCTTTTCGTAAACGGCGCGGCGCTTCAATTTTGATAAACTAATGAAATGTTCCCCGTTGTCAGAAAATACCTCATTCATTGCTTATACCAGGTGTTGTCATATTTTATTACTTGAAAAGCACCATCTGCATTGCATCGTTAATAACGTCAATATTCACACAGGCTCCAGGGATGAACTGGAAAATAAAAAGTATTCGCCTTGGAAAATGGATTCAAGTGCGTACGTTCAACTTTTCGTGGTTTTATGCGTATGTCGGTGTTCAACATGACATGTGCGTAACGTATTCACAACGGCGTCATAAATAACAAACATGCCCACAACTCCTACGGGATTTGCGTGATATAGAACTTGTCAATTGATACAAATGTTCAACAAAACTTGAATATCTCAAGACTCGTATTCCAACTGCAAATCCACCTTGATTCCATTATCTCTCAGTTTTGACCAAACAAAACTCATTTATCATCTCTTCCTTCATTAATGAAATGTACGAGAAGGTGGATGACAAAAACGTATTCAACCTAAGACTTGGAATTAATGTTGTCAACTGTTTGACAATACAACGTTGAGAAAGACGCCGATTCGAGTCTATTATTTCTATTCAAAAGTGCATCGTTACATTAAAAAAAAAGTAATTATTAAGGCCCCATGGAGTAACGAATGGTAATATTTTGAAATTTGAAAACTTAAAGCCCATGACGACTGCGGCGTGGTCATGTGGTTCTTTGATTGGACTAAAGATCGAACGCGGTTATTGGATTGGACTGACGATCGACCTTAGTCGTCGTGGGCTTTAAGTGGAACTTAAATTGGACTATTAAAAGTGCCCTTCCCATTATATTTCTGGTGCTTGTGGCAGTCGCATCCTCGCTCCACCCCTACATATTTTGGGGCCTAAAAATTTATTGAATAAAAAAAATTAGTAGAATGTAAGCGAATGAGTGAAGTTTTCTTTTGAAATCAGGCCTTAATAATAGTAGTACATCAGGGTCTCGATTGCTCACTCTTGAAAAAATTAATTTTGGTTATTTTTATTTCTAGGTAGAAATAATATCACGTTTTGTTAGCATTATACGATCAGGGGCAGGCATACACCACCCTCGAAAATGTACAAAACATTTTAAAAACATGATAAAACTAAGTAAAACAAATTTTCTCTTGAGCTGGAGGGTACTCCGTACCCCCAGACCCCCCGGTCTCAATATAACCGGCAAGGCGTTAAAATATTAACATTAAATACATATTAACAAATATAAAGTGCTTGGTGGGAGAGCCCGAAATTTACCGAAGCAACTTTTCTTTCAAATCAAAATTTAAAACAATTGCTTAATAGCAGAAATACAATTATGACCCTTAAGCACCACAACTTCAACTTCAAAACTTTTTAAGTGCAAAATTTATTATTATTATTATAATTTATAACATTAAATTGCTCAAGTTGTGCGGCCTGAAGGCCGCACAGGATTTATTTGTAGAATAGCAATCATTAAACAAATCAATCCGACAAATCTAGACTTTTATTATTATAACGAATGGTCGCTCGACATTCTAGTATTTGATTATCCAGTCTGCAGCCTCACATTACGTTAAAGCAGGGGTCTCCAAAGTTTTAGCCTAAGAGACACATTAACTTATCCACTAAATCCTAAGAGCCAAGACCTAGCTAGTATTATACTAACATACTGTAGTTTGAATTACGAGCAAATTTTCGTTTCTTTTTTATTTGTTTGATTTATTTACATTTTAAATTTTATAATGTTATCAAAATAAACTGTGGCTAGCTAGATTGGTGGTGCTCACATGCCGATGGTGGCCCGCGAACCGTAGTTTGGAGATCCCTGCCTTATACCATTAACAATCATCTAAAATGAACAAAGCAAAGCCGAACAAGCATCAGAGTAGATTAACCTGGTTGTGCGGCCTGAAAGCCGCACTTGAACTCTTGTTATTAATGAAGGAATGGGCCAATCTTCAATGCGCAACGGATCATCCGTGAAGACAGCCATAATAAACTCGGTCTATGACCTCGCACCCATATTAAATTTTATCTTAGAATTAGGGTGTTGTGTTAGCGCATGTCAGCATAGCTAATTAATTAGTAATTTAGCAAAAGCATCCTTCGTGCTTGGTTAAGAGTAATTAAGCAGAATTACTCTTACCGCTTAAACAAAACAAAAATTAGAATGCTTAATATTTAGGTCTAATAACCTCGTGTCTGGATTGGCAACGAAGTTGCCTGCCAAGGAGGAAATCGCGGGTTCAAGTCTTACCGCTGTTATATTTTCCCTGGAGAGGATGGGGGAAGGAGGATGGAGACAGAAAGTTATGGAACGCGCAACCTGGAGAAGAATTGTTAATGATGCTAAAACACACCAGGACCTGTAAATAAGTAAATGTAAATAAGAGGACTAATCCACCTCAAAAAATGGATTTTGTAAGTCCGAAAGGATAGCTAAATTCTGCAAAAGAATGTAATGCTAATAAATAATAATAATAATAATAATATTTAGGTCTCAGCCCAGTCTCAAGTGCTAGAGCCGCCTTTTATTGTATGGTACTGTGTGTAAATTGTGAAGCAACTGATGTGAAACTGGGGGGGTTTAGGGGGGGGGGGGTGCAGAATACCTACAAGACAAGGGAATAGTTTTAAAACTAATAAGAATGAGTAAATATGTATGTAATTAGCTTCGAAGTATTTTTTCCATGAATCGGGAGGTCTGTAAGAAAGGAACAAGATGACTTTTCCAATCGATAGAGATATAAATTTAATTTGGAAGCTAATTATACCTACATTTACTAATTTCTATGGTGCCCCCCCCTGTTCTTAAGATTCTTCTACAGTACAATCACATATTATTTTTGAAAGCTTCCGATTTTCAGCACCAAAAGGTAGTAACTGCCCCCCTCACCCCATTAAAGAGCTTTTTATTTAGCAAAATAGCCTACATTTAATTAATTTACGTGTTGGAGTTAGGTTTTCCGTTTTTGCTGAAACACAACCCAGGTTTTTCCTAACTCATGGTTATTGGATTGGATCCAGTTACCGTTAAAATGACAATACATTGTTTATGTTTACCCAGTATTATGCAATTTCTGATAAAGAATGCATTACACATTTAAAAGCTTAAAATATCCAATATTAATTTTATTTCGTTAATTCGTAAATTATTAATATATCCTTACTAATTTATTTTCACGAATTAAAAACTAACCAATTTAAATACATTTAATTAATTAAAATTTTTCTAGCATCGGCTGGCTTCCCTAGCCACATTGTTAAACTTAAGAAACCGGGGGGTCTGGGGGGTATGGAATACCCCTCAGCTGTACGAAAGCCACATGAACCGACTTTTCAGAATTAAAAAAAATACAAATTGAATTCTTGAAATGCCGTCGTTCTGTTGTTTGATTGCAACTGGGGGGTATTCATATTTTTTAGGGTGGGCTAGCTTCCAGCCACATTTCTAAACTTAAGAAACCGGGGGGTTTGGGGGATATGGAATACTCCTCAGCTGTAGCAAAGCCACAAGACGACTTTTCAAAATTAAAAAAGATTGTTGTTTGTAAAGTTGTTTGCTTACAGCTGGCATACCCCCCAGACCCCCCGGTTCCCGGGAGAATAATGTTGAAGCTGCATGTATGTTTATTATCCTAGGGTAGGCTAAGCCTTTCTAACTATGTCCCTGTTCTCAACTTTCGTTAAATCTAACCCAAGGAATCATGGCAGGGCGGAGCTAATGTGCAGAACCGAAAATTAGTCCGTTCGACTTTATGATGGTGTCAATTGGTGGAATTGGGTGTTACATGACATCTACTGCGCAAGATTTTAGCTCCACCCTGCCATGATTCCTTGGGTTAGCTTTACTAATAACATATTTTTCTGTAGAACCTCCCAATTTTTAGCACAAAAAAGTAGTAACCCCCCCCCCCCCCAGCAAGGGCAAGTAGCATTTGTTTATGAAAATAACTTACAATGTGGCATCACCAGAACCCGTCACAATCTTATTTAGGGGCTGTTGAAATTTCTTAGAAATAAATAATCTTCTAATGTCCAAGCGAGTAAAATGAGCGCCGCAGGCGATAAAAATAATAATGTATCTGTGATTATCCGGAATAGGTCCGAGCCATTTATTTATATGACAAAATTATTTTCACAATGCTGTCGTTAATTTTATAATTAAATGAATAAAATTCATCAACTGTTCTTTTTACGTTGCCAGTGGCGCCAAGCACGAGAGGGCTCCGGGACTTGAGTGCTCCTTGTAAATTGCTGTTAGTGTTATTAATGGTGTATGAATATTTCTTCAAATCGTGCGTTAGGGTGTCAGGATCACATAAGAGTATTTGTTTGTTTTAAATTAGTTATAATTTCAGGACTCGCCGAGCACAACAGTGAACAAAACTGCAATTTTATCGGTCTGAAAATTTGGTAGGATTTTTTGACCTCAAAAAAGGTAGGATAGCGATTTTGATGTCATTCTGGGTTGTTGGAATCTACTAATACACAGGAGCACTAAAATTGAAAATAAAGCAAAATGAATATGATTTTTGCTTCACCTAATAAAATTTTCTGTATTTTTTACTGCTTCTGTGGATTGGCAAACCCCAAAGATTAGGCAAAGATGTCAAAATTATCATCCTAATTCAAAATTAATATTCTGTAATCTAGACACCCTAATTTAAAGAGATGTACAGGTATATCGAAGAATGTTACCTGTTTTTAACATATAGCCCCCCACCTCTCATCAGAAAAATCTCAAACTTGATGTTAATGTATGCCTGCTATTTTTAAATTGTAAATTCTTAATTTTTAAAATAATTTAATACATACAAGAGTTCACAACTGAGGATTAGTTTTTCTGACTATTTTGACACAGAAAACTAATTTAATTACGAAGTTATTTCATAATATGCAAAATAAGATCACGAGAAACGAAAATAATTCAAAACAAATTTTGAATAATATTATTATTAAATTGAAGTGTACTGTTAATTACCTCCAACCATAATTAGAATCTTATTATTTTTGCCACGACAGTTGAGTATTCTATACCTAATATCTAACATAATGAAAGTGGTTACTTTATTTTCTTAAAAAGTGCTACGATTGTTGACTGCGATAAGAAACAAACGTCAATATCATAATTTGAATCTATTGAATATTCTCGTATGAGGTGGAACGCTACACCACCTTCCCCCCAGTTCAAGCATGCCAGGTTAATTACCAGTCGGCACGACTCGTAACGGTAACCCGATTCTAAAGAAAAACTAAAAAAAGATATCAAGAAGACCGGGAAATTACGAATTTCCGGGAACAACAGGAAAATCAATTAGAAAAATATGACATAATTGGATGTCTCGTTCTGCATGATTTAGTATATTTTTAAGCATAAATTACATTTTAAAATTACTGATTTGTATGTTGCATGTTTTCTAAAATTGTATAAAATCCGCTTGTACCGGAAATCGTTAGGTTGATTTCAGTTAAATTAACTCGACTATTTTTTGGATAAAATCGTTGATGTATTTTTAGATTTGTGGAAAGAAAGATAGAAAGAAGAATGGATTTTGGTTGTTTTAAGAAGAGAATTGCGTGGATGAGGTAAAACACGAGTCCATAATCGATAACTGTATTGTCTGCTTGTCTTCATCTCATCAAATTTTCTTTGCGTTATTAATAAATAATGAAATGTCAATACGTGTACGGATATAATTCTTGAGTTATTTTTGTAGGTACGGGGGTAGTTTGCACGAAAACATTGGGGTTTAGAAATTAGAACGTACTTCGCCATGTCAAAATTTGGAATTAAGTCGGCGAGTTAATAAAAAATCATTATTTAACAACACAGGAAAGGAAAGTCACCACCTCACTCTTATCTTAGCTTTAAAGGTAATTTAACCCGGGGTGTAGTCAAAATGCAATTAAATTAGCAATAAAGTTAGAACTCGCGTTTAATGTCATCTCGAGCACAAATTTAGTTTGAAACGGAGTTACTTGAAGTAGTGCGAAAGTGATATTGTTTTATGTGAGAAAATTACCGGTAACCGCATTTTCTTCTGAAAATTATTTACTTTTTAATGTTCTTTTGCATTATCACTTTGACTTAATAAAAGCGTCACGTAATGAAAAATTAAATTTGTACATAGTTTGGAAAGATTGTATACGGAATACATAATGAATTAATAACAAATCTGCATTATTAAGTATTCAGTTAGACGCCGAGGTAGGCAAGGTATTTGGGCTAATTTTTTTTATTAACTTACGTCGAAAAGGGTAAGCCTCGCGCATTTGCATTAAAAGAAGCTTAATTATTCATTCGGGGTGGTCTGGTGCGTACGCCACCACATGCTATTACTAAAATATTACAAAAAATAGGTTCGTTATAGGTTAACCTCCCCCATCCCACGAACTTGAACCGCGGATTAACGACTTCCGCAAATTCGGCAGAATAATTAAATCGATGAATTCCAATGGGAAATGCTCAATACAAAACCGCTAAATATTAATAGGAAAATGTCAAATTCAATGCATTTGCGATTTGGGTTATCTACATCGTTGGAATTAAAAAATGCAAAAAATTTACATCGTCACATGGTGACATAAAAATGTTATATGAAAAAAATTTACATGAGTTATAATACGTACAAAAAGTGAACACCAGCCGAGTTTTAAAACACTTTTTCTCCACGGGTGTTTGAAATATTGCGTAGCTCGAGATTTTAAAAAAGAATTTCAGCAAGGTAAGTGCTTCAAACATGCAAAACTAATATTGAAAAGTAATTTAAGAGAAAATTACACAAGCATATATATTTAATGTTGTGCAACCGTATATTGCTGGGAAAATTGTGGTAAAAAAACAAGAAAACAACCCCCCTCACCCCTTAAGAGGGATTAATGATGGTAGGAACCCCAGGTAATTTATTATAATCAAGAAATTTGGTATGAATTACACCACCAACAGGTTTTGTTTATTGAGGACTGAAAATTTAAATTTAAAGGGATTAATTACCAAATTGTCGTTGGAAAAATAACAACTAAAATAATGAGCGAAAAGAAATTTTAATAGATAAACACGAGGTATTTGTTTGCATTTTCTTCGAGCTTTCAAGCAAAGGCGTATCGCTTTTCAAACGTTAAAGAGAATTAACGCTTCTCTAGTTTATAGCTCCTTAATCTACAAAGACCATTGAATTGCTAATTAAACTCGAGTTGTCTGATTGTTAGGGAAGTACTCGAGATTACCAATTAATGAGATAGCTAAAAATTTAACCACGGATCTGTCAATCTCAAAATTTTTCCGAATAAAAATTGTGAGCCTTGCACACTAACCACTGCGCTTCCGTCCGGAGAAAATTATAAATTCTCGACACCGCCGCCAGGAGAAGAAAATCTCCAAATTTGTAACATCTTAAAATCATGAGAAAAATTTCCTAAAAGTCCATATATTGCACCTATAAAGCTCTACCAAAGTAAGCGTGCAAAATACTGAAGGCTGAAATGGGAAATTGGATAGAAAGGATTGATAACAAATGGTTCGAGATCTCGAATGAAAATTGAGCAAGATTTTAAGCTTTCCAAGTTCAAAAGTGACGCTGGCACGAAATCAAAACGTACAAAGCAATTTAATATATCAAAATACAATTAATCGACAAATAAATTCGGACATTTTAAACGTAAATAATTGAAGCCGAAAAAATTGCGCTTTCAAATGTAAAATTAAAATCAACGAAACGAAAACATTTAAAGAAGTTTTCGAGTGTAAATAAAAATTTATAATATTCAAGAAAATTGTTGGGAAGAAAAAGAAAAGTTTAAAAATTAAATTCGCCGTTGTTAATTTTTAAAACATTTGGAGTAATTCGTCAAGAAGTTATTTCAATTAACTTATTTTTCGACTTCCCAAACAAAGTTTTTTTGTTTTCATCTCCCGTTTTAATTAAAGTTTTAAAATTTACAATGAGATTAAAACTTTTGTGAGAGGAAAAGTTATTAAATATTTATTTTAAAAATTGCTTAAACGATTTACTTTTAGATTGTCTGTGTGTGTGTAATTAAAAAGTTTGGATAACTTCGACAGGTCATCAATTAAGCATTGGGAAAATAGAAAAATTTTAAAACTGTTGAAACTATTTTCCTCAGACTTTCATTTTTACATCTTATCCTGGAGTAAACAGTTTTTTTGAGTTTAATCAAACCTGGAATGGAATGAAATATGGTAAATTCTATGTGATCCCGATGATAGCAATGGTGAAGGTGGAGGAAATCGCTTTTAAATGGAAGAAATCCTAAGACACAGACTGAGGAATCTTATATGGACTAAAATACCTACAGTGTAACATGGAATCCAGTGGCGGATTTCCCAACAGGCGCAAGAGGCGCGCGCATAGGGCCTCGTAAATCAAGGGGCCTCAAAATAAGGAAAATTTAATTTTTATTAATTAAATTCCTGTTGCAATAAACACATGAAAAATAACGAAAAAATTCTAAGCCCTAAGATGCTTTAGATTTGCAGTTATTTTGATTTCAATGCAATTTTTGATTTACATTTTTTAATAAAAATTTAATTTTGTTTAAATACTCTGAAATTTAATGAAAGTATTAATACCGTTGTAATAAACACAAGAAAAATAAAAAAAAAATTTAAGCCCTAAAATGCCATAGATTTGCAGATATTTTGATTTCAGTGCAATGAAATTTTTTATTTAAAGTTTTTGATAAAAATTAAATTTTGTTCAAATATTATGGAACTTTCAGAAGATACTAATGCTATTTGAATTAACTAAGGAAAATTATCCAAAAAATTCTAAGCCCTAAGTTGCCCTAGTTCTGAGGATATTTTGATTTCTGTCCAATTATTGATTTAAATTTTTTGATAAAAATTAAATTTTGTTCAAATATTATGGAACTTTAAGAAAATACTAATGCTATTTTAATTAACTAAGGAAAATTATCCAAAAAATTGTAAGCTCTAAGTTGCCCTAGTTCTGAGGATATTTTGATTTCTGTCCAATTTTTAATTTAAATTTTTTGATAAAAATTAAATTATGTTCAAATATTATGGAACTTTAACAAAATACTAATGCTATTTTAATTAACTAAGGAAAATTATCCACAAAATTCTAAGGCCTAAGTTGCCCTAGTTCTGAGGATATTTTGATTTCTGTCCAATTTTTGATTTAAATTTTTTGATAAAAATTAAATTTTGTTCAAATATTATGAAACTTTAAGAAAATACTAATGCTATTTTAATTAACTAAGGAAAATTATCCACAAAATTCTAAGCCCTAAGTTGCCCTAGTTCTGAGGATATTTTGATTTCTGTCCAATTTTTGATTTAAATTTTTTGATAAAAATTAAATTTTGTTCAAATATTATGAAACTTTAAGAAAATACTAATGCTATTTGAATTAACTAAGGACAATTATCCAAAAAATTGTAAGCCCTAAGTTGCCCTAGTTCTGAGGATATTTTGATTTCTGTCCAATTTTTGATTTAAATTTTTTGATAAAAATTAAATTTTGTTCAAATATTATGAAACTTTAAGAAAATACTAATGCTATTTTAATTAACTAAGGAAAATTATCCACAAAATTCTAAGCCCTAAGTTGCCCTAGTTCTGAGGATATTTTGATTTCTGTCCAATTTTTGATTTAAATTTTTTGATAAAAATTAAATTTTGTTCAAATATTATGAAACTTTAAGAAAATACTAATGCTATTTGAATTAACTAAGGACAATTATCCAAAAAATTGTAAGCCCTAAGTTGCCCTAGTTCTGAGGATATTTTGATTTCTGTCCAATTTTTGATTTAAATTTTTTGATAAAAATTAAATTTTGTTCAAATATTATGAAACTTTAAGAAAATACTAATGCTATTTGAATTAACTAAGGACAATTATCCAAAAAATTGTAAGCCCTAAGTTGCCCTAGTTCTGAGGATATTTTGATTTCTGTCCAATTTTTGATTTAAATTTTTTGATAAAAATTAAATTTTGTTCAAATATTATGAAACTTTAAGAAAATACTAATGCTATTTGAATTAACTAAGGAAAATTATCCAAAAAATTGTAAGCCCTAAGTTGCCCTAGTTCTGAGGATATTTTGATTTCTGTCCAATTTTTGATTTAAATTTTTTGATAAAAATTAAATTTTGTTCAAATATTATGAAACTTTAAGAAAATACTAATGCTATTTGAATTAACTAAGGACAATTATCCAAAAAATTGTAAGCCCTAAGTTGCCCTAGTTCTGAGGATATTTTGATTTCTGTCCAATTTTTGATTTAAATTTTTTGATAAAAATTAAATTTTGTTCAAATATTATGAAACTTTAAGAAAATACTAATGCTATTTGAATTAACTAAGGAAAATTATCCAAAAAATTGTAAGCCCTAAGTTGCCCTAGTTCTGAGGATATTTTGATTTCTGTCCAATTTTTGATTTAAGTTTTTTGATAAAAATTAAATTTTGTTCAAATATTACGGAACTTTAAGAAAATACTAATGCTATTTAAATTAACTAAGGAAAATTATCCAAAAAATTGTAAGCCCTAAGTTGCCCTAGTTCTGAGGATATTTTGATTTCTGTCCAATTTTTGATTTAAGTTTTTTGATAAAAATTAAATTTTGTTCAAATAATATGGAACTTTAAGAAAATACTAATGCTATTTTAATTAACTAAGGAAAATTATCCAAAAAATGCTAAGCCCTAAGTTCCCCTAGTTCTGAGGATATTTTGATTTCTGTCCAATTCTTGATTTAAATTTTTTGATAAAAATTAAATATTGTTAAAATATTTTGAAACTTTATGAAAATATTACTCTGTTGTAATAAACATAGGAAAAATAGCGAAAAAATTCTAAGCCCTAAGATGCCTTAGAAATGCAGTAATTTTGATTTTCATTGATAGTTTTGATTTACATTATGTTTTTGATAAAAATTTAATTTTGTTCAAACCTTGTTCAAACATACTGAAATTTTATGAAAATATCAATTCTGTAGTAGTAAACTCATGAAAAATAACAAAAAAATTTTAAGCCCTAAGATGCCTTGGATTTGCAATTATTTTGATGTCAGTGAAGTTTATAGTAAAAAAAAGTATTAAAGCAATAAATCGTTTGCGGTGCTGGTGAATTCCCCCCCCCCCCCGGGCACCAGGTGTTCAAATCAATTGCTTTAGGGAGTGTAGGATTAGAGAAAATACTTAGAGGGGGCCTCAAAATGGAATTGCGCCTGGGGCCTCATAAGTTCTAAAACCGCCACTGATGGAATCCATACCATGGCATCACATCTCAGAAATCACTTGCTTTCTTTGTTAAGGCCACGACAGAGAACTATGGATGCAATTTAAGGTCATGCCCAGAACAAGCAAAGCTGGTGGCATACCGTAGCCATATTTAGCTCGGCCTACGGCCTCGAATATTACTAATACCTGAAGAATTAAAGCTAGCCGATTGGATTATTTCAAACCAATTCCGATTTTTTGCTGAGTGTGGATTCTTAGCTCTGACTCTAAGTCTCGCTGGGTAGCGACTGGGTGGTCTACTCAATTCCCAACGGTTTTAGATGAATTACATCTCGCTGGATTATAATTCAAGAAAACTCTTCCTAGTTGAACGACCATTAAAAGTAAAATTACTTAATGAAATTGCACTTAACAAAGCTATTTACTTATGTAATTACAAAGTTAGAGACAACGTTTAGCCTCACATCGACTTAATTTCAATCTTAACTAGCTTTGGCAACGTGTATGAATAATAATAAGACTGTAAATCTACATATCTACACGAATTTAGTTTGTGGGAGAGCTTCATTGTCGCTAAGCCACATATCAAAGTTGACAACCAGTGATTAATTAATTCTCTTTGTTACAATCCCCCATTACACAAGTTAATAATTATATTAATAAAACAGCGCGAACTTAAAACAAAATTAGGGCTTCTCATTTTTAAATTAAAACGTAACGACGAAAAAATTATAAGCAAAATAAACGTCGAACGTTACCTTGTAATTTATTCCAGAACTGTTCACAATTTAAAAAAGTAAACTCGGTCACGAAGTTTATTCCGGCAAAGAATTTTAAGGATTAGCTGTTAATTATGTATTCCCCAATATCCCAAATCGCATCCATAAACGTGATCCAATGAAGAAATCGTGACTGTTTTTCCGCGAGTGAAAAATTTTACTCGGTTTAAAAATTACTACTCCATAATTTTAACATTTTCATATACAGGATAGAGCAAAAAATAAACTTAGCAGAAACAGATTGGTTTCAACGGTTTAATTAGAAAAATTCTACAATGGAAAATTTAAGAAGTTAAATCTACTCGTCTAATCGAAATGTATCTAGAAAAAGGTGCGCATAATTTTTCGTTTAATATAATAAATTGCCCCAGAAAGAAGTAATTTAAACACAAAAACTGTTAACTTAATTAAAAGAAATCAACGCATTTCTCTACTTTTATCTGGAGCGAAATCGCGAAAAACGGTTTACATTTCTTGTTTTTCCTATTTTATAAGAAAATTTGATCATAAATCTCTTCGGATTTTTAAATGGGTGTAGTTATACTTATAGACCAGGTGACAAAATTAGCGCCGATCACGTGATTAATTTAGCTGCCCTAGCTCTCTGCCAATAATTTCAAATAAATGTTAGATTATTTTCCACTAGTTAAAAATGCTATAATAAAAGGCTGCACTATTCGAGTTCATAATTTAGCTTAATCCTAGCTTCTGAGGAGAGATGTAAGAAATGTTAGCTTACAAGATACTTTGCCAAAAAAATTGCCATATTGAAGATAATACTTTAGCTTCGCCTAGCTCCCGAACCAAAATCTAACAAATGTTAGATTTAAACAAAACAAAATTGGGTTATTAGAAATAACACTTTAGCTGTGCCTAGCTCCTGAAGCAAATGTTGATTTAAATATTTGTAACAATTTCTGGAAAACAACCAATAACTGGGTGACTGTTACTAATTTCATGAGAGTGAAGAATTGACATTGTTTTAAAAATGGTAAGAGAAAGGAACATAAAAAAATCGCTTTGATTTTCTAAATTTTCATTCAATTTCCTTCGATTTAAAAATCAAAAAAGGTTGAAAAATATAGTATAAGAAAAGTGGAAAAAGTTTTTCGCAAAATATACGTAATAAATAACTAACGTGTATAGGAAAGCGCTTTCAAATAATTCCAGATTACACTCAACTGGATACAAACTGAGGATTTTTTAGTTTTATTTTATCGCCATCATGAAAGCTAGAGGAGTAGCTGCAGGTAGGTACCTGAACGTGCCAAGAAATTTAAAGAGCGAAACTAAACAAGCGCAACACGTGGTTTATATTTTCTTCCACCCACAGAATGCACCCAATTTACCTTCTCCCCACTTACTAAACTCGCACACCTTTAGTAAGTAAATCCATAATTTAAATAACCCACTTTTCGAGACTCGAGAAAAATTCGTTAAATTAACGAATATTTGACAAGAAGTTAAGAGTGCATTTTCTTTATTAAGTTACGAGATAAGTGTTACTTAACAACTCAACAAATTTGAACTTAATCCGGAAGTTAATTTAATTGCTTCAAGTAGATAATTACGTTGCCAATTGTTTTCTACAATTTTTACATAATTTGATTTGTGTGGTCTAATGGAAGAGGCGCGATACAGCAAAAATGTAAACTTTAATGGGGCACTTCCACAATTTAGGCTTAGTACGGTGAGAAATAATGGCTTTCCATCAGTTATCGGTGTTTACAACACCACATTGTTTGCAACTCGGCGAGCTTTCCTTTACGGTCAGAAGCTAAACAAAGCACTCGTTTTGATTCGATACGATTAGACCCACGCTTGATTGATCGTCATCAGATCGGACGTTCGTGAACTCTGCGCGTAAACGAAATTATCCAGGAAACAAGAAAAAAGAAAATTTTTGCATTTTGGCTGTTACCCAACCGCTGATGCTTACTATTAGGCGCCATACACTACACATTTGCTCAGCAGGATTTCCTAGTGCCAACTGCATGTCAATAAACCTCTACTAATTTTCAAACCCATCAAAGACGGCTGGATGTTCTCACAATAATTTAAGGACTCTATCATGTGGGGGAATTTAATATCTTACGGAATCGTTACACTTCCAGCTTGCTTCAATAGGCGAATGGCCTTGAAAGGACGATAAATTGGAGGCCAGGTGCTCAATACAAGTACGTGCTTAATTACCACACTCCGACATCGAAAAATTCTCTAACAAATCCTAGTTAAGATTATGTCATTAACCAGCACCTCAGATTTCTGTAATGAGGTAATTCTAAAAAAGCTGATCATGCATGGGAAAGCTGCATGTTGAACCCATGCACTTTCCGCAGTGTTCGTTGTAATTGACTACTGATAAGTCATACATCCTATTCTCCGTTTGGTACTAATAAATGAAATAGCTTTTTAAAAAGGACTTTTTATTAGCCCCAAATGTATCTGGCGCAGTCGGTACAGGATTGTTTTAGTACAGTATTTTCGACAAAAATCGCGAATTTATTGTGTTCGTTTTAACGATTAACTAAAACATTCGAATCTGCAAAATTAGAGTTGTAAATAATAATTATCGAAGTGCATCGTCGAAATTATTATTTCAACGGAAAGTTAAAGTTCAATCGACGACAAAATCGCGAAGATTGGACACAAAATTCAACAAGTGAAATTGGAAACTACAATTGGGACGACATCGCCGAATTGCAGATCGTCAATTCCACTAACCCCACCCTGAAGTTCGAAGCTGGTGACCACAACACGGACGACATCGCCGAATTGGAGGCCATCGAGTTCGAAACAACACCGAAGATAAAAAAAAGAAAATAATGGTTCAACTCCTGTAAGTGAAAATTTTTATCCTAATAAATTTTTATAATAATTATTTGTCTACGATTCAATAATATAAAATCGTATTTTATACACACGCGTACTACGTGTCATCATTAAAAATAAAAAAAAATTAATTTTTTTAAATAAAGAATATTATTTGAACTTTGCGTACGTAACTAATAAATAAAAAACGTTTGAATTCATGCCAGAAAACGAAACAGTAAGAGATAGGAGTCCTCTCAGAAGAGAAGTCACAATGGCAACTCCGAAAGTTGAAAAGTTTCACATTGATTCAATTCCCGAATTTAGTGGGAATTCGGCAAGTTTGCCAATTTTTATAAATGCTAGTGAGTATTTATTAAATACTTTCACTGATCGTGCAAATATAAATAATCCACAGAATCAATTTTTATTACGAGCGATAATTGGAAAACTTAAAAATAGGGCTTTAGATTTAATTGGGTCTAGATGTAGTCTGAGTAATTGGAATGAGATAAAGGCATTATTATTGCGATTCTTTTCCGATTCCAGAGATGAAAAATGTTTGGTTGGAGATTTATTACAACTTAGACAATACAAAAATGAAAGTGCAGTAAATTTTGGCAATCGCTGTCAAGACATTTTAAGTTTATTACTTACCAAATTACAGTTAACTGAAGTTGATGAAGATATTAGGGCTTTAAAAACGCAAATTTACGAAAGTCAAGCGTTAGATGCTTACTTACGAGGGTTGCAAAGTAGTTTGGCTATCAGATTACAAAAACCAGAAACTTTAGAAATTGCAATTAGTTTAGTAATAGAGGAAGAAAATTTTTCATATACAAAAAATAATTTATTGCAGCAATCTAATAATAAAGTAAACTCGTATGAACCGAGAGGTCATAACCATCAACGAAGTGATAAAAGTAGTAACTCTAAACCATCATATAATCAGAATAAACCTTTTAATTATAATCAAACAAATAATAATTTTAATCAAAGATTGCCCAACAATAATAATTATAATAATTCAGGTAATGCAAGGCAAAATAACTTTGCATCACATTCAAATTATAGATCAAATAATAATAATTTTAACAAGCCATTCCAATCATATTATCGTCCGAATCAAAATTATCAAAATAATGGAAATTATTCAAATTATCAAAATAGGCAGTTCAATAATAATAACGGTCAAAAAACTACCGTGACAAGACGTTTTGTCCCAGAACCAATGGACACGTCGTCGGGAAATACTAGAGCGGGAAATACGAGGCGCGAACCTCAAAATAGCAGATCAAATTTTAAATCGGAAGAATTGTTTCACATAATTGATATTTCTAATATTAACACGTCCACTTTACCTTATATAAAAATTCCTAACTTAAATTTAAAATTTATGATCGATACAGGGTCCTCGAAAACCCTCATACATCCGAAAATTGTAAAACGATATTATAAAGATTATGTTAAAGAATCACCCTTCAAAATTAGAACGGCACATAAAACTTCATTTCATAAATTTATAGCAAGGATACCATTACCTAACATTTTTAATATTAAAGAATATTTTAACTTTTGTATATTTGATTTTAATCCTAATTACGATGGTTTAATCGGTATGGATTTATTGAAATATTTGGACGCGAATATTGATTTAAAAAAGAATATTTTGTGTACGAAAAATAATGTGATTCCCATATATTTTGAACAATTGAAACCGAAACAGTTTCGATTACAACCGCGTCAACAACAAATTATCAAAGTTCCCGTAAATACAAATTTAAATTTAGGAATAATTGAATATAAACAAATAGTACAAGGGGTCGAAATCCCGCAATGTTTAGTTACAGTAAAAAATCGTGAAGCCATTATTAGTATTACCAATAGCAATGAAACGGAAAAGTTAGTAACTGTAGAACCATTAAATGTAATTGAAACGGATAATGTCGAAATGACCAATAGAAACGAATTAAATGGCGACGATAAAGTCGATAGGTTATTAAAAGAAAATTTAAAAAATCTTAGATTAGATCATTTAAATGAAGAAGAAAATAAAGCGATTAGAAAAATATGTTATGAGTATAGGGACATTTTTTATTGTGACCGCCTACCCTTGTCATTTACGAATATAGTAAAACATGAAATAAAAACTAATGATAACGTACCGGTATTTAAAAAAGCGTATAGGATGCCTCATGCACAACAAAAAGAAGTAGAAGCTCAGGTTACAGAACTATTAGCGAATGACATTATTCAGCATTCTAAAAGTGCCTGGTCAAGCCCGGTCATTGTGGTTCCAAAAAAACTAGACGCATCGGGAATACAAAAATTTCGAATGGTAATTGATTATAGAGCATTGAATGATAAATGCGTTGATGATAAATATCCCCTCCCACATATTTTGGATATACTAGACAAACTAGGTAAATGTTCTTATTTTTCTACATTAGATTTGGCGTCGGGGTACCATCAAATTGAAATGCACCCCCGAGATCGAGAAAAAACGGCATTTTCAACACCACGAGGACATTATGAATATAAGCGCATGCCCTTCGGGTTAAAAAATGCTCCTGCAACTTTTCAACGCGTCATAGATAATATTTTACGCGGAATTCAAAATGAAGCTTGTATAGTTTATTTAGATGACATAGTAATATTTTCTACGTCATTACAAGAACATATTGAAAAATTAAAAATGGTGTTCGATAGGCTCAGAAACGCAAATTTTAAAATCCAAATGGATAAATCAGAATTTTTGAAAAAGGAAGCGCAATTTTTAGGTCATGTTATTACGCCAGAAGGTGTGAAACCCAATCCAGCTAAAATAGAAGCTGTAATAAAATTCCCACCTCCTAGAACGACAAAGGAAATAAAAGGATTTTTAGGATTGACAGGTTATTATAGAAAATTTATTAAAGATTATGCTAAGGTCACTAAACCTTTAACTATTTGTTTAAAAAAAGGTCATAAAATTGAACACACTAAAGAATTCATGGAAGCATTTAATAGATGTAAAAATATTTTGGTTAATCACCCAATATTGCAGTACCCAGATTTTGAGAAACCCTTTGTAGTTACATCGGACGCTTCTAATGTAGCCATAGGGGCTGTTCTCTCACAAGGACCAGTAGGGTCAGATAAACCCATTTGCTACGCCTCACGTACTTTAAATGAATCAGAAAGAAAATATAGTACCATCGAAAAGGAACTATTGGCGATAGTTATGGCAGTCAAATATTTTAGACCTTATTTGTATGGGCGAAAATTTATTATCTATTCAGATCATCGTCCCTTGGTTTATTTATCAAAATTAAAGGAACCAAACTCAAAATTACAACGTTGGAAAATAAAACTAGAAGAGTATGATTACGAGATTATTTACAAAAAGGGTAAGCAAAATAGTAACGCAGATGCATTAAGTAGAATTGAAATTAATAATAAAAATGATCAAAATAATAATTTACCAATAGATATAAACGCGATAGAAAATGAATCTATAATAAACAATTGCGATGATAATGAAAATTTATTACGTGATATATTATTGGAAGAAAATCTTTCTGAAGATAACGTCATGTCTGTAGATCAATTAGATGAAATTGTAGAACGATTAGATGATTCAGAAACGGTTCATTCGGTTAGTCAAAATAAAGAAATCGTGAGTATAAAAATATGCCAAGATGTAATTGATTCAAAACCGAATCAATATTTCATATATGAGGTACATTCACAAATGCAACCAGTCAAAATAGAGACCATAGGTAAAATTAAACGATATCATGTTCAGATAAATAGTAATGATGAAGAAAGCATTATTAAATTTTTAAAAGAATACACTACAGAATCAAAAAAATATTATGTTTATTTTGAAACGGAAAATATGTTTCAGCAGTTTAATCGAGTGGTTCAAAAATTATTTAATGCAACGGGTCCCGAGTTAATCTATTGCACAGAAAGACGAGAAATTCTCAATGAGCAAGACGACATAGATATAGCTATTCGAAATCAACATGAAGGTAAAACTAACCACCGTGGTATTTCGGAAACGTTAAAACAACTACAACGAAAATATTATTTTCCCCTCATGCAAGAACATGTAGCAAAATTTATCGCTAATTGCACAAAATGCAAGAAAAGTAAATATGAAAGAAATCCACCCAAAATTGCAATGATGTTAACGGATACTCCACACCGTCCTTTTGAAAAATTACATATCGATGTTTACACGGCGGAAAACATTAAATTTTTAACCATAGTTGATGCTTTTACAAAGTTAGGTCAAGCAATAGAAATTAAATCAAAAAATGCTGTAGATATACTGAACGCGTTAATTAATTACTTTTCATTTTATGGAACCCCTGAAACGATTAGTGCGGATCAAGGTTTAGAATTTCACAATCACATAATTAAAGAATTACTTGAATCACACAAAATAAAAATTCATTTCACGACACCCCACCACCCGGAGTCGGATGGCAATATTGAAAGATTCCATAGCACTTTGGCAGAACATATTAGGTTACTAAAAACAAATCATAATGATCCAATAACTACCCTAGTGAAATACGCCATTATAGCTTATAATAACTCGATACATTCCAGTACAAACTTAACTCCATTAGAATTAACCTTAGGTCACACAAAATTACGAGATCCTTACGATCTATTTTATGACAAACAAATGTACAGTGAGTATATGCAAAAACATAAAGAAAAACTAGCACTAACATATGATAGGGTCAACGAAAATTTAATAAAAAATAAAGAAAGAGTTGTGAACAAAAGAAATATAGATGTTAGTAATCCGTTTAAAGAAGGACAAGTTGTGTATGAAACAAGTTACAAATATAAGCGAAACAAAACAGGTGAAAAATTTAGCGGTCCATTTATATTAAAAACCTTGTTACCAAATAATAAAGCGATAATACAAAAAGTTGGAGGTTCAGATAAAAACAAAGGTCGAACAGTTCATTTAAAAAATTTAAGACAACCAATTGTTCCAGACACGTCACCATCGCTATCACCGCAATCACCATTTTCACCACAACCATCCACATCTCAAAATGTGACAATGTAGAAATAGATCAAATTTCGAACAATCATGGACTACTTCCACTGAAATTAGGTATAGCCCAAAATGTGATTGATTATTGGAGTTTAATCCAAATTTATGATTTATCCAGTTTACGATTAAAATTAAATAAATTAGTTGATAATTACCATAAGTTAAACAATTCATTTCATGAGACCACGTATGGAGCAGCTTATGCTAACGAAATGTTTACTTATAGATATTTACTAGATTATAAGTTGTTACAAGTTAAAACTAAATTTAAGCAAATGACCATAAGTTCGGATAATAATGAACGTCCCAAGCGCGGATTGATAAACGGTTTAGGCTCGTTATGGAAAGCCATCACGGGTAATTTAGACAATTCAGACGCAGAGAAATACGATACTGCCATTTTGAAAATCAAAGAAAACCAAGATCAAATAAAAGAAATAGCCGAACAACAACTTAGTATTACTGATAAAACTTTGCACGTATTCAATGAATCAATGACCAAATTACAACATAATCAAATATTATTAGAATCTCGAATAAACGAAATTGCTAAGGTAATGCAAAATGTTACCACTTTATATTTTAATGAAATTGATAGTTTTGTAATTCTAAATACTATTTTTAATCAATTAATTTCAGCTCTAGATATAATAATAGAAATTGTAGATAATGTGGAAAACTCTATTACATTTGCTAAATTAAATTCATTACACCCGTCGATAATTATGCACGACGAATTGAAAGCCGAATTATCAAAAATAAATTCCAGGTTGACAAATTTAAAATTGCCATATGACTTCGATGAAGAGAATCTTAACACTTACTATTCGATTATAAACATCAAAGGTTATATACGTCAAGAACAAATAATATTCATTTTAGAAATTCCTTTAGTAGAACAAAATTCATATGATTATTATAAACTTTATTCCTCACCTGTGTTGCAAGAATCCTATTACAAAATTATAATTCCAAAATTCCCTTACCTAATGTTGAACGATAAACAATATGGATCTAGTGACGAAATGTGTAAAGAAATCAATCGGTTAAATTATTTGTGCAGTGAACAAGTTACTAATTTAATAACAAAAAATAATCCATGTGAAGTCGATTTAATTAATTTTAGTGAAAATTATAAAAATTGTGAATTTCGGGATAGTTACTTAACAAAAACTAAAGTTCAAAAATTATCAAAAAACAAATGGTTAATTATTACTGTTAAAGCAACCTTAGTTTCTAGTAATTGTTCAAACGTAGTTGAAAAATTAGTATTAAATGGAACATATATTGTAACAATTCCAAAATATTGTAGTTTAAAAATTGATAAACTAGTTTTAAGGACATACCATAATTTAAACCCGCATGTTAAACATTTTAAAATACCAACAGTAGAAATAACTACTGAAAAAAATCATATTCATTTGAACATCGAACCAATTCATTTGGATGACATTAATCTGGATGCAGTAAAAGAATTGGATAAACAACTAATTAATTCAAAAAGAAAAATTTCGTCAATAAAAACATTAACCTTTCATTATGATAATATCAGTTTGTATACCATTTTTAGTTACATTATAATTGTTATTGTAATTGTGTATTTAACTTTAAAATTTTATCCACACCTAAAAGAAAAAAATTAACAAAAAACTAAAATCTGAAATTGTGAATCCGTTAGAGGATATTAATTTAAAAAATTAAGTGTATTCAACTATAATTTTTCTCTTAGGTTGGGAGGAGTTAAGATTATGTCATTAACCAGCACCTCAGATTTCTGTAATGAGGTAATTCTAAAAAAGCTGATCATGCATGGGAAAGCTGCATGTTGAACCCATGCACTTTCCGCAGTGTTCGTTGTAATTGACTACTGATAAGTCATACATCCTATTCTCCGTTTGGTACTAATAAATGAAATAGCTTTTTAAAAAGGACTTTTTATTAGCCCCAAATGTATCTTCCTATTAGTTGATTGTGTTTTATTATAATAGTTATTGGTAACATATTCAACTACCACTATTATATTAAATACAATACAGTTTTTTCGGTGTACAAATCCTATTTTTTTCTCTATTAGTTTGACACGCAAGTATAAATATTTTGTTAATTCAAGCAAATCAGGGTGTAAATGTTATTAGTGCTCCATATGGACAAACCTTCGGTTAAAAGGGTTACAATAATAAAAATCAAGTTCCGTCTGTCTATCTGTTAGAAACGCACCGAAGTGGGTTACTAAGCCACGTACAACAAATAGAATACCTCCCTATTTTTCTTTTACAAAAATACTCAAGTGTATTGCATGTTCCATTACTGTGAGTAATGTAAAATATGAATTAATAATTTCCTATTTGGTTTTTATGTTCTATTTGATCTTGTCTCGATTTTTTATTAGGTATTAATTTTGACCAAAAAACAAAATTTACACAGTCATAAACATAAAATTTTAATCTCCAAACAAAAGTAAATTTATTATGGCATTTTCTGAATGCCCCAAATTATTATTATTAATTACTAATTTTTATTTGTTTACTATTTATACAAGTACTCGAAGGTCCCGGTGGTCATCAAGCTGCATAACTTTTTAGTTTAATTTATGTTTCTCATTAGTTAAGCTTCCTATATGGATAAATAATATCTTGCAAGTTTGATTTAATTTGATAAGAATTAGCTAATAATTGGCAAACCTATAAGCAATGATTGCCATGTAAAATCTTTTTCTTGAGGTGGTATTCCTTCTGGCATTACTGGGAGGTATTCCATACCCCCCAGACCCCCCGGTGATGACAATCATACCCACATGATTGCTACCTTCATGTGCTTTTTATAGTAATAAATCTCGACAAGTTACATAATAATCAATAATCCTGTAAGACGTTAAAAAATTGTACCCCTTAAACTGTACCATGTGCGAGTATGGTTGCGGTCACCGGGGGGTCTGGGGGGTATGGAATACCCCCCAGCCACAACAAAATAATATCCTGCAGTTTGATTTAATTTGATAAAAATTAGCTAATAATTGGTAAACCTATAATTGCCATGTAAAATCTTTCTCTTGAGGGGATATTCCTTCTTGCATTACTGGGGGGTATTCCATACCCCCCAGACCCCCCGGTGATGGCAATCATACCCACACGATTGCTACCTTCATGTGCTGTTTATAGTAATAAATCTCGACAAATTACATAATAAATAATAATCCTGTAAGACTTTAAAAGACTGTACCCCTTAAAAATAGAAGATCCAAAGGGTGGTAACTTTCCAGCGTTAACTTTTAACAAAAATTTCTAATGGATTTTGCTGGTAAAAATGTGACGCCACTAAAAGATAAAAATAATTTAACTTTCGAGGTTATGAGAGAAGAAGCAAATGTCATTGTTTATTTCGCAGGGTTTGCGTCCACGTCAGCGCTGTTGTTTAATGCAGTTGTGGCATAAATCAACCATTAGGCTTATTTTAAAAATAAGTTTATAAATAAAATGCAACTTTTACAAGAATCCTTGTAAAACACTGCCTATCTAATGTGCAAATCTCAATTGGATAACACGAATAACATGAAAGTTACACGCATTTATTTATTTCGCATCAGTTTTGCACGAAATTCATAAACGTACGGTTATTTTCTGCTTTAAGGTGTCCGTTTACTTAATCGCGTTTTCTTATCTTCTTCTGTTTTTTGGTGACCGCGACCTTACTTTCCACCTTTATACCAGAAGAGGGATTCATTAACCGTCAAAATATGTTACTAAAAACCAAGGTCACGGTCGTCATGGCAACGACAAATGAGACAAAAAATCCTCCAAGCCAAAGCGGTACAGCAGTAGCATCTTCGTTATTGAAGGAAAGCAGTAGTAATCCATATAAAAATGTCCTGATTGATCAGTGAAAAGAAAAAACAGATCTCCCGAGAGATATAGGATATAGGTCAGGATTTTAACGGTTTTACATCTTCAATTACCAACTTCCAAAAGAGAGTAAGTATTTAGGCTAATTTTTATGATATCTGGGGGCAGCAGGTACACATAAGCGCTACATCCACTAGATTGCATAGGCTGGTGCGGCGTGGAAGCAGAATAAAAACTATTTTTAAGGTGAAAATAAATGAATGAATCCTGATTGCGTTACGGAGCGTTACGGACAGAGCGTTACGGACAGATCTAGACGTTTCTTATTAAGATAATTTTTTTTAACATTACTAAAAATATGTGCATATTATCTGGAAGAATTCTCCGTTCTGCTGGAAGGATAGTTCTATATTCTATAAGAAACGGTAGTCCATCCAGAAGGACTTATCTTGAACTGTCTTTTCAGAAGGACTTTCCAGCAATTCTTCTTCTTCTTAGTTTAAGCCTTAAGGCTTGTTATTACCAAATTTTACATCCATTAGGTAGCTTGCTAGACTTGCCGTCAGATGTGCCATGTATCCTGGTTTTTATGTTAATGGTGGCCACCGGCTTAACGTGCCTTCCGAAGCACGGAGACCAGTCATAAGAAAGTTTGACTCTCCCCAGGTTTGAACCCGGTGCGTTAGCTGCAAGGCAATGACTGTCTCTTCCTGTCCTTCCAGCAATTCAGATATAATTATTACAAGAAAGTGAAAATATTTCTCGCCCTAATAAATATTTCCCGGGTTGTAAACCAAACTGAATTTAAATATTTCTAGATCGAGAGATCAAAAGAAAATTTGTAAAACTGATCCTGATTTGGCTGTGGTTTAATCAGCAGATTACTTCGTTAGCAGAGAACCAACCATTTTTCTTTTATTACTGGATATTTTAGTGGTTTACGTATACCAGATTTCTTCGAACCTGTGGAGGACACTTATATCCTGAGTTTGGACAGATACTAACTCTGCTTACTTTCAGGATGACCTCCTTTATTTAATATAAAATCTTAGTTGAGGCTTCTGTATTGTAAAGGTTAAACTAAAACTCTTCAGACCACTTGATTGATTTTAAAGATTTATTTCCCTAAATAACCGGCAGGTGGGAATAAATCTCACTAGGAGATTACAAACCCCAATATTTTCAAATTTTCAAGGTCATGGAGAACTCTTCAAACTGTATAAAATTTAAATTCCTCAAAAATGATTCGGATTTTTTCCTCGGACGTGGTGCTCGATTCCAAGCTAAACCGGTGATTTCTATATGACAGTGGAAGCACTGCCATCAAATTATATTCGCACCTCTTGAAGGAAGTTAGCAGGACCCGACATAGGACAAGAATATAAATTCACGTACATTTTACTAGCTAGGTTAATCAGAAACCAATTCAAAAACACGAAAAATAAAACTGCAGCATGAGGTCACAGTGCTTTTAAAAAATTAACCCAAATTGTCAGTTTCTGTAAAGATTGTTTGAACAAAAACGCAAAATGAGAGAAAAAGAAATGTTTCAAGCTTGGTTCATAAGGCAGCTAGCCAAATTATTTATAAATAAGTAAAGTTCCTATAGAAACATGGTCTTTGGAAGAAAAGAATGTTAAGATCTTAAGAAACCCTTTGAGATTTATAAGAAACCCAACCTTTTGAAAAGTCCCCGTTTTCTTGTATTTTACATTAAGTATTAATTTTTAATTACTCCTTTCACCGGTGGAGATTAGAATGCCATCACGGAGAGGTCAAATGTCATTCAGAAAACTGGGAAAGAGAACGAAAAAAAAAAGTGTAACTAAATTTTGAAAAAGCTTACCTTCCGCAACATGTCCTCCAACGAGTCCATGTCGGAGCTTCCGTTGTTGTTATTACTCGGTTGAACCATGAGCAAACAATAATTTCGTTTTAAAAGTAATTAAGTCACTCACTTTGTTATTACAACCTGCGAAGCACAAACACAAATTTACACGTTAAGCAAAGCAAACAAAATAAACTCATTATTAGGGAAAATCATGTCGGAAAATTTCAAATTTATGTCCGTTGGAAAAGTTTTACGCATAAAAAAGAGAATTTGAAAATCGAAAAGTAATAAGTGAAAGTTTAGGTGTATTCTTCAAGTGAGGAGATCCCCAGGGGTCCTCGTGTGAAGTTTACGTGGTAAATATTGATCACATTTTACCGCCGACCCACATTCTGTCATCGACTACTTTTCGCTTTGCTCAAAAGGAGGATGCTTTAACCCTTTAACCAAAATCGCCACAAACAAAAAAACTTCCCATCGTTTCCCCAAGAAAGTAAACGTCATTAATAAAACCAATTTCGTTCGTGCTGTTTCTCCCCAGATTTCTTTAAATCGTCAAGCCCACACAAACTAATTGCTAATCTAAAACTTTTCAATACAAATTTCGAATTCAATATTCATGATCATTATCAAAAGAGAGCCGAGTCGGTTTAAGTAATGCAAATTTGATAAATTGAAAAGCCCTAACGGAAAATGCAATTTAAATAAAAATATTTGACATGAGCGATAGCAAAAACCATAACCGTAATTGCTTTACGAAAATTTAATCTTCCCAAAATTGTTTGTGTTCAAACTTGAACAAAAATCACTTTGCTCCATATTTTATTGCATTTAAACCACGTGCCGCGACCAAAATTTAATAAAAAGATAAAAAAATTTTGCATTCGTGCATAATTTTGCTTCAAGCTTGCTTTAATTATTTCGTTCGGTTTTCAGTTTTTTTATCGATGTGGCTGGTCAGACTAAGCACTCGATTAAAAAAGAGAAAACAAGGTTTTTGGAAAACCAAAACGGTCGATTTCAAATCGTAACGTACAGAGGTATTTGTTGGTGATTAACTCTGGAGACCACTAATTGATATGGCAAGACATAACAATTAGTTCAATGTAATGACCAGGAACCATTATGGTTCGCATAAGCTACAAACTACGAAGCGTACATGACCAAACTTAATGAGATGAAAATCACAAACTTCACAAAAATTTAACAACAATAAATTTAACAACAAATTTAATAGTAACAAAAAATTAAATTTGAAAGGTAAAAACGGAACAAACAACTGGAGGTTTGAAAAGTAGCGTAACAAAATTCGGGAAATAGTTCGCGACCAAGAGGTTTGGACGCGAGTAAAAGCGTTCGGATCGCGCCAAAGCCGTGAGCTTACTGCTGATAGTAGCGTCGCGGTGCCTGGCGTCCAAAATGCCATGCGCGCCTTTGCAAAATCTAATCTATAACATCATACTCATACAATTCATACCTGTATTATCCATTAATATCAACAAAGGAACTTAATTAATGTCGTCCAATAAGAACAAAAAATCGCTACAATTCCACCCGTTCCACCGATTTTAATTAAAGACCCCATTAAAAATGTGGGTAAATAATCCGAGCGAAAGAGAATACTTGGAAATAAAAAATTGGCAAGCTATCAAAACCATGAAAAGAAAGAAGTTTTTAAAGCAACATATAAATCAAGTGTAGTAGTGATTGGCTGCCACACGTAGGGTTGCGTGGTGAATGCACATTTTCAAATAAAACAGTGGCGTATCAGCTGATTTCTTGTAATAAGAACATAAATTTCTCTCAATCTGATCTACAAAATGTGGAAACATTTCACGCCATAAGATATAATATGAGATAAATAAATTAAGACAACCTCAGAACCAAACAAAACGAATTCGGAGTGAACGTTTACGATAAGGGTGGAAATTTTTTCGAAGAGTAAAGAAAAGCAAAGATCGACGTGTTTAATAAAACTGTTACGGCAATTTTTTTCCCAAGAAATTAAATTTGTCGAGATTACTAAATTCAATTCAACCTTTTAGATTTAGACGAGATTGTTAAATGGAAAAAGGTGTGTCCCCATTCGGGCGACATATTGATGAAATTTAAACTAGGGCGCCACTCAATTTTTTTGTTCCACCTTGTAGAATTACCTTAAAGTAAACAGTCAATTAAAACAAAACAAATCCGAAAAAAGCATCGAATACAAAAATAAACCGATTCACAATCTGCGGTTTTAAGTTTACCGCTGCCTTTCTAAAGAGCAAAGAGCACGCGAGCAGGGGTATTTTTTGTTAAACACAAAACTTTGCACGCAAAAGTTATAAGCGGCTTCCTCAGAGAGGTTTTTTGTTTCAACAAAAATTAAAAAATCCGAATGAAAATATTAAAAACGTTCAGAATTTTCAGTTCGGTTACAAAGCACAAAAGTGTCATAGTTTAAAGCTTCCTAAGAGGCTAAAAACTCAATTGTAAGATGTAAGAAAAGAAAAACTTGTGGTCGAAATACTTTTCGAGAAAGATACTCGAGTGTATTGAATAGCATACGGTAAAAAATATCTCAGGAATGACGTAGATACACAGTACTTTAATAAATTCCTGTGAAATAATAAAGTAGGAAAAAATTTGATATTAAAAATTGTCGAGATTTCATAATAGCGCACATTCTATTTCGGAGACAAAAGTTTTTCATGCAACATCCGTTAAGTTTTGATTTGATTCCATGCCAAAATTACAGTTAAAATTTTGCAGTTTGCTTTCAAGTTGAAAGGAAATGAGATTATTGAAAAAATCTGCACAAATTTAACCAGGCTGCTCTGAATTAAGGGTTTTTTTGGTATACAATTGGGTCTCGGTTGCAATTTAAAAAAATTGTCGAGGATGTAACAGCTCTGGAAAGATACGCGATAGAAAAATGATCGATATATCGATTATTCAATCTATAATACAAAAATCGATATCGATAATATTGTAGTTAAATTGAAAAACGTAAAAAAGTTGCCCATTTTTCGCTTTGGAGTGGTCTTAAAATCCTTTTATCGTTGGGGTTCCAGGACTTCTGACTTCGATTTAATACAATAAAATTTAGATTTTACTCGTTAATATGCAATGCTTATTTCTGTACTGACACGAACAGGAAGGACACGGTTGCCAAGGCAACGATGAAAAGACATCTTAAATTCTTTCGTAATTCTACAGAAGTAGTAATCGCAATACATATAATAAAATTATCCTGTAAAAGGATTCGTGGCCAAACATCTGTAATCTTCACGTATGACCACAATCTCCCAGGGTGAGGCTAAAGGCCGAATATATGCCGCCTTCATGCACTAGAAGGCTTAAAGCGGTCGCAGTCCAAAGCTAGCAAAAGTCAATCAAAATGAACGATTTTTTAGTCATAGAAAAGGATAGGAGCAAATACTTAAATCTAATTGGCGCTTGCCAGCTTTCTACCGAAGCAAGGCAAGACCCCACTTCATCGTGAATGCCGCTTTAGTATATTTGATACATCTCTAAATATTCAATAATTATCTACATGTTTTTACACTATAACCCTGCCCTACTATTGATTTGTTAAGTTTTAGGCCTTGATTTTAAGAACAAATAAAATGAAAATTAAGAAGTGAATAAAACTGAAATCTACTTTAATTGATATTGCTAATCAATTAGTAATCACTAATAAAAGTTTAAAATAATATGAAGAAATGGAAAGAGGTCAAATAAAAGATTTTTCAATTTTATCGCAGTTTCTTAAGCTCATGTAGGTTAAAAAAAATATTTTTAAAACTTTTATTAACAATACCACAACAGGACAATTAATCCACCCATTCAGGACGCAGTAAAAGAACTGAAAAATCACTTGAATAAATTTTGAAAAATTTGTATTACACTGTGCAACTGTCAAGTTTAGAGAGAAAATTCGTATTAAATCAACCGGTAACGTGAAAAACCAAGTTGGTGAATGAAAAACGAGAGTGAATTGTTACTTCCTTTTTATTCAGATTTTCTGCAGCCCCGACTATAAGAGACTAAAAGCTCAATATGTATACGGTTTAAGAACACTCACACTTTTATAAACAACCAAACCAGCAATGCTTAACAAAAGCAAATTTTCAAAGGGTAACAAAAGATTGCCACGATTCATTTTAAGATCGCTTCGTTATTTTTAATGGGGACGTTGTATATTTCTTTAACAATGCATAACAGTTTAGAACTTCGAGTCAGTTGTAGATGAAAGACGCGATATCTGGGTTTTTCTGATCCAGAAATTGATTCATTGCGTGCAGTTAACACGAGAGAAGCATTACTAGAAATGAAAATCGACATCCCCAATTAGATGTCTTACAAGTAGCAACCTTTCGCCTAAATCCATATGCGAACGAGCAAAGTTAAATTACACCCCGAACTCGGTCCTGCTTTGTGATTATATTGTGTTAGCGCTAACTCAATGAGTTAACGAAATACATTTCCACTGGAGTATCGAAGTAACTGATCAAACAGAATTTAACATCTGTATCATACATAATTCCGAATTTCCCGAACGCAGGATTAATTAAACATCGCTTAAGTTAGCATAATTGAGACAAAATTGGAAATGTAAAAACCACATTTTTCTTCTCGGTGGAAAATGAAATATGACTAATGGATTTTATTTTAGAGGAAATTTACACCACAATGGGGTATTTTTAACCCAGGAAGTGTGAACGTTATTAATGCAGGTTGCACAAAAGCTATGAAATGAACGATGTAAAGTAACTGATTTTACATAAAATATGGTCCACCGTTAGGTGTAATTTGTAAATGACTCTTTTGTATTAAATTTGATCAAAATTGCATATTATAAAACGATTATCTCGTCGAATTTATTGCACATTCTGCAATTTCCGAATGGAACAAATTTTACAAAATTATTTACTAGACTATAATAATTTAAGATAAAATACACCAAAATTAATGAGACATGATTGAATTAATCAGGAAAATAGTGGAAAGTTCAACATTCACGTCATAACTGTTAATATCTTAAATCTTAGCAGAGTTTCTCACATAAAGTGCAAGATTTCATTGTTAATCAATTTTTTTTCAAATTTTTGTATGATTACTACCTTCAGACTTAATACATGACATTGTTCTTTTATCACTTCGATCGTACTATTTAAACAACCGCCCCCCGATTACACGCATTCGAAGTTAATAATGCATTGCGGATCTATTCTAATTCAAGTTGTTCGTTTGCACTAATTACATTTAAACAAGAGCAGTTAACTCCTTCACCTAACATTAAAATTAAAGCTTACTAAAAATAACTCTAAATGGGATTCATGTTAACTACTTTTAGCTCAAATAAGAATCAGTTAAATAAAGAAGCTTTAGGATATAAAACTTCATGACTTGCAGTTTCGCATTTTCAACCATTCTGCTTCACACTTGTAGGATTACAAGAATATTTTGCTCAGCCTGCAGCCTAGAAATCAATAAGTAATTTTGTAGTTTTAGGAAGTCTATGATTTGGTTATTCTCGTACCAATATCTAAATAAGGTTAATAAGGAGCTAACTCCAACAAAATTTGAAAAATAAGGAATTCATAAGGATAATTGAAGTTTTCAAGTTTGAAGTTGAAGTATTTTCTTCTATCCTTTTCTATATTTAAAAAATACTACAATCCCATTGGTGCTCTTGCTAACTTTTACCTAAGCAAGGCAAGACAAGAATCTCAATGTGAACACTGCTTTAGGTTAATACATACGCCAAATTGGGTACCATTAAGGTTTGGTATAATTATTTTATTTAGAAACTATATTCATTTTAAGCATGAAAACTAAAAAAAATTTTCCTGTGGTACTATTACTATTAACCCCCCCCCCTTCCCCTCACGTAAAAACCTGACTGCGGGCTTCTAATATTTTATAATTTTAATACATTTTTGGAAAATTTTGATCTCTCAACTTTTACAAAATCAAAATTCACGAATATGAAGAGATATTGTTGAATAATTCCCTGAAATTTTAAAAGAAAATGTTAATCTTTTATTGTTTATGTTGACTGGGTTCCTTTTTTGATTTATAATTTGAAAAACAATTGTTTTATTTGCTTATCCTTGTTATCCCACAATTGTAAATCAACAATTTTAAGGACATATTTTTGCAGACTGTTATTTTCATGCTGCTTTATTGATGATAGCTAGACTTAGCAAAATTTTGAAAATGAAAAAAGTTTTAATTTTAAATTTTGAAAATAATATTCTATTTTATATGTAACAATTGGCTTTCTTTCCCAAATATTAAAAGAAACACTTAAGCTCTACAAATGAATTTAACTGATAACCTTTTTACTTTCCCATTTACGTATAGTAAAAAACTACAAAAACCAACTTTGCGTAGGCACATCAGAATTTCGATTTATAGGTATAATTTTGATCGCGAACGATTTTTGGACCAATGTCTGGATGTGCGTGTGAACATTTTTTCTGCTACGATTACGAATAATCCACCGAAACCTCTATTATTTGCGCATAGGCGCAACTAGGGGGGGGAGCTTGGAGGTGCTAAGCCCCCCAAAATTCAAGTTAGCCCCACCTTAAAAAAATTGTTTGAAAACATTTTTTTAGCCCCCCAAACTTTTGACCCTAGTTGCGCCTATGTATTTGCGTTTCGTTGAATTTTAATGACGCGCATGAATGGTTTAACGAGATTCTATGGAATGTCAACAAAAAGGCCGGAGGGGGAATTAAAAAATTTAATTTGTTACTAATTACTTTTACCATTTCAAATGGGAAAGTCATGTATTGTGTCACATCAGATTTTTCTGGATAATTATAATGGGTTAATTTTAAAACAAATTTGTTTGATTTTTTTTATCTTTGTACTCCCGAATCAACAATTTTAAAGACTAATTGATTATAAAATTTTGCAGGGCCTTATTTTCAAGTCGCTTTCCAGATATTTTGTGATTTTTATCAAAAAAAGTTCAAAAATTATATAATTATTATATATTTTTGGGCCTTTACGGTTTCAAAATTTTATATTCAACTTCCAATTCAACAGGATATTCAAAAGCGATAATTTTCCGAATTGTTTTTTTTTTCATATTTCAAGTAATTTTCGTGATATCCAAGATTTTGTGAATTCTATCAAAAATATGTTCAAAAATTCTTTAAAGATTTGGGGCCTTACACAGTCTTCAGATTTTATTTCTGAGTATTATAAAATCGACAAAGTTTTCTCGGGGGAGGGGGGGGGGACTAAGCTTCAAAAGTTAATAATTTTCGAATTAATTTTTCGATATTTCAAGCCATTGTGATATCTAAGATTTTGTGCTTTCCATCAACAAAATTTCCAAAAATCGTAAAAAATTGTACATATTTTGGGCCTTTATAGTCTCAAAATTTTATTTCAGGGTTTTAGACCATTATTATCTATAGGAGTTTTCTCGAGGGTCTGTGATTTCCATAAAAAAAATCGTAAAATTGTGAACATTTTTGAAACCGAACGATCTCTAAATTTTATATCTGGATTTCGTACTTATTAATTCGACAGGAAGCTTCCAAAGCGAATATTTTTCGAATTATTTTTACAATATTCCAAGCCATTTTCGTGATATCAAAGATTTTGTGAATTCCATCAAAACCATTTTCAAAAATTCGTAAAAGATTATACAGTTTTGGGCCTTATACAGTCTCCAGATTTTATTTCTGAGTATAATAAAATTGATAAAAATTTCTCGGGGGGGGGGGGAGGTTCGAAAGTGAATATTTTTCGAATTAATTCTTCCATATTTCAAGTCATTTTTGTGATTTAAAAGATTTTGTGCTTTCCATCAAAAAAATGTTCAAAAAATAGTAAAAAATTATTCAGTTTCCAGATGTTACGATATTTCTGTGTATTATAAAACGACAAAATTTTCTTGATGGGTTACCCCAAGAAGAACCTTATGGTGAATATTTTTCGAATTAAGGTTTCAATAACAAGCCATTTTCGTGATATTATCTAAGATTTTGTGCTTTTCATCAACAAAATTTCAAAAATTTTGATTTTTCCATATAAAAACAATGTTCAAAAAATCGAAAATAATTAACAGTTTTGGGAAAGTAGAGTCTCTAGAATTTATTTCTGAGTATTATAAAGTGGACAAAATTTTCTCGGGAGGGGAGGGGTTGTCGAAAGAAATTATTTTATGCTACTTCAAGCCATTTTCGTGATATCTAAGATTTTGTGCTTTTCATCAACAAAATTTCATAAAATCGTAAAAATTATACAAATTTTGGGTTTTACGTTTTCTCGAAGGTTTGTAATTTCAATAAAAAAAATCGTAAATTTGTGAAAATTTTTGAAACCGAACGATCTCTAAATTTTATAACTGGCTGGCTTCCATATTTCAAGTCATTTTAGTGATATCCAAGATTTTGTGTTTTCCATCAAAAAAATGTTCCAAAAATCGTAAAAGATTATACAGCTTTGGTGTTTCACAGTATTCAGATATTAGTTCCGATTATAATAAAATTGATAAAATTTTCTCGGGGGGGTGGGGTGGGGGTGAAGATTCAAAAGTGAATTTTCGAATTAATTTTTCGATAGTTCAAGTCATTTTGGTGATATCTAAAATTTTGTGCTTTCTATCAATGTTAATTTAACATCATAACAAAAATTATACATTTTTGGACCTTATACAGTCTCTAAATTTTATTTCTGCGTTTTAGACCATAAAATCGTTAGGGAGTTTTCTCGACTGGGGTATTCCTTAAATTAATTTTTTCTTTCTAAGCGAATATTTTTCGAATTATTTTTTCGAAATTTCAAGCAATTTTCGTGATATCGAAGATTTTCATTTCTCCATCAAAAAAATTTTGAAAAAATCGTAAATAATTTTACAGTTTTGGGAATTTACAGACTCCAGATTTTATTTCTGAGTATTATGAAGTGGACAAAATTTTCTCGGGAGCGGCAGGGGGAGTCGAAAGTGAATATTTTTCGATATTTCAAGCCATTTTTGTGATATTATCAAAGATTTTGTATTTTCCATCACCCTAATTTCCCAAAATCGTAAAAAATTATGAATATTTCGGGCCTTATAGTCTCTTAAATTTTATTTCTGGGTATTAGACCATAAAATCGGCTGAAGTTATCTCAACCGGGGTATTCTTTAAATTAATTTTTTGATCTCGTATGCGAATTTGTGATTTCCATAAAAAAAATCGTAGCATTGTATACTTTTTTTGAAGCCAAACGCTCTCCAAATCTTACATCAGGGTTCCGTATTTATTAATTCGACATAAAGCTTTCTAAGCGAATATTTTTCGAATTATTTTATCGAAATTTCAAGGTATTTTCGTGATATCCAATATTTTGTTTTCCACCAAAAAAAATGTTCAAAAAATCGTAAATGATTATACACTTTTGGGACCTTACAGTCTCCAGATTTTATTTCTGAGTATTATAAAGTCGATAAAATTTTCTCGGGAGGGGGGGGGAGGTCGAAAGTGAATATTTTCCGATATTTGCAGCAATGTTCGTGATATTTAAGATTTTTGTGCTTTCCATCAACAAAATTCGTAAAAAGTTAGAAAAATTTTGGGTCTTACAATCTCTAAATTTTATTTCTGGCTTTTGGACCTCAAATCACCAGGAGATTTCTCGAGGGTGCTAATCTTTAAAATAATTTTTTGTGATTTCCATAAAAGAAATCGTAAAATTGTAAACATTTTTTAAGCAAAGCGATCTCCAAAGCGAATATGTTTCGAATTATTTTTTTCGGTATTTAAAGCCATTTTCGTGATACCTAAAATTTTTTGCTTTTTATAAAAAAATTGTTTGCGGGTAAACCGTTTCAAAACTTTTATAATTGGGTTCCAGTGCTTATGCTTTTATGTTGATATTATTTTACATTGTTTGTATATTAACATTAATGTCAGTTATGTTGAAAGAAGAGCAAAATCATTCGATAATGTTGACCAAAAATCTAAAACTTCTCATCAAATTTTTATCATTTGAAGCCTTCACGAGCAGAAAACGAGATAAGAATGGAAACTACAGATAATATCAATTAATTGAGAATAAATTCTATTAAGTTGACCCCAACATATGACAAATTAAATGAAGTGTCACTATTTCAAATCAAGCGATAACGTTGTCATTATTCTCCCTTCCATCATTCGTAAATACAATTGCATTCACTTTCTCTATATTAATTTTAGTAACTTCTTCCATGTTTGTGTGTAGTAGGAACTGAACTCCCCCATTTTCCCGAAGACATCCTTCCCTCTCGCAACTGCATTAAATCGTCCGTATACGATAACAACCATGTTTCTCTTGTTAACACTTTCACCCCTAAACATGATACGTCGATTTTACGTACCTCCACGTTTAAGAAAATTTAAATGTTCACAGCAACTCAGCAATGTAACTCGATAAAGCATGGCCCTTAGTGCAAAATCTTGTTTCAACATAACTGATGTCAAATGCCGTGTAAATGAATAAAAACCGCACTGTGCCAAAAAGAGAAACAGAAAAGTGTCCTAACCGAGCGAGAATAATAAATTATTGAATAAAAGTGCAACAAAGCGTTACACACCACAAACCATTTGCAACCTGCAATGTGCATAAAGCAGAACCAAAAGATATCGCTTTATTTCGCCCATAAAACAGAAACACGGAAAAATATTCTCAGATTTTAATCCAAAAATGAAAAATCGCAACTGTAATGGATGCGATCCAAGTTGAAACATTTTAAATTGTTTTTCAACAAGGAGGAAGTTTCAACTTATAACTTCGTAACCAAGATAATTCCAAATTAAATTTTAATATCTATTGCCTTCTTCTCCATCGCCCACGACAAATAAATGGGACTTAAAAACTTTCAGCCAAACTTTCCTATTTGTGGGAACAAAAGGCGATTTTAAATTAGCAAACTGCAGGTACTACCGAACAAGAGTATTCATTTTCAAAGGAAGAGGAAACAATTTCAAGATTAAACTCGGAACAAACTACGACCAAAATAAAAATTGCACGGCGCAAGCTTCTCCTCATAATAAACAAAGGATAAAAGATTGGTTTTCGCTCGGGGATGTTTCTCTTTGTATAAATTTATCAATCAAACTTTTGTTTCCACAGATTTTTGCGCAAGATTAATAACAAAAAGTTGCGATTTTTGAGAAACGATTTTGTTTGGGTTTCCAACTTTGTCAACTCACAACTTTAAAGTTATGCTCGTTAGTTGAAAGACGGCAGGAAAATAGAGAAAACTGCAAGTTTTTCTTTCCACTGCAATACAAACTACACTATTAACTAGAAACCTTCTATTTTCTCTATTGCACAATACAAGTAGCTCGGATTAATTGAATTTTTTTTTAATTCCTAAACCGAGATGAAAAATTTAGTTTTAGTTCCGACTTAAATTGTTTTAAGCTTTTAAAAGTACGAGAGTAATAATAAATAATAGAGCAGTTTATTTTTAAATTTTCCTCAGTTTTACGGAAATATACGCCAAGGTCCATTTTACTGCACTAGTGCAAAAAAACGTCATAACTTGTTTATATTTGACACAATCCAAAAAGGAAAAATTGAAGTTTGTTCAGAACTTTACGCTCTGTAAATTAGCTCTTTTTACATTTTTGGATAAACAAAATAATAACTGGGTTAATTTCGAAAAACAAGTCAAATAAATTTCAAGATATTACATCGTCGTGACCTATTTGTCTAAAATTTTATCCTCTACAAATTTGATTTCTTGGTTGTTTTTGAAAAAATGAGTAATAACGAAGTTATTTCAAAATTAATTTTCGGTCGAAATAATTTAATGTGAAGGAATAGTTTTGCCCTATTTAATCATAACTTGGATATTTTTCATAGTTGGTAAAAAGGAAAACCAGTATTATATTTCCAACTTTATGCTCTACAAATTGAATCTCTTTACATTTTTTGATAAAATGAGTAATACGACAGTTATTTTAAAAATTAAAGATTTTTGCATTTGAATTTAGTGTCAACATCAATTTTTGTTTTACTGCTTATTACAGAAATTGTCGTAGCTTGCTTACTTCTTGTCAAATGGTAAGGGGGAAAATCGTTTTTGACTCAAAATTGTACACTCGAGAAATTTGATCTCTTGACATTTTTTGATAAACTGGACAGTAATATCTTTATTTTAAAAATTAAACATATTTAATTTAATTTTTTTACTACATTTTAGCCTATTTAACGCAACGTTTTCGCAACATATTTTTCGTAAACGATAAAACTAAAAACGGTAGTATATTTATTATAATTTGATATGCTCTAAAAATTTGATCTCTTGAGAATTTTTCATAAAATTTCTGAAATTTTCATTTAAATTTAATGTAAACGTTCGCTTCTGCTTTACACAAGACAGAAATTATCATAATTTTTTTACTTTTTTTGTGGATTCTAAAAAGGAAAATGGTATTTTGTCAAAAACTCTATTTTCAAAAATGTAGTAAAAGTATTAATTTATTAATAGTTTAAGTTGATATTGTAAAAAGAAAAAGCAAAATTTTCTAATAGAAATGATTTTATAATCAAGGTTTTTTGAATATTTTGGGAAAATTTCCGTTTTCCAGACCGCAAGAAGCTCAATTTTATAGTAATTTTAAGCCCTAAAAAATTGCTTCTTTGAAATGTTGTGTCTTACTAAGTAATAACGGGTTAATTAGTTTAAATTTAATATAATAATATATAAAATTCTCTTTTTGCCCTATTTATTCATAATCTTTAAATTAAATTTCGTTTAAAATTGCAAAGAACTCTTGGCTAAATAAACCAGGAATATAAATTCTAATAGCTATTTAACAAATTAAGAATTTCCAGTTTAAAAATGTAAAACTCGAGTTTTCCTATTACATAATGTAATAACTTGGTAGCATTTTGTAAATTCTAAAATGAAAATATGAAATTTAAAAAATGTATTTCTTGATATGATCGAAAAATATATTAAAAAATAACAGAATTAAATGAATATTTCATAGGTAGTCAAAGACTCAAGACTAAAATCGCCATAACTTGCTTAATTTTAGGAGATTCTCAAAATATGAGACAGCATTGTAAACAAAATATTACGCTTTAAAAATTTGTTCTCTTAAAGTTTTTTGATAAAATAAGTAATAACCCAATTATTTAATTATTTATTAAATTATAATAAAAACTAACATAATTTAAATGGATATTTCAGAGGTATTCAAGGACTCAAAACTAAAATTGCCATTACTTGCTTAATTTTGGGAGATTCGCAAAATATGAGACAGCATTGAAAACAAAATTTTACGCTTTAAAAATTTGTTCTCTTAAATTTTTTTAATAAAATAAGTAATAACCCAATTATTTAATTATTTATTAAATTATAATAAAAACTAACATAATTTAAATGGATATTTCAGAGGTATTCAAGGATTCAAGACTAAAATTGCCATTACTTGCTTAATTTTGGGAGATTCTCAAAATATGGAACAGCATTGCAAACAAAATTTTACTCTTTAAAAATTTGTTCTCTTAAAATTTTTTGATAAAATAAGTAAAAACCTAATTATTTAATTATATTAAATTATAATAAAAAATAACAGAATTTAAATGGATATTTCAAGGGTATTCAAGGACTCAAGACTAAAATCGATATAACTTGCTTAATTTTGAGATATTTTTAAAATATGAGACAGCATTGTAAACAAAATTTTACGCTTTAAAAATTTGTTCTCTTAAAATTTTTTGATAAAATAAGTAAAAACCTAATTATTTAATTATATTAAATTATAATAAAAAATAACAGAATTTAAATGGATATTTCAAAGGTATTCAAGGACTCAAGACTAAAATCGCTATAACTTGCTTAATTTTGAGATATTTTTAAAATATGAGACAGCATTGTAAACAAAATTTTACGCTTTAAAAATTTGTTCTCTTAACATTTTTTGATAAAATAAGTAAAAACCTAATTATTTAATTATATTAAATTATAATAAAAAATAACAGAATTTAAATGGATATTTCAGAGGTATTCAAGGACTCAAGACTAAAATCGCCATAACTTGCTTAATTTTGAGATATTTTTAAAATATGAGACAGCACTGTAAACAAAATTTTACGCTTTAAAAATTTGTTCTCTTAAATTTTTTTGATATAATAAGTAATAACCCAATTATTTATTTATTTATTAAGTTTTTATTAAAAACTAACAGAATTTAAATGGATATTTCAGAGGTATTCAAGGACTCAAACTAAAATCGCCATAACTTGCTTAATTTTGGGATATTCTCGAAATATGAGACAGCATTATAAACAAAATTTTACGCTTTAAAAATTTGTTCTCTTAAAATTTTTTGATAAAATAAGTAATAATCCAATTATTTAATTATTTATTAAATTATAATAAAAACTAACAGAATTTAAATGGATATTTCAGAGGTATGCAAGCACTCAAACTAAAATCGCTATAACTTGCTTAATTTTGGGAGATTCTCGAAATATGAGACAGCACTGTTAACAAAATTTTACGCTTTAAAAATTTGTTCTCTTAAATTTTTTTAATATAATAAGTAATAACCCAATTATTTATTTATTTATTAAGTTTTTATTAAAAACTAACAGAATTTAAATGGATATTTCAGAGGTATTCAAGGACTCAAACTAAAATCGCCATAACTTGCTTAATTTTGGGAGATTCTCGAAATATGAGACAGCATTGTAAACAAAATTTTACGCTTTAAAAATTTGTTCTCTTAAAATTTTTTTATAAAATAAGTAATAACCCAATTATTTAATTATTTATTAAATTATAATAAAAACTAACAGAATTTAAATGGATATTTCAGAGGTATTAAAGGACTCAAGACTAAAATCGCCATAACTTGCTTAATTTTGGGAGATTCTCAAAATATGAGACAGCATTGTAAACAAAATTTTACGCTTTAAAAATTTGTTCTCTTAAAATTTTTTGATAAAATAAGTAAAAACCTAATTATATAATTATATTAAATTATAATAAAAAATAACAGAATTTAAATGGATATTTCAGAGGTATTAAAGGACTCAAGACTAAAATTGCCATTACTTGCTTAATTTTGGGAGATTCTCAAAATATGGAACAGCATTGCAAACAAAATTTTACTCTTTAAAAATTTGTTCTCTTAAATTTTTTTGATAAAATAAGTAATAACCCAATTATTTAATTATTTATTAAATTATAATAAAAACTAACAGAATTTAAATGGATATTTCAGAGGTATTAAAGGACTCAAGACTAAAATTGCCATTACTTGCTTAATTTTGGGAGATTCTCAAAATATGGAACAGCATTGCAAACAAAATTTTACTCTTTAAAAATTTGTTCTCTTAAAATTTTTTGATAAAATAAGTAATAACCCAATTATTTAATTATTTATTAAATTATAATAAAAACTAACAGAATTTAAATGGATATTTCAGAGGTATTAAAGGACTCAAGACTAAAATCGCCATAACTTGCTTAATTTTGGGAGATTCTCAAAATATGAGACAGCATTGTAAACAAAATTTTACGCTTTAAAAATTTGTTCTCTTAAAATTTTTTGATAAAATAAGTAAAAACCTAATTATTTAATTATATTAAATTATAATAAAAAATAACAGAATTTAAATGGATATTTTAGAGGTATTCAAGGACTCAAGACTAAAATCGCCATAACTTGCTTAATTTTGAGATATTTTTAAAATATGAGACAGCACTGTAAACAAAATTTTACGCTTTAAAAATATGTTCTCTTAAATTTTGTTGATATAATAAGTAATAACCCAATTATTTATTTATTTATTAAGTTTTTATTAAAAACTAACAGAATTTAAATGGATATTTCAGAGGTATTCAAGGACTCAAACTAAAATCGCCATAACTTGCTTAATTTTGGGAGATTCTCGAAATATGAGAGAGCATTGTAAACAAAATTTTACGCTTTAAAAATTTGTTCTCTTAAAATTTTTTGATAAAATAAGTAATAACCCAATTATTTAATTATTTATTAAATTATAATAAAAACTAACAGAATTTAAATGAATATTTCAGAGGTATTCAAGGACTCAAACTAAAATCGCTATAACTTGCTTAATTTTGGGAGATTCTCGAAATATGAGACAGCACTGTAAACAAAATTTTACGCTTTAAAAATTTGTTCTCTTAAATTTTTTTGATATAATAAGTAATAACCCAATTATTTATTTATTTAATAAGTTTTTATTAAAAACTAACAGAATTTAAATGGATATTTCAGAGGTATTCAAGGACTCAAACTAAAATCGCCATAACTTGCTTAATTTTGGGAGATTCTCGAAATATGAGACAGCATTGTAAACAAAATTTTACGCTTTAAAAATTTGTTCTCTTAAAATTCTTTGATAAAATAAGTAATAACCCAATTATTTAATTATTTATTAAATTATAATAAAAACTAACAGAATTTAAATGGATATTTCAGAGGTATTAAAGGACTCAAGACTAAAATCGCCATAACTTGCTTAATTTTGGGATATTCTCGAAATATGAGAGAGCATTGTAAACAAAATTTTACGCTTTAAAAATTTGTTCTCTTAAAATTTTTTGATAAAATAAGTAAAAACCTAGTTATTTAATTATATTAAATTATAATAAAAAATAACAGAATTTAAATGGATATTTCAGAGGTATTCAAGGACTCAAGACTAAAATCGCTATAACTTGCTTAATTTTGAGATATTTTTAAAATATGAGACAGCACTGTAAAAAAAATTTTACGCTTTAAAAATTTGTTCTCTTAAAATTTTTTGATAAAATAAGTAAAAACCTAATTATTTAATTGTATTAAAGTATAATAAAAAATAACAGCATTTAAATGGAGATTTCAGAGGTATTCAAGGACTCAAGACTAAAATCGCTATAACTTGCTTAATTTTGAGATATTTTTAAAATATGAGACAGCACTGTAAACAAAATTTTACGCTTTAAAAATTTGTTCTCTTAAATTTTTTTGATATAATAAGTAATAACCCAATTATTTATTTATTTATTAAGTTTTTATTAAAAACTAACAGAATTTAAATGGATATTTCAGAGGTATTCAAGGACTCAAACTAAAATCGCCATAACTTGCTTAATTTTGGGATATTCTCGAAATATGAGACAGCATTGTAAACAAAATTTTACGCTTTAAAAATTTGTTCTCTTAAAATTTTTTGATAAAATAAGTAATAACCTAATTATTTAATTAAATTATAATAATAAAAAATAACAGAATTTAAATGGATATTTCAGAGTTATTCAAGGACTCAAGACTAAAATCACCTTAACTTGCTTAATTTTGGGAGATTCTCAAAGTATAAAACAGCATTGTAAACAAAATTTTGCGCTTTAAAAATGTGTTCTCTTAAAGTTTTTCCATAAAATAAGTAATAACCTAATTATTATTATTTAATTAACCGTAACAAATTCTGTTTCTTCTTGTACCAGGCAGAACTTAAAATTTGCTCCCTTGCGAGTAAAAGCGCCAGTTATTTTTCAAAAAGCGTTAAAAGCTTTAGAAAGCCGATACTTCAATTTCATAATTGTTTCCCCACCCCTGCAGATGAAGCTTTTTGGCAAACCAAATGTCAACACCATAAAAGCAGTTTTGAAAGTTGCTCCTTTTGAGTACCAGTAAAACTTTATTTTTGCGAACTGCAAACATTTGCGTGGTTTGTGTTAAGACTGAAATGTTAGTTACAAGTCTTTGGATTACACCACCACTTACGCCGTATAATCTTCAACACTTGTACAACTTGGAACGTCTAAATTTAACTTCAAGTTCTCGGATAAACTATCTTAATCTCGATTTTAATTAATAGTTGTTTATAAGACCTTTTAAAACTTTGAAACTAAAACGAGGAGTAAAATTTAGTTCGAGAGAATAGTAAAAAAAAAGTGCAGGGTATATAATTTAACGGTCACTTCATTAAAACATTTTAGATCGAGGATTTTTATTGTTTACTCTGTTGTAAAAGCTTAGGATGTCGTAAACAATGTTGAGACATGCTCTGATGGTATCGATTCTCAACAAAAATGTAACAGTAACATTTTTTGAAAACTTATTTTAACAAAATGTGGCTTTTAGGGGTTGAAAATTTTACAGAGTAATAAAATGGTTTTAAATTGCAAAATTTTGCACGAAAAATATGGCCATAAAATTTTTGTCGATTTAAGAAATTTTATACGAACATTCGACATTTTTGACAATTTTGATAGCCGGCTATAGAAATAAATATTGCCAAGGAAATACGACTTGATTTCCTTCTATTTCCGTTTTCACCCTCTCAAGTAGTCAAACTAACCGTTGTGGTAAAAGCGTTAATGGATGTGCATTTGGCTTCGACCTCGTATATTGCTCGTTACGTTTTGATTTCGCTGACCCTGGATATAACAACGTGTAACATATTGTACTACATTTTTTTTTGGAGGGAAAATTAAATCAACACAAAGTTTTATTTTAAGCAACTTTCGAAAATCTGTTAGTTGCACGCGAAATTGCAATCTCATAACTTGAACGTCCGAGTTACGTGACGGAATAGACGAAAATGGGTCTTCTTTTATAAAATTATTTTTAGATTTTCAGTCACACACCCTCAATTTAGCCAATGATTGTGTTTATTTAACGAACGCGTTTCTCTGTCCACTTTGATTTTCTATTGTGAGTGTTTTTAAGGCGCCTTGGTTTATTTTTTCACCTCCGTTTCCAACTTTAACAGTCTTTTTGTTTATTTAATTTATTATCTCGGTGACTCGACAATTCCCTTATTTTCTTAATTTGAAAATATTTTCTAATTTGGAAGGGAAAATTTGCTTCCTTTACAAAAACTTACCGAACCCATTTTCGGTCCATTACTTGAGGATGTCAATGGAAAAAATTCCTTTCAGAAGGTACATTTACTTATACAACCTGAAGAAGGGTTGCTCTTTCGATTCAATTAGGCACTTTACTAGAACCTGCTAGGTCAGTGGTGTAGGTAGATCTATAGTGGTTATTAAACATTGGGGGAACGAAAAGTAATTGGGTATTGGAGCAGAAAGTTTTTACTGTAATGTGCTTTTAATTGAGAGAAACTTCGAAAGGTGAAAATAGAATGGAAAAAAATATTGAATTTCTACATGGAAACAATTTTTTCACATTAATTCGAATTCATCGAATATAATAATTTGCTAGAAAGCTCCCCCTACATGCAATTTACAGGTACATCTCTGATTGGTTCGTTCGAAAAAGGTTTACCAATCTAAAACTGATATATTTAAAAATTGCATAAGTTTTAACCTCCTCATACCATCCAGAATCCCAGGTCTAATACATCGATATGTTGATATATCCATTTGGAACAGTTGCGATTTAATAGAATCAACGGAAGAACATACATTTTTATATTATGATGGTCTAGGAAAAAACTAGCAAAAACTTATCTGCAATTCTATTATGCGGATTTATCCCGATTGCAAATTGATTTAGAATAAGTGTCTCAAAAAATCGCCTGCAGCACAGCAGAAAACTGTCTTCATCGCATCCTTCCACATCAAAATATTAGTTTTTAAAAACGTTAAATGTCATTGCTTAAATTTAAGTGCAGTAGATTAAATTTTGTCTCTCCTGACACCATGTTTCCGTCTTTTTGCTTCGATTACTTTTTAAGCACCTTTCGTGTCGTGCCGTAGGGTATAACTCCAGATTGATCGTCTTGCTTGTCACTTGGGACTTCGTTTCCGTTTTTGGAAACCATCGTCTCGTTTCCACCCTCTCCAGGCACTATTTTAGCTTGACCGGTAGTTTCACCTGTCGTAGTTAGTAAAATTCTCGTCGAGAAATGTGGTAAAAGCTAAATTGAAAAATCAAGAATATGGAAGCATAATCTAATACCGAGATGGAGTAATAAATTGCTTTCAATGTGAGTGCAATGTTTGAGAGGTAAAAAGAATCGATGAAGTAAATTGCATTTCATTGTCTGTACAGATCTAAAGGTGCGTTTAAACTTATAGAGTGGTATAAAGCACAATGGATGACCTTGAGACTTGAGTTTTTGTTATGTAAATTCTCGGAAACGTCGGATTACTAAACGGTCACGTAGATTTGTAGTTGGTTTTGAAGTTTCCAACTGTTTAAAAACGATTTGGAAAACGCACTCGATGAAAGCATGCAACACGAAAATAAAAAAATTTCGCGTTCAAGGTCGTGAAATAAAAGTATTATGTTTCCTGTGTGAATTTCTGAATTCCAAACTGCATTATAAACAACGTCGAAAAGAAAATTGGGTAATTTAAAAGTGAAAAATAGAAAATCTGCTAATTTCGACGATTGTGACAAAAAAATGACAAAGTCGCTCCATCCACGGCGGTCGTACATTAATTCTCCTTTTTCGTTTCTTTTCACACCATTTTCGAGCTAAAACCACAGATGTCTCCAATAATTCATCTCATCTCTTATCTAATTTAATCCAGAAAAACATTATAGCAAACAATGTCTCCAACTTAAGTGCAGTAAAAGGAAATAAAATGAAAAAATGTTCTAAGAAAATGCATTATATGGCAAGCATTTAACGGACTCTTGCTCTCGTCTTCTAATTGAAAAGATCCCCCACTCGCACACGCACTACGATCAATTGGAAGGTCCCCTTAAACCATAATTAACTGCCGAGAAAGAATAACCACCCACCGAAGCCGTAATTATGAATTGCGCGAAATATGGATTTTCAAAACCTGTTTGAAAATCAATAACCAAGAAAGCTTTCAGGATGAAAAAGTATTTAAGAGATCGTAAGAGATAATCGAGGATTATGGCTGAAAACTTTGTTTTAGTCGAACCTACTTACTCTACAACAAGATACTTCATATAAAGTACCAACCAATGAAAAAGATCGCTGTATAGGAGAAAAACCTAATAAAAAGTTTATCAATTTTGTCGAGTTTTGTTTAGTAAGAAGCCACTTTCGTTTACTTTAATAAACTTAATATTTATGGAGGATAATAAAAGCAAAAGACAATTTTGTGAAGCTGACCGAAATTTTAGGAACTGGCGCAGTCGGTCACCATGATGCGTAATTTAGCGGAAAAGCTCGTACCAGTTTAAAAAGTAAAATTAAACCGCATCGGTTGCTGTATTTTAAAACGAAATCAATTTGAAGTTATAATTTTACGTAACGTTATTAACCTATTAGAGAGAAATTAATGTCTCCTGGAAGCCAAACCCGGCAACGATAAATCTACAATTCTATTAAAAACTTATATTAGAGAATTATACACGCAAACGGAAAATTTATAGTAATTAATCGTGATATCCAAAAATAGTTCAAGATTAATAACACTTGAAACATAATAATCTGATAAAGCATATTTTAGTACGATCGTAGCAGCTTAACGAGAGGCTAGTTAGCCGCACATGGTTAGTTTCACGAGTCTGCGTCGTTGTATGATTTCATCTGAAATCTGTGAAATAATTTCCAATTTTAGTTCAGCATTTTACATCACTGCCCCGATGTATCACTTAATCTTCATGTGTGACTAGTTGATGTGTGTGTGTCCGCGTGGACCATCGAGGCAGCAGGGTAGATATTGAGCGGTTCATGGTTCAAATATTACAAGTTTTAGGTAAAATAAAAAATTGTTCCATAATTTCACGTTAAATCAAAATAAATATGTTTATAAACTAGATTAAAGTATAAGAACTCCGCCCCAAGTCGATATAAATTTCATTATTTCTAATGTAAACATTACTTTATATTATTAATGAAATTCCAAGCAAGAATAACAATGTACTACATGCTAACATTTGTTCAGGAGAAATGTTTTAATAAAATTGAAAAGCAGTATAAACAATGTAAATGTGAAATAAAACAGAAAGATAAAACAACTTCAAATTTCTTGTATGAAACTTACCCGCAGGCATACAGTAGAAAAAACGCAGTGGATGAAAGAAAATCTTACCTGAAACAGAAAAATAAATTAGAATTGTTGCATTTATTTAGACAGCTACACCGAAAAAAATGAATTTTGTAAATCTTCGGTGCTATTATTCACAGTGTATTATTTATTATGCATGCATGACTTAAATTTCAACATTTTTCAGTTTAATGAAATTCAACAACTCATTTGCATTTCATGTAACACAAGAAAAAATAATTTTACATGATTAATGTCATGTAATTAATTTCACAATGACCAAGATGGATTTGATAAATATTCGTGTTTGCGTGTATAAAATTGTAAGTTTTTATTAACGTGAGATTAAGAGCTTTCACACGTTTTGTTTACGTGAAAGTCCGAAAGCAAAACAATTTATTAGAGGAATATTTAAGGGATTATTGATCACGCATAATTCATTGGAAGTACATGTGACTTCTCGATAGTACCGGACATTATCAAATAAAGTGGAGAAAAGCTCTTAAAATTTGCGATCCGTGAAATAAGACGATAGAAGAAAACTAAATAAACGAGAATTCAACGAAAAGTAAACCATTGGGGAAAAGGAAATATCGGATGTTTCAGAAAAACGTTCAGAAACAGTTCGAGCATATTCAAAAACACAGTGGCAATTTATAAGTTACACAAAAAGAAATATTATACAGAAATGGGAGTCAAACCCGTCTAAAAAATCTATTGGGAATTCTTGTTTTATAACAATTTTCATGAATACGAAAGTCGTTCAACCACCTTCAATCTTTCATATAAATTACAGCACTTGCAACTTTTCCCGACCGACTTTTCTTGCAAAAAAAAAAAAAAAAATTAAAATTGGGAAGTTACCCCGAAATCGAATGAGGTTTTTGCTTTTCAGCAATTGCTGGAGCAAAACACGTGTGATGTTAACAAACTGTGGTTAGGTCGTAAAGTTTCATGCAACGGTGTGTGGGTGGTTTTCGCAGCCCTTTTAGCACCCCGGGGCGGCTGTTGGCAACCCTGGACGTCAATCACACGCCCTGTCAAGGAACATTTAATGTTATATTACAACTGAACTGGACTTTACGTTTAACGATAATGTGTGTTGTTGTTTTTATCGTTTTATTGCTGAGACACATGTACTTTCTTACTTTGGCTTTTCTACTTTTCTCCAGAAAAATTGGAACCTAAAGATCTCGTAAACACACTGGCAGAATTTCAAAAATCTATGACCACAAAACGTTTTCGTTTATTGTCCATAAAAGGAGAAATTAATTCGACTTTATTACTCGTATAGTTGAAATTTATAAACGCTGTTTTAATTTTCCAAAGTGTCTCCGAGTTTTATTACCTTGACGGTATATCGGAGCAAATGGTTTTCTATTTTACTCAGGATGTAATTAAAATAAACTCACTGAAATTAAATTAACTATGACTTCATAGGTACATTTTCACCTCCTTTTTAAATCATACATTGAATTACACTGAAAAATTGGAACATAATGGAATCGTTCAAACGTCAATAATTTCTACAAACAGGATCAGCTTTTCACATGAAAATTTAATCCGCAGGGAAAATTTTTAAATACATTTTTTATGTAGTAAATTGGAATTCGACATTGTGATATATCCAGGAAGATTTGTAACCACTTCATAAATTTTTCCTGCTGATGAGTTAGGAACTTCAATTTAGTTTGCATTATTGTTAATTAAGTGCGAAGCCGAAGGCCGAGCTTTGCCTGAATGCTGCATACAATAAATTATTATAGTACTTCGTAAGGAAACAATTTATCCAGAACATGTAGTTGGGAAGAAACGAAAAAGTACATGTTGCTACTGCACCTTCTTGAAGAGCAAAGGTTAGGGGGGGGTAATCAAACTATTCTTCAAAAGTTTATTGAGAACCTCTCAGGCAGTCCAACAGTTTTTCATTTGAGATTCTTTTGTTGCATCCAAGTTGTATCGACATTTTCAAATCTCTTTCGGTATGGGCAAATTGTTTCCTTGTGAAGTACAATAATTGTATAATAATTAAGTGCGAGGTCGAAGGCCGAGCTATGTTTGAATGCTCTAGACAATTATGGTACTAAGAAATAAATTTGTCCACAACATAATTGCCAATAACTTGCCCCTATCACTCCTTAAAGGAGAGAGGTTGGTGGGAAGTAAATGAGATGTTGTTCTAAAGTTTATTAACTGTGTCAGATGATTGGGGGAAAGGAACAACGTCCTAGTTTAAGATTAAGAGAGAGGACGTCAAATTATTGTAGTTTAGGGTGTAAGTAGCCACGGGCAAAACAAAAATTTGATAGATCATTCAAAATTGGGCCTAAATTTAGCGAAAAACTAATTTATATGCAAGTATGATATTAGCTGTCAGTAGAAGTTTAGCTCCGCCCACCCCCGTGCTAGGAAGAGTTTCTATTTTTTAACACACGAAACTAGAAAACCGGGATTTCTAAGACAGTTCATCTTATAAAAAATATTCCAAGAGCCCACGCAATTCTTCAACCGGAATCTTAGAAAATTGGGAACTATGAGACAGTTTAACTTATTAAAAATATCCCAGAAGCCCACGCCACTCTTCAACCGGAATCTTAGAAAATAGGGAACTCTAAAGACCGTTGAATTCAATAAAACTATATCCCAGCGCCTAACAGATAACCTAAATTGAGATATATAAAGCCAAATGAAAATCCTTAAAAAACTATCCAGAAGCAGCTGCAGTTCAGCACACAAATAAATGGAGTGTTAATTTGAGCATGGCATGATTAACCTTCGAATGAATTTGAATACGAGTAGCGACAGATATTAGCCAACCCAGCAAGCGCAGCGTCGGAACACGTACGAAGGTCCGACAAGAAAGGTAAGGAGGCAACGTCTAGGTAACGGATAACTCGGTACTGGATGACTCGGCAACGGGAATCCACCGGTCGAGCTTAGGTTAGTGTTAGGAAATGATTTTTTTAAATGAGGGAACTGTTAAATGAGAGATCCGCATTGTTGTGTACCTTTCCTTTTTGCTGGGGGGTATTCCATACCCATACCCCCCAGACCCCCCGGTTTTATGTCCATTTCAGGGGAATGAATTTGTTTTTATTGGTTGGTATCGTTTGGTATGTAAGCAACAAGAAGTGAATTCAGGAATCAAACTTGTTTGGTTATCAATTTTAATAAGTCGGATTTTTGCTTAAGTATACCTGGGGGGTATTCCATACCCCCCAGACCCCCCGGTTTCATGCCCATTTCAGGGGAATAAATTCATTTTGGTTTAACAATCTTTTAATTGATTTTTTATTAAAAGAAATCTTTTGTTTGAACGGGGCCGGGTGTAGTGCAAATTAAACCGCTTGCCACTGGTACGTTTAATTTAAATATTTAGTTATACAATTAAAACAACATTGTTAAACTAAAAGAAATTTATTCCCCTGAAATGGACGTGAAACCGGGGGGTCTGGGGGGGTATGGAATACCCCCCAGAACAAGGAAGTAACGATATAACTTTCAAAATTGATAAAGACTCAATTTTAATACTTGCGAAAACATATTTTGCTTATTACGGCTGGGGGGTATTCTATAGCACCCGGTTTTTCAATTGTGTACTAATAGTAATATTATAAGGTACCGTCCAAGTAACGGAAAGATTTTTTTAGGAACATAATATTTGAACAACATTTTGAAGTGGTTTTTCTATTTTCTAGGGTGGATAAGTCCGCTAAACACCCTAAAATGTGAAGAAATTAGTATGCAACCTAGGGTCTGGGGAGATAAGGATATAGTGGCGTAAATAATGGGGGGAGGCAGAGGGAGGAATGGTCCCAAGGGTAAAATTTGAAGTTACGCCACTGGAAAGTGTATAATACTCAATTTATTTTGATGAAAAATGACAGTTTAACATAATAATTTCGTCAACGTTGATCTTTGATACGAATGGCTGGTGCCGAGAGAGAGCACCTTTGAAATTATAGCTGAGGGTAACTAACTGGTGTGACTCGCAAGAGTATGACAAAGGAAAGTGTAAAGTTAGCCCAAAGAATCAAGGAAGGGCGGAGTTAAAGAGCAGAACGAAAAATTCATCCGTTCGAGTTTATGTTGAACTGTTGGTGTCATTGGTGGAACTGGGTCTCACGTGCCATCTACTACGCAAGATTTTTGCTCCGCCCTGCCCTGCTTCCTTGGGCTAACTCTACTAGCAGTAAGAGATTTCGGATGGTTGATATCTATGGGGCGACCTTGAAACTTAAAAACCTAATGAAGTTTCTGAAGGAAAGAATATGGTCGTCCGTTAAAGATCTATTTTAGGTACCTACGTACGTCTATGGACTTGGACTATGGATACAAATGGGCATACTTAAGTAAAAGTTAAAACCTATTTTACTGTAAGTTTGTAGGGTTGTTTGACGTTCGATATAATATGTTCATTTAAAGTAAGTACGTACCATACATGGGACTATAAATGGACATAGATAAAACTTGCAGTTACGGACGTTTTTGGGACAGTACTTTAAAAGGACTTTCACGGACGATGACTGGACGTATGGACTTACGTTGATGGACAACATATCGACGTCCATAGGACTACTTTGTGCTACTTAGATAAGAAGGCTGCAGACCTAGCACTCGGGGATAATAATGGCGTAGCGTCCATCAGCTTGGTTGGGTGGCAAACAGACAAATTATATAGCTCGGCCTGCAGCCTTCACATTTATTTAATAAGATTACTGATGGTATGGGAAAGCCGCAGCCAAACTGTCTTGAGATTCTCTTGTTGTATCGACACTTTGATTCTGTATAGTGTCGGTTTCCTTATGGAGTATTATAACTTACAATTAAATGCGAGACCCAAGGCCGAGTTAAGTTTGAAAACTGTATAGAAAACAATGTTCCCAAAACTTGGAATAGGAAATAAATATAAATACTTGTTGCTATTGCTCCTTCCATGAGAGGGTTTCGAGGGGGGGGGGGTAAACGAACTGTTGCTCCAAATTGTATTAAGGGCGTCAGCTGATTGGGGAGGGGGACAACGTTACAATAATTGAAGATTATACTAATTTTAACCAGATGAGTGTCTCCAGCTTGCAAAGCGATACACGAAGTATGGTCATCGCTGGGCCTGTAACCTTCGCATTTAAATTTTATGTCTGCAGACCTGCAGATTGTTTGCTTCTTCAATTCCAAATTTAATCTTCGATCTAACAATTTTTTAGTTCTTCTAGAAATCCGTAGCCAGACTGCTGAGAGTATTTGAACATCTGTCAACAATGAAATTTCTTTGTTGTACCGACACTTTGGTTTCGAATACTGTCGGTAATTAACGAAATCTGTTAAAGTGTTACGATCAATTTTATCGAATATAACGAAATCTCTTTATTTATAAGCAGATTGTTTTTGTGTGAAGTACTATAATTTATAATAAGGTTCGAGGCCGAAGGCCGAGCTATGCATGAACGCCGTATACAAATCTAGGACCTCATAAGGAAAGAATTTGCCTAAAACATGGAATAGAGAAGAACAAACTGTTGTTCTAAAATTTATTAAGGGGGTCAACTGATGGGGGAAAGGAGACAAACGCTCCAGTTGAAGACTACAATAATTTTATTAAAAAAACTTCATTTTATTTTAAAAGATAACATGGAATTTTACTTAAAAACAAAAGAGTTAAAAAGTCGACGTGTGCAAATAAGTGACTAACTTCCTGGATTACGTAAAATCAAACTTCGTGTTAGTTTGTTAACGAAAATATTAGCACTGAATTAACTTCTAATCTTCTAAATTCGAAAACTAAATCAGGATATTGCAGTGGAAATCTTTTCTTTCTTTAATTAGTAGTATACCTATTAATTATTAAAATGCGTCGTTCGTGTTAAACCAATACCAACGAAGGAAAAATGTGGTAGGATGTTATTTGAGCCCCAGAGAAGGAAAAAGTAAGGAATTATCCTCAAAAGACCAAATTTCTATTACCTTTAAATTAAATTCACTATTATAATAATTTCCAAATATGTAGGGCGGTATGTCCGAACTTTTTCAAAGTTTGGTAGTAACTAAATACTAAAGTCTACGGAGATTACGTACTCAAAATTCGTCAACCATGTGCAAACATGGAACGGGCAGACTTGTAAAGTGAAGCAATTCCGTGTATAAATCGTAAACAAGGTGAGCCAAAAGTACAATAATTCCTGAGTGATTAAGATTCGGAATTCAACACCTACGCTGTGTGCATAAACTGCTCCCCTTTTTTTCACGCGGCTGAAAAATTTACTTCGCCCAATTGGTGAAGGTGAAAGTGCGAAAACTTCCTAAGTAACGGATACTTCACCATCTCAGAAAGATGGAAAAGTTATGGTCTTGGATCTGATCTGACATGACAATAGAGCAGTCGCCAAGGAGATCAATGAAGATCTTCGGCTATAAGGTGACGTTTGGTGAGCGAAATATCCTCTACAGGTAGGAAGTCGAATCCATTAACTTTGGCATGAGAAACTAATATGATAACCGCTCAGCCATGCGTTTAACTTTGCTTTAAACTTCAAATTTTATTTAGCGAACTCAAAAAAGAACTCCCCAATAGCGCCATCAGTTCTATTACCCTTTGTAGGTAAGGACACTGACGCAGCTAGAAAATTTACGAAAATTAGGCACCTTAAATAAAGTAAATAGAAACTACCATTCAAGTATTACGTACATTTAAGCTTTGTTATGGCGATTTTTGTGAAGTCACGAAACAACCGAACGAGGGGATCGTTAATTATCCCTGAGGATCATTATTGGATATAACAACATGATTGGTTGCTTGATTGCTTTCTGTAACTTGGAAAACGATATTTCCAAGGGGCGCAAAAAATGAAATCAGTTAGGTTAGCTTCTCCCAAAGCTATGCACATTTAAAAGAGTCAAGATATAAGAAATTTTAATATTTTTACTTAAAAATTAGCGTCGCATACAAAAAATAGTAAAACAAATATTTACCACGAAGAATTCACTTTCCACAAAGCTAGTAAAAACTTAAATCAGTTTACTCTTGTCGGGTTTCAACATTTGAGTAAGTCGAGATGCAACAAATACAAACATTTTATGCTATGTTTACCAACTTTTCCGTGTTTACAAGCGATAACATAAAATCTGTTATGTCTTACTTTAAAAATTGTTCTGAGAAAATGTAATTTTCAGGAAATTTAAAATATACTTATGGGCAAGTAAGTGATTGAAAGAGCCAAACATTTCATTTTTTTCGTTTTCCAATTCGAAATTTGCAGATCAAAAATTTATATTTCTAAAAAGCTCAGAAAAAGTGAAATCCGTTAACTTTTATAAAAGTTATTGCCGTCAGAATGATTGAAAGTGTAATTAATTTTCTCTATAATCCTTCGCAATCGGAGGCTCGAAAACTACACGTGGTAAAAGAAAATGTACCATTTTCTTTAACAGTCAGGAAATTTTAAATCGGTCAAATTCTGTAAAAGTTATTTGTATTTATCCAATAATTGAAAGTGCAACATTTTTAAAAATAAAAATCAGCTAACTTCGAAGTTTGGACTGCTTAAGTTCCTGGACCCTGTATATCATTTTCTTCTCAGAATGAAATTATTTCTATTAATTTTGTTTGTTTTTCTATTATTTATGCTATCACTATAAATTTTTTAATTGACAATTAAAGTTTTATGAGAGGTAGAAAACTACGACGAGTAATTCAGAAAATGGAAAATGACACAGCTAGCACTTGGAAAATTTCACAATAAAATCGTTATCTGTTACTATAGAGTAGGTAGTTGCAGTTATAACAGTTTCCATTACATAAGTTTTACAGCCCTGCAATGCAGGCAGTTTCTACATAAAACCAAATAATTTAAATGCATGGAAATTACGATGATAAATACAAATTAAATATAAAATTTTAGAGCGCAAATTAAGTGCTAGGGTAATAAGAATTTATGAACAATCGATACAACAACGCAAATATAACTGATATCAGCGTTTGTGTATGAGATGATAAAATAATTACAGCGAGATGAGTAAATTCCACGTCAACTTGAGAAAAGAAAACGAATGTCACACTTCTAAAATCCGCAATAAAAATATTCTCCAACTGATAGGCAAATTTTGACAAACACGACTGTCGCCCTCCTAAAGTGACACTAATTTCCTTCCCGACACATCATTCATCCCCCTTCGGTATCATTTCAACAAAATATTTTAATAATGCATCCATTTTCAAATTAATACTTTCGTAAGCAAGTCACATAAAAACATGAAACATTTATTAATATTTTAAAAGCTTCGTTTGTAATGTAAGAACTGAAACATGGAATTATTTGATAAAATAAAAATATGGGGGTTGTGTATCGGCTTAGCTTTCCAAGTCGAAATGAAACGATAAATTATTGATGTTTAAAAGTATTTCTTTCATCTAAAATGAAATTTCAGCTAATTTAGTTTTACGCAGTGCAAGCAAGAAATTCAATTATTCGAATAGAGAAAAACAAAAACGAAGATTATTAAATTAATGTATCCATATTTTCGAAGACGTCCCTGTGCTCGGGCGCCAAAAAGTTAGATTAAAGTTTTCTTCATGTTTGTTGTGCTCTTTTTTTATTTAAACAACGTGACAATTTTTAAGCTTTAGCAATTTTTAAGTCTTTAGATGGACTTGTAACATTTATTTAAAGTTGTACTTTTATTTTGCACCGCTCTGTAAGCTTGAATTCGAAGCCGAATTTGCCGGTACTCTGATGACCTCGACATTAATAGGTCACTTTCTACCAAAATGACGTCCCAAAGAGTCAAGTGATGTATGTTGACAAGATGAAAATGCTAAATTGGGAGTTTCTTGTTATATTTATCACTATAAATTTTAACGAGTTTCTTTGTGCACTCTATTTTTTTAATAATTAATTTATTTCTGTATGGTTTTTATGTCAATACAAACGCTGCAATGAGTATCTACGAGTATTATACATTATCTATGGTCAAACTTTTGAAGCTATTAACACTTACTGTACTGTCATTACCAAATAAAACAACATTTTGAACTAATCTCGCACGTAGAATAGTATTAAACGTCAAGTGAGTACATACAACTGACATCTAATACAAATTGCAACTGTAATATGCACTAATGCAGCTCTGAATTCTACGAGTAGAGATAAACAAATGGATGATGTCAAAAGTGCCTTCCGGGTACATGTAGAGAGTGCAAATTAGACCAATTTACTCATTTTAATAATCCAAATAGCGCATAAATTTTGAACAAGGTTTAATATTAAAAATTTAAATATTTTCTTTCTTTTGGAACCTAGGTCGATCGTTTGAATCCATGGAGTCGACTTTGCCTCGGAGGGCACTTAAAGTCGTCGATCCTTCAGGGTTTATGAATTACCCAGATGTAAAACAGATAGGTAGAAATGATTTTGACACAATACCGACGTTACTGTTGGTAAATACAAGTTTCAGACCTAATATTAGAGGAAAACGGAAGAAATGGAAATATTTTTGCTTCTTCCAGGAAAAATTACCTTAGTTAGCTGTCTGAGTCGTAACGTAGTAAGAATAAGCTTTGGTACTGAACGAGGATGCATTTATCTAGCCAGTTTGTCCACAAACACTCGTGGATCATCGAGGCAGTGACATAAATCAGCAAGTCGTGGTATAAAGTTTGTTGTGGTTGTAGATTTGCCGCCCCTCTCAACTTTTCTTTGCATTCCTGACGTTAAGATTTCAATCTTTAATTGATTTATCCAATTTTATTAGTCGATTGTACAAGTTGTGCTGATTACGTCATGGACAGCTCGATACATTTCTTATTATAGATAACAACGATTATCGGGATATTGGAGACGCCCAAATAAAACAAATAATTTTTTTGTTAGTCGACGTTTCGGCTCTATTTACTAGAAAACCATCCTCAGGACTAACAAATACAGATCTAGAATGTTTTTGGCGTGGTAAAATCCATGAGAAAAAACAAATGGCAAGATCATGGATTTTACCACGCCAAAAACATTCTAGATCTGTATTTGTTAGTCCTGAGGATGGTTTTCTAGTAAATAGAGCCGAAACGTCGACTGACAAAAAATTATTTGTTTTATTTGGGCGTCTCCAATATCCCGATAATCGTTGTTATCTATACTTATTGCTGGAGGAGATTTAGTCTTTATTTATTTCTTATTATGATTGTTTATTGTTCTGTAATTAATCATTCATAATAATTAAGAGTTTATTTTGCTTTCCTAATCAATTAAAATGTAATTGTATGTGTTTAAAATTCTAATGTAATTTCAACAAAATCGCTAGAATGGCAAAACTTGTAATAATTTATCAAAAAGAAATTTGAAAAGGACATAATTTTCCCTGTAATTACCGCCCCCTCCACATATCATAAAAATCGGTTAAATCAACCAAAATTGTTCCAAATTTGAAAAATCCACCCATAGATTTTCAAGAAAAAAATTATTAATCCCTTCTTTGGTTAGATCCGCCCTTGTTTATTATATTCAACTGCCTTCTAAAATTGTATCTATAAAAACCAATTTTCTGTCTTTAGGAACAGCGGAAATCTCGTTCATCCATTTATGCGCGTCCTTACATTTAGAATTGCAATAACTTCCAATGGAATTTCTTTGCAAGAACTAACCAGACACTTTTTTTGTTCGTTTCATGGTTTCCTTGACCACAGTGACTTGCTTTTCGATGTCTGTGCAAAATAATTTAAAGCATGGCAAAAAGAAAAATATGGCAAATCATTTTTCAAAACAAACCCGTAATAAATTCTATATAATTTATTATTCTATCTGTGCCAAAAAATCCAATGGGGTGTCCTCAGTTTTATATTGAAATATCTTCCAAAGCAAAATTTTTGTAAGAAAAGTTCAAACATAGTTTTTGCTAGTTCATCGTTCCCTTGATGACGGATATCCTTTTGCTGATGCGTTAATGTTCCGTTAATAAGCGGAGCTAATGTGCAGGAACGAAAATTAGTCCGTTCGATTTTATGTTCGTGTTAATTGCTGGAACTGGGTGTCACGTGTCATCTACTGCGCCAGATTTTGGCTACGCCCTTTTTTCTTTCAGTAACCAAACACAACAACACATCACAACCGATCACAAGATTTACAGCCGGATAGCGTGGAGTTTTCCAGATAATTGAAAGTGACGTTTCCTTCGTGGATAAAATTGAAGAGACTTTTCCAGCTCTTAGCAAAATAATATCTTCTACACTCGAAGACACTAATGCAATGATTACTTTATCAAAACCGCATCTGATTTGCCCAAATTTTGGACTTAAAAAACGAAAAATCACTTATTAGGACTCAAATTTACACGTCTGAGCCGCTCTATTGCCGTTTTGAAAGAGATCGTTTCGTCGCATTTCACGACCTACCACAACAAAGTCGAAAAAAACCACATTTATCCGTATTTTTTGTAATTTCTAACCACGACCACCCACAATTTGAAGAACACAGTATGTCTCTCTCAATCTGATGTGGTGCCTATAAAATCTTTCTAATAATGCTCGACATAACCAAATTAATTTAAGACCATTTTGAACTATGACAATCTATACAAAATATTATTTTTAAATTGCGATAACTTCTAAGATAATTTGTAACATCAAAATTTAGGGCTGGCAGCATAAGCTAAATTTACCAATTTATTGGTTACAAGATTTCGAAGCACCCTATATACCTTTGTTTACGTTTATTGTTTATAACAACATTTTGGTAATTTTGATTTGGAACTAAACAAAAGGATATGGGGCTGCATGAATTTTGAAGTTGGTTGATAAACGCTGATAAGAATAAGCAAGCGATTTTGCAGATTGGTTATTAACGACGATCCGATATAGAAAAGTGCGAATTTTACAATCGATATCGATTTATTAGTTAAATTAACGTAACCAATTTAACTCAGGTTTTCGGATTACATAATCGTATCGGTCATTGTTTACGAGGGGCCGTCAAAAGTTCAACGGGATGTTCCACGTATTTTTCCACCTGGTGTGGGTTCAATTTAGTAAATTCGAGGCTGCTATTTTGGTTCAAGTTAGTGTACTGCAATCTCTTATCAAATTATTCTACCGACCTCCTAAGTACGAACACCTGTACTTCGTCCGAGTGCTTCGACCCTGAATACGAGATCCACCAACAACTATATTCCCTCTTGTTAACTTCTGCAAGGAGTAATCGTTCATGAAGTAGCAGTTGGCTGTATCCAGTGGAGCAGGGGCATTATAGAGGCGCAGCGACTTGAAAAGGGTGAGCCTTTTATTTTCATATTTATTCCTGTGTGTTCGAAGCGAAGTCCTTCGAGAGTTTCGGTACTACATATAGTGCACTTAAGTACGCGGGCGATTTTTCGGCGTAGAAGATAGAAGATTTGCTATCTTCCTAAATATACCATCTTGTTTTGATAAAATCGGAGCGAAAGTTCCGATTGTATGATTTTTGTACGCCGAATCAGATCTGACGCGGTATTTAATTATTATCAGCTGCGCCTGGCAAAGATACTGTGGTGTATAATTATTGTGATTGGTTTGACCATACCGTCGTTTCAATTTATTAAAACCATCTACTTGTGCCCTGAAGTTTTATTTCTTTACTTTCGTGCTTTCAGGCCTCACCAACAACTGATAAGCGGCGATAAGCACGTGGCGCCTTTAAATTTCCTTTGTGTAGGTTTTCTTGATAGGGTCGAGGATCTCCTCGGCTTGCAACCCCCCCCCCCCACAAAGTGTTCTACACTGAGCTGAGCCGTAGCGCCGCTTGAGAGACCCAGGAGTGCAGGTAAGGTCGAAAGTTTTAATAGATTGGAGTTTTGTGAGCTCAGAGTTCAAGTAACGCCACAAATTCACTGATAAGAAAATGTAAAGCTATCATTTTTGTTCGTCTCATCGTTTCCTTGACGACGATGGACTTAAAAAATGCTTCTGTTTAATCAAAAAAGTAATAATGCAACAGAAAAGAACAGTTTGCAGTGGTGGCTTACCTTAAAATACGCAAGGGCGCGCGCCCTCCCTTTCCAAATCGAAAGTAAGTAACATTCAAACAATAAATTATGTTATTAAATAATAATTAATTTTATATTAACACAACTTTTATATTATAAGTGGTTTTGTAGTCCATATTATTATCACATACACAGTTTATTTGCAAATAATATAAAGCGATAAAAACTTTATTTTGATTATTATGAAATAACTCCTCGATGTAACAGTATAAAAGTTGTTATAGCAAAATTGTATTGTTGCTACAGCAATACAACATTAAAGTTTGAACGGGTTTACTTTTAAAACTTAATCTATTATCGGATAATGATCAGTCAAGCCTTTTTGTGTCGACGGTTGCATAATATGTAGTTAGGATATAACAAAAACGAAATAAATTTTATGTAATCATAACATAGTTTGTAATAAAAGTATCGAAACAATAAATAAACAAATAAAAAAATTAAAGCAGACGGTAAGAAGAAAACAGAATCCAATAAAATGAAAAAGTTTTAACTCGATCATAGCGGTGATTTACGTCTCGGAGCTATTTGAAAAATTTAATATAAATCAAGAACAAACGAATGTTGGAAGTGTGTGTGCTTTATTGCCTTATAAGCGAGACACCAGCAGCCTTTTTCTTAAAATTGCTGTGCTTTAAAACAATGTTTTCCTCAACAAGTACCACATAATTTAACTACGTTCATCTCTAAAGTCTTACAATCTTTTATTATAACTGGGTAAGAGCAACAGTTCAAAGTTTGTAACCACAAAGTTCCCATTGCATAAGCATACACGAGCAGGAAGAAGGGAAACGGAAATGCCGGAAGTGACATTTAAATAAAGGCGGCTGGAGTTTATTTAAAAAGAGAACAATTTCGATACCTGTAAGAAAGAGAAGGTAAAAAGCAACAACAAGAAGTAAAAGATGCACTAAATGCGTTCGAGTGAGATGATTATAGTGTAACAAATAATAAAGAGAGAGGTAAAGAAATAGGCCTAATCCTGAGTATAAAAGCTCCCCAGAGCATCGAGCGTCGAGCAGTTTTTCACCAGCAGGAATTTAGGACGAAATTCCTGCAACGCCAAGATTTTATACGAGAGTTGCCAATGACATGCTGGATTTTGCCGTAAATGGTGGGATATTATTTTGATATCGTTAAAACATTTTCTTTTATTATGCACTCGCTTCCTTTCACAATAAACTATTAAATGTAGTTATAAAATTTAAGCTTCCCGCAAAACACAGCTGACACTAGAATAATTTAACTACCCTAGATAATAAAATTATTATTATTATTTTTCTAAATTAATTTTACAATAAAAGCATATAAACTACAAAAGCAAAATTAAACACCTGTTTTACAAAGTTCAAACGCTCCATTAAATTCTAAACTATAATAGCGGGGACGCTAGCATATTATATGAAGGTAATGAAATTTTATTTTAGTACTGTGTAATTACATTTAACTTTTCACGTAAACTCAATTAAAGTGAATCTTTAATTTTCAATTTTAAAATTGGATTGAAAATCTCCACCAGGTGGCAAGGAGAGCTACATCTTTTTGGAACACATTGGGGTCACCAATTTGCCGAAATAGATATTGCTTACATATATTTATCCTAAAAATAACTTTAACAGTCCTCCCGAACACTTACCGTAATTGTTATTACCAAATTTGCACAAAAACTAATACCTGAATAAACATTAAGCAAGAAATACCCTAGAAGCTTCTGGTTTAAACAAAACAGTTGCATTCTGCCCGACTCAATGATACACCAGGATTATATAATCCTTAAAGCGCATTAAATTGGAAAAGCTCTGTTAAATTTTAATCCCTTTACAAGGCAATGATAAAGCTTGCAGAAACCGATCCGCTTCGATGGTTAGTTAATATGCAGAAGTATCTTAAAAGATTTTAAAATTTCGGAATACACACTGGGGCGATTTAAGCCCCCTAGGTATATCAAAAACGAATTAATAATTTATTTCGCAAAATTTAATTAATGCGAGTTGTGAAAAGAAAAATAAAACACTTAAAATGTTAATATCTCTCGAGAAGAGACACCGATTAAAAGTTACGTGCTGCTGTTCCTTAATAGTTTCGTCAGTCATAAAGTCATAGCAGGATCTTTTATTATTACGTAGCATAAAAAATATCATTCGATATTAATAGGAATTATATGAAATTTTTCATTAGCAAGACTGACAAAAAGAAGTCGACTTTACAAATCGATAAGACGAACTCAACTCTTCAATAGCCTGGAGATTTTTAATTAAATTAGAAACGACATCAAAGAATTATTTTCATACTCTGATTAATTAAAATAATAAAATAAGAATCGACAAGTTTGAACGACGATTGAAACCAATTAAAAATTCTGGAGTGTGGGTACAATGGAACACCGCAGTATCGGAAAGTAGCTGCTCAAAAAGCACACGTGAGCTGTTACTTAATGCGACTTCCGTTGAGCGCTTTTAGTTAATCAAATTTTGACGTTAATTTTCAATTTTTGATTTATGGACGAAGTGAAAGTTAATTACCAAATTCAATTTTGAATTTTGATTTAAAAATGAATTTTTTATGACATTTAATTGATTGCGGTTTCCTATCGGAAGTTTTATTTGCCAACCGATAATTTAACTTGAAAATGTTTACGTTCGACTGAATTACTGACGTTATTTATTACCGTTAATTATAAGTCAACCTTTCGGTAATTTTTAAAAGCTCCCAAAAAATGTTGAGGCCTAAAAATTGAATCCATTGGGTGCGAGGCATTAAAAATTAAACCCTTTTCCCGGTTGCATTATGGATAACTTCTACCTTCGTCAACATGACAGAAATTAAGATAACTTGTTGCTTGTGTGTCTGGGTGGGTTCTTAGATTGCCACAATGCATTATCTTCCATAATTATTTTAATAAGCGAGATTAATTTATTCGAAAATGAGAAGATTTGAAGCGTTAACTTATCAGAAGCGCGCTGTTGGACGAGCTTAATGCACTTTGCAAGTATTCTACGTTTTCACGTCAAACGCGGTTTTTAAGCCCTTAAACCTCCCGAACTTCAAACCATGGTAGGTACATAATCATCCAACTAGAAAAAATCCAACTCACATGAAAGCTTGTTGATCCAAGTGTGAGGACAAAATTAAGTAGATTGTACACGCGAGAGTTAATCGAAAATTCTACATGGCGCAGTCGGTAGGTACAAACCTTTCACAAGAAAAACATTTTTAAAAATCCGCCTGCGTTTGATCTAATAATGTGATTTCGGTTCCCTTTTCTCTATCTTGAAAAATTTTCCGGAGGCGTTTATCTTGACCTGCTTTAAAGAGTCCCGAACGTATGAAAATATCACAGAATATTTAAATTTTGAACAACCGTTTCATTTTCACGATTTATGAAAATAAAGTTGGATAAATAATCAGTTTTTGATCGGGAAGGTGAAATATTGTGCGATATCGTATGATTGTTCAAAATCGCTATATTGTGGAAGTTGTCTCGATAGAATGGAATTGTATGTTCAAGACGGTTATCGAGCCGACTTGATTGACAGCAGAAAACTCCGAAATTATCGATATAAACATAAAGGCGATTGCCATTTCACTTTCAAAGTATTGAAGCATTTCAAAAAGATTTTAAGGTTAAGAAGCCTGACTGACAGTTAATATATGAAATATTTCTTTTTTTAAGCCTGCATGGTTTTTGATCATAAACACACAGTTTAGAAAAGTAAAGCCTGGTTGGGGGGGGGGGGAGGATATGAGTAACGTGTTTTTCAGATTATGTCTGCTGTTGAAACACTACTAAGAAAAATGATCAAGTCATCACAAACATTCAGAGAGAATTCTGCAGTAAATTGCAATGCCAAATTAAACGGTTTACAGTAAAATATTGCCTGCATGTTTGTATAATCCTAACAAAAAGGATAAGATAAATTTATAGTTTGTTTTACAGCTTTGCAATTTCACAAAACACAACAATATTAAAATTTAAGCTGATTAAAGTGAATCATTTAATTGATGAGACTCAAATGCAACATTTCCTTGCAAGAATGTCGTGAAAAACTCGTGTCTTTCTTTCTGTTCGTAACACTTTGTAGCACTTTTGATTAGTCATTTCTTTATTACCAATTTAAAAAAAGTTTAGGCGTTTTATAACCATCAATCGACTTCTCTAGAAAAAAAAGCATATAAAATATTTAAGCACGTATAGGCTATTTATTTAAAAACCGGGGGGTCTGGGGGGCATGGAATACCCCCCAGCTATAAGAAGGGAATAAGCGGACAACAGGAAAAATACTAATTTAATTCTGGAGAAGTCGACTTGTTACTTATTTACAGCTGGGGATAAAATTAAGTACATCATCGAGGTTATTTTCTTTAAAATAAAGCAAACACAGGAACCGGGGGGTCTGGGGGTATGGAATACCCCCCGGCTATAAGGAGGGAATAAGACGACAACAGAAAATACACAAATTTAATTCTGGAGAAGTCGTCTTGTTAATTATTTACAGCTGGTGGTAAAATTAAGTACATCGAGGTTATTTTTTCAATTATAAAGCAAACACAGGAACCCGGGGGGGGGTCTGGGGGGGGGTATGGAATTCCTCTCAGCCATAAGGAGGCAATAAGACGACAACAGGAAAGACACAAATTTAATTCTGGAGAAGCCGTCTTGTCAATTATTTACAACTGGGGGTAAAATTAAGTACATCGAGGTTATTTTTTTCAATTATAAAGCAAACACAGGAACCGGTGGGGGGTCGGGGAGGGGGTATGGAATTCCTCTCAGCTATAAGGAGCCAATAAGACGACAACAGGAAATACACTAATTTAATTCTGGAGAAGTGGTCTTGCTGCTCTTACAGCTGGGGGGTTCCTGTCTTTGATTTGATTTGAAGAAAATAACCTCGATAGCCTTAATTTTATCAAATTTTAAATGTATTTTGATACTTTAGGAATTAATCCTAATCATTTATTAATCATTAATGGAGTTCTCTAAAATAATCGTGAAATCATTTAAAAATATTTAAGCACATAATATGCCATTTCCTTAGAAACCGGGGGGTCTGGGGGGTATGGAATACCCCCCAGTTATAAGAAGGCAATAAGACGAGAACAGGAAAGATACTAATTTCGATACCCCCAGACCCCCCGGTTCCTGTGTTTGATTTGTCTTGAAGAAAATAATCTCGATGTACCTACTTGATCTTATTACAATTTTATATATATTTTCGATATTTTAGGGTAAGTAACGGTTAAAAGCAGGAACTTCTTTAGATAAATCAAAGAACTTGCTTGAATTTTAACTTTGTGTCTGTTTTGCGTGTAAGGGCCGGTTCTCCAACTAACCGTGATTAAACTACTTCACCAGAGTTGGTGGTACTGGCCCTAAGTGGTTGATAATATCCATAACATTTTCAGTGATAAGAAATTACTTTTTAAGAATTGTAAGAATCAAATTCTTGGTTGTCATAGGGGCAAAAAGGGGGAATCAAATTAGCCCCCAAAATATCCCAAAAATTATTAGTTTTTAATGGCGATATTATGAAAAATCGATTAACTTGATATTCGCAACCCTTACCTTCTTAGTGAACACTGAATTTCCACAGAAATTTTATTTTTGGGTTGGCAAAAGGCAATCTTTCACCCACTTACTTAGTTGATTTCTATAAATGCCCCCTTATTTTTCTATGCTTAAAACTGATTTTTGAATTAATAGGATGGTAATTTTCAAAAAATAAATATTAACAAATTTCAATTACCAAATAAATATGCTATATTTGCAAAATTAGTGAGGAAAGAAACTTGAATTGATTAGCGTCGAAGGCCAGGCTTTCTAGAAGCGTATTATTTTTCAAGAAATAGTTTTCTGCCCTTGGAATCACAAAAATTAGTTCAAAAACATCTTTTTATAATTTCTAAGTTGAAATTTAAGTTCTGTTGACCTTGAAAATCTGAATTTTTCACAATTTTTACCTCCACCCCTTTTAAAAAAATGTTGAAAGACTATTTCTTAGTCCCCCCAAACTATTGACCCTAGCTGCGCCTATGTTGGTAGTGTAACAAATTTTGCATTTGTTATTTAGTTCCTCCTTGAATTTCATTTCACAATATTCCTCGATGCGGCCCTGCGTCTTTATTTAAATGCAATCTTTGAATGCATGCATTTTGCGGGCAGGTTGATAACTTGAACGAAGAGTTCACAACGAAATTTGACAACAACAACGACTAAGTGTCGATAGTCGGCGTGAACATTTGTTTTGTGTATTTTAATCCAACGTGACTATTTTTGTGTGCCAAGTCGTTTAACACAAGTAGTCCGGCTGTCATATAGTGTTTTTGAGCTCCTGTGTGAACATTTGGAGATCAGAGAGTCCGATAACATTCGACTTCATTCCGTTAGCGATGTTTTTGTTTATTGTTTACCATAACTTCGAGTTAGCGACCATTGTTGTTGTTTTGGATGACGAGTGGGGAATTTCTTTGTTCTCTGGATGGTCCAATCTTGCTTATCAGCTCCAACATTAGCTCTCTCAAGGTCCAACTAACATCAGATCTGCAAGCTGTTCTTTGTGTAGCGAGATCGATCAAGTGTTTCCTGTGTAGAATTAACAAGTGTTTCAGATTTTCACCTTTTGAACCTCACGTCGGAAAGCGATTGGAAGCAAGCACCTGTCACCATTATAAGTGTAAGTAAATTTTATCTTTTGCAATTCGTGTGAATCGACGTGTTTCTTGTCTTTTGTGTTCAATTTTGGGTTTTGAGGATAACCTGCGTTATCTTTATTAATTTCGACGTGGAATGGAAACAATTTTGTGTAAATCTTACCTTTTGAGCGGTTCGTCTGGTATGACTGGGCTCATTAGTACCTTTAACATATTTTATGCGTTTTATTTCTTTAAATTCAATTATTATTTCTGGTACCCAGAGTGAAGTATTATCTTGACCCACACAACCGCGACCACCTGAAGACATTTTCACGTAGTGAAAGAGTGCAAAAATTAGGTAATAAAAAATGTGTAATTATTTCGTGCATAATTGTGAGACATTAAATCTTAAGAACCCTATTTAAGTCTCTTCTGTTTTTGCAATCTTGCAGTACGCCACTGACTATAAATACTCGCACAAAGTAGGGGCAGGAACTAGAAGATTTAGGTGTCATATTTCAAGAGCACGCTCCACCAAGATTAAACTCGACCTATTTCTATTACTTCTATAGAACATTACTCGGTTTATTGTTATGACTTGTCTTCCAACTACTACAAGTCTAACACTCTCTTACTGTCTTCTCACACTTGTTTTTCAATTGCTTAATAAACTTGCGTTTATTACAAAAAACCGTCACAAGACGAGCTTAAAATAGAAAACCATATTTTTCAATTTTTAATTTTGTGCGTGGCGATTTCCTTGTTTTAAAAATTTCTACTTGGGAAAACAAATCTAGCAAATCATTTTGGATTTTTCATTTCTTTTGCGATTTTCGAGATTGCATTAAATTTACTACACTGCGGCAAATACACGATAAAATAAAAATGTAAATTTGATCAATATTTTAGGAGACTTCTACGTTCCACCCTTGTTCCTTTAAACAAATGTCTAATTGTTGTTGTTTGAAATGTTTTTGGGCTTATACCAAAAATTGTACAATAACGAAGGTTGCCCGTGCGTGTCATGGCTGACAGGCCAATATTTCTAATAACTTGATAAGATAAAAAATGTTAAAATTGACACGGTAACCCTTTTGGGAATGACAACGTACAAGTATTATAAGTTTTGGCACTTTTGAACTCGGAACATTATTCCAAATTTTATATTATGAGCAACAGCTACTAATTTTCCATTCATTAGAGTTTTGGAAAGTTTGGAAAATAAAATTGCACGGTTTTGCCGAAGTTATCTAGGTAAATGGTTAGTTGTTCAAGTGTGCACATGACGGTTTCCTGTCGACCCCAACCGAGTGGTAAATAAGGGGAAAGTAACTTGTCAGGGCGACCATATTTATTAGGAGTGTATATGAGCAAATGTACGTGATTTTCTACTTTACTTTGTTCCTAAAGTCCATTAATAATGTGCGTTAATTATAATATATAATTTTTGGCGCACATTCAAAGTAACAAGAAAGTCCTAATGTTTCACATGTGTTACCAACAAAGCTACTAACTAATCTAATAATGATGAGAATTGAATTATCCCAGATTACTTACGATAGAACGCTAAGGTAAATCCATGCTAACGAGGGTAATTTAAGGTAGAACAAGCTCGTGTAACCCTTTAGCGGTTGCCTTCTATAGAGCCTTACAGAATTTCAATAATTACAGACCATTAATTAGAACTTCCACAATATCGGAACCATATACCTAACTCCCCTAACTTCCTCTTCCTCGTTGCAATTTATTCATCCCAACTTTCTTTACTTTCCTCAAACTTACATCAAAATGTAATTATCATCCAAAAGAAGTATGCAGTTCTAATTTGGAACGTATTTAAATGTCGGTCACGTGGGGAACAATTTGCACGAGCGCCTGCTTCCACATAAAATGTATTTGCACAAAAAATTTGTAGGTTATTGTAACATTCCTGATAGTACAAAGGGCGCACGTGAAACACGTACTAAGTCACTAAAATAATCAGGAGTCCCTCGGTAAACCTTGCGGAACACCACAAAAAATCGGGGATTTACTTCCCATTCCGATATGAAATGCATAGAATAAAAGTAAAGCCTAATGGCTATATACTTCTAAACAGTTTAGTGAGTTCTCGACCCTTTGGTCAACCGCACTGTAAGGGCATTAAGGGGTAATGAATATAAATGTAGTAAGTAACCCTCCACCCCTTGCACACAGGAGAAGCAAAATAACTGAGATAAATAGTGACACATTGTAATCCAGTTATTAAATTAATAAACCACTTTTTAAAAATTTTGATCAACCGACCTCATCAATAACGTCGCGAAAATTGGCTTACGCAATAAAAAATTAACTTAGCGTGAATGTAAAAGTTAGTAGTTCTAGCAAACAATGAGTCAGTTGTTAAGTGAGCAATTGACAAACAGTGATTGTGACAACCGGGGGAGATATTGGATTTATCTGTGGTCTGAGTCTGCAGGGGACAGATTATTTAGATAGATTGATGCATTCAGAATTATTTATATTCCACGGCTATAACCATTTGTTTATGTTATTTACGCGCTACCTCGGCCGCACTATGGTATATGGATAGGTGGAGTAAATTTTAATTATATCGCCAAAATTATGGCTCCATTTGAAATTCTCGTTTCAGTTTATAAAAAAATGTTAGGGTACAATTTTTTATTCATTGGAATGGTAAATATTGAAAGCTTGAGTAGGTACTAATCCTGTTAACATTTCAATAGGAAACCCTTCCGGTAGAGGACAATGCCTAGAACAAAAAGGAGAGTCGGGTGCGGTATGATTTCTGCCTACAGAATAAACTAAAGTTTGATTAGGCTATTCAAACAAAGCGAATAAATCTGTTACCAAATATTTGCCGAAATTTGTTGCAGCGCATATAGTAAATGCGAGGTGGAAGGCTGAGTCCTGGGGTTGTAGAGGTAGCTCCAGTTTTTTTAGATTGCTACAGCGGTCAAGTGCCATCAGAGATTCAACACTGTTAAGTGCAATTTATATTCTTAAAAATAAAAGACTTCTAATCAAAAGATTAAAGTGGAACTTAATTTTTAAGTCATATTTATTATCGATTCAATTTTCCCAACTCAAATGCTCGATTTAAGTGTAGGAATCTAACATTTGATATTAACCTAAAGATTAAAGTGGAACTTAATATTTAAAATTTTAACTGATACTTCATCATTGCTTATATTCTCTAAAGTGACACTTACAACTTTAGTGAAAATAAAGTAAAGAAAGATAGTCCACTTACATTAACTGCATAAGTATACTAAACTACACTTTAATCTCAAGTTTCAAAAAATAAAAAATGGATTGCAAAATGTTGTTTCTAAAGTCAGGCTTACTTTTGCAACTTAAAATCAGCGCAAATCAGCTTTCTAAGATATTAAATATCTACTTCATTTTAGCTTAAAGTAAATACTGCGGTACCAACTACTTGAACCAACTATATTTTACTTGTAAGTAAGTATAATCTTATAAAGCAATACTTTACCGAAAGTTTTACTTCAAAATACGACGAGAAACATGTTAAGTTCTTCTTATTTTCTCTATTTAGTAGAAGTTCAAATATAATACAGGCAAGAGCTTTTCTGTTAGCGAATTTGAAATATTATGCTATTATAAATTTATAACTTAAAATATTATGAACTAAATATTTAAGTGTTATCGCTCGTTCTGCTTACAGATAGATTTTAGTTGTGATAAATTTTCTAAAACACACGTAAGTATAACTTAATATTTTTGTCGCTCTAAAATAACGCTGCATGTTGAAATTTCAATAGAAAGTTTTTAGCAATAAAATTGTTAGGTTTGTTTTGCACCACTCGCTAGGCTAAGAGGGTGCTTTCGCACTATAGAAAATAAAAAGAACACTTAAATTATGTGAAAACATAAGTATGGTCCCTTGGATTGAATTTCCACTTGGAAATTTATTTTTCCTCGATTTTCTGCTAATTATTGTGGGATCCCTGTGTTGAGACGTCAGATGCTATTTTAGCATCTGAATGCACACCAAGAATTGCAATTTGAAAGAATTTCTCCCTTCAGAGCTGCCAGAGCACCCAATAGCTACCACACTCTCGAAGCTTGAT